>NXGY01000001.1:0-600000 GCA_002893645.1 Metschnikowia hawaiiana
CAAGTACAAGGTCAAGAGAAACTCCTGGCCAAAGACCAGAGGTGTTGCCATGAACCCAGTTGATCACCCTCACGGTGGTGGTAACCATCAACACATTGGTAAAGCTTCTACTATCTCCAGAGGTGCTGTTCCAGGTCAAAAGGCTGGTTTGATTGCCGCCAGAAGAACTGGTTTGTTGAGAGGTACCCAAAAGACCCAAGATTAAGTTGTGCATTAATACAGAGAGTACTAGAGGTATCTTATTGTAGTGTAGAGCGCCATTTCAGCGCGCATGGCAACCCGAGAGCCAGCCTGGCTGGAGCCTGTGACACGCGCTCATCGGCATCTAGGAACGGAATTGTGTCAACGGCTCCTCCCAATGCCACCTGTGGCACTGCCCGGGTACATATGGGCTGCAGATTTCTGACTCGTATTTGACTTATTTTTTTTTTTTTCCGACTTCTCATGCCAATCGGCCCGGCTGCTTTCCCCCACTTCCAGCCTAAGGGCCTCAAATAGTGTGTAAGTGCGGTTCGCGGCATGCGGTGTGCTGCACGTACCGGTCAGGATGTGTGCTTATCACCAACCAATTTAGTGAGAAGCGCCTTTTGCGCAGAGCCGTACGGATAGGCCTGCACTTGATACATCGCAGGCCTGAAGTTCTGAAAAACCAAAACTTAAAAATTCACCTTCACCAGCTTTGCCTTCGGACTACTGCTATAGGACCACGGCTTCTTCCGTTTCCCTTGCGCTTACCTGAACTGACGGCACCTGCTGCTTTATTCTAGTCTTACATCTATCAACCTCGATTCCAAAGAAGGTTATCTGGTGACTAGCCTTTCCCCCTTCAAAAGTCCATCCCTTAGGGCTGCCTTTCCCAAATCCCTACCTATTTTCAGTCCGACCTTCAAAATGGCTTGTCACTACTGGGACTATGACGATGTTCCTGCCTGTGCCAGGACCCGGGCGCTATACTATTTCCCTTTGACCGTGGGTGGAATTTCCTTCACCTACCTCTTCTTCAAATCCATCTTCTACCTCAGAAAGCACCGCAAGAGCGTGGAGTTGCTGGACGAGAGTAGACCATTGCTTGCTTCGCCAGACGCCTACGGCGCCGTGCCGGCCTCAGCCGCATCTGCATCCCCTCTTTCATTAAAAGACCGCCATTTCGACTTGTTTGCCTTGTCGGAGACCAACGAGGATGGTACTCCGCACGGCCAAGTTGTCGAGGTTCCCAAAGGCTTGCTGGATAGATTGCGCGTTTCCCTCGAGTACTTGTTGGTGATTGTTCAATTGGCCTCGGCTGTGGCTACTGAATTCTCCCCCGACTTCAGAAAGGAGTGGAAGCACCTCAATGTTTCCCTTGTGATGATTGGCTTCTGGCTTTACGCATTTGTCTTGTGCTCCATCAGAGTGAGAAATATCTCGAAGATGCACCTCCGCCTCCCGTCTTTATGGGCTCACTCAACAGCCTTGTACATGTTTCATATCTTCCCTTCGGTTGTGTTTTACCGTTCTGCCCTCATTGGCCACGTCAAATCAGCCCTCGTCTCGAAGTACTACCAAGCTAACTTCTTCATGACTTTAATTCTTCTCATTCTTAATGTCACATCAAAGGTTGGTGATAAGCCAAGCACCCTTTACGTGACTTCCGATGGCGTCAAGCCATCGCCAGAGACAATTTCCAGTATTTTGTCCTTTTCCACTTACTCATGGATAGATTCCATGATCTGGAAGGCCCACAAGCAGCCAATGCAAAAGGAAGATATTTGGGGCTTGAGAGAAGATGATTATGCTTTGCACATTTTGAAGAGCTTCAAGAAAGGTAAACTGGCAGCCAGATTTACCATTTCCTTGTTTGCACACTTCAAAGTCCTTTTTGCTCTTCAGGCATTTTGGGCAATTTTGCAATCAATTGTTGTATTCTTGCCTACTATTTTGTTGAAGAAAGTTTTGGAATACGTCGCTGACCCAACTTCAACGACTCAGAGCGTTGCTTGGTGCATTGTCTTGCTCATGCCACTTGCTAAATTGTCGGACTCTATTTTCTCAGGCTTCTCCTTGTTTTTGGGAAGACGTGTTTGCGTTCGTATGAGAGCCATTATCATCGGTGAAGTTTATGCTAAAGCTTTGAGAAGAAAGATCACGACAAGTGAGTCCGCTGAAGAGACTACTGAAGGTGCGGGCGACGACAAAGAAGAGAAAAGTTCCAAAACCAAGACCCCCTCAAAGTCATCTGAACTCGGAGCCATTATTAATTTGATGGCAGTCGATGCTTTCAAAGTCTCTGAAATTTGTGGATATTTACATTTCTTTGTTGGTGCCATCTTGATGCTTATTTTCTGTATCGTCCTCTTGTATAGGTTACTTGGATGGAGTGCGTTAGCAGGTGGATGTGCCATTATAGTTTTCTTGCCGGCAAACTACAAGTTGTCCGAATTGACTGCCAGTGCACAAAAGACTATGATGGGTGTTACTGACAAGAGAATCCAAAAGCTCAATGAAACATTCCTGAGTATAAGAATTATTAAACTTTTTGCTTGGGAAGACAACTTTTTCAAAGAAATTATGAAAATCAGAAAGGAGGAGATTTATTACTTGAAAGTAAGAGTGACCTTTTGGGGTTGCCAGGCTTTCATTTGGTTCGTCATTCCAACCTTGATCACCGTGATTTCATTCTATTGCTACACAGTTATTGAAGGCAAAATTTTGACCGCTCCTATCGCTTTCACTGCATTGTCGCTTTTCACTTTATTGAGGTCGCCATTGGATCAATTGGCCGACATGACAGCAATTATCATTCAATCGAAAGTTTCCTTAGACAGAATCAGTGACTTCTTAGAAGAGGAAGAATCTACTAAATATGAACAGTTGGCACTGGGCCCTACCGACTCGAAGGTGGTCATTGGTTTTGAGAACGCCTCATTCTCCTGGAACTCAAAGTCCGACAAAGACTTCAAGTTAAAGGATCTCAATATCGATTTCAAAGAAGGTAAATTGAATGTTATTATCGGGCCTACCGGCGCTGGTAAAACTTCCTTATTATTAGCTTTACTTGGTGAAATGGAATTGAATGCTGGTAGAGTGTTCTTGCCTGGAATTATTCCAAGAGACGACTTGGTAATCGACCCTAGAACTGGACTCACCGAGTCTGTTGCTTATTGTTCTCAAGCTGCCTGGTTACTCAATGATACAATCCGCAATAACATTATTTTCTCCACCCCATTCAATCAAGATCGTTATGACAAGGTTGTTGAGGCTTGTGGTTTATCCAGAGACTTTGAGATTTTGGCCGGAGGCGACAAAACTGAAATTGGAGAAAAAGGTATCGCTTTATCTGGAGGTCAGAAACAAAGAGTGTCTTTAGCCAGAGCTTTGTACTCTAACTCAAGACATGTATTGCTCGATGATTGTTTGTCTGCCGTTGACTCTCACACAGCTTTGTGGATTTATGAGAATTGTATTGCTGGTCCATTGATGGCAAACAGAACTTGTATCTTGGTTTCCCACAATGTCGCCTTGACTGTGCAAAAAGCTGACTGGATTGTTTCAATGGAAAACGGTAGAGTCTCATCACAAGGTTCTCCTGAGGATTTGATGAACTCAGGACAATTGGGCGATGACGAATTGGTTAAATCTTCTGTTTTGAATTCAAGAACTCAGTCATCTGCCAATTTGGAATCTTTGGCAACCAAGAATACCGAATTGAAAGCTAAGGCTGCAGTTATTGAATCTAAGTTGAAGAAGCTTTCTGGAGATGATGAGGAGGTGATTGCCACTGATGGTAAGCTTGTTGAGGAAGAAAACAAATCAGAAGGTGTTGTTGACTTCAAAGTTTACAAAGGATATGCAAAGGAAATTGGCGGTTGGTTCAAATGGATTCTTATTTTCGCGATATTCTTGATCCCTCAATTGGTCTTCATTGCTCAATCTTGGTGGTTGAAGTATTGGGCCCAAGATGTCCCAAGTGCAGCTTTGAACGCCATGTCAATTTCAAATGTGAGAGTTGAGTCTGTTTCCCCAATGTCTAGCATTATTGGCCACTTCACTGTCTTGATAGCGCCATTTTCCCCTTCTAACATTATTCAAACAGCAAGCGCATACAAGGAACACAATTCTGTTCTCTATTACATCTCTATCTATGGTCTTATTGGAGCAGCATATGCTATCTTGGCCACATTTAAGGTGTTTTGGACTTTCTTTATCGGTGTCGAAGCATCCAATAGCATCTTTAAGCAAGTTTTGTCCAAGATATTGAGGGCTAAACTTCGCTTCTTCGACAAGACACCTTTGGGCCGTATTATGAACAGATTCTCGAAAGATATTGAGTCCGTGGACCAAGAATTAATTCCTTTCGCAGAGGGTGCCTTTGCATGCTTAATTTCTTGTATTTCAGTTCTTGTGTTGATCACCATCATCACACCAGGATTCTTATTCTTTGCCGTCATTATTGCTTACTTATACTACTTGGTGGGTACGTTCTACCTTGATCTTTCCAGAGAATTAAAGAGATATGATTCCATCACCAAATCTCCAATTCATCAACACTTTTCAGAATCTTTGACAGGTGTTGCAACCATCAGAGCATATGGAGTGGAGACCAGATTCATGAAGCAAAATTTGTCTGCTATCGACAACAACAATCGTCCATTCTTCTACATGTGGGTTGCCAATAGATGGTTGTCTTTCAGAGTTGACGCTGTTGGATCCATGGTCATGTTATTCGCAGGAATCTTTGTTATTCTTTCTATTGGAAAAATCGACGCTGGTTTGGCAGGTTTGTCATTGTCCTATGCTATCGCTTTCTCTGAAAGTGCACTTTGGATTGTTCGTCTCTATGCAAACATTGAAATGAACATGAACTCTGTAGAGAGATTGCAAGAGTTCTTAGAGGTGGACCAGGAGCCAGCTGCCGAGATTCCAGAGAATAAACCAGCACCATCATGGCCGGAGAGGGGTGAAATCGAAGTCAAGGATTTGTCGTTAAGATATGCTCCAGATTTACCACGTGTCATCAAGAATGCATCTTTCCATGTCAAACCCTACAATAAGGTGGGTGTTGTCGGTCGTACTGGTGCAGGTAAGTCTACTATCATTACGGCATTCTTCAGATTCTTGGATCCCGAAACTGGATCGATTGCCATTGATGGTGTCGACATTACTAAAATTGGATTGAATGATTTGCGTCAAGCTATCACAATCATTCCTCAAGACCCTACATTATTTACGGGAACGATTAGAAGCAATTTGGACCCATTTGAGCAGTACACAGATGAGCGTATTTTTGAGGCATTAACAAGAGTCAACTTGCTCTCTCCTGGTGAAAGAGAGAGATCAAATGGAGCAGAAAACAGTTCCGAAAACCAAAACAAGTTTTTGGACATAGGGTCTCCTGTGACTGAAGGAGGAAGTAATTTGTCTCAAGGCCAAAGGCAATTGATGTGCTTAGCCAGATCGTTACTCAAGAGCCCGAAGGTGATTCTCTTGGATGAAGCTACCGCTTCGATTGACTACAAGTCAGATGCTTTGATCCAGAAAACCATTCGTGAAGAGTTTTCCGGGTCTACAATCTTGACTATTGCGCACAGATTGAGATCGATCATTGATTATGACAAAATTCTTGTGATGGATGCTGGTAAGGTCGTCGAATACGAAGACCCATATACTTTGATTTCTGACAAGGATTCCTTGTTCTATAGCATGTGCGAAAATAGTGGTGAGTTGGACTCTCTTATCAAGCTCGCAAAGTCGTCTTTCGTCACTAGGAAAAATGCTGCCAAATGAACAGGTTTATGATAAGGGCATTTTGTGCTGATCAGATCAAGAAGATTTTAATTGCTTATCTAGAAATCGCTTTCTACGAACACGACTCTGATTATTTAATTTAAAGGCTATTCCTAATTTTTTGTAGGCATCGCGAGAGCTGCAGCATTTTGAGGCTCTTGCATTCACGGCCAAAAACGCGTAAGTGTGGGTGTGCACACTCTAAATGCTTATCAGCCACACCACACCAACAAACTCAAGTTATCATAGCAACCCCAAAGATCTCATACGCCATCAACCAGAGCATCTGAATTTACAATAACTCTAGTTTTGACTATGTCATACAAGATTTTGCCCGCACATGATGCTTCTCAGGGATGGTCGGCAACAGACCAGGAATTAGACCTAGCAGTGGCAGATCCACTACTTCCTGGAGATCTTAATTCTGGTTTTTTACAAGAACCAGAAGATTCGCCCCAAGGCAGGCATTTGGGCCTATATTCAACAACAATACTTTTTGTCAGCAGAATCTTGGGCTCAGGATTTCTCGCTGTTTCCAGTGGCATGTACAACGACTGTGGTCAGTCTCCATTTTTATTTCTCCTCTCATGGCTCATTGCCTCTCTTTTGGCATTTTCGGGGCTCTATGTATACCTTGAGTTGGGATCCTTAATCCCTAGGTCAGGAGGTACCAAGGCGTTCTTGGAGTTTATATATGACAAGCCTTATATGATGACCAGTGTCATAATATCCTTGTACTCGGTGATGTTTGGCTTCACGATACTGAACCTCTTGGTTTTTGGTGAATATTTTTTGCATTCACTTGGAATAGAGTCAACGGCATTTCGAACGAGAGCCACAGGATTGTGCTTGTTGTACATCGTCTGTGCATTGCACGGCGTGAGCGTGCGCCATGGTGTCAGAGTACAAGATTTTCTCGGCTTAATGAAACTAGGGCTTGCTGGCATCATCATTCTCACTGGAATTTATGTGAATGTTTTTCCATATTCAGTGACCCATTTAGAATACCAGCTCGAATCTTCTTCATTCTTTCCAACTAAAGAGACCGTCACTTTGTCATCTTTTGCTAGTGCGGTAATCAAAGCAACATTTGCATACGCTGGGTGGAATTCTGTCCACACAGTCACGAACGAAATCAAAGACCCAGTAAGAACCCTTAAGATCGCTGGACCTGTGGCTCTCAGCATAATTACATTAACTTATATTGTTATCAATTTCACATATCTTGCAGTCTTACCCAACTCTGAGATTTCTGCGAGTGGTGAGTTGATTGGGTCACGCTTCTTCGAAAAGGTATTTGGATACCATGTTGGAAAACAATTCTTGACCCTTTCGGCCGCTGTGTGTACCGGTGGAAATGTGTTCGTTGTGTTGTACACAATTTCCCGTGTGAGCCAGGAAGTCTTTAGAGAGGGGTTCTTACCATACTCTCAGTTCATGGCATCAAACTGGCCATGGGGAGCTCCTCTACCAACTATACTATTATCCTGCACTATTTCAACAGTTGTGATAATTGCATGCCCAGAGGGTGACGTTTATAGCTATGTTGTCAGCTTAGAAAGTTATCCACAACAAATTTTCATCGCTCTTTGTGCTATTGGGATTTTCATTTTGAGAAAAAGATATCCGGAAGTCACTGCACCCATTCGTTCTACTCGCTTCGGAACCTGTCTTGTGATCATGATTTCTGCATATTTGATAGTGTTGCCTATAGTTGGCGGAAATCCCAACCCAAAGGGAACAGAGGGCTGGATTCCGTACACTTATCTTGGGTTATTTTGCTTATTTCTCTGCTTTTTATATTGGCTATTTATGTTCAAAATCGGACCAAAATTTGGCAATTATAGCATCATAATTGAGGATTTTCAGCAGGACGATGGCTTGATAGTTAAGCAATGGACTAAATCAAATGGCGGCGCACGATGAATCTCTTTTACTCATGAGACGAAGTCTAGTTGCTCATTAAATTTTCAACTCTTTTCAACAATTTTAAAAAGTTTCGACTTCGGAGTTTCCTGGCAACTTTGATAGCCAATTTGTCATCGCTTAAAGAAAGGAAAGAACCTCTGTCTTCTTTGATGATGCAGTTCATGGTTCTTTCGAAGACTTTTTCGAAGGAATCCGACTTTTTAGATGGCTTCTTCAGTTTTTGTTTTTTGTAATTAAATGGGATGTTTGACATTTTCCCTGTTATATCTTGAGAAAATTCCAAAGGGTCAATATCTGCACGGATCTTGAATGGCGTGCTTTCCGATACCGGGTGGCACCTGCTACATTGCGTATCATATGAAGTTGGCTGTGACATTGCTGATGTGTCAAAATTGCTTTGAGGGTCATTCATAGCTGCATTATAAAGTAACCGAAAAGGATCGTTCATGTATGCATTTCCTTCAAATGTCACAGGTTTGGGATTCAAAGGATTTTGCGGGAAGCTCATTGGATTATCATTTGCAAATATCTGTGACAGCAGCAAGGTATTATCTTGGGAACCGCAAGCTTGGGTGAAGACCTGAGACGGTCCTTGTGATTTCACTTGAGACAGATTAGCTGAAGACGCATCCATCGTTGTCAGTGAATCACGGATTCGTGAGTTGTTTTCAGATCGCAGGTTCGATTCAGGATAACCAATGCTCAAAGATATACCTAGCCATAGACTAATTTTGTTTGAAAATAAATTGAAGTGGCCCTCAGAAGAGAACGTTATTTGAAGACGCTTGTTGAGGTCGTCTCCATTGAAAATTTTAAGACCGACCACGGGCTCTTTGGTCAAGAATTTCACGTTTTGAGAATTTACAAAAGTCAGGTCCTGGCGAGATTAGTATGAAACTTAGAGTCTGCTTCAACATGTCTTTTTCAATAAATGCACATAAAAACAAGAACAAAGACAAAACAAAAGAAAGAATTACTCCATTCACTCGGGGAATAATTCAGGCATGTGAAGGTAGAAGAATATTTAGACATACAATTGATCTTCCTTGTGAGATGATTTCGATGCATATACCTGAGGAACTTTTGGTGCATCTAAGTTTCAATCCCATTCGATAGTGAGTCCAATCTTTATTTGGGATGGTGAGTTGGGAGGCTCTAGTGATTGAAAATTCTTGAATTTCTGTTGTCATCGGAGAGAAGGAAATCGATTTTAAGACGAAAATGTCTTTAGCAGATAGTCAAGAGATATTTGGTTAGGAAGGACAGTGAAAGCAAAAAAGTTGTGAATTATGATTGAGGAGTCAAACTAAAATCAAAAAAAAATAGAGATCGCGCCCCGTCCAAATGGCTGCAAAAAAGACTGGTCGCGGTAAAAAAAGGCGCGAGCAATACATGATTCTGAAAGAATTCAGATTACTTATTGAGGCAAAGCTTTTATTATCACTTCAAGAAGTTTAATCAATAAAGACTCGTTGGGTATACTTTTTTTAATATAAATATTGAATGTATCGAGTTTGGAGAGACTCTTCGCACTAAATGAGACCTTCGGAGGCCATGAACAACTCAGCGATATCCCTGATATCCAAGTCTTGGGATTCCAAGTCTCTTTTCAATGGAATAGGACCGATCTTGTTGAGTACAAATTCGATGAGGTCCATAGTCAATTCTCCAGAAATGGACATTGTTGAATTCTTGACCAGGTCTTCACCTAGTTTTTCGCCCTTAAAAGCACTGACTGCAGTTTTGTACAATTGGTAGAAAGCCAAATCTGCGCCTGGGTACGCAAGATTGGTTTGACGGTAAGTGCGCTTGCACCCTTTGACAGCCTGGACTCCGTTGAATCTATCGTTGATCCAGGTCAATGCCGCACCTGCACCCTCTGCGAACTCCACAATGTGGCCCGTGGTGTTGGAAGTTGCAAACTCGAGAGAATCAATCCCCCAATCACAATAGTTGTTGTAGCCTCTTTCGGCACCCTCAATTGGAATGATTTCGTCATGCATTCCGTGATATACAAACAAGGGAATCTCAGGAATACCATCTGACTCATGAAGGGCTAATGTATTGTTGTTTAACACTTCAACAATGGGACCAAGTCCGAAGAAATCCCAGCCGCTCTTGAACCATGGCTTGTCTCCACCGAAAAAGTCAGTTTTCAAGTAGCTGACAATGGAGCCCGCTAAACATTTACTTTTGGATTTGTTGAATTTCTGGTAGATCCTCTCCAGTCTCATTTCGTCATCCAAAATAGGCATGAGTTGCGGGTTTTGACTAAGGATACCATTGATACCATTAGGGATCAATCCAGCAAAGATAGTACCGTCAGTTGCCTCCACGGTGGCTGTGATATTTGTACACCATCCTCCAACAGCTGCGCCCACCAAGTTGTCGCCCAATTCCGGGGCATATTGTGGCTGGAGTTGAGATGCCCAACCTGTAGCAATGCTTCCTCCAGAATATCCCCACATTGCGACTTTTGCATCAGAATCAACTCCAGTGATGTTACCTGACGATAAAATACCTTTAATAGAGTCAAGCGTGGCTCTTCCAGCCTGCTTGCCAACAGTGAAAGAGCCTGTGGGTCCCTCATAATCTGGGGCAACCACGTACCACCCTTTGTCGAGTGCAGGATTCATGAAGTATGCCTCGAGCTGTAAAACGAAACTGCTCATAGGCGCACCGTATAAAATGGAAAATGATGGAGAGCATTCGGGACTTGCTGAGTCTTCTGCAAACTGGTAAGACAAGAGCTTGTTGGGGTCAGCATCATAAGGTTCAAGAAGGGTTGTGACGATAGCCGTGGCATCACCATTGCCGTCGGTAGACCTCACCAAGAACTGCCATGCGTTCTTGATATTGATGGGGTAGTAAAGAGCACGAACAGCCGCTGGTGTTTTCCTGTGATCGATAACTTCACCTAGTTCATAGTCTTCAATATCATCCGGAACTCTATAGAACGGGTCATCCTGGGGGCTTTGCACCTTAACGTACAAAGCAGAACAGAGCTGTAATATGAGTGCAAATGTTAGCCAGAAGGAATGCTTCATTCTCTGCGCGCGCTAGATGATGTATGTTCGAAATGAGTGGGGTTGTCTGATTTAAAGCCTCAAAGCAGCAGCTATTTTTATGAAAGAGAATAAGCAGAGTGAAGAAGTAAAGATTGAAGTCAAACTTGGTTCTGAGTAGGCCTATTTATAAAGCCCTCTATCTATCCACCCAACTGATAAAATTACCTTTTTAAGTTGGTAAGCCCCGAAAGGCCCGATTCGCGCATATTTACGACACGCATGTTCGCTTAAGTGTCGAAGGAATTTCTTAGTAAAATACGCTACATATACTCGAAACAACCTTTTTCGAGCAGTATGGAAGATCACCCTTACTGTGTAGCACTCGATAGTAGTACCCATCAACTAGACTCCGTTGAGGAATATTTGGATCACAAAAACTTTGATATCTTCTTTCCATCTCGGGTTTGTATATAAGAAACTCAATTATTTCCTCTTTAGGCAATGCAGAAACCCCAGGTTAAGGTTACGCCTGACCTCTTTGGTGCATGAAATGGATGCAGTCGGAGAATTTGATCAACTTCCTAAGTCTCATGAATTTGAACATAGCTAAGTAATGCCAGGCAAACTGGCCACAATTAGCTTTTTTATACGCATCACCGCAAATTACCCAACCCATATTAAGTGAAATTAATCTGGCACCCTAAAGCATCAATATTTTTAATTGCTTAGCTAAAAAATTTCTTGACTTCCTAATTTTTACACAAGCTCTGTACCGAACAAGCTCCAGGGAAAATCAATAGATTGGCCGAGAGTATGCAGGGCCCAGGTTAAAGATATCCCCGCATGCGAGCTCTTGCGTTTATTCGAAAATCCATGCTCGCGCGATTTCTTAAAGACGCTTTAAGGTAAACTTCATAATAATGCTTTCTCATTTGAAATTGAGCCGGTGCAGCGAACGAATCCTACAGGGTTAGTACAAGTTCTGTTCTGCACCAACTGCGAAACTTAAATAATCAGTTCTGAGCTCGTTGAACAACTAGTGGTCAGCGCCATATTCCTACATGTGTGGACTTTTGATCGAATTCTTGTTATCCACTTGTGGAATTTCTGAACTTTAACCTGCCTTTGACATTTATTTACTACTACTTCTAGCAGTTGACTCATGCTTGATGTGTAATTCTGATTCCAGTTCTCATAAGTTCCAACACTTCGTAGCATATAGATTCTCAATACTGCTTACATGGTAGATATGGAGCGGATTCTTGAGACTTACAACACCACTAATTGAGATCAAAACTTAATATATTTTCTATTTCTTTGATACCGAAAAATTCCAGTCCGCCCATGTGGCGCTGTATTGCTACATTAGCACCAGGGGAACACACAAAATTACACAGATAAAGATCAGCTTCGGGAGAGTCGAGGTCGTCTGGACTAAAAAATGGAATGAAACTCTCCAAAAACCGGTGTAAAAAAAGTATACACATGGCCAAGCTTACGTGTGAAGCCTTTACTGACAACGTAGGAAGCCTAGCCTGCTTTTTTAAGTTGAAGTATGAAAGTAATCGTTCGAATTTACATCCCAATAATTATTCGTATCGAAATCATGGGTGAAATGACGTTTCTTTAACAAACCGTGGCAGTTAAGCAAGAATCGGAGCTAAATGACACGTAAACAACAGGCATTTTCTTGGCCCCCATACCAGGTCTAAAGTGAAGTACTCAAGGAGACAGAAGAAAAATGTCAGCCAGTTTGGTTTCTGAATTCTCGGAAGTTGTAGTCCCTTCTGAAATGAAATTATTTTTTGTCTTCATTCTTCAATATACCATAGCTATTTGCTCTGATTGGGGGGTCGGCAAGAACTTCAGGAACCAATTTCGTTTTATCTTAGAGAGGCAGGATCCTGTCGAAAAAGTATATCATAGAAGTCGGGGAATCTTCGGATTGCATCTATTAACTCATCGATAATAATCCTGATTTCCTCTGTTGTATTATCTTGAAAACTCGGCATGCTTGATTCTAAAGCATTGTTCTTTCTGTTTTCTTTATCTTCTTCATCTTCTTTGACCTTCTCAATGTCAAGTCTACCGAAGGCCGAGCCTAAGATACTAAAAATCAAGATAACTATTCTGAGGAGCATTTTGCGAGTGTGGTTGTTGCGATTGGCGGGAAGATCCGCATTTTGGAAGATTTCCTTGTGGTTTTATAGAGTTCTGTCAGATCACAAAAGCATTTAGACCCCAAAATTACTGGCCTGCTAAACAAAATTGCCTTGGCGTTTGTATTGTTTGCAGCTCAATAATGATTCCAACAGTATTGTTGAGAAAGGTGCAGATTGTATGAGAACTGTAGATAGCATCTTAACTAGAAATTGGGGATACTTTGTTCTCACTGTTCTTTTCTTTTTTTTTTCATACATTGGATGCCTGATCAGAATTTATTCTTGATCGAGGATAATCTTTTAGCATCTTGGCCTTGATTGTTCTGTATTCCTTCTCACGCATAATGGTATCGGATATAAATCGAGTTTGCGATCACAATATACTTTAATTATAGGAATTACATAGAGAAAAGCCTCTATTCATAGCTGAATACTAGACGATGTGCTAATACCTCTATATCACGAGTCCTGAATCTAGGGATTGAGACGCTCACGCCCATGACTGTGAAATAATACTAGCTCAAGGCTTCGCTTTTGTAAAAATGCTCGGGAAAAAAATCACTCTAAAGTAATCTCTATTTAGTGGAGAGCAGGTCGACCAGATGCCACAAGCTGGCGTTAAAAAGAGCGATGAAGTATATTACACCGCCACAAATTGAATATTTGATTATATACAGAGGATTTCACAGAATGATGTAAATATTTACTCGAAAGAGTCATGGACAAATATTGAGTCGAGCTTCTTTAAAGCAGTTTGATATAATAAAAGCATGATTGAACTCTGGATTCCTGTCCAGATGAATCTAGGCCCAACACCCGAGAACATTCCTAGAAGTCCTTCATTCTTGTAGATGGAACTCAAGGCATTCAACGTCGAGAAACGGTGTAATATGGATTTCGTAGATACAAGCGCGGACTTTGGAGACGAAGCTGTCGGTTTTGTATCAAGGGTGGAAGTCTGTATTCTGGTTTTGATGACATCAAGTGGGGTTGTTATAACACCGGCTAAACCACCTGCAGATGCACCAGTCATGAGCTCAGCTGGAATGCTCAAATCGGGTGAGCCGTTGTTGTATTTGATGGCCCAAACTCTGAATTTTTCGTAAAACGCAAATTGCAAAGCACTGAAGGGCAAGTCACGGAATAACGTTTCTTTGTACCCATATCCAAGGGCAGAAACACCCTCAGTGCGAACAATCGACCTGACAGCATCTCGAAGGCCTTTGTAGTTGTACCCAGAGCCCTTGGTGTAGGGATTATTGTATCTTCCCTGAAGCTGAAGACGTGTTTTTAGCACTTCAGATGGCACATAGAACACACTCAGGGCCAAGTCGCCTAGGATTCCCGCAACGAGATAGGCAAATGTATTATTGAGCTGCCAGTCGTTGATCATGGTTCTCTTGGTGAGTTCGTATGTACCAAAAAATGCAGCAGTGGATGGAAAGGAACCCAAAATAGCAGGCAGATAGCCACCATAGAGGCCTCTGAAAAAGCCCTCTTCCTTTAAGATGGTTCTGAAGGCCGGTATCATTTTGTTGTACTTAGCATTCAGAGAAAAGCCCTGCTGCCTTGTCTTGACGGTGTCCAAAGAATGCATCGAAGAATCACCAACAGCACCACCCAAACCACCTGCCAAGATGCAGCTGATGATCGGAGATAAGGAGCCAGGATCTTCATCCGGTGTGCTTGGTTGAGGCCGCTGTGCGGCGTTGCTGACATGTGCCTCATTGGCCTCTCGATGCAGCTGGAAAGGTGTCGGTATTGCCGACGAGGTAAATGATTGTGACATGCAAATGGATGCGGGCCGATGAATAAATAAGTGTACAAGATTGGTATCTGTATAGCAGTCAGCAAATGACGTAGTGTGATAGATGGCAGTGGTGAGTGGAGACGGCTTGGGGGAACTTTATGCGAGCCGTACAGGGAATAGTATTATGGGGAATCACCTGAGCTGATGAGCGTCTTATGGAGAGTCTAGTGGTAATAGGTTTGTGGATGCCTGTGCAGACACTGCATCAAGTTGAGTGAGGCCTGGTTTTTTTTCAATGAGGCCCGCATCCGAGAACGTTATTTGTTCATTGGCGTGAAGAAGCCGCACAAACACCTAAACACCTAAACACCAAACACCCAAACACCACCACATGTCTGTATTCTAGCATGAAAGTACCCGATGGAGTGTTCTGAGCTTCATGGAGCTGTTGAATCTGTGTTGCCGCTTGATATTACCACGAGCATATGCCTTACAATCGAATGGGCAACGCCCTTTCTTATACACCATTTGACCAGACTTTACTCACGTGCACTAATGATGCGCATCAGTGATATCCCAATTGGATCAGTTAAGCATACGGAGCATGCTACGAAGATATCTTCTGAGAAGCTTCAGGCCTCATTTTAGCCATCGAAATTACAGAGTCTTGGCGCTCGAGTCGTCGTGTGATGACTCCTGTGTGGCCTTGCTCGAAAAGAACGCCAGCCACCTGGTGCCCAAAATCATCGATGAGGCCAAGGCCACTCTTGACTCTGCCCATGTGGGAGGCATAATTCCCACAATGGCACATGAATTCCATCTGCAGAACATTGCAGCTCTAGTACAGAGCTTCTGCCAAAAGCACGGGCTTTCTGCCTCCACTCCTCCAGATCTCATCTGCGTTACGCGTGGTCCGGGTATGATGGGGTCTTTGAGCTCTAGCTTGCAACTTGCAAAGGGCCTAGCTGTTGCCTGGAACAGGCCTCTTATAGGAGTGCATCACATGATTGGACATCTTCTCACTGTCAAGCTTTCCTCCGATGTGATGTCCAAGAGCCTTCGATACCCGTTCTTGAGTCTTCTCTGCAGTGGGGGACACACCATGTTAGTTCTACTGACGTCCTTAGTCGACCACGAGATCCTCATCAATACCTCCGATATTGCAGCGGGCGACTCTCTAGATAAATGTGCCAGAGAGCTCGGCCTAGTCGGAAACATGCTCGGTCCGCAACTCGAGCGGTACGTGAGCGATATTGATAAGCAAGCGCGTGCTGAGTTCCACAAGATCAAGACAGACCGTGAGAACGAGATTGGCTTCAGGCTCAAGATGCCCATGAGGTCCGCAAAACACAAGAAAATCCCAGATACCATCGAGTTTGGATTTGCTTCCTTCTTGAGCTCAATCACTGCGTTCAAAGGCGAGAGGTGCCTCAGCGAGAGAGAAAGACAATTTGTGGCCTACAAAACCCAAGAGATGATCTTTGACCACATCATCAATCGGATAAATGTGGCCTTTCTCAAATATCCGGGAAGGTTTGATGATGTTCAGGATTTTGTTTGCTCCGGGGGTGTTGGAGCTAATGCTACGCTTCGTCTGAAATTAGAATCTGACCTAAAAAGCCCTAAGCAGCTAAGGTTTCATTTCCCTAAACCGTCATTATGTACTGATAATGCTGCAATGATCGGAAATGCAGGGATAGAGATTTTCGAACAGCTTAAACTAAAATCGGACTTAAACATACTCCCACTCAGGAAGTGGCCAGTTGATGCATTGCTCGACGCTGATGGATGGATCCCTGTGTCTGACGAGGAGTTGGAGTGCACTAGTTCATCGAGCGTCACCAGAGATGATGCACATGTATGAGAATATTGAATTATCGCCTCCTGGACAAAAACCCAGTGTCTCGTCTGGGGCAGTATATATCTAATCATTAAGAAATATCATTTTCTTTGACTCAGTCTTCTTCTTGATCGCTTTGGGCATCATGGAGACCACTAGAAAACTGTGCGTTGTCATCCTCATCCTCATCATCAGTCATTACATCGTCCACGCCTTCTCTGTTAGGGAGGTAAGGCTCAGTTATGTGGTATTTGTCAATGAGTTCTTGCCACACGGAAAAGTTGAAACTGGCTATGTGATGGGAGATCGTGGAAGTCTCATTGTACTCGGGCTCATCTTCGTCGTCATCTGGAATCACCACATACGGTTCATTGTTATCGTCGACATCTATCTTTAATTTACCATCACGAACCAAGAAGCTGGTGTAGAACAAATTTTCCACAGACTGAGCAAAAGAAGTGGGATTGATGAAAAAGCGATACAAATTTACCTTTTCTTCCCCGTCTTTCTCGTAGAGGACGCCGTAGACCGTCCGAACCATGTGAGAGGTGCTTTGTTCTGGATCATCCTGAAGTTCGGACGCGTTCACATTTTGTGCCGTTGTTTTATTGAATGTAGATGAGGTGTCGTCTACCGTCCTGGCACGCGGTGCCACACGCCTCCTTTGCGTCGCCAAGGGCCCGTTGAGAAAGTGAGAGGGCACAGCGACATTTCCTCTCAGGTAAAACCAGGCACCTAGCTTTTTCCAGTTGAGGGAATTGAAGATCTCAAGTCGCTGCGCATCCGTCATGGGCGCATTGGGAACTGGGTCCTCGTTGCTAAGGTTGAAGCCTATGTGGCTCTTTGTGGCCTTGATGAACTCGTCAACCAGCAACGTGTCATCGAGGTCCCCAAACTGGAGGTGGTCAGCGTTTAAAGAGGCGAATTCTGCCGTGCGTCGAAGGGCCTCCGAGTCCTTCATGAACATAGAGAGCTCTTTGACGTCATTGCCAGTCACCGTCGAGAACAACTTCTCGAGGTCTTTGATTCGCTGTAGAACTATCTTTCCCGCTTGCCCCTTGTACGCAGAGGTCTCTGCATTGGCAACCTCCTTTTTGAACTCCTCATAAGCCTGAGCCAAGGCAGAAATGCCATGCTGGTCGTAGTGGCTGCTGATCTCAGAGATTTTCTGGGAGATGAAGTCCTGCGTTTCCTGAAAGTCAGCCATGGGTTGCTTTGAGCGGAGGGTTGCTGTTGAGGATCTGTTCACAGATGAGAAGGCAATCAACGGTCCAACCTAAGATAGAGAAAAGAGGCGGTTGGCAGCGAGTATGGCCGCCAGATGCCGCGCTTCCTGGAGCTACGCCTGGGTGCACATCTGAGGGAGACGCGACATGATCTACGAATGCACAGAAGACCACGGGTTGAAAGTGTCCATGGAACTGCTGGAGTCAAGAATCCGAAAGCTTGACCTCTCAGTGGTCAATCGCATTGCTGCGGGGGAAATCATCATCCAGCCCGCCAATGCCTTGAAAGAAATGCTTGAGAATTCGATTGACGCCCAGGCAACAACTATTGACGTGCTCGTGAAAGACGGCGGCCTTAAGCTCTTGCAAATCACCGACAACGGCCTGGGAATCCACAAGGAAGATCTCGATCTCCTTTGCGAACGGTTTGCCACGTCCAAGCTCCGCAGCTTTGACGATCTTTCGCTGATCAGCACCTACGGTTTTAGAGGCGAAGCCTTGGCATCCATTTCCCACATATCCCACTTTTCGGTCACCTCCAAAGTCGAAGCCAGTCCACTCGCATACAAGGCATATTACCTCAATGGAAGCCTTTGCTCTTCCAAGTTCAAGCAGGATCCCGCGGGCAGCAAACCGAAGCCAGTGGCAGGCAAGAACGGGACCCAAATTACAGTTGAGGATCTATTTTACAATATGCCTTCACGTCTTCGGACACTTCGTTCCAAAAGTGACGAGTGGGCAAAAATATTGGACATTGTGGGCAGGTATGCTGTTCATACAGACAAAATAGGAATCACCTGCAAGAAATTTGGCGAGCCGTTGCCTGCAATATCCACACGTTCCATAATGTCACTCAAAGACAGAATACGAACCGTTTTTGGAGTATCGGTGGCAAGCGATTTGATTGAGATTTTACCTTCTGCGATGGGTGATGACGAGCTGTGTCAAAAGTTCGGCTTGACGGGCTTCCAAGGAGCCGTGTCTGGCTTTAATTTCAGCAACAAGAGAAGAATCCCCCCTGTCTTCTTCATCAACAATCGTCTTGTGTCCTGTGACCCACTTGCTCGAGCTGTCTCATCAGTATTTCTGTTCTTCCTTCCAAGAGGCTCGCATCCATTCATATACTTGAGTCTCAGCATCATGCCTCAAAATCTCGATGTCAATATTCACCCAACAAAACGAGAGGTTCGTTTTTTGTTCGAAGAGGATATTATTGAGTGGGTTTGCAGTAAAATCCACGAAGTCCTAACGGAAAGAGACGGGTCTCGCTCCTTCAAGCAAAACAATTTAAAGCGCCAGCCAACAATCACGTCGGTAGACGAAGTGACAACACTGTCTAAGAAGTACAGACAAGAAAACAAACTTGTGAGAGTAGACTCTTCGCAACTGAAAATTAACCAATTCATGAAGAAAACCCTGATCAAAGATCACAACGATTATCTGTTCAGTGAGATTACCGAGATGGATCAAGACGACGTGAGTCTCGATCTAGGTGAGGATGTCATCACGACGCTGGAAGCAGAAAAGAGTCAGAAAGCGGAGGAGAGCCAAAGCACGGCCCATGACAAGACATCGAAGATGAACGCTGACTTTGTTCAAAGCGGCCGAAGCTTTTCCGACATGACTTTGGATAGTATTCTTGAGTTGAGGAAGGATGTCAGTGCTAAAATACACAGACCAATGACAAATGTTTTCAGTAACATTGTCTATGTGGGCCTTGTGGATGCAAACAAGAGAATCTGCTGCTTCCAATACGATGTGAAATTGTTTCTTTGTGATTATGGCGCAGTTCTCAATGAATATTTATACCAGCAAGCGCTATTCAATATTGGGAATTATGGCGAATTCATTTTGGAGACACCCCTAAGTCTACACGCTATTTTGCAACCGTTATACCAATCCAACACAAACCTAGAAGACATCGAGAAAGTGATCTCTCGAATCATGGAAATGGAAGAGATGTTTCAGGAGTACTTTCAGCTCAGTTTCAAGGGCCAAATGTTGCGAGTCCTACCCGTGCTTTCGCCTCACTTGTCACCTAGCCAAGATAAACTAGCACATTTCATCTACAGATTGGGCGCAAGAGTTGATTACTCTGATGAGAAAGTATGCTTAAGAGACATCATGAAGCAAATAGCCCTATTTTACATTCCGGACAGGGTCAAAGTGGGCAGCACCGCCGAGGAGTCTGAGATGAACGTGGCTGAAAGAGAAAATATAAGCTTTCTTTTGGAGCATAAAATATTTCCTGAGTTGCGCAAACTGTTTATTGCCTCCGAGAATTTGATGAGTCATGTTGCGCAAGTAGCTGATCTTCCTGGTCTCTACAAGGTTTTTGAGCGGTGTTAAAGCTGGTTCTTTACCCCACATCTTCGGTCCACATGATCGCGGTTAGAGCATGCGCGACGCTTTCATTTACACGTGAATAACGCTCCTGCTCCCCAAATAATTTGAGGACTCGCTGTATTTTAACTCAGGCATTCCGTGAAAACACTGTAGTGAGACCATCTGTGGCACACAAATTAATCAAAGATCCTTCTCTTTTTGTAGGTGCGAGGTGTCTTTGCTATGCTGGGTACCTGGATGTGAGGCAAGATTGGAATACTGCGTCCGACGTCGCGCTTTGAGCATGCTCGAAATTCTCGCCTACCTTAACATTCCAACCAACAGGCTTCTTTGGCGGATTCAAACACTTAGAAGAACAGGGTGCTTTTTTTCTTTGCACTTGAAAACCGTCTGTATAAAATCATATCTGGTTGCCATTCCGAACCGAAATTGACCATCTAAGCCACAATTACATCATTGGAAACCATGTTGATTGAGAATAATACCTCCCACCGTCTCATAAACATCTTGAACTTGGGTTGTTTCCCCAAAAATGTGATGGAGTTGGCAGATTCGGGTGATCATTTTGAGAAGATAGTATCGATTGACTATCAGACTCAAAGAAAATTCCAGGGTACTCGTGGACTCGAGTACCCAGCAGACGAGTTGGCTCAAGATCTAGACAGAGCCTCTTACATCCGCCAGTTGATCGAAGAACTCATAGCAATCAGTGCCGAGTATCCTTTGGACACCCTCCCGTACCAAGAGGTTTTATACTCTGTCGTTGTGTTGGCCTACTTACACCTTCTCAATAACGATCGGGCAAATGGTTTGAAGACTTTGAAGTCTTTTAGGTTCAACCTTTCGTTGAAGTACGACACTAAAGCTGACGAGAACTTTTTCAATTATTTGTATGTCAGATATAACGTACTTTTGGGCCTCTGCTCCAAGAACCCACAGTCTTGGATTGATTGCTTATATGAATTGGAGTCATATGGCGAGACCAGCGAGGTCGCAGCAAATAATTGGACTCAGTTTTTGTGCAAATTGTTGATCAGAGACCTTTCTAAGAACGGCTCTATGCCATTGACGTTTCATGGCCTACAAAAACTTGGACTACCTAGATCCTCGTTCATCATCTTGTTCAATCATCTGCTCAAGTATGAAAACGAATCTTACATTTCTAAATCTGCATTCAAAGATTATTCCCAGTTTTTAGAAACCCTTATTGACGAGGAAGTGAAGGCTGCACTGCTGGCGAAATTTCCTGATGCAGACAATAAAGACCTTTCAGAAGAACAATTCGTTCACACGCTCTTTGAGACGCTCAATTGTATTTCTGACCAGAGATCTGTCGTGAATTTTTTCTTGAAGCCTAAGTCAGCAAAAAAGTTTTTAGTCTCCAAACTCCTGACAACCTACCAGAGCCGCAATACTCTTGTGAACATGATTAAAACTCAGATCGACCTTTTGCAGTTTGATGAAGCTCTTGCCGCTTTTAAAACTTATTCTTCTTACATTGCAAAAGAAAAGGAGCAACATGGCGGCAAAACCAATGACGTTTTACAAGTTCTTGATATATTTGCTGCATGTTTCGAGCACTTTTGCCCAACAAAGACGTTTCAGTCAAAGAATGTGTTCAAGCACAATGATATTCACGAAGTCACAAAACTATTAAGAAAAATGATTCCTGTGTTCTTAGAATACTTGAATGAAGTATGCATCTCGGCGGACTTGACTTACGACGAGGTTACAAATAAAACCTCTACAAACGCAGCTGCAATGGAAAAGCACGAAAGTATTTCGTTCCTATACCAAATTGCTAATCCACAAGTTGTGTTGGTAGATAGCCAGAGGCTTTGTGCTATACTTGCAAACTCATGGGCTTCTATCAGTGGTTTCTACCATTATTTGGCTGGCCAGGCCAAAGCCGATTTTAAATCAATGCTCGAGTATGCTTCTTTGGAGAGAGAATATGCTCGGAAAGCAGTACTTTTAGACTGCTCAAGAAGCCTTCAGCACCTCCATAATTACACATCCATATTGGCACATCATGACTTATTAAGACCCGCACTCAAACTTTGCAAATTTACCATCAAAAAGTTCCCTAACTCCTTCAAAACGTGGAATTTGTTGGTATTAATTACATCTGCAATCGAAGAAGAGACAATACTCAATGACACAAAGGTGTTTGAGAGTACTAACACTTCAATTTTGGATGACCACAGTTTAAATCAGAAAGTACACGCTGATGATGCAGATAGTTCTGTGAGAGCTGAGTCGGGGTCAATTCTTGATTCCGAGAAGTTCATTGGCGACGCATTGAACATCGCCGGATTATTTGCCATGAACCAGAATAAGGTTGGCAAGATTCTCACCAGCGAAACAAAGTACGAAATCATCCAATTAAAGCTCACACAGCTCGCATTAATTCACAAGAGAGAGGGTCCAGAGCATACTTTCGAATTTGTGAATGAACTTTTTGATTTATATCGGGAATTATATCTGCGTCCAGTCTCGACTAAGGATGTCAAATCAGTGGATACACAGCGCGTGAAAAGATGGTCACACCGCCCCAGTGTGATGGACCCCGCAGACGCAATTTCCAAATTGAAAATCAATGGGCCAAGAAATGAGTTGGTTCTGGACAAGACCAAGAATGCTCTTCCGCAGGAACAAAACGTGAATGAATCTCGCAGGTCCATCCTGAACGCAAAAAATGAGAGAACAACATCTAAGGAAAAGAAAAAAGGATCAGCAGAGCATGATGCGTCAGTTGTTCTCCAAGAGATTTGGTTGTGGACAGCTTCTATGTATCATGCGCTCAATCTTGCCGAGGAAGAGGAGCAATGCATCATTGAAGCCGAGACGGTGCATGTCCCGAACGCAAACACATTCACAGCATTCGGCAGCTTGGTTTCTCAGTCTCGTAAATTCTTGGCTCTCCAGGAATTCGAGAAAGCTCTCGAGTCCCATCAACTGGCTTATACCGAAACGGACCAGGCAAGCTATGGAAAGACGTTGATGTGTATGTGCAAACTCTTGATGATTCAAGATACGCCCACCAACTCGCTATTCATCTCGAGCAAAGATCTTAATGCAGGGTTGATAAGATTGAAAAACTATTTGGAAAGCTTTAGCCACTGCTGGCCACATGGATACAATAATCCTGAGGTGTGGTATTATTTGGCCCTCATTTACGAAAAGTTTGATGACCGCAAATTGTACGAGGAGGCGTTGAGAAGATGCATCGCTTTGGAGGAGAAGAAACCCGTCAGGCCGTACGGAGTGTGCTAGGCTAGAAACAAAACATTACCATATAAGGAATTGACAGACACAAATGGATGACAAATATAGATCTGACAACCAAAGTTGTCTATTGTATAAATGTTCATTACTCAAGGATGCTCGATTTATTAAAAGTACTACTGAATCCTACTACAAGTACACGATGTTGCATGGCTTCTTGATTGCCCTCGACATATGTGGATGACAGGAATTCAATTTCGTAGCGAGAGCCGCTTTCTGGACCTGCTCATTCTGGTCTGACTCGGAAACTAAAGCTGCTATGCTCAAATGTGATAAACCCAGGCCTTCGCTCTCAATGAGCGCACTGGATTTCTGCGCAATCGGACTTCCCTCATACAGGTTGTAGGATCCTATACAACGTAGAAAAAAAATGAGGCTGCAGAGCTTGAACGCAACTAATCATGTCTGAAATCGCTCCAAAATCCGTGACCTACTGCGGAGCATGCTCCTTCCCACCAGAGTACTGCGAGTTTGGTGGCTCGTTTAACAGGTGTAAGGAATGGCTTAGCGAAAATGAGCCAGAATTGTTCCAAAAGCTTTACTCCGAGGAGGCATTGGCCAACGCCACGTCCACTTTGTCCATCGAGAAGGAGGAGAAAATCCACAAGGACATGGAGAAAAAGCAGGCTAAAGAGGAGGCTAAATTGGAGAGAGAACACAAGAAGAAGTTGGCATCGAAAGTCGTCATTAAGAGAATCGAGAGAAACAGAAGAAAGCACATCATCTCCATCAGTGGATTGGACATCATGAATGTTGATATGAAAAAGTTGACCAAAACTTTTGCTTCCAAGTTTGCCACTGGTGCATCTGTGGTTAAGAATGCCGAGAAGAAGGAAGAAATTTTGGTTCAAGGAGACGTCAGTGACGAGGCTCGTGAATACATCGAGAAATTGTTGAAGGAGCAGGGCTTGAACGAGGTCAAGGTTGAACAAATTGATGACAAGAAAATCAGAAAGGCTGCAGAGGCTGCTGCAGAGGCTGCTGCTAAGGTGAAGGGTGCTCCGGCAAAATAAATATCATGACTATAGATAATAGAGAAAATCGCTTTCGGAATTCACTTGTCTACTTTTGAGCCATTTCAAGCTTGAATGTCGGATATTGCACAGATGTTTGGAACGTAAGCATGAACTGCCGCGTCGAGAGCTAAGCGCTGTAAGTATTTTATTATTCATAATTGATTAGTCGTATTTATTCTTCGTGGCCCAGGAGACTCCATATTCGTCGAATTTGGGGTCTTTCATCAAGATTCGGTATAGATGAGCTATCCTTCTTTTGGTGTTAAACTTATCGGTTTTGGACCTCTTGCCAAATCGATTATGCTGCTTGCACTTGTTCCCATAACCAAACCCATCAGTGAGACCCAAAATTGCCAAGTGTCCAGACTCGGAGTCGCCAGTGAGCTGGCAGTTCATCTCCCATAATGTAGTAGCGGTGTCATATTCCCTGATGAATTGATAATATTCGCCAAGCCCATGTAGAGCCACGCTGAGTGAATTCGAGTTATCTTTGCCCCAATATTTGGAAAGCTCAATCAACTGGCTTTTATCATAATGTTTGGATTCGCTCTCGAAGCTTGTTTTGCATTTCATAAGTACCAAAGACAATCTCGCTGCTTTGCGAAAGTAGTCAAGAATAAGAGAGTTTTCATAATTACTTTCGAGCGATGAATCCTTGTTAAACGTTAAAAGCCAATTCCCAAATAATGCGATAGCCAAAGGTAGGCATAGTCCACCACTGGTATTGTTAGCATAGTTCGAAAAAGCCTCGTACAACTGTGGCAGATTGATGTTTTTCTCTGATTCTGCGTAAAGATCTAATACCTTGCTAAATCTCTGGAGCTTGGGTAGCAAATCATCAAGCAATTCTTTACTTGAGATGTTGTCACCTTTTGTATCATGATACCGGCTTAGATTCGAGAAACGCACCTCGCCAAGCTCGTACAAACTTTGCAAGAGATAACCAATGCGTTCCCTTTCGGTGGGAAAAATTTCATCAATAATTGAACCGAAGAAAAAGATTTCGCAAGATTCCATCCAGTTGATATTGAGGCTGGTCTTTTTTTCATAATGAAAAACGGTTTTGCGGAGCTTCTCTTGAACGTGGCTGAAAAATGCCTCATCTTTGGTAAGAGGAGCTGGTTCCACGCTCTTCCTCCTGAGAAGCCTCTTGAATTTATCAGCTCTAGTGGCTTTCGTGTCATTTTCAAGGTTCATGGCATCTAGATTGCATCTTATGCTCTGTAAATCATAATCATCTTCGTCCGATAATGTATTAATCGAAGAATACAAAGAGTTGGCCGTTGATGCGGCAGATGCTTCAGAAGGCGAACTTCCCGTGCCGTTCAATGTGGATACGGGTACCAATGAAGGCGACATGGTAGTTGTCTCCAACACAGTCTTTCCATTTCGAATAAATTGGGTGGGTGAGCTTGCCTGGCTTCTCATAAATTGGCCACCAGTTGGCTCATGATCCTTGGTATAGTAGGATCCTCTGGCTTCATCATTGATTTTTATCTGGGGCACATCATCCACACTTTGTTTAGTATTCGTAAGATAGAGATTCAAGAGCGAGCTGGACTCATCATGAGATTGGGACATTTCAGCTATTTGGCGTGGATTGCTTGAATTCCACTGTGAAAGAGAGACTATAGCCTCAGGCTGTTACACACAATGGGGATACTTGCCTGAAACTTCAAATTTAGACTGTGAGGCTGATGAACTGATTTCGCTAAACTACCTACAGGACGGCTGTGCTCTTTAGCACAACTAGGCTTTAATTTCACCTAGCTTGTGCTCACAATGTTGCATACACAAGCCGGATTTGGAGCTTATGCCCGAAGAGTTTTTAACCATGATCCCGTTTCGTCCCAAACGAAAATTAATTGAACCCTTTCAACGTCACTCATGAATGCTTTAGATGTTGCTGATTCATTCGACGCAGTCACGTGCAAAGAATATGGGAGGCGTCTAGCTACAGCACCGATGGTTTCTTTTTACATATTTCTGTGCTCAAGATCTCATCTTATTCATTTTCTATGAGCCTTTGTTCAATTTCCTCTACTCAAACAGTGTATTTATAGATCAATTGACTCTTGCATACGATCAAATATTTCGGATGCTCGTGCATAAGGTGAGACATGCTTACCAAGAGAAAGAAAGCAATACAATATGTTTAGGACAAAAGCATCTTAATGGAAGGTGCTTTATCAGCTTCTTTCAAGGTAACAGCGGCTTGTGGTGTTTCTTCGTCGTCTTGCTTGACGCGAATAGGAGCGAGCTTGATTTTTGAGTCGGAAGGCGATGCTAACGAATCAACGGTCGGGGACTTCTCTGACGGTGTGTGCTCATCTTTTATTTTCTCAGAAGTATTCGGTCCTACACTCTGAAGAGATGGGCTAGTGACGGTAGACGTGACATTCAGTACCATCGGGCCCAAGGTGGAGTTATTGGTGCTTGGGGTATTGCAGAGACTCGAACCTTTCTCTGGTGGAACTACCTTTAAGTGAGCTGTCAAAGGATCATTAGAACTTTGCACAGGGCTGTTGATGGATATTTGAGGACACATGGGTGTGGATTTGTAGCTTGATTTGCTGTCTTCGGAGTATGTCAGACCTGGCACTCTTTGCCTTGCTCCAGGGTGCAGGTCTTCATAGGGATTAGTAGGTGGGTTGGATACAATTGGTAGCGGCATGCTACCTGGTGCGATGTCAGAAGGCATATGACTGCCATCGTATGCAATTTTAATATCGTTTGGATGAGGATTGGTCACTGTGTAATTAGGTGCCATAGAATTATGTGGGAGAGGACCCAGGTTCTGAGCCGGTATGTATGAGGGATATGACTGCGCTGTGGGGATTTGTATCGGTTTGTTAGCAGCAGGGAATGCAGGAGAAACATGTCCTCCAATTAATTGAATTGGCACTGCAGCGTAGACCATGCCTGGGGCTAGAGGCTGTGCGGAATTAAAGGCACCATATGCTGCGTTTGCCACTTTGTTTGGGGCATACGACGCTTGAAAACCAGCAGGTTCTGGATATGGCGGAAAGACTTGATTTGCTGGAGGACCTTGACCTGGAGTATACATTGGATAGTAATCAGGGTGGGCATAGGTGATCGGATTAGGAGGAGGCGGATCAATTGGCTTCTCTTTGCCATTGTATTTTTTGTTCACTAGTGACGTGGCAAACGCTGCTTCGTCTTGTTTGTCATCGCGTAGATTTTGGTTGTACTGCGCCATTCTTAAAGCATTTCTTGCCGGAGCATCAAGTTTGAGGTAGGCACATTGTAGCTTTCCTTTTACGCAATTAAGACACTCTGGAAGATTTTCATCACATTTGATGCGGCGTTTCTTGCAGATTCCACATCCTAGGTGGGAGTTTCTGTGTTTTCTCCTTGAGGTTTTTCGTTTGTTACTGAGATGGTTTTCGGTAGCAGAATGAGTTGCAGAAGAGGGGGGCTGTTTGTTGCTCAGCATGGGAGTGGCATCTTGGGATGGCTTATCATCGTCAGAAGCGTTTTCACTTATGTCGCTGCCCTTAGACTTTTTCCGAAATGGTGGCAAAGGATTTCGCAAAGCGCTGTTGAATATATCCATCGTCAGAGATGATGCAAATGTGTCAGGGGATGGTATGGTATTGTCCCTCGAGATGTAGATGGGAGAGGAAGTAACAAACGGGATTGTTGGGTTGTTGTGATTGAGCTTCCGCTGCAAGCAACCAGGCAGTGGATGTTGGGATTAGGTGAGTGAATGAAGCTCGAAATAGTGATATGACCCTCAAATGGAAGTTCCAGCAAGTGGTCAAAACGAGATAAATGCTATGGTTGAAGTATAAGAAAGCTTGATTGCCACTTGGTACTAATCAGTCTATCGAGATATGCAAAATGGGAGAGGAAGTCTTATGGGACAAGATGTATGGTCAAAGAGGTCAGCCTTCTATGAAGCTGTGATGGCTGAAGTGAAGGATAAAAGTAATATTTGGATCCAGGATAAGAACTGCAGAGATAGGGAAGATTGAATGAGCTGTAATGAGTTTCCAATCCTCAAGAGCACTTGATAAAAAAAAAAAAAAAAAAAAAAAGAGAAAATAAAAAAAAAAAAAAGAATTACGAAAGTACAGGCATGCACTCGCGAGACAGTATTATTATACAAATGCCGGACTACAATAGGAAAGCCAGAGAGGACAATTCGCTTCATAAGACGAAACAATTCTGAACTATCTAGGAGTTGAATACCCCTGGGCGTGACACAAAGCGAAATTTTTCGGTGTGCTTGCCTGAGCCGGAGTTGAGATGGCCAAGAGTCCCCGCGCAAGCATACAATGCTACGGCAATAAGTGGGCGCTAAATACGACACTTGCCGGGGAAAAAAGCATGCGTGGTGGCATGACACATTAGGGAAACGATACGCCTTATGTGGCGCAACGCCAATAAATTTGTCTATTTTAATGCTACTTTTAGTCTTGAAATCAACGACTTTTTGCCGGGCTCTTGTGGAGACCTTGTAGGATGGCCTTTAGACTAGAAGTATCAAGGCATACAGTGCTAAAGATGCCTGTTGTCACAGCCTTCTGAAAACATTCTGCAAGCCGGAATTGTGTACAGGGCGCGATTCCTCTTAAAAATATACGATCAACTACTCTGGGATGGTGCACCTTGCCGGCACATGTAGAGCTTGGATATTGCTGATGTGAGTAGCACTAATCGTCCTATGTGACGCTATGTTGGTTTGGGTGTTCGTAGAAACTTCCGATTTCTCCTGGAAACCATCCTCATGTCTATTCTCCCTATCGGCGGAGGACTGGAATATACGGGATTGTACATGAGCGACCAAAGAAATGCCAGTTTTACTCGCATTCGCGCAGTGCTCTATGCACATTCTCAGTGTTACGGGCGTAAATTTAAGCGGCCCCGCATTTATCGGGGACAGGTGGAAAAAGAAAAACAGTTGGCGTTATCTGAAGTTTGGTCACTGGCCGACGTGATGTGGGCTTTCCGACGATTCACATGCGGCCTTTTGTTCTTAGCCCAAAATTCCTCGTGGCCTCTGCATGATGCCAGATTTTCATGAAGTCTTGGCTTTCTGCATGCCTTATGTTTTGCTTGCTGAATTGATAGTCGCGGTTGATGCACCCCCGTATCTGTCAACCAGGCACATTCTTCGTTTACATCATAATACAAGAATAGTCTAATCATCTGTGGTGCCTGCATTCCCCTTTCCCGATGACATCACTACATAGGGGGAGGGCTTTCTGGCCGAGCTTGAACAATGATGTCGATGGCTGGTAGTACTTGATAAGTGGCATCACTGAAGACCATCTGTCGTATAGACACCGGCTAGTGTCTTCGAGGCCGTTCAATTGTAATAAGCGGGGACATGGCATAAGATTGATTGTAGGCCCACAATGGATGTGCTCGGGCACTCGCGTCATTTTTATCCCAAGCCCAATGGCGTCTGTTACATGCAATCTTATGGTTCCTCGCTCCTCTATTTTTCATTCACCAGAAATTTGGCGATGTTGCACTACGAGTCGCAAAACTGCGCCACTCTCTTGAAGAAAGCACTCGTACGGGTGGTTCGCACCTCGAAATGAATGCCCAGACTATATGCATGAATCCGGTAACATTTCACTGCCCTGTTAAGTCGCTGAATTTCTTGCCGCCGCCATATTTCCTTCTGAAACACATCCTTGGCTATTGCTGAAAATCCATATACACACATCTATTATTCAAAAACCACCCACGTTTCTTCGAGTGTTGAACCAGCCTCAAATTCCTTGAATACGTTCTTTTTTCCCTACTCGTATCTGCCCCATGGGAATTGATGCTGTGCATAGTACTGCACAACGCCGCCCGATTGAGTGCCGGCTAGGCTCATTCCTAAGGAACTACCAGCTTCTCGCATACCGAGCTTTGATCAGTGTGTAGGTGTCCTTTTTTTCTTTGTGTCTGCAAAGATTATGACGTGAGGCTTATTTGCATAGGTAAGGTCGTTTCTGAGGTGTAGCTATACCGAGGTTCTGACCGACGCCTTTTATCCATCAGCGGCGTTTGGAGCAGTTCTCTCTTGTGAGCCTGACCCCTGGCTCTGACCTTTTGAAGTGCTGCCTTTTCGAGCATGTCCAAAACATGTTTGCTTTCCGATTCCTCTGTCGGAAATGATTCATATTCCCCGAAATGATCTGTTAGGTGCACGGTGCGCAATTTAACCGCGCAACATTTCGAACTTATTCTCTGCCTGAGCAATTATACGCCGCTCGTGAGATGCTTCCGCGTATCTATACTTCTTTGCATTCAGATAAGACTCGTGGGCTCTCCTATTTTCACTACTCTTAAGCTATCTCTTTCTACTCACACTCCGTCAATTCGTTTGCGACCAGGGCTTACCCTATCAATGGCAATCTTCTGGCCTTTGCACCGTCTTCGTAATTGTCGAGTCAACAAAGACTCCTGATACCTCTCCTTCAAATAATGCCTTGTAGATGGCCGTATTACATGGACTTGGAAAAAAATTCAGCAGCATCGGCAACACGTGCTCATATCCGGCTCATACGTCCCAACAAGAATCAACTTGCCCCAAATTAGTCTGACTCGGTTTTAGTTGCGATGGACTTAGGTGGGGGATAAGAATCTTGAAACCTGCCCATACGCTGCTTCCACCATTTCTTTCTTTGGTCATGCTTGCTTATTTCCTCTAGAAATATATCATCATCATCATCACCTTCTTCGGTCTTTTTTCTCATTTGTACAGAAACCTTTCCTTCGCCCTTCAAAATTTCGTAAACGGCGCCCTCAGTTAAATCTTTCAGCACAATCTCTCTTGTTCTTCCTAAGGATTCAATGGCAGCCACACGATCCACTGTATCTTCGAGCAACTGATCAAAGTTAGGTTGCGAGGCTATCTCATGGAATGCTCTCATCATAGGCACGGAATCGGCACGCACCCGGGAATCTGAATCGACCGTAAAAATATTTAAGTCATCGTACAGTTGAATATAATCCGGCCGCGTCATGATTTGCCTAGCACGCCAGAGGGGAAGTTCAGGAAGGTGATGGCTTCGACAAAGGTCTTTTGCGTCGGGAGACTCTGTAGATATTAAAGTGTTCATTCTCTCCCTATCCATTTCCACGAACTCTCTCATCAAAAGCATGGCACTTGAGGAAAACTTACCATACTCCATCACGTCGTCATCCATATCTTCGCCCAAAAGGCCACACTGGTTGAGAAACCATGTTTTTTCTCGGTCAATAATCTCGTGACATGCTTTTATAGTATCCCTATGTCTTGCAACCTGTCCGATATGTTGTGGTCTACCGCCAATCAAATCATAAATTTGGTGACATAGCTCATTATTGAGAGTAAGCTCTGGGTGTATCTTAGGAGGGTACGCCTTGTTGCGTATGAATTTTAGCACATTGACCGTCTCCGATCTGTCGAAGTCTCGCACATGCACAAGTTCGAGACGTGTTCCTAGACGCTTTAATTTTTCATAAACCCAATAATCGTCACTATTGAATATCATGGTAACTAATTCACTTCCTCCTAAGCTTTCGGCTTTTTGCTGCAAAAGTTCAAGAAGTTTAATGCCCTCTTCGTTCTCCTTGATGAGATGTGAATTATTAATGATTATTATGAAGGGTTTGTCCGATTTCCCGGAAAGTTTGTTTTTGATAGCGAGCTCTTCAAGCTTGTTGAATGCTCTCTCTATGTCCAAGAGGGCGGTGGTGTCTCTGGGACCACGAATGCTGAATAACGAGCCAATGTAATCTTCGTTGTATGCATAATTGAGGGCTTTGCCGAGTCTGATACGGAAAATCTCTGGGTCTGCGTGTGCATCAAAAATAGCAACGTTGTTTCCATCTATTTTCTTCATCGCCTCCATGATTATTGTGGTTTTGCCGGTACCCTTTTCCCCGACAACTAAATAGTAGCGGCCACGAATCTTTCCGCTTACGATATCGTCGAGCAATTGCTGTTGGGGTCTAGTCACCCAGTACTGAGATAAATCCTCCTCGCCATCTACCTCCTCCTCCTCTGAGCTTTGCTTGTTTGTCTTTTTGTGGATTGTGAGCTGATAAGCAGGATCGCCTTCCTGGAATGCTTGATCCATCTTTTGGAGTACGTGGGTGCCATAGAATTTGTGGTAAAGGAGACCGGATAAACCGAGCACACAGACAGAACTGAGAGTTATTCCTATCGTTTCCAAGCATTTAAATATAAATCGACTGAATTTTTCAAGCAGCTCTCGTAACCTAGATGGCTCCTCCTCCACAGGTTCCTCGTACTCGGGATTTTCCTCTGTTTCGGGTGCCCTGGAATCTTTTTCTCTCTTTTCGTTCTTTTCTGAGTTGTCTCTGTCCGGGAGATTCGTTTTTCCGTCCCCATCATTATCATCCCCACCACCAGATCCGGACCCGGATCCATCTGTGGTCAAATTATTTCCAATCGCATTTTCTGGTGAGTTGTTTTCGTGATTCTTTAAGTCGTATGCCTTGGAGAGCTTTTCCTCGGCCCCACTGAATACACCATATTGCTGGATTTTTGTGGTCACCAAGTGACTGACAGAATCTTCGTCATTCTTCTTTAATGCTTTTTCGTCCAACTCATTTTTCTTTTGGTCTTTCTTGTTGGATTCTCCTGATTTATCGCCATTGGATGTCTTCTTTTGTTCCTTGGCCTCACTCGAGGTGGGCTTCTCGTCCTTGTTATCTTCACTCTTGCTGGTTTTCTGCTCCTTGCAATCATGAGACTCGTCATCTTTGGAAATTTCAATGCCTTCTTCAGCGAGTTTTCTCTTCATGACTTTCTTTTCACGTATCAATCGCTTCTTCTGTTTCTCCAACTTCTCATTGTCATCTTTGGTTTCGTCATTTTCTAGCTCTTCAAGGACATCGAATGGCAAAAGTGGGTTTATTATGCGACGATTGGGAGTTGCATGAAAAAGTCTACTAGTCCGGAAATTACCACGTATGATTGATGTGCGTATGGGTAGAATTCTGGGAAGCATCCTTGCTGTTTCAATACGTGAAACCAGATCTGCACTATTGTTATTACGAGAACGAGCGTATGCAGAACAAAAATACGAGTTTTGATTTCGCGACCTGCGCAACGATGGATTGAGAAAACGATATCTATGTGTTTAGATTAAGACAAATCGAATCCGGAATTGGCCTGAATGGAGTAAAGAAGTTTTTCCCTAATGAGCTCTTTGTCTCTATAATCCGGTAGTTTGAGTAAGTTAAGACATGTCGAAGCTGTAGGTAAGCGCTCGGGGGAGCCGCCGTTACTAATCCCAAAGTTAGGGTAAAGTGCCCCAAATCCAAGAAGCGGAGCTCGTGAAACTGACGTGACAAATTTCACGAGACCACACCTTTCTTCCGGGGTCATCTCAGTAGCAACTTCCCAGAAAAGTTGGATCGTAAGATCATCGTCAAAATATCCGCCATATTGAACATGCCTTTTCCAGTCATTCATATCAATATCATTTCCACCGCTAATAAGCATTTGTAATTCAAAAGGATCGAACATATTGAGCCAGTTTGGCTTGATGATGTCAAACAAACCGCTGAGAAAAACTTGTGTTTGGACGCGAAGAGAAGTGTTGAGTTTGAAATTCAGCACTTGATGTAGATAATTCAACCTGTTTGACTTATCAACTCTTACTTCTGCTCCATTTGGTGGCATAAGGTCAAAAGAGTAAGGCTTATTCTCAATAACTTCATTGATAGTAAAATTAAGGTCGAGCGCTTTCAAATCCTCATTCGACATATCGAGCAATTTGTTAAGATTTTGATATAGCAATTCGTCGAGGTAGACTAAATCATAAATGGAATTTTTCATTGCGCTTTGTGCTACCCTCCATTTCGAGAGAAAAAATGGAGCAAAGTGTATATCAATGAGCACACTTTCGTAAAGACATTTGCCAATGACCATTCCCAAAAATCTCAATTGTGCTAGTTTCGCTTGCTGGCCTTGAGGATCAATATGCTTGACATACTTTAGATAAATCGAATCATTCGGATAAAGTTCATAGCTGTCAGATTCTCTGAATAACTCAAACCCGTTTTTTGCATCAATAGCTTGGAAGACCACAAGGGTCAAAAACTCTTTTGTGAGCCCACCTCCATCAATTCCGGCTTCTGGTCCGTGTGCATTATGAAACGTGACTTTGAGCTTGTTTTTAAAATTTTGACCAGAGGTTCTGAATTTTATGAATGCATCTTCGAATGCAGTTTGTCTATTGATATCGACTGACATTTTTTGCGAATCAAGGTCATTGCTGAAAAACAGAAAAGCAGAGTCCGGACCGAGGTTACTCTTATCAGCTTTAATCAAGCTTTGAAATACTTCCACCCGATCTTTAAAATCAACGAAGAATGGGACTTTGTTGAGAACTTCTAATTTAGACTCTGTTTCTGACACGTTCATTTTGGTTTTCTTAAGTCTCTTCACCGTATCAGCATGACGTTCTTCGTCAGACAGATCGTCAGAATCCTCTATTGCGTCGTTCTCTAAAATATTTGCAAGCATGCTTTTTGTGTCAAACTTGAGAGATTTCAATTGCCAAAAATTTTCTGGTAAAAATTTGAGTCGTAAATTCTTCATGTATAGCTGGTTTAAAAGCATCAACGAGACATCTTTAACTCTCATCAATGACAAGGAATTATTGAATGAAAATATGAGCGTGAGTCCGAATACTTTCAAAAAGCTGCAAAAAGTAGTCATTTCTTCAGTATTGAATTTGCCATCTTGAAACGTCTCTTCATCGCTTGAGACTATGATCCAGTAGGAAAGAATCTGCTCGTAGCAAAAAAGTAAGTTCCAATATGGCGTATTTTCAGAAGTAGTATAGGCCTTAAATTCTCCTGAAGGTAAGTAATCATGATTGTCAGTAGCTAGAAGAAAGTCTCGGTATATGATGTGACCCAGTAATTGGGAATAAAGCCATTGTGGAAGATGGGGTATTATTGAAATGGCCATGCAAATCCTAGCTTTGAAGTCTGTGAAAATATGCAATGTTTGGCAGATAAACAACGTCGCTAATTCGGATCCTTCTCTTTGTAAAACTTCAATTGCTCGCGAAATGTAATTGGAAGAAAGTAGGCTTGCGAATATGTCACTGACTGTCTCTGCCACGAGTAAAGTTTTGTAACTTCCGTCCACAATATGTTCTGTAGAATTACTGTCCAGAAGAAGCCCCTTCATCTCATTGAGACTGTACAAAATGAAGCAACCTATATCAAAGACACGGATATCCTGAACGCTCTCGGCCTGAAGGGGAACATCTGTATCCGACTCTTTATCTGATCTCGCGTTGCTCATAATTTGAAAGTCCATTGAATTGAGTACTTGAGCATGAGCGATGATATCAGCATCAGAATATGAACCAGCCATCAGACACAAGTTGAGGAGTATAGACGTTTTCAAGGCAGGGGAAAACAGCAATAATTCCTGCGCAGATTCCGATAGACACAGATGTAGAATTGTTTTGTATTCTTTGAAATCATGCAATTGATCCGGCGTCAATGAGGCAAAAAATAAGAGGAACAGAGTCTTGGAGTCGGATGAATTTATCTTAAAGGAGCTATCGACAACCAGCCTCCAGTTAGAATCATCCCATTGACTTTTGAGATTAGAAATCGTGGATGTTAGGGGTAGGCAGATTCTGTCGTCCCCACCGTAAGGTCTTAATAGCCTTTCGATGTTCATTGTATACTTGTAACGGGCTAGACCTTTGTCAAATACCCTATTCAAAGCACGTATCAATATGGCGGAGTTTAGGCTGCTTAGGATCTCTCCTGGGTGATCAGCCTTGTCAATTGAGCTTAGGAGTAGATCGAGAACAAGCAAAGCATTCTGGATTGTGGAACGATACCCATATCGGCTGACTAACGCAAATTCACAGCACCATTCATTCAAGAATTCTGAGTGCAATTTGATGTGCTGGGCAACCTTCAAAGGGTTTTCTGATGCAAATTCAGGTGTCAATTCGAGACTGGATTTCCAGTTTTCAAGAATCAGTGAGGCGTAATGATTAAATTCAAGAAATGTCTTGACGTGTGCTTGTATGACAATCGCTTTGCGGTCCTTTTCTCTCTGCCTTTCTCTTTCCTGTCGATCTTTCTGGCTTTGTTGAAGAAAGCCCGCTTTACTTGCATTCAGGCGGTTTCCAAGGTTCACAGTACGCCTTTTGGTAGATCCCGTGAAATTTAGCATATCTACTTCCAAGGTATAATAATCTATGTAATTAAAGGCAAATGCGTTTCGGGTGTGCTTAGCTGCAGTTCATTCCAAAACCCTCATTCGGATCAGGCCTTTTCTCGATAGACCATCTTAGATAGAAAGCTTAGAGTAGCGAGCTAGAATTCACGAGCCCTTTTTGCCTGTTTTATCTACTGTATCAATTGCTGGAAGGGTAAGTGTCGTTAATAAATATTTGAATTAGTATTGCATTCTATTTTGATTATCTTAGAGATCAGATGCCTAGTCAAGGCTCTAGCGTCAAGGTGCATGAGCATAGCTCACAAAAGCTCTGCATGTCTCAAATGGTCTTGCATGCTGCGTTCTATAATTTCCAACGATATAGTAAAGATCCTACGTCATTAGACCAACAAATCTATCAAATGACCCAATGATTCCACATAGAAGCTAGGAATTAACGAGGAGTCTTCGAACGAGCCCAAATCTTTTTCTTTCGAGCCACCGCTCAACACAAGCAAACTTCCGCCATTGCTGCCACCTAAATGGCCGTCATTGCCGAACTTGATATCAGTGTACAAGGTGTCACCAACCATGAGAGTTTTTTCTCTATTAAATTTTTGAGCCTCGATGATTGTGTCTAGGAAGAGTGTACTGGGCTTACCCACATTGATGAATTTTCTGTCACAGGTATATTCCATGAAATTGACCAAGGAGCCACCAGCAGGTAAGATCCGTCCTTTTGGCCCAGGGTATGTGCGATCTATGTTTGTGCCAATGAATGGCAACGACTTGTCATTAGCTAAGAGGTATTGTACGGTGGCTGCAATTCTCATATAGTTCACTGCTTTGGTGGAACCCACGACGACAGCTTTGACCTCTGGATCAACCTCGAGGAGAGGGGACTCGGGGTCCCACTCGCCGTCATAGGCGGAATCTGTACCTCCCACTGGGGTGTAACCGCATTCTCTAAGCTCTTCCTCGATACCTTCATCTCCGAAAACCCATACCTTGGATCCTTTTTCTAATTTTAAAGTATGCTGAAGAATCAAAGCTGCAGAGTAGGAAGTTGGGTAGATAGCATCTTTCTCAACATCCCTGAACTCGAGTTCCTTAAATTTCTTCACGTATGTGTTTCTAGACTTGGAAGAGTTGTTGGTCACAAAGGCCATGGTTTTACCATTGTCCAACAAATAATCGATGAATTTATTCACTCCAGGAATAGTTACAGTGTCGAGCCAAAGCACTCCGTCGCAGTCGAATAAAAAATGATCATAGGAGTCAACAAACCTTTGGGCTTGTTCTCTCGTCTCGAGCTTTTGGGGCATCTCAGAAGAAGACATGTCTGTTTTTAGGTAAAATTCCCGGCGTTGTCCAAAGATGACAAATCCTCTTGATAGGCGCGAGGTCGGTCCAAAGCGCAGATAAATGTTCCGGGGTTCTCCCGCACTTTCTATCATGTGCAAGCTGGTCTGTGGGGAGAAGTAAGTTGGGGGAGGCACTTAGAAACACTTTTGGGCGAATGAACGAGAGCCCCTGTACTTGTTGCTGATGGCGTATCCTTGCGATAGGCCAATTTCTCCTTGCTAGGAGATTTCGTTTGCTGCAAACTTCTAGTGATAATTGCGGCCGCTCAGGCTGGGGTAAGCTTACTACGCTGAACGACGGTGCAAATGGTGTGCAGTGAGTCCCTGCATGTATTCACATCAGTCGCCTTGTTCCAGTATATTCAGTACTTATCAGAGTGTATTTTCCAGATTCATGTGACCATGCCAATCTCATGGCACTCTTATGCCCCCCTGAGCCGTATTACAACTTGGCACAAAGGGTGAATGCTTGGGTCTCATATCACTACATCCTGGGGCAGCCGCGCGCGCAGGGTGTTGAGATGCCTCAGTAATAGATCCGAAATGGACCACATCGTAATTCCAAGCACAATGTCCGCCAGTTCCGCCGAGACGAAAGAAGCCGGAGCCATGGAAAGACCTGGGCACCAAGGAAATGAGGACGGCAGCGTAGCCGCCTTGGAGACAAAGGTTCAAGCCCTCGAGTTAGATTCTGCAAACCCCAAACCCAAACCCAAACAGCGGAAGGGACAAACAGAGGAGGAATTTCTCGAGCAAAAGGCCCAGTTCAAGGCCCTGGGCCCAAAGATCGATACTGACGATTGGCTTTATGACGAGAAACACCTAGCGGGCTTACAAAGCGAGAGAAAGCTCGACCGTGTGGCCATGCTCCATGCGTGCGAAAAATCCTACTACTCAAGAGACTACACCAGATGCCTCGGGTTGATCCAGAAAGCAGAGGCCTTGTTTGGTATTGATCTTGGCGACAATGAAACAAATGAGTCAATCAAAAGCGGCTTTCAGAACGCCGGCCGCAAAACAAAGAAAAGCTGTAAAGTGGAGAGGCACGTCATCGACCTATTGCATATTAAAGAGAAATGTCTAGACAAGATGAAGGTGTCAGTCTAAACTGCCTCCAGACAGAAGCATGAAGGCACGAGTAGTTGCCCAAGGCTTTTCAAGCCCCTGAGCTCGCCGTGAACTACATTGAACAGATACAAACGAGAATATGGACGGAGCCATGGGTAGCGAAACATGATAAGACGCCGCGCTGCTATTATTAAAAGATTTAAATGTACATTGGATATTGTTTGCGCTTGTGACGTAGTGTATGCCAAACGATGCTACGAGGGTGTCAGCCTTCTTTTGAGCCAGATCTTCACCTCAACGTACGAGACGCTCCGCTCCTTGAGCTCGTGTTCAACCTCTTCGGGCTCACCGTCCTTGGTTTCTATTTGTTCTTCGCACTTCTTGATATTCTTGTCCAACACCGAGACTGTGCCAGTGTAGATGTCGATCTCGTAGCCTCGTTTGGTTTGGAAATGAAGAGCAATGGATAAAGTGTTCGAAATCGCCCGACCCATGCCTTTGATCATTATGTATTTCACTTTTTTGTATTGGCCCTGGTGATACTTCTTCTGCTGGTTTGTGGGGCTTAGGTCAAACTTATCTAGAGTCCTGCTGATACGTTTGACTGCAGAAACGAAGGGCGTGTTGCCCTTAATGCTAATGTTGGTTTCATTCTGTATGACCGTGGGTATTTTGTTTGCCGGCTGCGCTTTGTTCATGTTAGCTGGCCCTAGTACTGCGACTTGAGCTCTGGTTTTTGAGCTGCTGAGATGCGCGTAGTGGCAGTACTCTTGAGGCTGCGCGCGGCCTATATGGGCTCGCGTTGCAACGGTAGACACGCGCCTTCGAAGCCTCAGAAAGAACGCTTCTACAACTTGTCCGATATCCACCCAAATGTTTGCATTGACTCCAAACTATGGCACGGGCTCCGCAAGTGGCCTGCTGTCAAGCCCTTCGAGCCCGGAGCTGGCCCACAGATTGCCGCTGGGTATTTCGGCTCTCTCGTCCCAAAAAAGGCGCAGAGATGAAGATGAGGATCTGGGTGACTGGACCAAGAAAACTCAGCAAGGCAGAATCTATACCGAGATCCACCAGTCAACTGTCAGAATGATGTTGGAAGCGCTGCGGCAGCTAAGACCTGAGCCCGAAGCGCCAGTCGCAGAGGAGCCCGAGCCACTACTGCAAATGGCCACCCGCCAGAAACCTTTCTGGCCCGAAATCAATCGGCTCAGGAGCTAGCAATCTCATCGACCTTCACCAAGCGTCCAGGACGTATGCCTTGACGTTAGGGTCACTAGTCTTTGAGTTGTGGCCTGTCCGACTCGCTTTAGGGGCTGATCCAATGCTGGTACACGAGACAAAGCGGCTCAGGTAGCCGAATACAAATCTTCTACATATAACAAGTGTCGGAATAAAATAAATGTTCTATAGTACAAACGCTTAAGCTCTCGTCTTTCTCTTGGCCTTCAAGACAACCTTTTGCTTGATATCTTCCTCCTCGGAGTCCTCTTCCTCTTCGGACTCGATGTCCATCATCTCCTCATCCTCATCGTCATCCTCCTCACGGGCAGCTTGTCTCTCTGCCTTCTTTCTCAACTCAACGTCTCTCATTCTCAAGATCTCTGGGTTGTCGTTGACCAACTTCTTGTCGGCTGCTAGTTGTCTCTCCTTGTTGCCTCTCATTCTGTTCTTGTAGAAGGCTCTCTCTCTTCTTAATCTAATCTCTTCGATTCTGGACATGGCCTTCAAAGTAGTAGCAACAAGCTCTCTGTTGTATCTGACTGGAACGTTTCTCTTGGCGGCGAATGTCAAGGTAGAATCAACAACCAATTCCTTACCGGCAGCTTTTCTGAATGCTTTAGTCCATTTCAACTTTCTAGGGTTTCTTCTCTGCTTAAAGGCTTTGTGACATTTGGAACGACAGAATCTGAACTCTTTGGCGTCGTTTCTCACGAACATAATACCCTTAGATGGGTACACGGGAGATGAGCAGAAATGACAAGAATAAATTCTCATTTTATATTATGCTAGAATGGTCCTGCTTCGAAATATGAAAGGTGAAGATCCAATGAATAAGAATGCTAAAGAACTGAAAATCAGATCAAAGATCGAATGCAAGTACGATGTAATGGAGTCTTGGGTAGGAGCAGCGAAGATGAGATGAGGAGAAAAAAAATTGGTGCTAGGTTGTGCGCTGGTGCTGTATATAGCTGTCTCGGTCCCACCAGCTCACTGAGGTCCGGCCATAATTTATTTAAACTTTTGGCTGCAATACGGATTTTCGATTTTCTTTGCTCTTGTTTCATTGGCTCCAAAAATTCTGTATTATTCCCTTTTCGTTCCGTCTGTAAATGTGTCTAGCCAGAAATTCACCTACGTAGGCTGCGCTGTCACATTTTTACCCGGGTACCGACTTTTTCCGCAAAATACATAAATAACACCTAGTTTGGGGCAAGGCAAGAAGATGTTAGGACTTTGAATCTTACAGCGTAACTACGACTAAATTTGGAAATTACTGGAGATTAATAAAACCACCTACCCCGAAGCGACTCGCTCATACTTTGGATTTCTCGAACTCAAAGACAAAATAGACTAGCGCCACCAGGCCGTGAGATATAACGCTTGTGGAGGCATGCACGCACGTGACACTTGGGCGCTCTATTGAAAAAAAAATACCGTTTGACAGTAATTGTTAAACGACTGAAACACAATGGAAGCCCCAACTCTTGCTATTCCAGGAGAGAGCAAAGGAACAAACGACGCCCAACCGCAAGCGGCATTCACGGGCCACTTACAAAGAAAGCAAGCCCCAGAGGGCTCAGCAGAATGGTATTTTGACCAAGCAGGCGACTGGATGGGTCAGCACCCATGGATGACCGGGTTTGGCGTTTTGGGTGTCGCATACTTTGCCTCGGGCTTCGTCAAGTCTAAGCAGCCAGGTATTAATGGAAAGGCTTTTGTGAAGGGTACTTTTGGCCAGAAAATGGCTGCCAAGGAAGCCTTGCAGATCCTCAATTTAAAGGAGAGTACTTTGACCAAAGCTAAGTTGAAGGAACAACACAGAAAGCTTATGATGGCTAACCACCCGGACAAGGGTGGCTCTTCTTTCTTAGCTACCAAGGTGAACGAGGCCAAGGACTTCTTGGAGAAGAGAGGTGGTATGAAGGACAAGTGATCAAATTGCAAGAGCATATGTAAATAGAAATAAATAATGGGAGACTTGATACAAGTCCTATCGGAAACAAATACCAAAGAAAAGTTCTCTTGGGAACAATACTAGCCCAGCCTCCTTTCACATGTCATCACAAGACCCAAATGTCTACCTTTAAGCAGATTCGAATGATTTGGAATATCCAAGTCCCTAATGTCAAAAACTGCTTCGAGACAACTATCAATCCTATGATCAACTCATCTACGCCAGTGATTGAAATTTTGCTCTTGATCAAGGAAGTATATTTAGCTTTATTGTGTCATGATTCTTGCCCGAATATGCCCCACAGTTTATAGTGATGACGAAATGCAGGAGTGGTAACGACGACGACTCATGGAATTGTCGGAAGACTAATAGCATCCGCATCGTTTGAAAAGAGCCATCGGCTACTAGCCTTAAATCCCTGCAGTTCACTTTGACACATGTGAAACAAGCAACGCATATCTCATTGTTACACCTCTATTGGATACCGCAATCACCATCGCACCTAGAACAAAAATGGCATGAAGGACGAGTCTTTCAGGTGGCAAACGGAACGGCCGGTTTCTGTCGTGGAGAGCGCTACTTGCAGAAGGAAACGATTATCTTTAATGCGTTTCGAGCATTTTGTATTTATGAAGTGTATATCGTTTCCGACGGACGGCTGGCAAAGGGGCGGTGTCGCACACTGGTTCTAGCTTCACTCCGGCACCAATCAACGCGGCTCGTAACATAACTTGTGAGCATAAGGGGAAAAAACAAGGCCAATTCCAGCCACTCCATACAATTGCCAGACTGCGGAAGCGACTCTTATATTGAATACAGAAGTATCTAGAGTGATTGCTCAATCCCAATTGACTGTTTTTCCAACAAAATGACAACTTATGAGAAGATAGTCAAGGGGGCGACCAAGTTAAAAGTGGCAGCCCCAAAACCGAAATATATAGAACCGATTCTCATGGCAACTTCCATGGATCATCAGGTTTCTTCCGAGAACCTTGCCACCATCGTCCGGACTTTACACCAGAGACTCCAAGACAGCGCCTGGTCGGTCGTGTACAAAGCTTTGCTTGTGTTCCACATAATGATTCGAGAAGGTGACAGAGACGTTACCTTGAAGTATTTGAGTGAGAGAGCACCCGATATGTTTAAAAGTGCCGGCTCGAGCATCTCAAATGGTTCGGTGTTCAACTCTGACGCTAGATTTATTGTCAAATACTCCCGCTATTTGCAATCCAGAGTTCAGAATTATGCATCTACTAGAATTGACTACGTGCGCGATGAGAGAATTAACAATTCCGTGGATCAGGGAGGAGGGCGTTTGCGTAATCTCCCAATTGAAAAAGGCTTGCTTCGTGAATGTGAGAGTGTCCAAAAACAGATCGATGCCTTGTTGAAAAACTCGTTTTTGGAGGCAGAGATAAAGAATGATATCATATTGACTGCCTTCCGTCTTTTGGTGAATGATCTTTTGGCATTGTTCCAAGAAATGAATGAAGGTGTTATTAACTTATTGGAACACTACTTCGAAATGGCATATACCGATGCCGAGCGTGCGTTGTCAGTTTACAAAAAGTTTGTGGATCAGACAAAGTATGTTATTGACTACTTACGCGTGGCCAAACATCTTGAGTACGCAACAAAGTTGCATGTTCCAACAATAAAGCATGCTCCAACCGCTTTGACTTCTTCTTTGGAGGAGTATTTGCATGACCCAGCATTCGAGCAACACAGATCTGAGTATTTAATCAAGAAACGCCAAGGGGTTGCTACCAATAAAACTCCAACAAACATGCCCGAAACCCTTAAACAAAATGCGCAACATAAGACGCAACAACAAGAGATGCAACAACAACAGATACAACAACAACAGATGCAACAGCAACAATTGCAGCAACAACAATTGCAACAACAACAGATGCAACAGCAACAATTGCAACAACAACAATTGCAACAACAACAATTGCAACAACAACAATTGCAACAACAACAATTGCAACAGCAGCAATTGCAACAGCAGCAGTTGCAACAGCAGCAAATGAATCAGCAACTGACTCATCCAAGCCAGCCACACACGGACTTACAGAGAAGTGGTACATTATTAGTGCAACAGACTGCGATTAATCCATGGGGAAATTCGATTCCACCTAGCTTCTCTAATAACAATCCTCAGTTGATGCTTAGTCTGACCAACACCGGAGCCGGCTTCGGGACACAAGTTCACCAGGCGAACAGTGCTCCAAACGTTAGCCAGGTCACAGGTTCTAACCCTTTTGCAGTGCCAACACAGCAACCCATCATCCAACAATATACTGGTTTCCAACAGCCCGTTTCCAATACTGCATCTTTCACTGGCCAGGCAAATTCAATAGGGCAAATTCACAGACAGAACACCAACCCCTTCGCAGGTTTGTCCTCTTCTATAACCGGTAATAAGGTTCAGGTGGACACTACAAACCCATTTGGTGGAACAAGGTTCAGCAATGCTAATACCACAGCATTTACATTTAACCAAAACAATACACCAGAGAAAATTTCAGCAACTGCCACTGGCAGTAATCCATTTAAGGTGTCGAACAACACTAAAAACGTGTTTGACTCCGCTTCCAATAATCCTGCACCAGTTTTGAAGCCACAACCAACTGCCGGAGGTTTAGAAAATTTGCCCACCTTGGCAGTGTTTCCGGAGACTCAAAGGGAACAGTTGAAGAACCAATATATTCTGCATGCACAGCAAAACCTCGCATTACAGGCAACTGGTCAATTTAATCAACAGAACCCAAATCAGGGTCAATTCCAGCAGCAGTTCGCACAGAATCAATACTCTCAACAAGCGTTTCCTCAGCAAACTGGCTTGTATAACGGTCCAAGCTTGATCTAAAATTGAATAAGAAATATTCAATGCAGCTTTTTCCGTTGTGACTTATTTCAAATAAATCTCGCCAGCCATTCGATAGTAATATAATCAATAAAGTATATTAAGTTTATCTCACTAGTCCCAAAGATCCTCAGCGTAGGACTCAGTGACGGAATCATCTTTACCGTACTCTCTTTGCCACAGATTGAACCCGCCAGAAAGCACAAATATGCCAAGATCGTTAAACTTCAGTTTCTCTTCCACAGGCAAATCCTCAAGGTCCCTTAAGAAACTGAGTGTACACTTTGGTCCTCTGACTTGCGATAGAGCGCAGTGAAAAACCACATTCTTAACTTTATTTTGTAAAAGTTTCTCTCTCAACTCGGGTAATTTTTGCCTAAACGTCTCAGAAGGGTAATGGTAACATCCCTTGATATGCCCCCCAATGTAGTCAGAGTCCCTGACATCGACAATGGCAAAGTTGTCTTGCGGAGTGTTCTTGGCAGCAAACCAAGATCTAAGGGTTTGTGGCGAAACGAAACTCAAATCAGAGAGAGAATAATGACGCATGCTCGTTATTAAGTTTGAGGTGGCTCGATGGAGTTGAATGGTAGGCTAATGGAAGTAAGCTGTTGCGCGTGCATCTAGACTGCTTCTTGAGATGTGCCATGCAATGCTGATTGCGGCGCGGCATTTCACATGTCGATTAGATGCTGCAAACCTTCGGCTTGTGTAAGCCTTCCACGAGAATGGGAGGCCGGTTTCAGATTGCTTGATTTTCGGGAAATCTTAGATTTTAAATCAAGTGAGATCCGAGTAATCTGCTTTTGTAGTTCTCTTCTCAGTTTTGGCGTTTTTAAACGCCGGAGGCCATTGAAACGCGTTCATTGTATTACTCTGTCAGGGCTTTGTCGTGTAACTTCGGCACACAAGAGTCAATTTAGGAACTATGAAGAGAAAATGGTATACAGAGGCTCTTTGAGTAGAAGAAAAGTGTATGAAGCGGAATTGGTCGACGAAATTGCGTTAGGCAGGTGATAGAAGGACCACATGGGGCCACACGACCTGCACACAGACGGCAAATCGTCATTTTTGGATTCCTTTTATCTTGACACGCACGTGATGCGAGTAATAAAATTCTAGTACAAAAATAATAGTCCGAAAATTCGCTTGATTGATCCAATTAATCGCAAACAGACATGGAACCCGGGACTCCAGATACAGGCAGTCCTCTCTCAAGGACCCTTTCAGTGGAAATGATTGCCCCAAAACTCAGTAATCTTTTTCGGAAAAGAAAGAGAACCGAATCACCTTTGTCGGTGAACGGATCGTCCGGGGACTCCGAGAACGACAGTGAAGAGGGAGATGAAGAGTCAGCCAAGAAGAAAAGAAAAAAGATCGAAGACGAAGAGCAGGCCAAGTTTAACGAAAGAGAGAAGGAATTGGACAATGAGCTTCCGGAGGAATTGAGAAAATTCAGACCCAGAGGTTTCAAGTTCAACTTGCCCCCTACCGACCGTCCCATTCGTATTTACGCCGACGGTGTTTTTGATTTGTTCCACTTAGGGCATATGCGCCAACTCGAACAAGCCAAGAAGTCTTTCAAGAATGTGGAATTGGTTTGTGGTATCCCCTCGGACAAAGAAACCCAGAAAAAGAAGGGTCTTACCGTTCTTTCTGATAAACACAGAGTCGAGACATTGAAGCATTGCAAATGGGTTGATGAAGTTATACCCAATGCTCCGTGGTGTGTGACTGCTGAATTTTTGATCAAGCACCGTCTAGACTATGTTGCACATGATGATTTGCCTTATGCGTCGGCCGGAAGTGACGACATTTACAAACCAATTAAGGAGCGTGGAATGTTTTTGACCACTCAACGTACAGAGGGGATTTCCACGTCTGACATTATCACAAAAATCATTCGGGACTACGACAAATATTTGATGAGAAACTTTGCCCGTGGTGCCACAAGAAAGGAGCTCAACGTCTCTTGGTTCAAGAAGAACGAATTGGAATTCAAGAAGCATATCAATGATTTCAGAACATACTGGATGAAGAACAGAAATAACTTTAATAACGTTTCCAAGGACTTATATGTCGAAGTTCGCGAGTACTTGAGAGGAAAGAAGGGCGAGAATCCTTTGAGCGCCAGCAATAGTAGCGTGTCTCTCCCAAGTGAAGAAAGTACCTCTAGAGCATCCAGCCCCGTGACCGAATTTGCTTCCAAATACATCGTGAACAAAAATGACAAGCCAATCAGATCTATCATCGGTAATTTCAAGGATTGGATTGGAATTGATGACTCTCATGACGAGGATTCTACCAACGAAGAGATAAAGCCTTTGTTGAGATCACAAACCAAAGAAACAGTTTCCAAGAACAATCAGACTGATTCGACCAAAAATGAGCACCAAGAAGCTCCCAAGAGAGTAATCTTAACTCCAAAGACAGCTAGGAAGTCGAGGACCAAGAAAGTTTGATACTCTTTATATGACAAAGTTAATAAACCTGGTGAATATTAATGTTGAACGGGATTTTGGCTTCAATTTACATATGATCAATAATACTAATCATATCCATCATGATAATGTTTTGAGCTCTTCCAGCAATCTAAGAAAAAGCGCTTTCATCGATGTCATTCGTGCTTTTGTAGGTAACAAAACTATTAAGCAATATTTATCTGAAGCCAGTACTAAATGCGTATGCCCCACGAAAGTGCGGCATGTATGCATCATGCACTAGAGCGCTCATGTATTCTCCATCAACACCACTTTATAAATACTTGATCATCCCCCATTATTCCAATTCCTTGAGGGAACGAAATGGCCAACAGTATATATTCTGAGAAAGGAGATGAGGAAAGGAATGCTGGTGAATCCTGGACGGAGGTGAGCCCCCAATTTACAATGAACTCAAAACACGATCCCGCCGACTTAATAGACCAGCATCACGACGTGATGGGATACCAGCATGAATACATGAGCAACTCGCGTCACATTGTCTATAATAATGGTTGGAGCTTCACGCAAGGTCTTATTTCGGGTCAGCTTAGTGTTGTCATTTTGTTGTTAATTTTCCTCAAGTTCTTCGTATTTTCGGAGTCGGCTTCACGTTCGGAACACAAGAAGACATTGAAAAAAGACGCTGCCAACGTCATCGTGAAACGGAAAAAAAACGAGAGTAATTCTAGGGGCGAAGATACCGAGAACTCCTTGGATTATTCTATACTCGAGGCCATTCTCGAGAAAACCTACTACGATGTGAACAATCATAAGCCAGAAAGTTTGGATTGGTTTAATGTCTTGGTTGCACAGACGATATCCCAGCTCAGAACTGAAGCTTTATTGGCGGATAATATATATCACTCACTCAGTGACTTCTTGGACAATCTGGAGCTACCAGACTACTTAGATAAAATCAAATTGACCGAGATTGATATTGGAGACGACTTCCCCATATTTTCCAACTGCCGAATTAAACACAGCGCTGACAATTCAGGGCGTTTAGAAGCTAAAATTGACGTGGATTTATCCGACACTCTAACTCTTGGCATCGAAACACGTCTCTTGCTAAACCTGCCACGGCCCATGACTGCCTCGCTTCCGGTCCAGCTAGCTGTTTCGATGGTCAGGTTCTCATCTTGCTTAACGGTTTCATTAGTGAACACTAATGATACAGAATTCAGCAATGATAATTCAGAGCCCGAGGGTGTCCAAAACTCAACCACCTCCAACCAGGGCCCCACGAACAGCAATGCAGGCGATGCGGGACTGTCCCACAAAGGCAATACAAGCGACCACAACCTGAAAAAAGATAGCGGCACTGCCTTGATGTTTTCATTCTCTCCCGACTATCGACTTGAGTTCCAAATCAAGTCTTTGATTGGCTCTAGAGCTAAACTACAGGATGTTCCAAAAATTTCTGAGCTCATCGAGAACAAGTTAAGATCCTGGTTTATTGATCGTTGTATAGAACCACGGTTTCAGGTTGTGAAGTTGCCTTCGATGTGGCCAAGGCGCAAGAATACGAGAGAGCCCGTTCATCTGAACGCAAGCGGAATAGTTGATAAATTAGAATAATAATAATGACAAAAGTGAAGTTTTACAGGAATACAATTTTATTCATGCATTTGTAAGTTTCTATCTGCGATTTGTTTAACAAAACTAGTGAAGGCAAAAGTTCTATCATTAGCCCAACATCGATCTTTTTCTGCCTCTTAATCTCACATCCTCGAGCTTGGCCATGGTGTCCTTGCAATTTTTCTTTCCATTGTTTTTTTGTTTGACGAGATAATCCTGATACCCTTCCAACAACCATGCATTGTACTGGTCTGCATAGTCCGAGTGGGTGCTGGACACAGCCCTTTCCAACACATAGAGGTCCACTGCCTTGTCTTCGGGCAAATTGGAGTATGAAGAAAGACCAAAGTCAATGAGATAGGAGTCGCCATTTTGCAATAGAAGATTAGATGTCGTCAAATCTCCATGGATCATACCATTGTTATGAAGATTCCCTATGACAGAGCCGGTGCGGCGACACACCTCTTTGACTTCCTCTCCTAGACAGTCGCCGCCATTTTTTTCTAGATACCACAAGTAATTCTTTAAAGAAGAAACGTTGCCGTCGGCCAAACTCGTTCCAAGACTTTCCATCCAGATGACGCCCTTCTTGGCATCCAAAGAGATCAACTTCGGTGCAGGGATTCCCAACTTGTTCAACTTGACCATGAACTTGGCCTCTCCTATGGTCCGGGATTTGTTGATGAGAGCATCAATTTTGGGGTGTCTGTACGGTTTTTTTGGTCTAAATTTCACTATGTAAGTATCGTCTCTGGAGTAGTAAGGATGCACGCTAGAAGAGAGGACTAGAGCTTCCGCTCCTTGCGACACCATCGTTAGAGGGATGTTTGGCACAGCCTCGTACACTTGGGATAATATGGCGTCAGTCATGAATCGAGATGTCGTTTAGTTCTAGGGGAAATCACCACTGGTGAAAGGCCTGGATGCGCGGAAGCTTACTCAAATCTGCGCACCAGGACAGATAGCTTAATGCCGTATATATTGTCTCCACGAGATTTGTTAGTACACTGACTTCATGGAGACCTCGCGCATAATCAGACGTAGTGGAAGGATTATTAAACCCGACGTAATGTATCAGTTCACTAGTGCAGGGCTGTCCCTATTGTTCACTGCTGCTTATGTTGTGTGCACCTGGCGATTCACGTGCGCTGCATATGGCTTGCAACTCCCGCCTTATTGTGGGTTCGCAACCCGATCCCCGCAAACCGTTAGTGCCAGTCTGTTGAGTCTTATCGATCCAATGTCAAACTCAGACTTCGTGCATGTGATACCACCGTACCTCTTGAACACCTGCTATGGCTTAGAGCTCCAACAAAAGCTCCAGTTAGCTGACCCGGAATTGGCGAGGAAGAACTACTTCTGCCCGCAATCCTCACCCTACTCATTTCGCCTGTCCCATGACTTGGCCTCTCCATCGAGTTCATTTTGTGAGAACGCCATTCTTAATAACATCATAAAGCAGAAATTGACCGAGAGGCTTGCTTTGATGGGATGTTTGGGAAACAGTCCTCCTAAGCATTTACCTGATCTGTACTTATTCGAGTTGTATGATATATTTAAGCATAGATTGGGAATAGAAGGTCTGGACTCTACGTCCCAAGCATTGATGGCCAAGGAATTAGAGGAATTTCGTCAATTTGTGGGAGAATATAACATTCCTTCAGCATGTGGTCTTAGGTCCAGTGAGACACTGGAGCCTTGCAAGCTGTTAGGTAATTCCCCCTTTTCTCAAACCAAACCTCTGTTTGACAGGAAAGATTACAATGACATAATTTCCCTGGGTCCGAAATTGCAGGACGTGATCAAAGCCCTAGATAAGATCTCACTTGAAACCTTACTTTCTTGGACTAGAAAAATGAAAGAGGATAAATACTTTTTCGATCCTTATTTGATGCTCAACAAAAAAAACATATTCTCGTATCCTCTTCCATTCTATTGGTGCCTGTTAGGGGGAAAGAACGATCTCTCATTATTAGAGAATGAACTTCAAATGGCCTCTGTTCCTGAAAATGGTAATACAGTTCTTACATTCGAAATGCAGCAGGGCTTTTCCCATGTTGAAGCTTCGCCTAAAAGGAAGAAATTCTACAACTTTATTTCTAATGCAGAGATTCCGGATCGGACTGGCACATTTTATTTTGAAGTTCTGATAGAGCAAAGCGCCTCAAGCAGAACAGCATTTCAACCCATCATACATGCAAACGACTCGTCTCTTTCTTCTGGCTCATCTTTGTCATTTAACATGGGCTTCGTTAAACGATTGATTAAATTTGACAAGATTCCATCGTCCTCAAGTCCACAGTCTCCCGCGATTCTGAGCATTGATCTTAAGAATCTTTTGTACAAACTATCACTCGATGAGACTGATTTTCCAGAGAATAAAGTTAACGAGGAAACTTTAAATTTCCTTGGAGCAGAACCAGGTGTGTCCCTTGAAGGGAGTTTGGCAATAAGCTTTAACAATTCCTGTTCTTACGCATCTGTCAAATCTGGTGATCGCCATTATCGCAACTCCTCTCTTAATTTGAACCGCCGTTTCTCTCAGCTAAACAGAAATGTTCAAGGAGAACAAGAGACAAGCCGGCTTGATCTTGATGCTCCATTTAATGTCCATTCAAAATCAGGAAATTCTGGTAAAAAATTACTTCGGACAGACACGGTTGGATTCGGCGTGAACTTTATCTCAAAGACTTTATTCGTGACTGTGAATGGAATACTAGTCAAAACGATTACCGAAGAAGAAATAACGTCGACAAACAAATATAAGGATTCAATTTTTGGACTGGATGATGAGTCATATTCTCTCTATCCAATTATTGGATTTCAGCTTTCAGATCTTGTTGAAAGTTCAAACGAGGGCGCACTTCCAGAGTCAAAGATCTCGACAAATTTTGGCCTTAAAGATTTTGAATTTAACATAAACGGTTACATTCAAAATTTGAAACATTCCCAACAGAAGATTATTCTGAAAAGCATTGCGGATGAACTCAAGTGTGTGAATCAGAAAACAGATGACACAAACTTAGAATCAAAAGTTTGCAAGCCAAGTTTTGATATACCTGTTTTGAGCAGCTTAATTAAAGATCATTTGGTCCATCAAGCGAGCTTAAAGTCTTCTAATGCATTTGATCTCGACTTGATCGAATTATCTCTGAATTCAAGTTCCAATCTAACGTCTACTTCTTCTAGAATGACTGGAGAGGATATTACTTCGAAGGTGGAGTTGGGTTTAGAGCTGCACCGTCATCATTTGAAAAATTTAGTTCTCGACTATAAGTTCCTTGACGCAGCTAGCTTTATAAACGATCAATTCGAGTCTCTCCCGGACAAAGACGGCCTAATGTTCGAACTTGAACTTCTGCACTTCATTTATCTTTTGATTAAGTGCTTGGAGGGCGAACAAGATGGAAGCAATTTCGCTATCGAGAATGCCCCCTATCAAGATCCTTTCGAATTCAGTAAGGCTCTCTTGAGCCGGAAAAACTTAAGTCCCGAGTGCATTTCAACCATCGGTGAGTTGGCGGGTGTGCTACTTTTGAACCTGCCTGAGGAATTGAATGAGCTACTTCTGGCTAAGAAAATAATTGATAACTTTAAAGCCGACACAGAGATCCTTGCAGACCATATAAATCGCGTGATCATCAAACTGTGTGGAGTGAACTTAGAGTCACAGCTAGAAAGGATGATTGGGAAGGCGGGCGAGAATATCAGCGAGCTAGCCGCAACGGACAACTCCTTTAAGCTTGTCAATTTTGACAGAGATTATATTAATTTTTGACGACAACAATGTGTCTTATATTGATCAATTAGAATCAATATACAACTAAAATGTTTAACTGTTGGATGGAGATGAAAAAAAGTCAACCTTTTCGAGGCTTTTTGATATTCGAGTCTTTGGAAATGGTTGATGCCAACCTCTTTTTTGGGAGAGATTGGGTTTTCTCACCAACTGTAGCTGCCAAACATTCCAGAGTCTCTGGAAAGCAATTCAATACTTTTTCATCAACATCAAATGTAAGTTTAATATCACCGAGGGTGTCGAGCCTGTGAATCTGGTACATTTTCAAGGACCACGCCCCACGCTCCAAAGCCAGAGCGTGCGTGTCTGGAAGTGTTTTAAGCAAAGCGTGAAAAACAGGCACGTACTCCTCGACATATTCTTTCAAGGTATACTTTATAGACAGCAGTGGGCGTATCGAATCCCGAATAAAATACATGAACGCCTCGTCACTGAAAAATGGAGGTGCAAGAATGGTTATTTCGAAAAGTAGAGAGATCATCAAACTTGCAGTAGCAGGACCCACTCCTCTTAGCTCACACAAAATCTTGAAAGTTGATCGAAGAATCTGGTTATACTTGGAATAGGACACAGAGGGCCAATCTGTATAACCCGCTGAGGCTATTTCATTCAAGAAGGTAGCAAATCCCGATTTCGTGACAGTCTCCACAGATTTCGGATCATTGGAAGCTATGAGCTTTGGGAGTGTAGGGCGAAATTTCCCCATTGCTAGCTTCCAGTCCATGAGAAGTTTCAATTCGTCTTTGGTAATGTATGGTTGATTTCTGCTTTTGATTGTCTTGGGTAGGTCAACAGCTTTCCAATCATTGAGTTCCAGCAAAGTCCAAGTCTCATCTTTGAATCTTTTCGTGCTTTGAAGTGACAATTCTTTGACAATTTCATCACTTAGCTTCTCATTTGCCTCATGCAAGTAATTGATATCTATCATTCTTTCCGATCGATACTTGAGAGGTGTTGCGGAAGGCTATCTGTAAAACGCGTGGGTGTGGGGTACGGGTGATATTAGACTTTTATTCGATTTTTCGCTTGTCTTAGAGCAGGTTTTTTTAATGGTCCGACGAAAGATTATTGCAAATTAATTTATGTATGATTTTCGCCTGGCTTGATCGAGGCCACGCTATGTACAAGAGACTAATTACTGGGCATTGATGACATCCGAAGCCTTATCGCTTTTCTGCACCTTATAGTCCAATCTCTTATTAGGTGTGAAACTGATGGGCAACATCAAGTCAAGAATGACGTTTTGGACGAAAGAGTAGATTTGAGATGTGAGCCAGTACAACGTGAGCGCAGTCGGAGCATGCAAAGATATGCCCATCAAAAAGACAATGGCCATACGCGAGATATTTGCCACAGAGTCTGTAATTGTGGGCCGGAAAGCTTTTCTTCTTCCCGAGGCCTTCATCAAATCGAAGGTCTTAAATGTCCATTCAACGTTTATCAAAGAAACGACACCGATGGCTAAAGGAAAAAGATGCAACAGGTCCATGGTTGTGAGGTCCGCGAACCAAAGGGCCCCCTCATTATATAACGTGGAGTCGAGGGCCTTGTTGGAAATAGTATCCCAGGTTGACCAGCCGCTAAGGTTTCTGAACGTCATAGACATACACACCCACAAGGGAATTTGAGCAGCCGGCAAAAAAAGATTTTTGTAGAGCTGCACACCGTGACTCTTGAATAGCTTCTTCTGACGTTTTCTGACCTCTTTTGCAGAAAGCACCATAATCTCGTCATATTTCATTTTCTTCAATGGACTTGTAAGGGCATGGATGGAGTTGTCTGCTGCATTAGTCAGTTTAGAAGCCTTCTTGGCCAAGTTGAGCCTCAAGACAGGCCCTGTGGCGGCTACAATCGGACGAAGAGCGTTCTGCTTCTGGATCCGTAATCTTTGTAGAACAGCCAAAGGCAAGGTCCATACTGTTCTGAGAGTGATGGTTGTGAGAGGTATCAATGCGTACCATGGGATATTAGTCGCCGTGTGGATACTCTGCAAGGATTCAGTCAAAGTGTTGACAATGAGAGTGGGGTCAACAAAGAACCCTCTCTTTTGGCCTATAGTAGCGGGCCGATGTAGTAGAGCAACTCTAGCAGAGTAAATGTTTTTTGAAGGTCGAGCGAGCCGAATCATTGTAGAGGAAGGTCTTCGCCGTAGACTGCCTTTGCTTGATCTCAGCAGAAAGATGCAGGTGGGTTTGCAAGTGGAAAAACGCGACACTGATGCGTGCAAGGCCGGCTTAATTGATCACTTGCAAAGCATCGAGTAGTGTTCTTTTGCTTGAACCAGCGCAGTTGGCCAAGATAAATGCATTTCACTTTCAGGCCCCAAGTATTGGTATCTTAGTAGCTTTTTTGATTGCAGATATTCCAGGCAGAAGCTTATTTATGGCAAGTGCAAATTCAAGGCGCCGCACTAGTGTTGGCGCTGTAGACAAGATGTCGAAAGTGATGAATTTCGCTGGACACATGTTATCAGATTTAAAGTAGCCGGCAAACACGTGTCATCATTTTTAGAACGATTTAATCGACATTGCCACCAAAGCTGCTAGTTGATTATCATCATACATGCGAGCCTCAGTCACGTGCGCGATTGAGCGTTCATTTTCCACACATAACGATACTACCGTTAACGATCACCACCAATGTCTAGTAAAACAGAGAGAGCATGTATGCTCTGTGGAATCATACAGCCATACAGATATTTTCTTGAAAAGGGCTGCCCTAACTGTGAGTCTGTTTTGCATTATGCTGACAATGAGGACGGCCAAATCCAAGATTGTACTTCACCATCGTTCGAGGGTTTGGTAGCTCTAGGTGATGACAACAAGGTTTCATGGGTCGCCAGATGGCTTCGGATTGATTCATTCGTTCATGGAATATACGCTGTGAAGGTTAACGGTAAATTGCCGCCCCATATAATCAGTGATTTGGAGGAACAAAATATCAGTTATAGACCAAGAGACGGATCTGCCGAGGATTAAAAGAGACTCTGTTCGAAGATGGAATTTACTGAAATTATCAGACCTATCTCATTCCGATTTGCGGCTGGACTGTAACTCTACTGTTCAGGCTACTATCAGCCTAGATTGTCTTTAAGCTGAACTAGGCATACTGCTATGCTTTATCCGTCACGTCTCAGAGACAACAAAATTACAATTAATACTTTAACAAATATATATCTTTCTATATCATGCCTTGTGATTTTGTAAATTATTAGTCACTTCTTCCAATTTTCTGACCGTTATTGTCTTATCCCACTCATTTCTGTCCTCCCATACGATCTCCATAAGCTTTGCGACAAATTGCTCAAGTTGCTCGACGGTGAAGCCTGATGTGACATTTACCATTTCCTCTTTAAAGAGGTGTGACGTGGATTCTGGCAAAACAACATCTCTCTTAGTATCCACAAAGAATCCATCCTCGACTTCAGACTCACTAGATTCCGCTGTTTCCTCGGTCATCTTGTTCGAAAGGAGAGCCCCGGAATCGTCGTCTTTATTGTTAGCTTTTGTTTCATTTTCAGGAATGCTTTCTCCGTGGTCGATTCGAACGTCAACTTGAGCGTCACTACCTTCAGGTAAATCTGTGTCTACCAGGCTATTGACGTGACCATTCAACGATGCATTCTCATCCACATGGAGTAACTTCGTTCCCTTTTCCATAGAAATCGATTCCAACGAGGTTGAGTTTGAGCCGGGGATTGCATGACTATCAACCAATGGCTTAGGTTTGTTATTAGCTTCAACAGCTTCTGAGCTTGATTGTTCAGCTGTTGGGGTTGCATCGTGTTCATTTGATTGGTTCTCTAAACCGACTAAAAGCTCTGCCTGTTTTCTTTGAAATTCAGCCAGCATTCTTGTGAAGTCCTCCAATAACTTGTCTTGCTGTTTCTCTTCTCTATCCCGTAAGTCCTTGCAAGCTTTGGCGAACTGTGGAGTGTTGAAATCCTCAATTCCAAACTGGGCATTGGTGAGCATTTCATTGGCTTTCAAGATACGGTCTCTCTCCCCAGACATTACGGAATCCTTCACAATCATGCGAATGTCTTTGATGAATTGCTTCGCCTCAGAATAGAAGCCATTCCAGATTCTCTCCTCAACTGTATCGAGATCCATATTGTAAAAGAATTTACCGGTAGACAACTCTTTAAGCATATTTGCATGCTCAGTATCATCGGCTTTCTCGTAATGGACTTCATAAGCTATAGATGGGTTGTTCAAGATCGTCGGGTCGAAGAGGTGATGTAAAAATGCGAGATCGATGATCGGTTTCTTAAATCTCTTGTATCTGTTCTTGAACAAATCCATTATACCTGCAAGCTTAAGTTTCAAAATATTTTTAAGCTTTATATCCTCATATTCCTGCTGCTTACGTCTTTTTTTAGAAGTTCCAGCATCAACATTCTGATTGACAGGAACGACTTTGAGCTTTTTGATTTTTCTTTTTGGGCGATTTTGCAAATCATTGAGGAATTCATAAGGTTTCATCTTTAATGCTTCCTCAATTTTTGATAAAAATTGCATGCGTGCTTCTTTGTCGGGGTTTTGTAACGTGACATTGTTCATACCATCTGAGAACCCAAGAGCCCTTCTTAGCTCTTGGTCTAGATTTTCGAAATGCAGCTCTGCAATTCCAAGAAGCAAAATCTTTTCATTACTGCGAAGATTTCGTAACATTGCCGAAAGTGTAGCTTTTGCAGAGTGTGACATGACTTCGAACCATGAATCTATGTTGGGGATAAAGATAATAGATGGCTGATGACGTCTTGCCTCAATGAATGTCTGAACAATACACAGCTCAGGAGTTCTAGTGACGTCCCCAAACATGGTTGCGAGATCGAGGTTCTGAACCAGAAATCCCTCGAGGAGGTTGAGTATTGCAGCTCCAAGATACTGCTGACCAGCACCCGGATCTCCGCAAACAAGTAGGTGTGGCCTGCAAGTTCTTGAGTTTTCCAAATTTTTCAAGAGTTCGTGTTTAGAAAATCCGCCATCCTCGTCGTTTATCGAGGGATCAATATACTTGGCGTCCTCAAGATTGGTTAGTCTCTTTGTTTGCAAGGATTTAATGGAGCCTGGAATCAATTTGTTGATACCAAGAGAAATTTGATCAAGTGATGCTTGAAGTAAAGGTTGAAGCCTTTCTGGAATGGGGGCAGAACCAGTTGAGGTCGATCTAGCACTTGAAGGAACTATTTTGTCGAGGGCCCGCATAAAATCTTTAGCAACAACTTTAACTTTTGATGGGTTCACCTGAAGCTTGTCCGAAGACTCATAGATTTGGGGATATTTTCTCTGAATAGAATTTAAAGCGGCTTCCGTGCAGAGCGCCCTGAGGTCGGCACCACCGTAACCTTTCGTTAAGCTTGCGATACTTTCAACAAATGAGTTTGACAAAGGCGGTTGCCACTTCTTGGTATGAATCTGCAAGATCTGCTTCCTGGCATTAAGATCAGGTAAAGGAAAGTAAAATTCACGATCGAATCTTCCAGGTCTTCTCAAAGCGGGATCAACGGAGTCAGGTCTATTCGTGGCACCAATAACTATAACTTGACCACGGTTATCCATACCATCCATCAAAGCTAGTAAAGTCGAAACGATACTCGCGTGAATTTGTTCTTGTTTAGATGATCTGACCGGAGCAAGACCATCTATCTCATCAAAAAAGATGATAGAGGGTTGCTGATTCTTTGCTTCTTCGAAAAGAAGCCTCAATTGACGTTCGGCTTCACCAACCCATTTACTTAAACAGTCAGCGCCTTTTCTCATAAAGAAAGTGATTTTTCTTGAAGGAGTGGAGCAACTGGCAGCTAGGGCACGGGCCATCAAGGTCTTACCTGTACCTGGAGGTCCATGAAACAAAACACCACGGGGCGGAGTGATTGAGAAGTTCTGGTATAGCTCAGGATAAAGGAGAGGCAAGGCTACCATTTCCTTAAGTTGATCGATGTAGTTGTCGAGACCACCAACAGATTTAAAATCAATGTTCATATCAATACCCAAGGGGTCTGTGTCACTGAGGTTGTTCTTCTTTTTGCTAACGGACTCTGCACCGCGAATATTAGTATTGTTCACTAAGCTACCGTTAGCTGAAATCCCAGGAAAACTGCTCGAATTTTGACCACCTAGTGTTGCAAGGCTAGATCCAGCATTGGGTTGGCCGAATTCCCCCGGAGTGACTTCGTTATCATCATCAGAAGAGTCAGATTCATTTCCTAAATTATTTGACTCCATAAAACCTGTGGTCATTCCCGGGATCGGAATACCTCCTGGAGGAATGTTTTTGCCCAAAACAGAAACGACATCACTTCCTCCAAAAGGACCGGCTGTAGGAAAAAGTAGCTGGCGGGTATCAGATTTATTACCCACTGGCTTTCTGCTTCTTGTAGACATCAGCAGAGGGAAGCCCTGCGGTTGCCTGTATAATTCTGTGTCATTCGTGATAAGAGATGGAAGCGTGTAGTCAATTTTCTTTTCGCGCTCACGGAGTTTGTGCTTCATGGGACTGGCATCCGGCGAGGAATCATAGAGATCCTGGATCTCCTGATGAATGCTGTCATCTTCCGGAACATCATCGCCATCATCGTCACTAGAACCCCCCAGCTTTCTCTTCTCTCCTGTGTGCGTACGAGATCTGCTTTTCCGTCTCGAGCTTCTGTGTCTTGATCTTTTTGAAGTCTTTTTGTAAGAGTCGTCCTCGTCATCAGTGGCCACAAAATGGTCATCTTGACGTTTTCGTAGCCCGTTGAGATACCCCTCCTCATCCTCAATTCCCTCAGACAGAGCATATTCATCCTCAGCATCCGAATTGCTTTCTGCCTTGAAGTCAGAATCTTCATCCTTCGATACCTCCAGACGCCTTGTCAATCTTTTCCGCCGTTTTCTGCGGGGAGCGATTTCATCATTTTCTGAGAAAGATGAATCGTCGTTTTCTTTCACTGGAGGATCAAAAGAGTCACTATCACTTTTTTCTTCCTCAGAAGCTATACCAGAAGGCGCTTTGCTTTTAATTCCTCCATCGGAATCCGAATCCTCAATTCCATCGGACTCCACGTACGAAACGGTTCGCTTGGTTCGCGTAGAATGTGCAGGGGGACTATTGCCCTCCTCGTCGCTAGGAAGATCTTCGTCGTGAGACGACGTATCTAGTCTCCGACTTCTTCTGACCATGGATTGGTATTTTTTTGGATTGTACGATAGAACGATAGGAAAAATGGTGAATGGTTGACTGTGAGTTGGTGATATGACAAAATGCCGAAGGCCAAAGATACGCGCGTCTTGGACACTTCTTTTTGGATGATCACGTGCATTCCTTAACAATTGCAAACACGTGAATAATATTATATATACAGATGTGATTATCCAGATGATCGATTGACCAGGCAAATATACGAATTTGAGCCGCAGGCTTTTTTTTTTTTCGAGAAGAATCAATCATTTTGTTAGTTGGGTTTCTTCACTTTACTCATAAGTTTCAGGATACAAGTCTTGTCAGTGACACCGTAAGTGCGATCAGCCCCAAACTGGCATTTCTGGCTCACCAGGTTGGTCTGCGACACATTCCACCTAGAGAGAAATTCTTGCGCTAAGGAAGGCATGAATGGAATGAGACAGATTGACAGCACTCTACCAGCTTCAGCAAATGCATAGATCACGTACTTGAGTAAGAGAGCATACCTGTCGCGGGTAGACTGAGGGAGGCTGTCATCTTTAGCTTGTTTTGCAAGCTTCCATGGCTCGAATAGCTGAAAAAATTCATTTGCAAGCTCGACTGTCTGCCACCATCTCAGAAGAGCTTTCATTTGGCCAAAGTTTTGCATCTCATTGTCCATATCGCCATGCAAACTGTTTATACTACTCATGAGGCGCCTCAGAAGTTCAACAAACGGAGCAGGTTCAGGCACTGAACTAGTGATTAGTTGTTCGCGATATGTCTCCGAATCCCACTCCTCACTATCTTCCACAGCACTTCGAAGATCAAAGCTGGCGACACGGGAATTCATGTTTGCCCATTTGTTGAGTAGTTGTGAGCGGTGGCTGTAAAGCTCGCTTTCAGAAAACTTGCAGTCATTCGTGATGCTTGCCTTTTCCATAAGGTAAAAGCGCACAACTTCAGCGCCATATTGCTTTGACAAGTCCATAGGGTCAACCACATTTCCGAGACTTTTACTCATTTTGAATCCATCGCTGAGCCAGTGCGAGTGAACAAGAACCTGTTTGGGTAGATCGATGTTGGCAGCCATTAAAAATATAGGCCAATAGATGCAATGAAAGCGCATGATATCTTTTCCAACAATATGTGTATCGCAGGGCCAATTTGAGTATTTGCCGGATTGTTGAGGGTACCCTGCTGCAGTGAGGTAATTAGTCAAGGCATCAAACCAAACATAAATATTCTGTGATTCATCACCTGGGACGTTTATACCCCATTTTAGTCTGGAGGATGGTCTTGAGACAGAAAGATCTTCTAACGGGCCAGATTTGAGCGTACTCAAGACTTCGGCGTATTTGGAACTTGGAACAACAAGATCCTGATTATTCTCAAGAAACTGGATAAGCTTGTCTTGGAAAGTAGATAGCTTAAAGAAGAAGTTTTCCTCCTGATGGTGAAAAACTTCATTGTTTGTTTCCGTGCTCACCCTTTTTGTCAAACCATCCGCTGAAACCACCTCTTCCGTTTGCGACTCCGGGTAGAATGCTTCGTCACTTATACTGTACCAGCCAGAATGGTACCCTTTGTAGATCAAGCCTTTGGATACCATAGTGTCCCACATATGTTTCACGGCTATGATGTGGTCTTCGTCTGTTGTTCTAATGAATCTGTCGTATGAAACATTAAACTCCAGTGCGAGGGTCCGGAAATTTCCAGACACCTTGTCCACGAAGACTTTTGGATCGATCCCCTGCTTTTCTGCGACAGTCTGGATCTTTAGTCCATGCTCATCTGTTCCCGTAAGAAAGAATGCTTTGTTTCCATTTAATTTTTCCCATCTAGCTCTAGTATCAGCCAAAAGCATAGAGTAGATATGCCCTAGATGAGGTTTGGCGTTGACATAAAATATAGGCGTGGTAATATAGAATGGTTTGGGGGTCGTTGACTGCGATCTAGAGAAAAGCCTCACCAACGGCTTTGTCAGTTTTGGAATGGAAATCATATTCTAGGTTTCGGGACTTTCGTTTTAGAAGCCACTTCTCGTGAAACCGTTCCAGTACTCAGAGTCCGCGTTATGAACATTTTTGAGTTCAGTCACAATTTCGCGGCACACCTCTTTAATTCAACCGACCAAATTGGATAGCTACCACTTTTTTACTCGATTCTACCGGCTGCAAAAGTGTTTTGTAAGTTTATTTCTAATTTGATGAATTCGAATACAATTATCTTAAAAATTGTATAGGAAAGCCTTGACCCTGCTCACGAAGAGATGCAAAACTAAGTGGGTCATAGATTGTATTACCAGAATCTCAAGAGACTCTGATAAGTTAGTGAGTCGAGCTCCCATTCTAAGCTCTTACAAATTCAATTTCAGATCTTAAAATGATTAGAAGCTTTTGGTAATTGGCTTGTTCTCAACGAAGATGGCCATCATCGCAAAGACAATGTAGAATAGACATAGAGGATAAGCCACCAATGGTCGAGCATTATGAAGTTTTAAGACCGTGACAAATAAGCCAGAAGCAGAATAGGTACACCAGAAAACGGCCAATCCACTCAAAAGATAACCAAACAAGGAATCCAAGGAGATCAACAAGCCGAGACCACAGATAAAAACCAATGGAAGCAAACAGTAGCCTAAAATAGATGCCGATCTTATGATGTCTATGGTCACCTCGTTGCTCATGAGCTTGAACAAATTATGCAAGCTGATAATTCCAAAGAGACCCACACCATAGACATATCCAAATTGGACCTTTCCAGATAATAGTAGCAAGGTACCAAAAAGCAATATGAAAATAATGGGGCCAGCAAGATCAGAGTCTGACATGATGTCCGGATTTATACTTTTTTGAAAAGGATTTAACACTGTCAATGTCTTCCCTTTGATATGTTGGAAGTTGATACCAAGCTCCTCCAACAATGGGGGTTCACCCGAGTATCCGGAAGTACCGAATGCAGCCAACAATCCCGGTGTTAGTTCACCTCCTCCCATGTCTCCCGAAACGTCGAAACTGCTACCAAATCCAGAATTCATAGAGCCCATATTTGAGGTATCCATGTTGCCCGGTTGCTGGAATGTGTTTCCATAACTGGATTGGTAAAATTGCATATTAGGATCCAGCTGATAGTATGACATGATAGCCTTAGTTTAAGTGGGAGACGTACACTGTTGTTCCCAGTTAACCATTCGCGAGAAGAATGCACGTGAAGCACCACGTCTCAAGCAATGTCCGCACTCACTTGGGGACACTGCCTAAATGTCTACATAGATTGTACATTTACAGACACATTCGATTGTGGAATCAGCGCGTTAGATATTAGTATCAGACCCCATTGAATATTATTTAAGGAAATTTTTCACAGCGGTTGAGTATTTGCTTGATTTTTCAATTAGTAAAAGTACCCGTGTTCACACCATTGTGCAGTCTCACGGCCCGAGCATTTGCATTCTTTTAGAACGCGGTCACCGGATAATATGACAGATCCTTGTGAAGCGCTGAGAAAAACTGGATTCAATATCAGCAAGTTGATCGGAGTCTTCAGCACCTGATCTAAATTTGCGGAAGCTCCCCCATTTAGGATTCTGAGACATAATTCAGGAAATAGGCTTTACCTAGTAAATAATTTTATATTTTTCATACAAAGTCACAGTGGCCGAGTGGTTAAGGCGACACCCTGCTATTACAGCAGCTCAGGTGTTGCGCATTGCGTGCGCAGGTTCGAATCCTGTCTGTGACGATTATTTTTTTCACCTTTTCATGTCATTTTTGTCACATTAACAAGTGTCCGCTCTTAGAGCATTCCTCAAGCTCCCCGAACTGCCAATAAATCTGAGCGATATAAAAACCGGGCCTAGTTAGACTCACTGCATAGGTGGTGCGTACTTGGAAAGGAGGATCTAAGGGTGCGGCGGAAGCAAAATCTCCTGTGTGCACTCGCCGGTTGGATCGAAAAACTCAAGTATCGTTCACTGCTTATCTAGAGGACTCGAAATTTTTTAACATGTCTCAATCACTTATTGTCTTTGAGGCCCAAGGAAAGGTGCTTTATCAGCAGAATACTAAGATATCACCTTTCAATGACTTAATTTACAAGATTGTTGAGGAGTCAGCGACAGAGCTCTCAACAGATTTCTATACAGCCAGTGGGCAACAAAAGAGATTTTACTGTTCAAAAAAAGATAAATTATGGGCTGCAGTTTACTTTGATATGATCACGACCATTGACAGCGATAGAGTCAAACAGTCCTTAAGTGATGTTCTACGCACTTACAATAAACTTCACGATGAAGATGAATCAAAAATGGCGAAGTTAATTGATTATCAGTTCAAGTCATTAATCAAGCTAAATGCAGATAATGACTCTATCACAGCACCAGATCTGGATGTGCAGTCAGTTCCAGCTGCATCCAACAAATCAAGAAATGTCACTGATAAAAAAGCCACCCAGAAGACTAATAATAATACCAAAAAAATGAGAAAGTGGGTTAACGGTGAATTGGTGGATGCCAATGTTGACGATGGATCCCTAGATTACTCAGAGCTGACTGGCTCCTCTGCTCTAGACACGAACGTCCTGTCGGACGGCCCTGCTTTGGAGGTCGATAACTCGGCGTTCACGAAACAAGATGATTTGGTTTTAATAAACGAGCTCCAGGATATCCTCGATGACGATAGTGCAGACGAAGAAGTTGCCAATTCTGCAACAACAAAGAAATCAGGCTTTCTCTCTAAGTTGTCATCTTATTTCGGTAATTCTGTGGACATGCAAGAAGTCTGCAAAAAATTCACTGATCAACTTATCTCCAAAAACATCGCCCCAGCAACAGCAAAAGCCATTATACAGCGGATTCAAAACAAGATCGATACAAGCAGTACAACTATCCCACTTTTCAAACAGGCCTTGACTGAAGAGTTGACCAAGATTTTAACTCCAAATGTATCCACGGACCTTTTGTATGATATAAAACGCACAGCTTCCAAAAGGGCCTACGTTATATCTGTCGTTGGTGTGAATGGTGTCGGCAAATCGACAAATTTGGCTAAGTTGGCCTACTGGTTTCTTCAAAATGACTTGAATGTCCTCATTTGTGCTTGTGATACGTTTAGATCAGGAGCTGTGGAACAGCTCAAGGTGCATGTGAACAACTTGAACAGACTCAATCACAATAATGAAGGCTCTAAGATTGAGCTTTTTGAAAAGGGCTACGGTGGTGGTGACCACGTTGTCAACACTGCAAAACTGGCAATTGCATACGCTAAAGAACAAAGCTACGATATTGTGTTAATTGATACAGCCGGAAGAACTCACTCGAACGCTAAGCTCATGGCTCCCTTGAAAAAATTTGGTGATGCAGCAAACCCAGATAAAATTATCATGGTTGGTGAGGCATTAGTCGGTACTGACTCGGTCGAACAAGCCACCAACTTCAATAATGCGTTCGGAAACAAGAGAGGTCTCGATTTCTTTATTATCTCAAAGGTTGATACTGTGGGTGACATGGTTGGTGTGATGATTAATATGGTCATGGCCACGAAAGTTCCTATTCTCTTTGTTGGTACGGGACAAACTTATACTGATATCAAAAAATTGAGTGTTAAGAGAGTGGTTGAGATGCTTACGTCATAAGTGCGCCTTTCTACTAAGAATACTTGAGCATATATAATGAAACTCCACAATCAATGATGCAGTAAGCATCTGAAATAATTCAAATAAGAATTATTTCAAATAATTCAAATAAGAAGTATTTCATAATGCAAACCTCCTAATAATCTAATTCCTGACTTACTGCGGTGCTTATGTGGCGCTTGTCATTGCACAGCCACAATATGTGAGAGAATTCCTCCTTATATAACCCAGTAATAGCACCTCCTGAATAATTACTTGTAAATTGATGTCCTCATAGCAAGCTGTATTACCTCTCCCGCCGTGCAATGTTTTCTCTTCCTATTCGATTGACTTTCATCCCTTACTTTGCTGCTGTTATCCGCTGATTTTGGGTGGTAGCCAAGCCCCGCATGCGAAAAAAAGGCCTTGTGCACGATCTTCACAAACATCACACCTCCCTCTGCGGCGTAGTCTATTGAGTCAACCTCCTGTTCCTGTGCTGCTGATAAAATTTCTACAAGCCAAATTCATTCTTGCAACCCTTAGTTACTATGCGTCTTAGAAGCAAACAAGCTCAAATATATCTCAAAGTCAATGCTTATAGAGCCGCTGACCTAACTAACCAAGACGCCAAGGCAAAACTGCAAATTAATGCCAGCGTGGTGGCCCAGCTCAATACCTACAAGAAACGGTGCAAAAGAAAGCTTAATACATCCAACCCAAGCTGGGATCAGTCTTTTCTCATACCTCTTGTCGATGGTGACTTCTCGGACTTATTAGTTCTCACGGTCTTCAATGTGTCCGCTAGATCCAAGGCTTACCTAGGAGAAGTCAGATTCAAGGTCCTGGAACTCTTTCAGGATTCAACCGACGGCTTTTCTACCCCTCAAGGTTGGTATAAGCTATATCTGTCTGAAGAAAAGCATGGGTTCGTAACTGGTTCTGTTCTTTTGCTGTTTGAGATTGTACTGAAACCCCCCAAGAGAATGTCGACCAAAAGCAAAGATGCATCAAAAAACACACAAGCAGCGGCCGCCAAGAGCAGATTGAGCTCAAAAGCCAATTCTACACATGTGACCCCCTACTCATCTGACATCGAAGGACCAACTACTCAGAAGAATGAACACTTACCGCTCACAATTAAGGTAAAAGCACCAACAGAGCTTTCTCTTGAGCGTCTTAGTTTATCCAATTCAGATATTGGGACAAAATTTCTGGACTGGCAAAAATCTCTTCTCATTCAAGACCAGCCCAAATCTGTATCAGTTAATGATCAAGGCTTCTACTCTAGCATCCCAGTCAATCTAGAGGTCAGTGATGCATCAGATATCTCAGATCTTGATTCTATATACGCCTTGGGAAGGAAAGGCTCTCAGTCGTCAAGAATGTCGACATCTTCAGCATTATCTTCCAGGCTCTCGGAGACTTCGTTAGTTCTATCCACAACAAATGCAGACGGGCATCAAGAACCCACCTCTTCGGGGAAAGACTTTCTAGAAATCACTAAATCAAGAGAGAACTTCGCATCAGAATCCGAGCTACTGTCCGCGTCCTCCATGATCTCTGCGACTGACGCTAGTGAGAACGGTCTATACAATAATACGAACGCAAAGCAAGGCCCTAGAAAGAGAAGATTCAAGAGAAGCAAAATAAATTTGAATCAAAATTATGAACTCAGAAATCGTGGTGTCCGCGGCATAATATTTTTGGAAATTGTTAGCGCATCTGATCTCCCCCCTATTAAAAACTTCACTCGGACGAGTTTCGATATGGATCCTTTTGTTGTCGTCACTTTCGGAAAGAAATCATACCGCACCAGCTGGAAAAGGCATAGTCTAAACCCAATCTATAACGAAAGATTAACTTTTGAAATCCTAGATCATGAAATGAATTATGATATTCAGTTTTCTGTTCTTGACAAAGATCATTTTTCATTCCATGACCAAGTCGCAGATGTCACCATCTCCATGAAGGAGCTTATCCAATTATCAACTGATACCGATGACTCAGCCTCAAACAAGGAATCTGAAAAAGAGAAAATTTTTGATCAATCTTCGACACCTACTGCGGAGGCTCGTGAAGCTGAAGATCTGCAAGAAGAGATTCAATCTGACTCTAGTTTATCCTCTAAATTATTACGTGCAAACAATTCCAAAACATCCCTTGGTTCCAATAAGTCAATGAACCCAGCCATTCAAATAGCAGATGATGGTAATCTTGTGCACACGAGAAAAAAGAGATTCATTCGCAAGAAAACATCTGTTTCAAATGTGGATACGTCGATGTTCCGAACGTTGAATTTGTCTCTCAACCTTCATGATTCCAAAATGGCTCAGAAACACACATCTTCGTTGAAAATACGAGCAAGATATATTCCTTACGAGCAATTACGAAGAGATTTCTGGAAATCCTTGTTGGAACAATACGATGAAAAGTCAGTCTCTATGGACTACATTGAGCTTATTTCATTTTTGGATACACTCGGCTCGAGTAATAGTGACGATCTTGTGGGTGAGTTCTTTCAATCATTAGGCAAATCAAGTTGGGGTGGTGACAAATTGACACATAATGAGATCATCGACTGTCTCGAAGAGCATATTTTACGAGAGAATCACGGGCTTGAAAATAAGATATTTGAGATCGAGAGATGCCCGATTTGTCAGAAGAAACGATTTTCAGAGAAAGACGATTTGGACATTATAACCCATTTTGCAACATGTGCGTCTAAAGATTGGTCAATAGTGAGCAAATTGCTTGTTTCGTCTTTTGTGACTCCACAGCTTGCATCAAGAAGGTGGTTCTCTAAGGTATTAATGAAAATGACCTACGGAAAGTACAGTCTTGGAAGCAACTCTGCGAATATATTGGTTCAAGATAGATCCACTGGTCTTATTTTAGAAGAAAAAATGAGCATTACAGTTAGGCTTGGAATACGTCTATTATACAAAGGTCTTGATAAAGCGAAAACCAAAAGAATTCGGTCCCTTTTGAAAAAACTTAGTGTGAAGCAAGGTGTCAAATTTGATCATCCCCAGTCAACTCGGGATATTGAATCATTTATCCAGTTCCACAAATTGGATTTGAGTGATTGTCTAGTCGAGAATCCAGGAGAATTTTCTAGTTTTAATGATTTCTTTTACAGAAAACTTAAACCTAATGCCAGACCTCTCGAGGCACCTGACGAAGAAGGAATCGCTGTTTCGCCTGCTGACTGCAGATGTACCACATTTGCGACCGTGAATGATGCCACACAACTTTGGATTAAGGGAAGAAACTTTACCATTGCCAAGCTCTTCAATGGAAACTTCAATAATTTGGAGAAAACTGATTTATACAAGGCAGAGGACTGTTGTGTGGGAATTTTTAGACTTGCTCCTCAGGACTACCATCGGTTTCATTCTCCGGTTACAGGAAAAATCGGTCCTATTAAATACATCGAGGGTGAGTATTACACAGTCAATCCAATGGCCATCCGCTCAGACCTCGATGTTTATGGTGAAAATGTGAGAGTTATAGTACCTATTGAGACAGAAAAATTCGGAACTATTGTGATGATCGCTGTTGGCGCAATGATGGTGGGATCCACAATTATCACGGTGGAAGAGGGCCAAGAAGTAAAAAGGGGAGATGAAATTGGATATTTCAAGTTTGGAGGTTCGACGATTTTGCTACTTTTCCAAAAGAAATCATTTAAATTCGATTCTGATTTGTTGAATAATTCTGACCTGTGTGTTGAGACTTTGGTCCGTGTTGGGCAGTCTATTGGACATAACCCTGAAGTGCCTCCCTTCGAAAGAAAGCATATTGAATTCAGCGAGCAGCCAAAGGATTTCAAACTCAATATAATCAGGGCTATAACAGGTGGCGATGTGAACTCAGATACTAGAATTGACTCATGGGAGAGCCAAAACATCAAACTAACGCAGAATGATATCAATCTTTTGGCTACAGAAGACGCGGAATGGGAAGATGCCGAGTAAAAGTACTGCTCCAGATCGAAGCAAATAGCTATACTATTTATCATTATATATTTAAAAAGGTATTATATATCATCTATTTCTGTTGTTTTCCACCATACAAAGACTTCCACTCATCGATCTTCAGCTCATCAATTCTCTTGAACAAGTATTGAGCCTTTCCAATGTTGTGCCCTGGTTCCAAGACTTGTTCAAACTTATCAGTGATGGACAAAGGTGGGGCGTTCAAAACCTCACAAATTTGGTCTCTGGTAGAAGGCATGAATGGCGAAATGACAGCCGAAACCAAATAGATCAAGTTCAAACCAACCGCAACAACAGCGTCAGAAACATCTGGTTCGTTGGTAAAAAGATTGTTGTCCAATTTGTTGTCTTGCAAGAAAGAGTTACCACGGGATGAGATGGCCATAGCGATTTCAAGACCACGTCTCAAATTGACAGCCTCCATGTTCTCAATGTAGGAAGCGAGTAATTCATTGACATCCTTCACAAAGCTATCATAATTAGGAATGTTTTCTGCGGTATAAGTTGGAATCACTCCATTGTATTTTGCGATCGTGAACTTCACCAATCTGTTGACGAAATTACCCAAGTTGGCCAAAAGTTCAGAGTTATTCTTGGTAACAAACTCCTTCCAGGAAAAGTGAGAGTCGGATGTTTCGGGTCTAACGGATGCCAAGTAGTATCTCCAAACAGATTGAGAAACTCCGGTGTCTTTGGCATTGTTTCCGAAAACACCAACACCTCTAGATTTAGAGAATTTTCCATCTTCGTATTGCAAGTATTCGGTTGTGTTGAGGTGATGCAATTTAGTCCAGTTATCTTTAGTACCAATTTGAGTACTTGGGAAAACAACAGTGTGGAATGGAACATTGTCCTTACCCATAAATTGGTACAAATCAACATTTTCTGGGTTCTTCCACCACTTCTTCCATGCCTCTGGGTCAGCCTTATTCTTGAAATAGTTGGCGGTAATGGAAACATAACCGATGGTAGCATCAAACCAAACATACAAAACCTTGTCTTTGAACTTTTCCAAAGGAACTGGAGTTCCCCAGGAAAGATCTCTAGTAATTCCTCTTGGTTCCAAGCCCTGTTTCAACCAGGAGTTTGTAATGGTCTTAGAGTTTTTAGACCAGTTTCCTTCTTCAGAGGCCTTCAAAACCCACTCCTTCAATTCTGGCTCCAAATCATTGAGTTTGAGATAAATGTGAGTGGAGTCTTTTGGAACAGGTTTGGAATCGTCCAATTTACAACGAGGATTAATCAACTCCAATGGGTTCAACAAATTGCCACACTTGTCACACTGGTCACCTCTTGCGTCTTCGTAGGCACATTTAGGACAAGTACCCTCGACGTATCTGTCGGCCAAAAAGGCGTTGTGGACCTCACAGTAAAGTTGTTCAGTAGTTTTTTCCTCCAAATAGCCATTGTCATGCAATTTCATGAAAATGTCCTGGGCGATTTCGGTTTGCAAAGGGGTGGTGGTTCTACCAAAATAGTCGAAACCAATGTCAAACCAATCATACACCTCCTTATGAACGACGTGATATTTGTCACACAACTCTTTTGGAGTGACCTTCTCCTCCAATGCCTTGGTTTCAGTCGCAGTTCCGTATTCATCAGTACCACAAACGTATAAGGCGTTGTAATTTCTGTTTTTAGCATATCTAGCGTAAATGTCTGCGGAAAGGACTGAGCCCACGATGTTTCCAAGATGTGGGACATTGTTGACATAAGGCAAAGCGGAAGTAATCAAGATATTTCTCTCATTTTCCTTTGGCACGATATTGTCATTTGCAAGATCAACCAAGAAGCCAGATCTCACCTTAGCTTGACCATCACCCTTTGGCATCACTCTTTCCAAGGTGGTGAGAGTGGATGCGACCTTCAATCCCTTCTCCACTTCCGGTTGGCTAGACAAATGACTTGCCCAAGAAGTCAAGTTGTCGAGCTCTTTGATGTGTGGGAATGCAGTCGCAAAAAGCACGATGTTCTCGGCATTGAGCAATGTGTTCTCAGGGGCAGTCACCTTGCTGAGAACCTCGACGATAGCAGCCTTATCGCCCTTTTTGTAGGCATTGTAAAGATCTTTCTCATCAATTTCATAGATTGAACTTTCAGAGAAATCGTTGCTGAGGTATTTGACTATGGCATTAGCCTCCACTAATTCGATTCCGTTGGCCTTGAGAGAAAGTGATGACTCAGTCGAAGCAACAATTTCAGTCTTAGGGCTGAAGCGAGCAGCAGCCACTGCAACTTTCAAGTTGTTGACAAGCGCTTGGGTATTTCTGCCATTGTCAGCAGTTATGGAAACAGACATGTTTTAGGTGGGGTTCTGTAGGAAGTCTGATCCAGGAAACCTTTTTTTTTTTCGAGGTACCCATGGCTCACATCCGTACACCCCGGCAGAATAGCCAGATGATTCGTCTTTAATTTACAGCATTGTTTCGTCGATTACTCGAACTGTTTAGTTTCATGGATCTGAGAGTACGATTCTTCTTCATATTTAAGAATCTTTCTCAATCATGTAGTTTAACACCTTAGTGTTTGGGCCATTGTCGAGATAGAGGATGCCGCACATTTAACGCGGTGTGGGAAATCGACTGCTCTTTGAATTACCGCTACACCGTGTTTCTATAGATACTGCCGCACAACTACACACTGGACAAATAAGATGAGAGGTTCGCTACGATGCTTAAAGAAACCTGTCGCTTTTCTGTACGATCGCTACAATTGTCTTACCTCGATTAGACCTGAGTTTGACCCCAAACTTAGGCCAGATGGTGCCATGACATATGTTGCCAAAGACAATATCGCTACTACACTCGAACCTACTTCCTGTGGCTCCAAATTATTGCAAAACTATATAAGCCCTTTTCAAGCGACGGTCATTTCTCAACTTGATCAGAACGGCATGATCATGGTGGGTAAATCAAACATGGATGAGTTTGGGATGGGCTCTTCCACAACCTATTCCAACTATGGCCCGACTCTTAATCCTACATATCTTGACTCTAGAACAGCGGGTGGCTCATCAGGTGGTTCAGCAGCTGCCGTGGCTGCGGGGCTTGCGGACTTTGCGCTAGGAACCGATACAGGAGGGTCTGTACGGCAACCAGCGAGTTATTGCAACATCGTCGGGTTTAAGCCATCTTATGGAAGGATATCAAGATATGGTGTTATTGCATATGCACAGTCATTTGATTGTGTGGGAATACTTTCAAGAGATCTAAAAACCTTGAGAAAAGTCTACGATATTTTGAATCAATATGATCATAAGGATATTACATCCATGACCGAGCATATCCGTAAAAATGCCAGGGAATTAAGCCAAAGCCAAAACTCTTGCAAAACGAAGCCAAGGCGATTCCGTATTGGTATTCCCCAAGAGTTTCTATACTTAGAGACGAGTTCCAAAACAACAGTCACCCTCAAAGATACTCTACAAAAACTCATGGATCATGGCCACCAGTTGATCCCAATTTCGATTCCATCCATCAAAAAACTGATCTTAGCGTATTATACCATAGCTGCGGCTGATGCTTCATCGAACTTGTCAAGATTTGATGGCAAGGGCTTTGCAAACTTCGACTCTGCCCCAAGTCTGAGCGACAACCCTCTCGATACAAACCGCAAGCTAGACGGAAAAACGTTTATTGTCGATAATAGAACGTCGGGTCTTGGTGATGAAGTGAAAAGAAGAATTCTTTTAGGTAACTACACCCTTTCTTCTGAGTCAGGAAACAATTTCCATTTGGCTACTGATCATAGGAAACAATTGGCTGAAGAATTCAATGATGTTTTCTCGTTTCCAAATCTTCTTTTTGGTTCTGAGTCAAAAAGCTATGCCTTCGATTTGAACGAAGAATCTAAATGTGACGTCATCATGGGGCCAACAGCTTTTGGTGAGCCTCCAACTATCGAGCAGTGTGCAGAGAGTCAGAAGGAAACAGCTGTAAACGAATATCTTACTGACGTTTTCACTGTTCCTGCCTCTATGGCAGCATTGCCAGCAATCTCTGTCCCCAGTCATTCTCCAAATATCGGCTTGCAAATTCTTGGTCAATACGGAGATGATGATACTGTTCTAGAATTTGCCGAAATTGTGGAAAAGTTGGCTCACGAATGATTGGTGGATCGGGCTTTATATTGATTTGTAAAAGTCTATGAATAAGAACTGAACTAGTATGAGGTTGAATCATAATTATCATAAATTGGATTGTTGAATATCCGTAGTAAGATGTCAATAGAGCAAAATGGTTCTCAATTGATCATATGTGTTCCCAGCATGATTGGCTTGGAGACAGATTGTAGGAAGCCTATACCTTTTGACGATCACTTTCTTCCCAAGAGCGTGAGGAACTCGTCTCTCGTCTTTTGTTGAACTCTAAAACAACCGAGCATACAGCTTGTTGTTGTCAGAGAACCTGTCTTTTGGACACCTCGGCTGACCATACACATGTGAGTGGCTTCGATGACAACAGCCACACCACGGGGTTTCAAGATCTCCGACAACGCCATGGCGATTTGCTTAGTCAATCTTTCTTGGACCTGAAATCTTCTGGAGTACATTTCCGCCAACCTGGCCAACTTGGACAATCCGACGACCCTCTTGTTGGGGATATATGCTATGTGAGCTTTCCCGAAAAACGGGACCAAATGATGCTCGCACAATGAGTAAATTTCAATGTCACGAACAATGACCATCTCGTCATGATCCTCCTCGAAGACAGCCCTCTTGATCACATCTCTGATGTTATCTTCATACCCTTTAGTGAAATATAGCATGGCACGAGCATATCTCTCAGGGGTTTCTAATAAACCCTCTCTGTCGACATCCTCGCCTAACTCACTTAAAATGGTCTTTACGGCACCTGCAATCCTCAATTCTCGAGCTTTGGCCTCCTCTTCATTTTGCTCAATTCTGTCCCTAGCACCCATTGATGGCCAAGAGAGACCGTCGTGATCAATAGGAGGATTTTGTGTACATGGCGATCCAGATCTCACCTTAGCGGCCAAAGCGGTCTCTCTGGTCATAACTTCGCCAGCAGCAGAAGGACCTTTTTTGGCCTTCTTGAGGCTCACTTCCCCTTCGGATATATTTCCATTGGCCTCGCGGTTATTCGAAACGCTAACGATCTCGTCTTCTCCTTTGCGCTTGTCAGTCATCTTTCCTAGTATTAAAGACCTGTTATAAAGTGAGGTATTGTAAGGTCCGAAAAATTAATTTCTTGAAGTACCGATTGACTGCGCGTGAGAAATGGTGCCGCATATTGACATCTACAATTTTGTGCTCAGGATACACAAATAATCAAAGGTTTTTCTGGTTTTCGTTAGTTGCTAGTATTGTTTGTTCAAGCTATGAATACACTAAAGAGAAGATTTACATCGTTCACTTCAATGTGAGAGAGCTCCGTGAATAAGTATTCTCCACTGAAGACTATAAATCTCTGTCTGCATATAATATGAGGCTAATCAAACGTGATCTGAAGGGTAATACGAGACCCTAACTCCGTTGCAAATGCGCTTTTCTAGGCACCTATGCCGTGGGCTTTTGTTTATTGCACTTTCCTCAGTGAACCCCCAATTATATTTTCTTTATTTGTAGATGTTCATTTTCGTACTTGATTTCGTATATATTTAATTCATTTCGTAAAATTTAATTCTTTTTAGAATTTATAGGATCCCATATTTCAACAAAATGGGTTCAATGCGCTCACCGTTAAACATGGTAAAGACATTCCTATTTCGGCTCTCAATAAGATTGGCACTTGCTGCAACTCGTGGACCTCCTGAATGTATGACTTGTCTTCAACTCTCGTAATGCAAACCTTGGTATAAGGTTCCAAACCATCAATTTCTGAAGTTTGTTGGAATTGAGTGAATTTAGGCACACTTATACCAAGCTTGGCGAACTTGGCAATCACACTATCTGGGGCAATGGTATTTTTTTCGTTCATCGTCTTACTTTGCAACTTCGCAGCCTCAAACGCAGACTTACGATTCTTGTTCTTGATTGAGTTTCTGTAACTCAAGCTAGATTTTTCATCCAGCGGAACATAGGTACCCAGGTCCACTCCTTTTTCCCAGTACAATTCAAGAATTCTATTTGTCTTGTCGAATTCAGCTTTAACCAATGGAAGCTGGTCGCCATGAACTCTTTTTTCGATGCCAAATTCCGGGATAATCACATCGAATGACGACTCATAAACTTGGACAACGGTTCCCATGACCAACAACTGGCCTGCGTGATCTCCCATCTCTTTGATAGTCTGAGACAATAACAAATGGATAGCCTGTTCTTGAGCACTAGCTGCACAGTCTTTCTTGAAATTGCAGTAGTCAGCGACGGACTTCAAGGAATCAAGATCCGTATTCCTCTCACGTTGCGTGCCGCTCATAACCTGCTTAAGTTGTCTGTGCACTGTCAAATCCGCAAATCTTTTGAGTGGAGCATTGAAATGTGTGTAAATGGGGGTATTCATGTAATAATGGCCAAAGTTCTCTTCATCTTGGTATTTTGCAATAAAATACCTGGGACTGGGCATGCATTTGTACAAGAGTGTCTCTAGACATTGTCTTTGTAAGGGATTCTCAACAGCTAAAATAGAATTTTGCATTGCAGATGATGAGCTGGTGTCAACCTCAATTCCCAAGTTTGAAGCTTTGCGAACAAAGCCTTCAAGTTTTTGCAACGTTGGTACAGCATGACGGCGTAAGAATGATTCATCACCAAGTTCGCTATGGATTTTTTTAGCAACGGTGCTGTTTACCTGATGGCTAATTTCTGAAATAATCAGCAACGCGAAACTTGTCTCATAGATGTTCAAACTCATCTGCACGGGGTCATCATCTAACTTGTCCAAAAGGCCAAGGGAAGGCTTGATGTCAATTCTTGGGTTACCGAGTCTCTGGCGACGAAACTCCTTCGCAATCAAGGCAAATGTTTTAATATAGTCTGATGTAGCTGATGTGATGTTTTCCGAGCTGCCATTCTTGCAAATAATATCAAAGTCATCGTACGAAACCATAGATTTTGGCCAAACCACGGATTCGGTCACTTTTTTATTGGTGATTGCAAAGTTTGTCGTGTCAATCTCGAAAACCACTGACAATGCCAAGTTCTTTTCATTCTCTTTGAATGATATCAAGTCATTGAATTGCGTGGGATATAAGTGCGATGATTTTTGTGGCAAGAACACAGACGATGATCTCTTTTTTGCTTTTCTCTCCAACATGCTTCCCGGCTGGACAAAGTATGAGACGTCCACGCAATGGAAACCGAGCTCAATTTTTGTATTATTGAGACGTTTCACATGCATAGCATGATCAGTGTATTGCTTATCCTGAGTGAAAGCGATGACATACTCATTTAAAAACTGAGAGCGATTCGGGTTGCTGAGCTCAGAATCAAAGTCGGGTAAGGGCCCGAGAAGAGAGCTCAAGGAACCGTCTTTGATCTCACTTTCCTGTGGATATTCATCAGCCAAAAAATTGTTGTCTCTTAAGATCGAGTCAATTTCTACCTGGGGATCATTGACCTTGCCTAATCTAGAGACCAAAGTTCCAAATGGGTGTAAGGAAGTGATCGGCCATCTCTTGATTGAGGCGATGAACAATTGATCCGAGTACTTCTCGTGGTTTTCAACGAAGTCTTTTGGAGCTTGTTCTGTAGGAATTGCAATCAAAGGGACCCTCTTATCTGTAGGTTTGAACCATACAATTTTTGGTGCATTCGGTGTTTGTATCGAGGACTCTTTTCCAGATCTTTTATCATTGGCTGCCTGTGCAGCTTGGGCTGGCCTTAACAACCCCAAAGTACCGGCAAAAATTTGGCCAGGGATACGATCAACAACAGCAACGACGTGGCCAGCATAGAGAGGCTTAACTTCGTCATTGATTTCTTCCTCCTCTACAAGGAGCAAAGCTTGACCTTCAACTTCAACATCATCATTCTTCTTCATAGTTGGTCTTTGCTTTAATGAGCCACGTCTACCTAATCCCTCTGATTCAGTTTCAGATTTGGCATTGTCGGAGATCAGACTAGAAGTTGCATCATTGTGAATATCATCGCTCAAGACAGATGTGACATTTGCCTTCGTGGAGATATTATCTTTTCTTCTCTTTTTCTCTTCCTTCTCTTTCTTGGATTCCCAAACCTCATCAACAACAAGTAATTCAACCGCAACAAGGTCACCCTCCAAAGCCCTATTACGATCTTTGGAACCACAAATAAATATATCGGCATCTAAAATCCCATCCGTAGATACATAAGCATCAGATCTATTCTTCTTGTTCACACGTAAAATACCCGTTACCAAACGACCATCATTAATAAGGTCGGGAAGAGATGATTGAGGCAAGTAAGGAGCGAAAAGCGACTTTCTTCCATTAGCACTCGCATTTCCATTGTTTCCTGAGGGCATGAAATGGGAGAGAGAAGAGATCGAGGAGTTTCCACCGCCGAGAGAGCTGCTTCTGTTCTTATGGCCTGGAACAAAGTAAGAAGGCGGACTCAAGTTATTATTGGATTGATTTCTCTGATGGCCGTAGCCACTATTTCCACTACTTCCCTGAGGCAGTTGTTGAGAACGCCAATTGGAATTGATGTTACCATCATTGTTACGGGAGTTTGAGCGGAAATGAGATCCGCGACGTTGATGGCCACGGTCGGGAGAACTTTGGCCAAAGCTAGGAGCAGGTGGGAGCAACAGATTTGAGCCCCCAGCATCCGGCGGAAATTTGAAGGACAAGGATCCGTAAGCCAATGGCTTGTTTCCTTGAGTAGAGTCGTCATTGTCTGCGTTGTTTGGAAAACGAAACCCGCCTATGTTGTCGTTGAGCTGTGGGCTGTTAGACCCATCATGAGAGTTTGTATCGTTCAGAGGTTGTCCGCCCAAAGAGGCCATATTTGATTGCTTTTGGGAGGCAGCAGCCTTCATGGCCTCGTTTAATTGCAATGAATGGCGGCGTGCATGACCTAAATGAGAGTTTCCGTTCGAGCCGGTCCGTCTGTGTCCAGAGGTTGAAGGATTTCTCGAATGTGAAGATTGAGAGTCAGACAATTGAACCGGACTTTGAGAAGATTGCAGCAGTAGCAGACTTTTTTGTTGAGACTGGGATGCTTCTAATTGACGCTGAATGCTGTATTGCTCTACCATCAACGTCGTCAATTCGCTCGGCGAACGTCTATGAGCTATGTGGAAGCTCTTTGGTTTAGTCAATTTCTGGCTTGAGCCCGATGAATCTGGAATCTTGCCGGACATGAAGAAGTGGGTGACAATTGGGGAGGGAGGACACAGGGGGGCAAATTTTTCAGAGAAATTCTGCTCGTGCTAAATTCCAAAGACAGAAAACGAGAAATAACGTTCTGTTTGGACTCTGGCCTTCGATAAGTCTGGCAAGAGAAGCAAAACTATTCCGCTAGAATTCTTGTAGCGTCACTTTGAGGGTGAAGCTGCCACGTATCAGATATAACTCAGGCAATCGATTCTTTCAGAAGGCTTTACTGATTGATAGATAAATGATTGGATGTGAGTTTTCTTCAATTCGACAATCAACTGAGATTGACTTTATCACCAGTTTGTGGGCAAAAAATCGAATCTTGTGTTGGATGTTGAGTGTGCTAATTTTTCTTTTTTTTTTTTTGCCGAACAAAAGTCGTGAGAGGGGTGGTAGAAACAGAAGGAGTGGCAACCCGAAAATGAGAGCAAACTTTAGCGCTAGTGCGGCCTGAATAATTGCAAAACCTAGGCGCAGGGTGAATCATTTTTATCAATCATTCTCCAATACAATCAATCATGATATACGAAAAGGAGACATTATCTTTTCCAACCGAATTGCTTCTTGGAAAACAAATGAAGCCTTGTGCATGGGTCTTACTGGTTAACATCTCGCGCTACAGAAACGAATGAATATGTAAATCGGGGCAGCAAGCTGATACATAAGTGGTAGACCTTCTACATACCTTTGGAAAAGCACTACCAGGCTTGCGCCCAGTACCATTGTTTGATTGTACGCTAAAAATGCTCTGATACCATCAGTAGGAGAAGGTTGAGCGCAGATGTGGGATGATTTGCGGCTTAAAAGAGGGGTGACTCGGGCTGATCAAAAACCGTACGAAAAGAATGCAAGCGACAAGCCAGGAAAGCTGGAAGCCCAATAAGCGAATGTGTCTTATAGTAGTCTCCATATAGCTGGGAAGCTGGGCTTTATCGAAGCGACCATCGTTTGATGACAAGCATAGGCAAGAGCCGTGGGCCCCGAGGCAAGAACAATATGCGGCACGATGCGCACTGAATTGACGAATTCAGGAACAATTCAGGTCAGTTTTCACGCTTAGAAACCTACTATTAAAGACTTGACTAGGCGATTCAAAACTTTTTAGTCTTACCCTAATGCTTTCAATAATTTGTGCTCTCAGGGAATGCTTGTCGATTAGACAATGGTAGAAACTAGATGTTGAAGCCCTCCTAGGCCGCATGGGCTATTTTTGGCTTTTTTTTTTTTTTTTTTTTTTTTGTCGGCCGCTTGATGTGCCGAGCCCCTTCGAACCGCCCGAATGCAGTTCATCCTCATACTTACTTTTACTCGTGTTAACTCGGGATATTTGAATTTCCTCGAAGAAAGACTGTGAGTCCTTCTTGAAGCAAACTTCTTTTATTGATTGCTCAATCTTCACAAGTGATGATTCAGATGCAATCAAATCCATCAAATTTTGCATTCTTGACTTTGATTACAGTTTTGTCATTCCTTTGCGCGAACATTACAAAAGTAAAGGGTTTTCAATGACTCAGGTACGTTTTGTCCTCTTATAGTGAAGTAGTCCTGGTGTTTTTAGATTTGGTGCTTAGTTAGCATTGAGCATCTCTTCTTTCCTTTGTTTCCGGAATTCTTCTGCAAAAAGAAAGGAAAACATATGAACTCTTCGCTAATTTTAAAATTGTTCAAAAACGGCTGCGAAATGATTAGAAGTTTATTGAAAGATTAACTAAAGCTAACTACCTTGACTGCATAAGAACTGGTGTTAAACAAAACAATTTGGCCAGAAGTCTTGAATGCTGGTACGCTTAGGAGAGTGCATTTTGCGTCATCTAGTTGAACGACTTTGGAACCAGCCTCTGCTTGATTTCCGATCACATATAAATGCGGAGTCTCTGTGAGCACAAATGGATCTTCGTTCTCGTAAGGGTAACAATAGAGCGTATCAGGGGCTGTCGGAGCAATATTTCTCCACTTGAGAGATTCTTCCATGATGCTCAAAGATCTGTTAGCGTCCGTCCCACCATTCGATGAGTATCTAGCGATATCTGCGACATTTTGACCGGACATGGCCAACACCCGAAGGCCGTGGGTCTCGATCCAAGAAGGATTTGTGATGGACTCTAAATTGGCAGAGTTGATGAATGAGGCATTTTGCCCAAATAACGAGCGATGTATAGGCTGCTGTGGTAAACACAATTCACATGGGTCGGTTTCTCCGGGCATTACGGTAACAGGCATGGTAGCCAAAACTTCGTGGAGCCACAGGTTAAAAACTTTTAGTGACTCTGGCAGAAACTTGCTGATATTCTTGCTGCCGAAATTATTGGTTGTTGTGAAATCGGTGTTCTCTTTGGCTTCGATCTGCGCAATGCTATTGCCAACAATGATCAAGCGGGATATTTGACGGGTGAAATTCTGATCCGAGTCATCACCGAGTTCACCAGAAAGCCACTGCGAGAGTAAAAGTGCCCGTAAATCAACGTCCGTTTCATTTTCGAACGAGAGACCGGATACAAAAGCGACCCAGGAGTCTTCGGACAGACTTGAGATTGGCGCTTGGGGAGCAGGTGTAGGATAGCATATTTCCATGATTTCAAAAATGCCGGCCTGGACTTCGATACCTAACACTCCGACAACACAGCCGGTTACGAGTCCAGACTGCGCCAATAGGGAATCGTTTTTTAGAATAGCCCTACCACTCTCGTCTTCAATCATTACCACGCCTTGGCTCGCGTCATCAACGTAACTTTTGGGTGTCTTAGGAATTAAGTCGTCCACACCCTTTTCAACATCCAGAAAGATATTCAATTTGTTTTTCAATTCTGTAAAGATGGTTCCCGACACCCAGCACAATTCTCCGGAAACAATATCAAGAATCTTCTGCTTATGTATGATGGGCTTACCGCCAACCTTACGCGTGTTGTTTCCCCATTTCTTGGTGGCCTCCGCATCCACTTTAGGCTTGATCACATTGAGCCGGTGTTCGTACATCGAGTAGAACTGGCGGGCGTACTTTCTATTTCCATCAGGCAAAACGTAGGCTTCTTTGTTGGGGTATGAGTCAGGAACAGAATCTGGAATCCGCTCCACAGGAACATGACCAAGGCCTTCATTTATGGTATTCATCTTTACTCTGTGAGACGAGGCAGGCGTGGAAGTCTGATATTGATGCGGACGCGTCACACGCACTTTGGACATCACGCACCTCTGCTGAGCCTAATATAGTGAGGCTATTCGGGAGGTCCCATGACCAAAATCTCCTTGGACCCGTCATCATTGAATCTCTTTTACCCCAAGGCTTGCCCGGCTCAACCTACAAGATTACGAGTTATTGCTCAGGTTGAATATTATGACTCCTCATGTGCCGTGATATACATTATGAAGCTCCCTAATTTGCCTTCGCTTCATACCCGAATCAATCTAGATGATCCGATTGAGGAAGGGGCAGAGCAGCCGGCGCCTTGCATGCCTGTGAACGTTACTTATGTGCTTTCGCAGTTGCTGATAAACGAAATATCGATCGGTCTGATCGTGAATATCATTGGCTTTTACAATGGTTCGAGCATTACTGCGGTGGAGTGCGTGTCCATCGGTAGTCAGTTTCTATTTGGCCGAAATTTGAGTACTTTGTCAAAATTTGCATTGATGAATGATATCTAGAGAGTGGTTTGTATTAAATAATGTCTATTGCGGTTGGCCATTAGATCCGAGTATCTTAAGACCATTTCTCATTTGGCGGAAAGTGATCGAAACTAAAGCCCATTAGTTTTTAGAACCGAAGGGTTTGGTAAAAAATTGGTCCCAAATTGACTCGGAAGGAACCTGTTGAATTAACTCAAAAACTTTTTGAGCCTCTTTCTTGGGAAGCTTTGTCTCGGATTCACTGGGTGTGATGCTTGTGTTCTCACAAGAATCCCTGACCGATGATATAGGTGATAGGTTGGCAACTTCGTTGAAAAATGTATCTAGATTATTCTCTTGACCATAGTTTTGTCTTTCGAAGGTGTCCGAAGCCTGGCTCGACTTGCGAGAAATCCATTCAAATTGTGGCACAAATTCTTCGAGCTCATCTGCATTCCCCACGTTTGATGCATATTGCTCTTCATCGTTGATGACTTGCCCAGCTGTGTAATTGTTCCCTAGCTCTGGTTCTTGCTTTATAAATATTTCATTATCGTAGTCGACTTCCCGCGTATCACCATTCATTGATTGGTGTTTGTAGCTGACATTATTGGGGTCGATGCCTGTCTCTTTAAACGCATTCTGTGGGTTAATGGTAGAAGATGCATTCTTAGCTTGGGCATGGATTCCATCTGAATCTGGAATCCTACGATAGGTGTCTGAGTTATCAGAGCCTCGCCGCGGCGACTTGCCTCGGTTACTATCGAAGGTAGCATCGACATCTATGTCATATCGGAGTTTCAAGACAGCAGCCGTAAGCACTTGGAATGTTTCCAAACAACCCCTCGCCGCATCACAAGATGGTATTAGCAGAGAAAGAATCGAAAGACAATTCCCACTAAGTTTCATGACATCTTCTTTCACATACTGGTGACGTATGATTTCAGAGTGGTAGAGCACAAACAAGAAGCTGGTTCCTGCCATGAAAAGGTTGTGCACTGCGGCCCAAGTGTAATTAATAGACTTTTTGACAAACAATTGTGTGTAACATGTCATGACATTCCGCAGTGCCTCAGCAACGTTCTGAAATTCTTCATCCGATAGCTTCAAAGATTTTGGCGACAAGCCATTTATCATGAGTAAAGTGTGGTTGTAATTCAAATAAAAAAATTCAAAGTGGAAATCACAGTTGGGGATACTGTTAGGCTGGGGTAGCGTGGAGAGCCAATTCTCTAACTTTTCGTGAATGTAGCACTTCCACTCAGCAATGTCAGCGAATCTGCGAGGCAATTCTTCGGCCTCATACAAAATTCTCTGCACTTCCAGCTGAATTTTTCTAATAGAGAAGAAAGCCTCCGAGATCAACTTGTAACTAGGATTTGTGCTGGCATAATCTGAATAGTCACTGACCTTGATCAACTTGTTTCCGTTGAGCTTTTGTGATGCTGCATCCGAGGTCATCTCTGTAGAATCTAGCGTTAAGTCACGAGTACCTCCATGAAAGGGCTGCCCTCTCGAAGGTAAGTCATATGAATAGCTCTGCTGCGCATCTTGTTCCTCTTGACGGAAAGTTGATTCATCCAAATCCAACGAGTTGTCTTCCTTTATGAAAGAGTCATCGAATGCAGAAGGATATCTCGCCTCGATAGAAGCCTCTGGGATACCGACGGGTCTGCCCAAGTAAAAGCAAACTTGTCGATCAAGAGAGTAAGTGCACCAGAACAACCTTCTTCTCCTGTCTTTGGTAAATGCATCCAAGTTGTGGGTTCGCTCGAATTGCTTATTGTGTAGACCCAAGTCGACACATATTCTAAGACACTTTCCTAATATATACCAAACACCATCGACACAAGGGCGCATCAAAGAGTATAGGGAAAGCAACAACGAAGATTGAAGATCCTCCAAAGGATCGTCACTCTCCGCTATGGAGTCTATGTATCTCAAAGCGGCATTTCTAAATTGCTCACTTATAGAGTTCATGTATTGCAAATGATTGGAAGAAGAAGCAATTGCAAAAATCAAATTTAAATAGTAAAGGGGTTTGTGATAATGCTTAGGGACTTGAATGGAGTCAGAGATAAGCTGGAGGATTTCCAGATCGCTTTTCTGCGCCGTATCGCCTCTGTTCAAATTATTGGAGTTCATCTCAGCAAGCTTGTTGGTGAAAATTACCTTATACTGAGAAATCCACGTTTCTTGGTGGTGGTTTTCTTGACGCAGAGCATCTTCATTTTTTGACGGCAACTTGACGTCGTAATCCCAGGGACCATAGATTGGCTCGAATATTGTTTTAATAAAAGTCTCTCTATGCAAAATTGGCAACTGGGTGTTGCTCTGGGTGAAATAAATACGGATAAAATCTTGTGCTGTTGTTTTTGGAGGCAACACTGAGGCGCGTGTTACTGATTTTGTGTTGGAATTGGCGGTCGGGTCAGGACGAAGCTTGGTGTCTCTAATTTTGACCGCAGCCATCATAAGCTTGGCAAATGTAATACCCAGAGAAGCACCCAAGTAGGCGTTTTTATCAGGATTGTTGTTGGGTTTGTGATTGGTCACGAGAGAATGAATGCTCGCCACACCGGGGCTTTCGGCGGATCTGTGTTGGGAAAGGGCTTCAGATTGATTGGCGTGATTGCCTTGTTCTTGCAAAAGTGCATGGGAGTTTTCCACATGAACCACCTGTGGCGAACCATCGGTGCTATCGAAATCTATTTCAGACACATTGATTCCATTTTGCTCGAGGTGCTTCTGCAAAACACTTATCTTCTGTTCCAAATGGTAGACATATGATCTGGGTACTTCTCTGCCAGTGGCAGGGTCGATTCCCACGCAATTAAGCCCGGCCTTGGAGCACTTTGAACACAGGGGGAAATTTTGATCACACTTGACTTTTTTTGCTCGACACCTCTGGCAAGCTGCAATAGATCGAGAGATTCCCGAATTAGTCTCGAGCTTTCGCTTTTTTATGCGGTCAGTATCCTCCTGTTTGACCATGGCGGAGTATCAGATTGAAGGCCCAGGGTGTGTGGTAGATGCTTTCTTCAGCTTTACTTCAGACGGAGATAAGCTTTAGAATGGGATACAGGCCGTTTCTTCGTCCTGCATCGCGCGCATCTTTGAATATCGCGCCGCTTCGCTGCGCAGATATCAGTGGTTTTTACGAGAGTCACTCAGACTAGTGCCTTCGGCTTTTGATTTGAAAATCGGGGAAACACAATTTTGAGCCGGGATCACAAACCGCTTGTTATGAAAGCACTTTTTCGAGCCTCAAGGAGCTTCTTCGGGTGAATTGAGTATTCGTAGGTCTCAAGTGGCGTATCATTTGGCTCATGCCAATCGAAGTTTTGGTCACTCTACTGTATTGGTGTCAGATTAGAATCCGCTATCGAGGCTCCTGTGATCGTATCAAATTGCGACCTCATTGGATCACACCGAGAAAAATCCAACGGCTATTTCAAGTCTTAAATTACGCCGCAGGTTCTCGCATCCTAATTTGGGAACATTTGCGGGTTGTAGCTGTGCGTTCGCCATAGAATATGCACGGCAGCCAAGAGCGAAAAGTTCATACAGGGCATATGCCACGGCTTTATCTATGGCATTGCTGAACGGAATGTGTTTAAGAAAGGAAAATCTAAAACGGAACAGGAACAAAAATGTGAATCGTGTCAGGACTATCGAATTAAAACAGCTTATTAGATTTTTTGTTGTACATCTAGATTATATAGGGTGAGGACAATTGTACACCTATTCCAAGTGCTTGATGCGAGTCTTCTCCAAGTCGTACTTTCCATGCAAGTCAGGAATCATGACTTCGTAGGAAGCAGTTTTGGCTTCATGGTCGTTTCCATCATTTTCGACATGAATTGTGGTAACTAAGCTCTCACTGAGAACAGGGTATTTCACGTATCTTTCATCCACCTCTTTATTTGCCATGGCTGCAAGATCTTTTTGGAAAAGGGAGCTTGGGAATTTGGACTCTCCAACCTTGTCTTTGTAAAGTGGACTTTGCTTCACCAAAATCAAATCACTCCAATTTCTCTTATTCAAGAATTGGACGTTTTGTCTTTCTGTAGTTCCATCCGGCTCGGTAGAGAAAATAGGCACGATGTCTTCATCCGTATACTTATCAAAATGGTGGATGCTGGACCGCTTGTTCAAAAGATTGGCCATAACATCAGGAGGGGGTGCATTAATGATAGCACTGCTAATGACATTAAAAATCAATCTTGGATCGTTTTCTGGGTTGTGAGTAACATCTTTGTTCTGGGCCTCCTTGTCATCCTTTGACAAAATGTGGGCGTGTGGGTGGTGATGGAATTTAGTCTTCATTCTTCCGAAGCAACACAAATGAACATCACCGGACAAGATTGTGATTCTGACACCGTTCTTGGCACCGAATTCGATGAGATTTTTGATCAAAAAGTTTCTTTCCTTTTTGTGATTGTGAGAGCACCAGTGATCATTCAAGTCATCCAAAACTTCAACAGATCCGTCGAACTCGTTCACGAGACCCTTAGCAACCAAACCTCTGGTGGCTAAACCTCTAATAGGCTTCAACAATCTGGATGTCAAGATCTTTTCAATCCAAACCAATCTAGGATACAAGATTGGGACACCCAACATGACCAACAAATGTTTGACCTCAGGAGCATTGTTAATCTCATCTTGTACACGCTTAAATAAAAGATCGTAAGTGTCTTTAGAGACAATTTGAGTGAGACGACGCTCGGTACGACAGTCAATTCCCAAAAGGGAGATTTCCTTTCCCAATCTCATATAAGTCGAATGAGATTTTTCTTTGATAAACATACCATTGTCTTTTGAAAGAATCCAGGACGGATCGTTCAAGTGCTCTTCGGAGTCAGCAGACATCTGATGTTGGAAAAGCATATAATACTTATAAGCGATGTTTCCAATTGTTGAAAACACAGATGAGCCCATTGTTCTATCTTTGTATGAACCAAAACCATCGATAATATCATGGTCGTCATAGATGCTGACGCAAGGAATTTGAGCCATGGCCAATGGGAACATGGACTGTAACGTGGCACCTTGGGTTCCACGCCAGAAACCTTTGCCGAACCATTCCAAGTAAGAATTCAAGTAGAACTGCTCGATCTCCTTCTTCATTTCAGGTGTTGCCTCAACCGTACGCTTCTGGTGAGCAGTTGTCATGTTCAACCATGGCTCCAAAGATTTGACTCTCACCTTGATAGAATCGTTATAAATCTGGTCACCACCACCCAACATGACATGATATGGTTGGACATCGGCGTGTTTGCGCATAACATCCAACCACAAAGAGGTCTTGAAATTTGAGGTGTCCGTTCCCAATGAAAAACCATTACAGGAGTAGGACATGACATTCATGGATGTTTCAGTGGAGGGCATGTAAAATTGGTGATCGGCGTTAAATGTTTTGTTAATTGCGTAACGAACCTTCTGCTCGTAGGTGGCCAATTGCAAGTCCACCTCAAAGCGCCAAAACTCCAAGCCATCGGATGTTTGGTAGTACTTCTTACCCTTGAACTCTCCGCTGGTGATTTCCTCTTTGCCGTTGGCTTCCCATGCGGGACCAATGTCGTAAGTAATTCTAGGTTGCTCTCCAGTTGAAACAAGCATGATGGATGCTCTATAGTTTTTGGCCTTGTTTTCCATGGTTCCACAAAGTCTAAGGATAGGACCACAGTGAACCTCGGAGCCATTGATGGACTTTGCCCCTGGGCACTTCTCAGGCACCTCTTGCAGGATCTGCTTCTTGTTCAAAGCAACGTAGTCATCAATTGGAATCGGGGCGAACCACGAGTCGGAAGTCATTTTGTTATGGCTAGTAATTGAGAAGGTTCATCGACTTGTGAATTCGGGGAATGGAGCAGGCCAGCCACCTGCATGCACCACGCATAGCAACATTCACATTACATAATTCGAAAGACGAGCGGCCGATTGGGTTGACGGCTGAATTCGCGGTCACGTGGCAAAGAACCTTCTGCCGCGGCCATCATTCGACCTGATTGCTAGCCGAAGTATTTTCAGGGCATTCGCTTCAGATGCTTTGGCATGGATAATGCGAATGGGGTCGCATCCCGATTTAATCATGCTTCACGGCAACCAGTGTAGTCATGCACGTTTTTGTCTCCAACAAATATCATATGACAGAGGGCCACTTCCCTTCATGCGTAGAACATTGAGCCCACTTGTAAGTGGATGCATGCGGCTTGAGTCGCGCGCATGTGCGGCTACGAGCGCCCGCGCCCAGCTGGGTTACCTTCTCTGGGACCGCAGCCTGGTCACATGACTTGTCATTATTACGACCCCACGGTTCAGCCATGCTTCATTTAATATTGGCCACCAAGGCTTTGACTCAATCCCCTTTTGCGGTGGTTGTCGGGTGCTCCTCGCCTGGATTTCTCTTGTGACGTTTGTGATATTCAAACTGTATGGCTATCCACAAAGAGCCAACGAGGTGTCTTTATTCAATTTTTCCCTCATCTTTTACTCCTGCCGTGCCTTCTTTCTTTTTAATCCTTGAGACCTCTTTCTTAACCCCTTCCGTCTTTTTGTTTTATTTTCCTTTATTCTTTTCTTATTCCCCTCATTGTTGATCTTTCAACGAAGGAGCAGCAACTGTTGAAAGCAATAAATGCGGCCTCACTGATATTGGTAGTCTAGATCTATTCTGATGGCAGTGCTGTGGCAAAGATCGCCAAGAAAAGAAGCACGCAAATTAATCTTCAGTTGGCATAGAAGCTTACGCTATCTTGAGTAGATCAGTGCAACACAGCCCCGAGGTACTTGTGCTTGCATAAATTTTCGAACATCGGCGCCAGAATTTTTTTAAAATAAAGCTGGTGAATTCCGAACACGGCTTCAACTTCACCTGAATTGTGGAGAAGCCGCCCGCTCACAAAAAATTTCTCTCCGCCCTACTAATACAAATCTCAATTGTGGCTGCAGGTTAGTATGCGAAACGCCTGAAGCGACTGGGCGCGCAGGAATGCCCAGGAATATTAAGGCCGAGTCATACATTTTGAGAACATAGCGAGGGGCGAGCACGTCAATAAATACCTTACTTCTCCCGACCACTTTCACCTTTGGTTCTCATTCAAGCTATTGCCCTTACAATCCAAGCAACGAGTTACTTCAAAGTTTGTTTTTTTCATATTCTCGTTGTCATATCTGATTCTCCCCTTATTAAACAGTAGCATCTGGTTCTGCCTTCCCCACATTTAGTTTTCGCAAGCCACGTTCTGAGTTGCGCTTCGGGTTCATTTCAGCCCCACGCCCTATTCACACACCTTATTATACCCTTTAAGAAGCGCTACTATGGCTGCTGTATTGACTATTCCCACAGAGTCCAAGTACACACGCAGAGTTTCCTTCAACAATTTATATGAGGAGCCACCATGCGAGAAGTCCCCTTACTGCAATGACGCAGAAAGACTGAATGGCCTTGATTTTACATCGGCATCATTTTTCGGTAACTACTCCATGACCCCAAAACAGTCAGCCCCACTGACGGCTACAAGTCATCGAAAACGTTTGAAGTTACCGGACCCGCCATCCAAGTCCATCCTCAAGAATAAGCTTTCTCCTTCACAACTCTCTGATAACATATCTAACGCAACCTCGATAGGTATTTCATACCACGGTGACATCAATGACCTTGTCAACAACCCGCCTGAATCTGTGCCACGTCTGGAACTCGCTAAGATTATACTGCAAGCTGGTGAAGACATAAATATCGTGAACGCCGCCCTAAATTCTGGCTCTTCCGTGTTAAACAGCGATATTGATTGTGCTGTTGACACAAATCTTGACCAAGAGCCACCCCAGCCTGAGGAGAAGGAAAAGAGAACTTCTTTCTCAGGTATGACTGATGAGCAGTTGCTTGCGCTTGATCCTCAGTTCGCTAAAACGAAAACATCCGATTTAAACAACTTCAAGTTCGACTCCACGGCGAACTCAATGTCAATCCCCAGACGCGGATCTTCAAATTCAGCTCCACTAGCATCAACTTTATCAAAACAGATTTACTACCCATCCCTGAATGAGAATAATTACAAATCAGTATCCCTTACGATGAAACATGAATGCTTCGATGAAATTGCCGAGCCAAGAATACTCCTTTCTGTCCTCTCTGGAAGAAGACACACCTGGAATTCATTGGACTGGCTCCTTTTGACTGATCAGGATGACAAAAATCTTGCTACTTTTTTACAGGATGGCGATTACTTGGTAGTTGCAGCATTGGTTCCATTGAAGTTTTTGGAGCAGCCGCAAGGAAATCGTAGGGGTTCTGGAAACGCTTCGGAGACAAAGATTCATCAAAAATGCGAGAACATACTCAAGCACATCATACAGAATCTCCCTAAGGAAGATCTTCGTCTCAAAGTCACCGTTGAGTTGATTTTGGACATTTCCCCTGAGGATGCTCTTGCAAATGCCAGTACTTCAAAGAGTAAGAAAGCCGTCAGAACAGGTACTAAATTCATGATGGATCATCTTTTCAAACAATATCAACCCATGATGGTCATTATGGGAAACAAATCTACGAACTTGAATTTCAAGTACCCTCAAAAGCTCAAACGTACCCTGATAGCAAATTTGAACTCCCAGACCTTACAAGTGCCCCACCGAAATTCGATAGCAAGTTCACAGAGACATTCCATTTCGGGTCCTAGCTCAAGTCAAAGTTCGAATTCAAGAAACGCCGAGATCGAGGCTGATGAGTACTTGATTAAGCTCACATCTTTTTTGATAAAATACTCTACTGTGCCCGTTGTTTCAGTGGGAAATGCCACACGATTTCATGTTGACCGAAAGCTGCATCAGGCTAGAGATGGTCAGGTCAATGTGAAGTTTAAAACTCCCAATCGCGATTCTTCCAACAAAATTGCAGACTCTGTATCCGATAACAGAAAGAACTCAGCTATATCCGAAGATTCCATCGAATCTTTCAATTGTAATGAAGAGAGAAGTTTACTTTCGTGCAAGCTGATTGGACTGGACTCAGAGCCCTCACTCGGAGAAAAACTCGAAGAAGCATCATCCAAAACGACAGAGGATCGTTTTCTTTCCATGTTACAAGCTATATCTGACCAGTCCTTGTCTGATTGCAAAGCTTATCTAGAGGAAGCAAAGAACGACAATTTGTCACGCGGCCTTCTTGACAGCAGGGTTCATGATGTTTATTCAAGCACTGCGCTCTCTAAGCAAAACAGCCTGTTGAAAACAAACTCGGGCGGCTATCAAGCACACAAAGTGAAAAGTCTTATATCTTACGACCCGGAGGAGGAAAAGCGCAATGAAAAGCTTATCAGCGAAAAGAAATTGAAGAAATCAGTCTCGCGAGGCTCTGCTAATAGTTCTAAACTGGATACCAAAGTTGTGACAAAAAAGAAGAGTTTTTTGCAAAAAATCGGAATCAAGAAAAGCTAGCTCTTTTCTTCCAAACCCAACCCAGTTCCTTTCTCTCATATCTTTCTTAAATAGTATTATGCAAACACGCCCTCATAATGTACTTATGCACTTGTCGTAGATTCAGGACGCTCGCACTTTAACTCTAAAGGCGCGCGTCACTTTAGGGTTCTTCTTTGAAGGAAGGAAACGACAATCCCGCAAGTCCACCAATGAGTCACCCATCAGCTGGCATCCAGGCAGACGAAACAATTGAAGATGGGAAAGCCACTCCTTCCGGATCCGTTTTATCGACCCCAGAGGGCGGCATTGAATCTCCTCTGGCTCGAGCATCTGAAACACCCGTCACCATAGAGAAAGAAACCGAAGCCATCACCATAAAACAAGAGACCAAAGATACAGGTGTACCTAAACCACCGAGCAAGACAAAGAAGAGGGCCAATCTGTTGACATCACTGGAGTTAAAACAGAAAATAGCCAATGTTGTCGTCCACGCAAGACTCAAGCCCAATTCGTTCAATCACGAGTCCTCATCATCAGATCCTGTTGCAACAAGCCGAACTGATTTGAAAGGAATTACCTTCCTGCAATACGATGACTTGCCCTTGAATAGGAGAGGATATAAGTACAAGGCGTGTAAGCCCAACCCTTTATTCACCTCCAACAAATATGCAACCACGGACTTGCCGCCTTACAAGGTCAGGGCCTCGTATTTCGACAAAAGTTATAGCATAGCCTGTAGTGAGGATCTAACAGCAATCACAACGTCTGATGGCTGGATTTCTTCACGGTGTAATGTGGTAATGAGAGAAGGAAAACATTACTTCGAATATGAGATCATCAACGCCAACAATGGAAACGGCGAGAATTCTCATGTGCGCATCGGCATTGGACGCAAAGAGCTGGCCCTTGATGCTCCGGTAGGCTTTGATGGCTATGGATACGGCCTACGTGATTTGAATGGGCAAAAAGTAACCTTGTCCCGGCCTCAACACTTCATGAACGAGGGTTTTAAAAGCGGCGATGTTATTGGTTTCGTGGTTGATCTACCTTCTTTGAAGAACCAAAGGCAAGCACTCAGAGACTATGTTGCAAGCCAGACGCAAACGGAAAGGTCGACTAGTTCAGCCACTGCGGAAGAAAAGAGGAAACTCAATTCCCACAATAACATCCACAGGGATCAAATCCCCATAAAATACAAAAACGGACTCTATTTTGAGCAATTCGAATACACAAAAACGAAACAAATGGACCATCTTCTCAATCCAGTGACTGTGTTGGGAGAAACGGCTGTGATGGAGAAAAAGAAGGATCAGCAAAAGTTGCCTGTGATCGATGATTCACGCATACTAGTTTACAAGAATGGTGAACTTGTTGGCGAAATGTTCAAGGATATTTACGCGTTCTTACCGCTAGACAGCCATGGAAAGAAAATTGATGCAAATACTGAGCAGTCCCAAAATCCCAGCTATCTAGATACAGATGATGGGACACTTGGATATTATCCGATGATGTCGGTATTTATGAATGGTATTGTGAAAATCAATGCCGGCCCTGACTTCAAGTACACCATTCCAGAAGGATGCGCGCCTCTTTGCGATAATTATGCAAATAATATAGTGGAGGATTGGCTTTATGACCTCGTGGACGAAGTCGAAGCGGAGTATCTTGATTCATTTGATTAGGAAGATTGACGTCAAGACATGTGTTTCGTCGTGGTCTCTGCAATCTGTTTGAAAGTGGAGTGGGGTTTCTTGCTTTTTTGATCAAATCTTGAATACAGACTCACCTATGTGAATTCTTACAGTATTCATTTATAGTAGAATGTGCGCAACAAGGTAGCTGAAGTCGCCCTGGCTGCAGCTTCTAAGTTAAATTTCTTGGAAGGCATCACGCCAAATCTTCCACTGATCTAGGCACTCCTACAGGAGTCACTTCCTCCAAGGTAGAGCCACAGATTTTGCTGGGACACGTAGTTCCATCTCTCGTGTATGTGCTAAAGCATTTGAGATGGTATGCAACAGGACAAGTATTGTTTGAGCATTTCTTTCCTAGTGACACAAGGTCCTTGCAAATCGAACACACGAGCATTTTCCCTGTGGGATCATTCACAGACAACACACCGAAGCGATCTATCAAGTACTCGTGAAGTTCTGCTAAGCATATGGAGGAAAGTGTGACCTTTTTGTGAGCCGCAAGCTCGATCCAGCCATCGTCGATCAAGCGCTTGATGAAAAATTCAGATTCGCTGGCTTTCTTTTTGAGTGTCGCCACAACATTTTGCCTCGTGTTCGTATAAGGTATGAAATACTCGTATCCATGAGAGTTAATGATGCTGTCTATCAATTGTTTGATGCAATCTAATTCCGGAGGTGAGTAATTAGAGCAGCCTTGAATCACCTCATCAAACTTTGTATTGACGAAAACGTGCACTAGTTGATTGGTGCTCTGATCTCTGATGGCCGAGACCTTAAAACTGTATTTTTCGATCTGGATGTTGATAACCGCTATGAACTCATCAAGCGCAGCTGATATGTCCTCGCCTGTGTCCACATTCATGCGCAGACAAATCACTTGAAACGCTCGGAGTAAATCATCATTTGAAACTGCTTTTGATCCACGGATGTAGGTGAGTAGAACCCGATGTGGCTCTGTGAAGTCTGGCATGCTTTGCACCTTTAGTAGGGCCTCACAAGTGGATAATGCCACTGCGGGGCCGCGTCACGTGATCGGTATGTTCACCAGGGAGTTTCACCCATAAATCAATGACTGGTAGCTGTAAGAGGGGTGTGATGTAAGGATGAATTACGTGCTGTCATAGTTGCAGTCAGGCATCTATTATTGGTGTTGTAGCTTAACAATTAACTTCAGTAGTGTTTTCACTATGTGCACTTCAAATTGAGCAAAATGACACATCAATTAAGGTAAGTTCACACCCACCAACTCTTATCAAACAATGTCTTTGAATCTCACAAACTTCCAGGACTCGCCTGCGGCCAATGAATTCCGTAGTGACACATTCACAACACCCACTGCCTCAATGGTAGCGGCTCTTGCTTCAGCAACCTTGGGTGATTCGGTGTATAATGAAGACGAAACCACCAAATCCTTGGAACGCAAGGTTGCAGAAATGGCCGGTAAGGAGGCCGGGCTTTTTTGCGTTTCAGGCACTTTGCTGAACCAGTTGGCTTTAAGGACCAATTTGTTCCAGCCTCCACATGCTATTCTCTGTGACTACCGTGCCCATGTTTATACCTGCGAAGCCGGAGGTATACCCACCTTATCGCAGGCCTTGGTACAACCCATCACACCTAAGAACGGAGTCCATCTCACCTTAAAAGATGACATCATCCCCAACTTTGTTCCCGATGACGGCGAAATCCATGGATGCCCAACCAAAGTGATCAGCTTGGAAAATACATTGTTCGGAATGGTTTTCCCAATTGAGGAGATCGAGAAAATTTCGAAGTTCTGTAAGGCCAATGATGTTCGTCTCCATCTCGATGGTGCCCGGCTATGGAATGCGTCCGTTGCAACGGGGGTCTCGATCGCTCAGTATTGCTCTTTGTTCGATTCGGTTTCCCTTTGCTTATCAAAGACCCTAGGTGCTCCTATGGGATCAGTGCTCGTGGGATCAAAAGCATTTATTAGAAAGGCAAACCACTTCAAAAAGCAAGCTGGTGGAGGAATTCGTCAAGCGGGTTTGGTGACTCTGATGGCCATGGTAGCAATTGATGAGAACTTGCCTAAATTGAAAAAGACTCACGATATGGCAGCAGACTTGGGCAGGTTTTGCGAGGAAAACGGCGCTGTGCTTGGCCACCCTGTCCACACCAACTTTGTATTTCTAGACCTTTCGGCCAGCAAAATCAATAGCGATTACTTCGACGAGGCATGCAAGAAGTACAACTTGAAGGCTTACGGCAACCGGATTGCGATTCATTATCAGGTGAGCGACGAGTCCTTTGAGAAGCTCAAGCTCGCTCTCAAAGAGACTCTCGAAGAGGCCAAGAAGAACCCATTCGAGGAATCTCAATCGCTCAAGCTCTACAACGTTTATGATGCGGAGTAGGAAATAGTCTGATTGATCTGCCATGATTTTGTATGCTCGCTCGCGGGAGGCCCGCAGGAACGGCCCTATCACTTCCGTGATACCTCTTCTGATAATACTTAGTGGCTTTTTCTAATAAAGAACTCTTTAAAACAGTAAATGGTTCCAACAATATTATAGATTGCTGTCGGGGTCTTTTGGAGCTTTCCAGAATGCGTTCTTCTCTTTCCTCGGACAGGCTACAAACTGCGTTCGTCGCGGGTGCAAAATCAACTGCCACACAGGGCAGATCACAATTCTGCCTCCAAAATAAAAGGTTAGGAAGAACAGAACCTTAACAAACTTAAACTGGAGCAGGGTAAAAATCTTAGCAAATAAGAAGTGCCCCATTTCGCTTATGTATATACTAATGTTAACTATTCCAACGCATCCAGTCTTCTTTCCTCATGCGAATCAATACAGCACATCTTGAGACATTCTCCTTCTTGTCATTGGTTGCTCTATATCTTGTTGTTTGCACTGTATCTGCCGCATCTGTCAAGCCTGGCCCCTGCAACCCGTCCACTGTGGCAAACTGCAAAGCGAGGAACCCGGCAATCAGAAAAAATGTCACTGAGAGTCTCAACAAGAAAAGCGCCTTTCTACAAGCATCCGACAGCAAGCCCATCATTTCATTTAAGAAGGCGGGCGCCACTTTGAGCATCACCGAAAGACTTGCCAACCCGCGGTTGATTTCTAAAACGTACCTTTACTATGGGAGAGTAGAGGCCGAGATTAAAGCTTCAACAGACACTGGCATCATCTCGTCATTCTACCTTTTGAGCGACGACCAAGACGAAATTGACATTGCAGAGATTTTCGGCAGAAACCCCTATACCTATGAGACTAACTACTTCACCAAAGGCAAATCGACCAGCGACGGCGTGGGAACCTACATAAAGGTACCCACCTCCCCTCTCGATAATTTCCATAAGTATGGCGTGACTTGGACCCCGGACAAAATACAGTGGCATCTTGATGGGCAGGTTGTGCGCCAGCTCGAAAGAACTAACACGGCCGCTTATCCCCTGTCTCCCATGCGTGTTATTATCAGCCTCTGGGCCGGCGGCGATCCCGGAAACGAAAATGGAACCATTGAGTGGTCGGGCGGGATTACTGACTACGCCAACCTACCCTTCTCAATGCAAATCAAAAATTTGGTGGTGGAAAACTATTCCGGCGGTAAATTTTACGAATACGCTGGTAATTCGCTGGTGAAAATAGTTGGTAAGTGAATGGCGCCCGCGGTTCTCCTTGGCAGACGAGCATGTTTCTTACGGCTGGGACACATCAAACGCATAGTGCTCGCGGCATCAAAAATCCTTTCCCTGGTTCCATTCCCCCAAGTTGCTGAAAACAGGCTTTCTTCGCAGGCCAACCTCACTTCAAGCTACTATAGCTCGAAATGAGTTGGACGTCTTTCTTTATTACGTAGAAATAATGCACGTGGTGTTTTCTCCAAAATGGCGATCATTTTTGGTCGCCCGGTCAAGTTAACCATGGTGGCATGACTTCGCTCGCAGTATGCGCCTAAGTAGACCACCCGGACTTTGCGAAGCCGAGCATGATATCATTCCTGTACACAGTGGGTTTTTTCCGGCCCTATAAACTGCCCTATCGCTTGCTCCATTGCGTCAAGTTAAAGCTCTACCGACAGCACAGCTCTTCATCCAAATCTAGAACTAAAAGATTATGTCTGTTGAAGGGGTTACTGCTATATCTCTTACGACAAAAGATGCAACACTTCTTCAAGAAGCTGCAGACTTCTACAAGAAGTTAGGCTTTAAGCTCATCAAGAACTACAACACCAAAGCAAGTAACTTGTCTTCCTTGGCCTCGCCCGCTCTTTTTCAAGGAATCGCCAAGGATTCAATCAAGGAACTCTGGTTAGAGTCCTTCCCATTGCAAAACATAGACAAGGCTGGTAATGTGGTTCCTTGGCAAGCCTTGTCTTTCTACAACGGTGATTCCACTGGCGCCTTGTCTGCCAGCACTTTGGTGAAACTCCGTTTGGTCTCATCGAACCACTTTGTTGAATTGAAGAAGGACATTTGCTTCTTTTCCTCAAACTGCGATGAATTGAAGAGAATTCTTGCGGAGGGTGATGTCAAGGTTGAGACCCTAGCCTCTGGTGACTTATCCACCACTGATCCACTCGGAAATACGATCAAATTTTCCAAGAAGGATTCAGCCATAGGCGAGAAGACATTCTCTTCCCCTGAGGAGTACTTGGAATACAAGTCCCAAAAACTCATGGAGGAATTGACGAGCAAAACCGTTGGCGCTGATGCAGACCAGCAACTGGGGTCAGTCCAGAAAAAAAAGAAAATCGCAGTCATGACCTCTGGCGGTGATTCCCCTGGTATGAGTCCTGCTGTCCGTTCTGTGGTGCGCTCAGGTTTGTATTTTGGCTGCGATATGTTCGCTGTATATGAAGGTTACGAGGGTTTGGTCCGTGGAGGCAAGCTCATCAAGAAGATGGAGTGGGGAGATGTTAGAGGTTTTCTTTCTCACGGTGGTACAGACATTGGTACAGCTCGCTGTGCAGACTTCAGACAAAGGGCTGGTCGTTTGCAGGGAGCATACAACATGGTGGTCAATGGTATCGACGCCTTAGTTGTTTGTGGCGGTGACGGTTCTCTCACAGGTGCTGACTTGTTTCGTGCTGAATGGCCATCTTTGATTGAAGAACTTGTTCAGACTCAAAGGGTGACTGAATCGCAAGCCGCACCTCACCGCCATTTGACTATTGTTGGATTGGTGGGTTCCATTGATAATGACATGGCAATGACTGATGCCACAATTGGTGCATTCTCATCGCTAGAACGTATTTCTGAAATGGTGGATTACATTGACGAAACCGCCTCATCTCACTCGCGTGCGTTCGTGGTTGAAGTCATGGGACGCCACTGTGGCTGGTTAGGTTTGATGTCTGGATTGTCAACTGGCGCTGACTACATTTTTATACCTGAACGCCCACCTAAGCATGGACAGTGGCAAGACGAATTGAAGCAAATCTGCTCTCGCCACAGAAGTTACGGTAAAAGAAACACAACCGTTATCGTTGCAGAAGGAGCCATTGATGACCAATTACAGCCTATTACCTCTGCTAGTGTCAAGAATGTTCTTGTTGAACTTGGACTCGACACCAGAATTACCACCTTGGGCCATGTCCAAAGAGGTGGTACTGCTGTCGCATACGACCGTATGTTGAGTACTTTGCAAGGTGTTGAGGCTGTGAAGGCTGTTTTGGAGAGCACACCTGAGATTCCATCCCCAATTATCGGAATTGTCGAGAACCAAATCGTGAGACAACCGCTTGTTGACTCTGTGCGTCTCACCAAGCAAGTGGCTGAGTCTATTGAATCCAAGGACTTTGACAAGGCTATGAGTTTGCGTGACTCCTCTTTTGCCCAGGCTTACGACAACTATTTGTACACTTCTGTTTATGATGACAAGTCTCAACTTTTGCCAGAGGATGAGCGTTTGAACATCGGTATGGTTCATGTTGGTGCATCTTCCTCTGCTTTAAATGCCACCACCAGAGCCGCAGCTTTGTACTGCTTGTCAAAAGGACACAAGTTACTCGCTATCCAAAATGGATTTTCAGGCTTAATCCACGAGGGTGTTGTCAAAGAATTGACTTGGTTAGATGTTGACGGATGGCATAATAAGGGTGGCTCTGAAATTGGTACTAATCGTTCTTTACCAAGCGAAAACTTTGGTGACGTTGCCTACTATATGCAAAGATATCAGCTCAACGGTTTATTGATTGTTGGTGGATTTGAGGCCTTCACTGCTTTGCATGAATTGGAATCGGAGAAACACAAGTATCCTATCTTCAACATTCCGAAAATTGTTATTCCAGCCACCGTTTCGAACAATGTCCCGGGCACTGAATATTCTTTGGGATCAGACACGTGTTTGAACCAATTGGTGAACTACTGTGATGCCATCAAACAATCCGCTTCGGCCACAAGAAGAAGGGTCTTCGTTGTTGAAGTCCAGGGAGGCAACAGTGGTTATGTGGCGTCTTGTGCTGGATTGATCACTGGTGCAATTGCGGTTTACACTCCAGAAGAAAAGATCAGCCTTAAGAACATTCAAGAGGACATCGACCTCTTGTACGATGTCTTTGAGGGAGACCGTGGTGAAACAAATAACGGTAAAATTCTCATAAGAAATGAACACGCATCTCCAGTCTACTCGACTGAATTATTAGCCGATATTTTCCGTGAGGCTGGTGATAAGAGATTTGAAACGAGAACTGCAATTCCTGGACACGTTCAACAAGGTTTCACCCCTAGTTCCATGGATAGAGTATATGCAGTTAGATTTGCAGTCCAGTCCATCAAATTCATTGAAGATTGGAGCCGCAAGGTATTCGCATCCATTCATCACAACTCACTCCAACATTCGCTTCATCACAGCATTAACAACATCAAAATGATCGATTTGATGAAAAAGAACGTGGAGTCCTCTGTGGTGCTTGGAATTCAAGGAGCGCAGCTTAAGTTCTCATCCATCAATGACTTGTTTGAACAAGACACTGACATGAAATTGAGAAAAGCGCACACCGTTCACTGGGACAACATTTCGAAGGTGGGTGACCTTTTGAGCGGAAGACTCGGGCTTCGGGAACGCCGGAAGCGTTAGTTAACAATCCATAGTTCATAGATGAATGCAAATGCGCATAATTGTTATATGTCGAATGCATTGTTCTTTCGAATTCCAGTCCTCTTCAAGCTCCTTTGAGATTCTATGTACAATATACATATGTACTACAAACCATGAAAAAAGTAGGACGACTTAATACTGCCAGGCTCACCAACCAATCCTGTGGAGTGCGGGGCGCAGCTATTACGACGACCAGCAGCAAGGTATGAAGATCTGGAAACGACTAATGCATCGTGCAGCTTCTTACGATGCACGAGTAGTGGGGAATAATCGCAAGGTGAGACACTACCGTAGCGAGACCAATTAATCTTCCTAATCAAGAGCGATAATGTCACGCATGTGACTCAGGGTTTTTGATAGCGGAGAATACTAGTTCCGTAATCAACGATCTCAACCGCGAAAATGTGAGACGCACCTGCGGGTTGTATGTAAGAAAAATGCTGCCACCGATCTCACATACGCGCGCTCGGATGCAAGAGCTCGGATGCAAAGCATCCTTCTACCGACGAATAGTGCATCAAAACATTAGGCTGGCACCCAAAAAAAAATAGCTGCATGGGGATAGTAAGAACCTCATGAGCATCTGTGACGAGAAAGACACTTCAACTCTTTTACGACGTTTTGAATGACTTGGCACATAATTGAATACATTGTCGCGTACCTGCATGCCTGTATCCCTCTGAGCAGATTAGGCAAGATACTACCTGCTGGGTGTCATGCTTGCTGCATGACATGCATGATAATGAATTTATTGCCGACAAGGATTTCGGCCAACGCGGAAGAAAAAATGTTGGATTCTCTATGGTGCGAGTTGCAAAGTGGCAGTGGGAGTGGACACAGCCTGCGGACCTTCGTAAGTGGACAGTTTTAGCCGAAGCAGTCTTGACACCATGTCGGAAAATAGACCCTTACAGAAACCGCCCGTTAAGGGACCTCAAGTCCGACTATCGTTTCGAAGCCTGTTTTTGATGGCTCTGAGAAATAAAAAATGAAAAAAAAAAAACCTCATTTTCGGTTATACACCTCCATTGCATGTCAAGATTGTGATGCAAATAGAGCCTCTACTGTCTTCTAAACCCGAAACGCACTGAAGAGCCCTCCCTGCTGCTCCTGGAAGACCCTGAAAGAACCTGTAAAACTCTGAAAGAGAAAGTTCACCTCGATTTGCATCACAGTAAGTGGTTGAGGTTCCCTTACAAGAGATCTTGGTGAAGAGGAAAGAATGCGCTAGTTTGAGGTGGACTTCACAGAATCGCATTCCGTCTGGGGGGTTAATCGCTCATTATACTTTTTGTCATGCAAGCAGAAGCTAAGAACACTTCAGTCTCGCAGCATGCACGACTTCTAAGTTTCAAGAGTCATGTGATACTCGAAACATCGAATTTAAGCATCGACATGTACATTGAGTTGGAAATTGAGAACAACAATTTTGAAGATCCAAAACTCGAAAAGTGAAATTTTTGTCGGCCTCACTGTACCCTCTTGACGCAAGGGTTTCTTTGCCGCACTCTTACAGTACTTGTCTGAATTTTAATGTATCTCTTCGCTACGAAACGCGGCATAAGAGGATTTACGTAAATCATCACCCTTCGTGCCTATACGAAATAGAATGCCACTTGTTCAAACGAACGCTCTGAATGTTCACTTAAAAATTGAAAAACTAGTGACAGTGCAGGATGAGAAAATATTCCACAAACCTCTAAGCAAAGACACCCGGTCTTTAGCCGAGTTGCAGGGCCAATGGAACGCGTAATGAATCCCAGCCAGAAAAAAGGGTTGGCCTAAATTTGTGGAAACTGCGATCTTGGCATTGTGTGTCGAGTGTCGTAACAATAGTGCCTCGTTTCTGTACATTGAGTTAGTATCTTAATACCCTTTAAATATCGATTACGATCTACGTTGGAGTGAAGCTTTTGGTCCCCCGGATAACGAAGGTGCACATTTACTCTCGCATGTGTCTTCTTTATCCGGGGCTCACGCTAGCATGTACTGCAGGAGATACTGAGTCTTGCCACCTGCTAAGTATTATCGCATTGCTTTGCATCATTGCGCAGTAGATCCTCTAAACTACGGTAAGAATTGCCCACCGGCAGCCTTCTGTCTGTTGCTCCATCAACAAACTGTCAACTCAATATGACGTCTTGCATCTGGTGAATCTCAGCCCTGCTCGTAAACGAAAAACCACCTAATACTTCCATCAGACAGATTTGCGCAGGTTCTTACTTTTTTTGATAAGATCGATACATAAAGAAAAAAAAAAACATGACGTGAATTGTCTTACTTACGTCGAGCACAACGTCTTCTCTTCTCAATTAATGATACAGATGTTTAGCAGATGGATGTGTTGGTTATCTGGATCCTGGTTCGCTTACTAATGGTTACGAAAGTTGCAACAACGTTGGGTCTCGAATGGGGAACAATAATAAATTTGGAAAAAAAAAAACGCTGAAAAAAAAAATTTTGGGAGAAAAAAACGAAGAAAAAAAAAAAAGAATGAACAAAATGAATGAAAAAAATTTAAAAATGAAAAAAAAAAAAAAAAAATTAAAAATAATAAAATAAAAAATAAAATAAAAATAATAAAAAAAAGATTATATAAAAAAAAAATAATAAAAATAATCTAGACGAACAAATATAATTTCGAACGACGCACCACGGCGCTTCTTCCTTCCTGATATTACTATAATTAAGGCTATATTTTCTCTTCTTCAAAGCATTGTAAAATTGTCGTCCGTGTGATAAGTTCGAAAACAATTTTAGAGAATTCAGGAACCAGATTTTCATTCCACATACTTCAAAATCCCAACTGCCAGAACGGAACTCCATTAAAAGCTTGCCCAGGCACACTAGTCCAATATCATACTTTCCCTTCTCTTTGATGAAATATTATGGCAGTGAACACAACTAAGAATACCGACTCGCCGCCAAAAAAAAATGCATTCGTTCACAAGCTTTACGGCATGCTAAACAATTCCGAATTGTCCGATCTTATCTGGTGGAGCGGCAATCCTGAAGGCCAAACATTTTCCTTAAACCCAAGCAAAGAATTTGCCAATGCCTTGAATGGATACTTCAAGCATGGAAACACAGCAAGTTTTGTACGCCAGCTACATATGTATGGCTTCCACAAAGTGAGTGATCCCCAGTTTCTGTCACAGCTTTCGAATGGTGGTAGTCCTCCTGTTTGGGAATTTCGCCACTCCTCGGGTAAATTCAAGAAGGACGATGAAAGCTCATTAGTTCATATCAAGAGAAGATCTCAGCTGAACTCCATGAAATCCGCGTCGATAGACAAGAACAATAGTTCTCTCCCGTCTCATTCTGTCGGCATGATGGGTATGCCCATTCAAAGTTATTTGCCCCATTATCCTGGGCTGCATCCAACGGGAGCTGCTTCGGTTGGCATGCACATGGCATATCATCCATATGACCACTACCACAAAACCATAGCTCCGGAGACCAGAGGCACATCTTACCTGCCAAGCACCGGGAGCCCTATCATCAATCAGGATCAAACACGATATATATCACAAGCCCCTCCCGGAATTAATCGGAGTTCTATGGGGTCAATAGCTCCATCATTTCCCAAAGGTGAAACATACCTTTCTGTTCCTCCGAACTATCGTCCAAACATAGGACATCAAAGTAACGGTTACACCGCTGAAGCAGATCAGCATTTTCAAAGCTCACAAAACAGTCCACAATATCAAAGACATGGTAGCCAGCTACACCCAAATTCATTTCCACAATCTCAGGCCCTGACTCCCATGCCCACTCACCCTTTCCCACTGTCACACACACAGGCATATTCACTTCCCCAAGCACACCTTCCATCGCTTTTACATCCTCACCCTTTATCACAATCACATCCCCACCACCAACAGCAACAGCCCCATCAATCTCACAACATGCCTTTATTAAGTCACCATGGCTACCATCGTCCTGGTGTTGCAAATCAAACCCGTCCTCAAAGTACTCCTGCTTCCAATAATTCGAACGCAAGCGCACAACCCATTGAAAGGCAGACTCATATTAACGAATCCTCTGGTGATTTGCCAGCACCGATTCGCTCAGCATCATCAACATCACATACGCCTTTAAATCAGCATGTTCCAGGGCCGGACTCCCCAAAATTATCTATGCAAATTGGCCGCACTCTCTCTGATCCTACTCGAGGACTGAAAGCGGTCACGACAAGTTCTCCTGAGCTCAGAAATGACTCATCGTTCTCAAGGGGATCAAAAGAAGTTATTGAAGAAAAGTCAAAGCCGGCAATTCCTGAATTCAGGCGGCCTTTCGATGGTGCTGCATCGGAGAAGCCCAGAAACCCGTCTTTGATGTACGATCCATTATCTGTTGTTGCGAACAAAACATCATCAAATTTGATGAACATCACGGAAAATGGCTCCTCCGAAATCCGGTTGCCTCCTTTGAAAACATTGCTGCCTTTAGTCCGAGAGGATGCTTTGCAAAGAGACGCCTCTACCCCTGAAACCTCAAACAAACGCGAGGCAGAATCAATCCCTTGTGCTGAATCTTTAATTCCTTACTCTAGCAAGCTGGTAAGCTCCCCACCTGCGAATTCAATGATGTCAAATCAGCATAAATTTACAACGATACAGAATCCACCGCTGGGTGATGGAATTAGACCCTCGCTCGTCAACATCCATAGTACTTCTCAGTCATGGTTGCCACTTGCTGGCAAAAACAGAGCAACTCTTGATTCCATTACATCACACAATTCTTCACTTTTTTCAAACAAATCTTCCATCTCTTCTATCTCAACGAACAGGCTGTCGTTTGGGTCTTTCATCTCACATCCATCGGGGGGCCATTCAGGGCCGGCCGAAGAAGCACCCCCAACATCTTTGAGCAACAAACCATCGCCTAGATTTCCTCCAATCTCGTCCTTCCCTGAAAAAAGTAGATTGGAGATGGATAAAACCCCACAACCAATAAGCCAATCACCTGAACCATCGACCAGATGCACACCTCTGCATCAGCCAAAACTAGAATACCTAGTGCATGATTCTGCGGATAATTCCCGCAAGAAGCAGAAAATTTAGCCAAATATTTTCAATACATTAGTATTACGATTTAAATTCAGTCTGTGTAGCATCCTGAAAATTTCATATCTTGATGAGTACTTGCAAAATAAAGATGTCCGGATGCTTGTCTGTTTAGGTCTATGGGAGCACTGAGGTATCCTATAGTCCAAATACAGCACTATGATGATGAATGCATGTGTTTTGTCTTTAATAATGCTAGTTGGAAGAATGCTAGGTGACTTAAAATGGCCTTGCTTTTCCCTTTTTGCCTTTCTGTGCTATGACTTGTTTTTTCCCGCTTATCTGGCGCATCTTCGAAACCTCTTCATTATCACTGTCACCGTTATCTGTCGTTGTTACCGACTTTTTGTCTGATGCTTTCTTATCCGAAGATTTCTTCAACTCGGCCATTATTTGCAGTCGTTGCATGTATGGCTTCTGAACACCCCTACTCGATTGAGTGTTGTGGTTTTTCAGCTGAGACAAATTGTTTCTTTTATCTGTTCTCATCTTATTCATCAATGCGGACATCGCCTTAGAACCGCTTCTGGGATCTCTCGAGGATTCAGTTTGTTTCACAGGAATAGCATCTGCATTCATGAACAGTCCCACGGTTTTGAAGTTGTTTGCATTGTTCTCGTTCTCGATTTCGAACAATCCTGCTCCGTTCGAGATCACAGGCAAGTTAAAGAAACCCTCCCGCTCTTCTGATGTCTTCTTCTCCTCTGGTTGTGTCTTTGCAGCCGGAAGCCAGTTCAAGACGCTTTTGTTGCTTTTCGAAAGAGCCAACTGAAATTTGAGCTGAAATGCCTCCTTTTCTTTGATTTCGTTTCTTCGGTTTACTTTAGACATGTAGAAAGATGTAGTTTATGAAGTATCATCGCACTAAAATAAAAATGATTAGTATGAAGGGAGGCAAAAAAGAATGCGCAAGCCCGGAATCGAACCGGGGGCCCAACTATGGCAAAGTTGGATTTTACCACTAAACCACTTGCGCTAGGAAAGCTCCGCGACGGGGAATTGAACCCCGGTCTACCACGCGACAAGCGGTAATTCTAGCCACTAAACTATCACGGATTTCTTGTGGTTTTGATACTCAAAAAATTATTAGACCTTCATATTTACTGTGATCAATTGTCGATCTTGGGATGACTCATTTTCTCCCGCCCGGGACTAGAATAATTAGCCGTTCCTATTGGCCTAGATCACAACTCATTGTCTCTTTTTTGGAATGTGTCAATGCTGCAAAGCAATCTGCACGCTTTTACGCCGGTCCAATTGTGTACTGAAGAATAAATGCGCACTGGCTCGCAAAATAATGATCCCCAGCTCGAATTACAATAGGTACATGTATAGTAAAGGCATTAAAACTTCATCAAGGTCAGGGTAGCAAATTTTGCCAAGAAGCGCCGATAGAATGAGCCAAATGTTTCGCGTCCCCTGCCTTCGCATTATACAGAAGAGCTGCATTTACGCAACTTCTAGTAGACTGAGTCATCTCTCATGCTCACATAGCTCATCACCATCAGTCGCCTGATGTCAAATGTCAGGTGCTCCGGTTTTATTACTCGGAATTCCGGTAACTGTGCCTTTGCTGATTCACCATCAAGCATCACATGAAAACCGCAGGTGAGGAACGCTTTCCACCTGCGTAATCAATCAAGCATATGTATGATGCTACATGAAATACTCACGTGCAACGCGACATGCATAGTCTCTCGGCTAGATCGAAGTTTCCCTACATCCTTCTCTATGCCAGCGGCCCCAAATCATATTAACAGATGAGAATGGCTACAGAATATGCCTAACTTTGTTATCATACATGACTCTGAGCTCGTTGCTTATTTCTTAGCTGTGTGCCTCCAAACCTTCTATGGCAGATCTATCAAAGTCCAGATAATCAAACTCCTCAGAGGAGTGGATCTGACACCTACTCCTTGGTGTGGCATGAGCACTTTGTCGAAACCCAGGAACCACACATGGAATCTTTTTGAGAGTGGTTGGATGCAGCGCCTATTGGCCCCTGGCCTCCTATATCTTGACATTCTTCGCTTGCACCCCGCTCTGCACATGGAACAGAAGTCCCCTGACTTACCTGGCCACCATCGACAACTGAGGATAGCGGCCAATATTTCGGACTCTGCTTCGAATTCAGTAGCAGTGTTTTATAACCCAGATATTCTTTCGCTCCAATTGCGCCAATTTTTACTCAATTCCTTAAATGTATCATTCATGTCTGCCCCTCTGCATTCGAGCATTGGCAACTTGATGCAATCATTCAATGAGCGTCCAATTCTGATAGACCTCACTTCAGATACAAGTTTGACCAACCTATGGCACATGCAACTGGTTGTGGATCAGTCTATTGCCTCTCACCTATCATCAGTTCAATTTCTAGATTCGCTCCCGCGTAATACACTTCCGAAATCCATGCTTTGGATGCCTTTGTTCAAATCCTCTACTCGCATGGCAACAGACCCGGCTTTCGGTCATAATGTGCATCCTACCCAAGGCGGCTTTTTTCATATAAAAGCTTCCTATTTTAATTTGACTGTCTACGAATTGGAAGTTGCCTTAAATTACGATATAATGTATTGCATGAGAGTCTGTGACCAACTCTTAACATCCATCGAGCGTCATTTTCAAGTACCTTCGAGGTTATAGTTACTTTTTATCAAAGCAAATGCACGCGGGCTCGGCTCTCGATTTCAACACCCGCTTCATTTGGCAGAGCGGTCCCGGTCAACTTCTTCATATATAAGCGCCTCTAAAACATGCAGAATACACCAACACATCATTCACCCGTAAGGTGATCTATTTTTTCAGATGATATGTTCCATATGAGATTCATTCAAGTCGTATACGTATATTGTGTTTAAAATTATACAGGTAAAGTGTCCAAGCCAGCGACACGATTAATATAAGGTTCTATAGCAGGGTGCTTCAATATAGGACCAATGACTGGGAAAGAACGCAAAAACAGTATAATTGTCCCAAAGAAATCACCGAATAAGTACAAAATACCAATCGATTCCACGCCAAACCCGATAAAAGAACGTTTCATTAGAATAAGAATGATTCCTCCAAAGAAAAATAACGTTGGCTTTATCTTGGTGGGACGAGCAAAGAAGAAAAGAGTCCTGCTAGGTCCAATGATGAGCACCACTCCAATTATAAAAAGTATGTTTCCGATGGCCAACAAACTCGAGTCGAAGAATGTCATGATACCAAGGATGAAGAAAACAACCCCCGCTGCCGTTGAAGCAACACCATATTCTGCATTTGTTAGTAATAGCTCGCGTGTGACTCAAGTCGCTGGATTAACAAACTTTGTCTCTCTGTTAGCCACAAGGTAGAGTCAAATAGCATTGTACACGTGGAGTATCTAGCCAGCACTCGTGCTTCGTTTTTCTGTTTGCAGTACGACGAATGCACGGGTGTGGTGGCTTAGCTACGCGTCCGTCTTCAGGATAAGGGAATGTAAGCTAAGGTGAATAGCCCTGTAAACTATACAGTGGACATGATAGCATCAAAAGTTCTAACAATTTCGTTTTCTTCCTTTTTCTTTTTCTTTTCTGTATGACCGTCGAGGAAATGAGTGTGCAAATTTGTGCAATTGCCAAATCGAAAGTCAGCCTCACCTTGCATTCATCCGGTTTTAGTGAGCACCCGTCCTGATAAACAGCCTCTCCGGCTCATTTGCAATACACCTGGCGTATTTTCATGTTCAACAAATGATGGACATCAAGTATGGAAAAGAACGCTGTGTCTTTTTCACCATTAGAGGCTCAACTGGATATAATGCACTCGATCTAATAAATCCAAACTTCTGCATACACAAGTGCGCAGCACGTATACTGCCCCTACCCTTGATAATCCCCATTCATAAGACTACCTATTTCAAACCACTTGTTTATCATGGCACAAAGCAAGCACACGATACCTGACAATGAGCTACAGGATAATTCTGTACCGCCCCCTTCCTACGAGGAAGCTATGGAGCAACCTCCTGTCATGCCCAGTCGTCCCGCAGGCAACCCAGGACCCAGTCATGCCCAAAGACCTTCTGAACCTTCAGCTCATCAACAATCATATGCACAAAACTCTCATCAACAATCTCATAATCTATATTCGAACAATCCGAATCTTCCATTTGTCTATCCAAGAGGATACTTTTGTCACAAATGCAGAAATACGGGGTATAAAGACTCGATCAAGCCTTGCAAGTCATGTTGGCGAACTCACTTGAGAAATCAAGCATACAACCCAAATCCCCACCTACCCTTCCAGTACCCCAAAGGCTACTTCTGTGAAAAGTGCGTCAACACAGGACAGAAACTAAAGAATGGATTGACCTGCAAGGACTGCTACGAGCGTTTTGCTCGGCGAAATCAGACAGTCAATACATACGGGTCATTCACCCCACGGCCTAGCTTTGGATATCTGCCTCATGTATCCGGCCCGCCCGTTATGGTTGCGCCGGGTGATCCTCGTCTAGGAGGTGTGCTCTGTGGGAAATGCAGAGGCCTGGGAAGAACTTTCTTTCTTCTTGACGAGGACATATGTGAACTTTGTGGTGGCTTGGGAAGACTTCTCAATACAGTTCCAAGAGGCCATCATTGAATGTTGGGGTTTTCATAAATCCTGCCAGTGGGAACATTGTGCAAATGGTATCGTTTAGGGAATGTTCATATTCATTAATACACAGCCGGTCTGATCAGCCTTCCTTATATATTGTAATTAGTTTAAATGCTACTTATGCTTCGTCATTTGATTTGTCTATTATATTTCCTTATGAACTATCTCTTTTGACAGCGCACTTCAATTTTGCAACCTAATTGTAGTTGGAAGGGTACTTGTAGTCGGTCAACTCCAAGAAGTTCTCCTTCACGTTTCTGATAGAAACAAATCTGGTCAAGATGTTTCCGGAGCCAGCCTTGTCATTGGTACCAGACATTCTTGCACCACCGAACCATTGTTGAGCAACAACAGCACCAGTAGATTTGTCATTGATGTAGAAGTTACCAGCACAGTATCTCAATTTCTCCTCTGCTAATTGAATGGCTTCGCGATCCTTGGCGAAAATGGAACCAGTAAGACCGTAGGTAGTAGACTTGTCGATGGTGTCCATGATAGATTCAAATTCACCATCTGGGTAGGCGTATGCGGTCAAAACAGGACCAAAGAATTCTCTGGACATGAACTCATGTTCTGGATTAGAAGTCTCGATCAAGGTTGGTTGAACAAAGAATCCGGTACTCTTGTCATACTTACCTCCTTCGACAATGGTCAATTCGCTGTCGGTTTGGGCTTGGTCAATGGCACCGGCCAATTTGTCAAAAGACTGTTCATGAATGACAGGTCCCATGAAATGGTTAAGGGTAGCAGTCTCAGTAGTGTTACCAATGGCGATGCTCTTCATGGCAGCCGAAAGCTTCTCCTTGAACTCAGGCCACATGGATTGAGGAACGTACAATCTGGAGGTGGCGGAACACTTTTGGCCCTGGTACTCGAAAGCACCTCTCAAAGTAGACAACACAGCGTGGTCAACTGGAGAAGATTTGTGAATCAAATGGAAGTTCTTTCCACCAGTTTCACCCACAATTCTTGGGTAGTCCCTGTAAACGTCCTCAACCAAGTTGGAAGAGATCTTACCATACAAGGACTTGAAGACTTGAGTAGATCCAGTGAAGTGCAAAGAAGCAAAGTCCTTGTGGTTCACAACCAAGTCGGTAATTTCAACAGGGTTTCCTGGGATGAAGTTCACAACACCCTTTGGCAAGCCAGCTTCTTCCAAGATTTGCAAGAGCAAGTAGTTGGAGAGGACAGCGGTGTTAGATGGCTTCCAAACGACGGTGTTACCCATCAATGCTGGAGCACCGACCAAGTTACCTGCAATAGCAGTGAAGTTGAATGGGGTAACAGCGTAAACAAAACCTTCCAAAGGTCTGTATTCAGCTCTGTTCCAAACACCTGGGGCAGACTCAAGAGGTTGTTGTTGGTACAATTCTTCGGCGTACTTAACGTTGAATCTCAAGAAGTCAGCAGTTTCAGTGACACAGTCAATCTCTGCTTGATAGACATTTTTACCTTGACCAAGCATGGTAGTGGCCAACATGTCATATCTGTACTTTGTAGCAATTAATTCAGCGGCCTTCAAGAACACGGCAGCTCTGTCTCTCCAAGGCATGGAGGCCCACTTAGCCTTAGAGGACTTTGAGGCCTCAATAGCGGCCTTAACGTCATCCTGGTTGGCGAGAGCAAAGTTGGCTAAGACTTGAGAGTGGTTGGCTGGATTGACTTGCGACATGGTAGGTCTGTCGTAGATCTTCTCACCATTGATGACAAGAGGGATGTCCAATGGAGAGTCAGTGAATTTTGTGATGGACGCACGCAAGAGATCCCAGTCTTTTTCATCGGAGAAGGAAAAGTGCTTAATTGGCTCATTTGTGATGGATGGAGGAGTTTTGACTTGAGCGAATTGTGAAACTGCCCTTCTGGAAACCAAAGTTTGAGCAACAGGGGCCACGGTCCTGAGGGCATTTTCAGGCAATCTGAGGGATCTTCTGATGGATCTTGAGGAGAGGCGAGCAGATCTTAACATTATGTCTGTATGATCGTATGAATGGATGTCCAAAAAAATGAATAAATTGAGAAAAGATCTGTTTAACGATAGGGGTCAAAGACGCAAGCGCTTTCAGGAATTTCGCTGTCTTATATACGCCGTGTGGAGTCAGATGACAATGCAAAATGCCCCGCATGATTTTTTTTTTTTTTTATCTAGTCAATTCGATTAGGTAGTGGAAGCGGTAACGGCGAGCGAGACCTTTGTTTTGGTAATATACCGCGAGCCAGGGCGCGAAGCTCCGATAGAACATGTCTCAGTGGGCAAGTGTCCGCGATGGTTCCGTTTCACCTGAATGATTTGGAAACCATGTATCGGTAACTTTGGGGTGGGTTCACCTTATAAGGAGTTCTTCTACATCGGATTCGAATGTCCATTACAAATCTTTTTCAACCAAGCGCACAAGACTCATTCTGTAGCTTTTACGCTTCAGCGCAAAATTTTGAGACTTGTGAGACTTCAAAGAACGAGGCGTCAAAAAGATAACGGAAACAACCAAATTCACGCCCATTCATGACTGTGGTGAACAGTGCAGCTATAGCTTTTTACATGATAGCCAAGAGAATGTGAGGAGTATAAAAAAATATCTCGATTTAAAGTTTTATTCTTTAAACGATTTTTTGCAGGATACATTGATTTGTAAAGATGAGCTTTTTGTAGAATGGATGCAAAATCAGACTCCAGTCGAGCACCGTTTACCTTTCACACAGACACTTCTAACATGATCCCAAAAGAATTACCAGACTTTATACTGATTTTAAATAAGAGAGCTGCAAAAGAAAGGCACACTTTGTGAGATCCTATTTTACATTTTAACAAAAGTCTGAGATAGTGGCACTAATATCTGAACATATTATTCCGTAAATTATAAACCATTGTGAAAGAGCCCCGTTAAGATCCAGTCCCACTCAATTTGCTTTCCAAGCTTTCAACTCGGCTATCGACGAATGCCTTGTTCTTCTGGAATTCCTCAACTTGTCTATCAAGGGATTTTTCAAGCTTGTCTAGATTTATGTTCCAGCTCTGCAAGTCTCGAGATAGCTCACTGAGCGTCGAATCGATATCGGCAACAGCCTCAGCATTTCCCGCCAAATTAAAATGTAGCTCGTTTAAACTGTGAAGCCTGGCTAATGTATAGGGAAGAATCTCTTCGTATTTTTCGACGCTCTTCAATTTTTTACTGAGGTCTAAAATAGATCTTTCCAAAGCGTTCAGACCACTCACGTTAGGTCCTCCGTGCTTGATTTCAGCCATGCGCTTGTTCAAGTCATAGGTTTCCAAATCTTTGTTAAGCGACTCGAGCTGGTCTTTCATTTTATCGATCTCGGAGTTAGGGTTGTACAATGTATCAATTTTCCTTTCTAGATCTCTCAAAGTAATCTCGAAATTCACAATTTTACTATCGTTCAGGACATCCAATCCTAGCGCAACCTCAATTGTATTAATTCGTGATTCATAGTCCAAAACTCTAGGATCTATTCTCAGGCTGCCGGATAAGTTTTCACGAGACAGGTCAGGTTCTTGGAACTTATCTAATGCCATCACTTGCTCCTCAACATTGAGCAAGATTTCATCCAACCTCTTGGTAAAAAGCCCACCATGCTCAGGTGTATTCAAGAGTTTTTGTAAGGCTTCTTGCTGTGCTTCCACGTCTTCCTTTCGTTCTTTATCTTGGCTTTCGATCTCGCTTAAAGCGTCAGCAATTCTTTTCAATTTCTGTTCACGGGTCTCATTAGACTTTCTGATAGAATAACCCGACGAACCAAGATCCGGGTAATTCAAACTACCCAGAAAGTCATGATTGCCCCCAAGAAAAGTCAAATTTTGGGAGTCCGTCTCAAAAACCTGTTGGGCTTCTAGCGGTTCAAGCGGGGTTTTGTTGATATCGATGTCTTGCAGCTGGTCAACGTTATTTTTCAAGTCCTCAACTGACTCTGTATCTGAAGTTTCGTAGATCTCTGGACCCGTATCCAATTGGGGTAGCCCGACCATGCCTCAACAGTATCGAAACCTCGCGTGTTACTCAGCTATCTTATGTGGTGGTCGTTCGCGCGGCCTCCCGCGGGAGCTGCAAACATAAGTCTCATGTACACCAAGAGTTATTAGGGTTAAGCTTTTTAGCTAATACATACATTCGGAGATAAAACTACTTAGTGACAATTTGAACGACGTCTTCATCGTTGACGTAATGCAGTAACCCACATTTTTGTGGGAAATGCTTGGAACTGGAACCCCAAACCAAGGCGTATTTGAATTGATTCTTCATTTCTCGATGGATTGCATCACAAACCTGGAGAATGGTCGAGTCACTTCTCACAACCATTGGATCATCGAATTTGGGCATGACGCCTCTTCTTTTAGTATAAAGACGAATGAGCTTCAATTGCCTCCAGATCTCCTCTTTAAGCTCATCGATTCCCAAGTCCATTTCACATGAAATAACCATAGTATTAGGGGTTCTGGCCAATCTGTCACACTCCTCCAACGACACTGCATCTGCCTTATTGTAGACATAGATGCATTTGATGTAAGAAATGTGTTGATCGTTGATGATGTCGATAAAGTCCTCGATTGTGCAGTTCTCGTCTCTGATCAAGACATCAGCGTTGTGAACTTTATAGTCTTTCAAAATCGCGCTGACCATTTTCTCGTCCAAGTACTTAGGAGGCGTAATCGAATTAAGTTTGATTCCACCTGTCTTTTTGATTTTCAACAGGATGTTGGGTCTTTCCTTATTGAGACGGATGCCCATACTCTCTAGCTCGTTCTCTAAGATCTCTCTCTGTTCTCCACCCTTGGTTGCATCCAAAACCATTAAAATCATATCGGAAGTTCTCGAGACGGCAATAACCTGACGCCCACGGCCCTTACCCTGAGAGGCAGCCTTGATGATACCGGGCAAGTCCACGATTTGGACTTCGGCACCATTATATTCAAGTATACCTCCAACAGATGTCAAGGTTGTAAATTCGTAAGAGGCAGCCTCAGACTTGGTGTTTGTTACTTTGTTGAGAAAAGAAGACTTACCCACGGAAGGAAATCCAATAAGAGACACTCTTGCATCACCAGCTTTAGCAATCTCGAATCCCTGTCCACCTCCAGATGAACCCTGTCCTGGTTGAGGCTCCAATAATTCTCTTCTATACCGAGCTAGTTTTCCTTTCAAAAGACCAATATGATACTCGGTGGCCTTATTTTTTTGCGTTCTAGAAAGCTCCTCCTGGATCTGGGCAATCTTTTCAAGAATTCCCATGGCTGACTATATTATGGTTTGCTGACGAAAGTGCCCTCGTCTTCACGAAATTCTGTACCTATCTCGAAATTACACCTGTACACCAGCGTGTCATGCCTATTATAGCATTTCCAACGCTAACGACATTAGCAAGCTTAAATGGTAATAGAAACTTCTATGAGACACCATGTGCTGATGAAATAACATTGTAATGAATTTGGGAGCATTTTTTGGTTGTTTAGCTCGATATTGATCAGCATGGCCCTTTGCGGTAGCTTTGCGTAAAAAACGGCACTCCCTCCATGCACAACGCACGCATCTCATCTAGCTCATCACCAGCTAAGCTTCTTCAAGATCATAGTTAACCCTAGGATTGAAAGTCAATACTTCCGTCCCGGATTATAAAATTGGAGATCTTTGACAGATATGCCCAAATTTGACAGCCGTTTCCAGAGGCAAGACTCTGACTTCCTGAGTGCTTTCGGGTCCACCGTCAGGGCTAAACAGAAAATCAAATCCTTGGAGCACTTCCTCAAAAGAGATGATTTGAAGGCAGATTTGCGAATAGAGAGAGAGAGAACATTGAAGGCATTGAAGTTGGACTTGAAGAATACGAGAAACAAGTTGAAGACACAGAAGTTGGCAAAGAAATATCACATGGTCCGTTTCTTCGAGAAAAAGAAGGCCATCCGTAAATTGAAACAGGCCGAGAAGGCTTACAATGCCGCTATGGAGGAGGGCCAGAAGAAGGAGATCAAAAAAGCTAGAAAACTTCGGAAGCATTGTCAGGTTGATGTTGCCTATGTGCTCATGTTTCCAAAATCGGAGAAGTACATCTCGCTCTATCCAAACGGTCCAGCTGCAAATGAGATTGAAGACGAGAATGTGAAAAAGGGTATGTTGATCACTGAAGGTCATAGACTAGAGTTCAAAAAGCAGGTCAGTGAACTCATTGATACAGAAAAATTGCCTTTCACTTTCGAAGATATCTTGTCTGGCAAAAACATCGATCACGAGGCCTTTAGCATGCCAAAAGAATCCGAGGAAGTGGATGCTCCCGAAAAGGCTGCCGATGAGGAGGAGGAAGATGATTTCTTTGAGTAGATTCATAGTAACCTTAGTAGCTTTGAGTCGACTCCGTCGGTCGAGTGCATAGCATAATATAATATAATAAAACGAAATGAAATCTACATTGTTACAGTCGAGTATCTTTATTTCACCAGATTGGAGTATAATCATTCTATGAAAAACGAACCACATGCTCGTATTGTATGTCCATGGCATCATTAACACACATGACTATCAAATCCTGATCTTTCATTTCGTCAAAGATATCAATTGTGCAGTTGATCTCTCCTTTCTTTCCTACCAATTTAGGCGAAGCTCTTTTGATAGCCAACAATTCTTTCTTAGCTTTGTCGCATAAAATCACGAACCAAGATTCTCTTTGAGACTTAGGAAAGCTTGGTGCATAAACTCTGAACTCTTTGGAAAGAGGATAGTTGATGTGGGACAACAGGACCACAAGGCAATCATTTGAGCTTTGATCTACGTGGAATTCAGCGGCGGGCAAATGCGAAGTGACACGCAAAAATTCCTTTAAATCTTCATCGGTTTCAACCCCCAATGATCTTGCAATCTTGGTTCGTCTTCTTGTGTCGATTCGTGCTATCGTGTTCAAATCCTTGATTTCAGGGGCCAAATTCTCCACACTTGATACACCTGGAAGTGCCATGAACGGATGTTCATCAAACCATATTCTTTGTTTGAGACACTGCATGATGGTAATAAAACTCAAAACGACATTCAAATATCCTTTCTCGGAAGCAACGTCAATGTAAGCTTGTAAGATACGTAAAGCTTGGTCGAGAACAGACACCGTGTCTTGCGCGTAATCAGCAATAGGGAGCTCAACACGGTTCATGAAAGCTTGGAGTAATAAGTATGCTTTCACGTGAGGATCCCATATGAATTCACATTCTAATTCCTCCGCTTTATAGGGCATTGCCTGTGACATCTCCATATTTATGAGTTCTTCCCCATGTCTCGTCGCCAACTCATCATACTCAGTCGCAAGACATAACATCTGTAAGCAAGATTGAAATCCTGACTTTTCAGTCATTCTTGTGAGAATGTTTCTGATTGACTTATGGGAAAGATAATAAAACGATCCGATTTGAAGATACGGAGTTGCGATCAATTCATCCTTCTTGCCGGATCTCACGCAGAATGACTTCTCGAGATTCTCGATTGTTGAATCGATTAATCCACCTAAGTATTTCGAAATTCCAGCCGGAGTTGTGTCTTCGATTCCATAATAAGTTGGGTTGTTGTGAGCTCTTCTGTAGAGGAAGGTCCACGTCAAAAAGTCGAGGGCCTTTTGACGCGAGCTAATTGTACCACTGGCAATTTCAGCTCCGATATGATCATCCAAAACTTTGTGTAATGAGGATTCAACAGGAAAGCCGATGTTCAAAAAATGTTTGTAAAACACCTTCTTGGATTCTCTCGTGTAAACAATCGCAGTACCACTTGTATCGAAAGCGGGACGGCCGGCTCTTCCCATCATTTGCAAAATATCCGTCAAGTCCATGTCTCTATAATTTTCTATTTTTGCATCGAAAAATTGGGTTCCTTTGATAATTACAAGGTGAGCAGGTAAATTAACACCCCAAGCCAAAGTGGAGGTGGCGACCAAAATTTGAATCTTTCCTGCTTCGAATAGCTTATGAGAAATTTGACGATCACTTTCCACCAAACCAGCATGATGCAATCCCATACCAAATTGTAAAGAAAGCCTGAGAGTTTCATCTTTCACATTGAGTAAGGCCCTTTGTAACTCATCGTCTTCCATGTGCAAAAATCTCCTTGGGTTAAACTCCATTCCGCACAAGTGAATGAGGTCCAAAGCTGTAAGTCTTGTTTGTCTTCTAGAGGCCACAAAAATCAAAACAGGCTTGTTAGGAGAGTGCTGCTTGATAGCCATGAAGGCTGGTTTATTCATGGTCTTCATCAATGGACAAAAGGCTAAATTATCGGGGAAACCATCAATATACATCTGTAATGGAACTGGACGGACCGATTGGGAAAAATTAAAGAGACCCTCTTTGACTCGCAACCAACCTGCCATGTCGATTGCGTTCGATACCGCAGTAGACATACCTAGTAAACGAATTGGCTTTTTAGTTGTCGCTGAGATGTAATTCATTCTACTGACAATCATTTCCAAAATGGGACCTCTGTCACTTGCCAACAAGTGTATCTCATCCATAATCACTAACGATATCTCTTGAACAAATTTTCTTGTTTGCCAATTACGAGAAATACCATCAAACTTTTCGGGAGTGGTAATGATAATGTCTGCTTGGCGGACCTCTTTCGCCTCTGGTAAGGAGTCACCTGTTAATTCAACTAATTTGTAGTTGGTGTTTTTACAAATGCGTTGTCTCCAATCATCAACTCTTTCACGCACCAATGCTTTCATAGGTGCAATATAGACAACTTTTGAATGTTTGTAATCTCTGAGAGCATGCCATATGGCCAATTCAGCTACAACAGTTTTACCTGACCCTGTTGGTGATCCGACAAAAATGTTTGAGTTGGTGTTGTAAAGTGAATGGAAGGTCATTGTTTGCATGGGATTGAAGTATGCAAATTTTTTCTGATAAATGCCCTCAACTTGCTTGTTGTGTAGCGCAGACACTGGCAATGGCTGAAGTCTTAACAAATTGGTTCTAACAGTATCGTTTGTTGGTTTGATCAAGTGCTGAAATGATACAGCATGAACTGATTCTGAACCTATCCAGGTGTCTGACAAAGCACGAACAACTATTTGAGGTGGTGGTGGGTCCGAGAGTGGGATCATGAAATCCAATTCATGAGCACCATTCAATTGATTTCTTCTCAAAATAAATTTCTCCACATGCAAAATTTTTGAATCGACTGACTCTTCAATTAGAATCCAGAAAAACTGAGCTTTGCCGTGGTATCTTTCGTCCCACAAAAAATCTGGGGTTATAGCAACACTCATGCGTACAACGTTACTTGCGATAGGGAAAATCTCGGCATCGAGTTCCAAGTATGGAAATTTCCCGACGATTTTGTATAGATTTTTACCTGCTCCCGTGTTATGCACCAAATCACCGAGTTCCAATGAAGAAAGATCTCTCAAAGCTTCAATTGTAGGATTTTTATTTCTTAGGTTTCTCATGATAGGCTCAGATAAATCAAATTGAGACAAAGGGTGATCAAATGACCAGGTTCTTCTATCAATTGACTTGCAAATCGAAAGCATAATTTTCAGAAACTCGCCCCAACGCCTATTAATACCAATAAGGAAAAGAGCTCGACATATTCTGGCTGCATTTTGGGCGACGTAGTTGCAGTCGGAGATAAGGGATGAATCCTTCAAAGATATCTGAGACACAAATGCTTGCAAAAGAATGTTGGTTTTCCATTGATTTGATTCAGGCTCACCACCAACTTGACAAGGGGTCTCATTTTCCAAAACCTTGTTTAACTCTGTCTTTTCTTCCTCGCGAAATTTCACATTATCAAACTCGCTACTCATACTGATCATAGCCAAAATATCCGCCTCTGTAGCTCTGGGGCTCAAAGTGTGATTGAAGATATCGATGGAATTATTCAAAAGATAAAAGTCGGATGCGATTCTACCCAAATCTTTGGGCATAAATGCACCCGAGGCTTCATCAAAGACGATCATCTGAAGTGAGTGTAATCGTCTTGCAGAATCTATGATCATGTTGCGTCTCCGCTGTATAAGTGTAGGATCTTCTTGAAGCTCCTTCCAGTCGATACCGTACGAGAATGGGTTCTGCCTCATTCTCACATTCATGTAGGTGTAACCGAGCCATTGCACCGCTTCGTCGACCGTTGTCACAGTACCCAAAGAGATCTCAGCGTTTAGGTTATCAACGAGCTTGGCCAGAAGTCTTGATTCAATGGGATGTTGCTGAGAAAGCAAAGATATATAATGGTCCAAACGATCGGATGACGTACATAAGATTCCTGTACCGAACTTCTCGAATTGAGGTCTACCAGCACGGCCAAAAATCTGAATAACATCCGATATACCCAAATCCACAAATCCACCTTGCTTTGAGTCATAGACTTGAGTTCCTTTGACAATCACAACTGCGGCGGGCAAGTTGACACCCCAAGCTAAAGTTGCAGTACAGCACAAAACTTTGATTGCACCACTCAAAAATAATTTCTCAGTCAAATTTCGATCCGATCGGAGCATACCAGCATGGTGTACTCCAAAACCGTAAGGAAATAAATCCCTCATGTCTTTGGAGCGATTCTTGCCAGAAACATCTCTCTTCAATTTTTCATAGGATTCGCAAGTTGCGGTAGTATCGAATAAATCCAACTCACCGTTACGCTGTGCCATCTGTATAAAGGTTTCACACGATTTAACGGTATCTTTTCTCGAATTGACAAAGACCATTACCTGAACACCATCTTTTATGTTTTGTATAAGCTTTTCATAAGAAACTCGGTCAATATTCTCTCTTGCAGTCTTCGAGCCTGCTTTTCCTCGAACACCGACAATCTCTTGTTTAAGAGGACAAGGTCTAAATGATTGATCAAAGTAGAACATACCCACATTTCGATTTACCCCAAGAAAATCTGCAACATCCATGTAGTTTGGTAAAGTTGCGGATAGACCAACCACTCTGATCATGGACTGTGTACTTTCGACTTGCCGGAGCGTTCTGGCGACCAACGTTTCGATGACGGAACCTCTTTCTTCGTGCAAGAGATGAACTTCATCGATAATTAACAATTTGACTTTCGCGACCAAATCACTGTCGCCATTCAGCTTTCTCGTAATAACATCCCATTTTTCTGGTGTTGTAACAATAATTTGGGTTGTCATTATTTCTGCCTTTGTCAATTGCATATCACCAGTTAACTCGCGAACTTTAATACCCAACCATTTAAGTTTTGACGAGAACTTCTCAACAATTTCGGCCGCCAAGGCTTTAAGGGGAGCAACATAGATAATTTTGAACTCATCGTAATCAATATCTATGACACCCTCCTCAGCTTCTGTAACAAATTGGCCAATAGTATGTAAAATTGTCAATAATGCAACATCAGTCTTACCAGCACCCGTTGGGGCACAGACCAACATATTCTCATTAGTATTGTATGCGACCGGATAGACCAAACTCTGCATTTTGTTCAATGTCTTATAATTTTTGAAAGTCCCAGTGCAAAGAAAATCAAGCTCGCGTACTTTGACTAATTGCGACTCGCGAATATAGTTTGTGCTTATGTTTTCTGGGTAAGGTATAATTAACTCTTCATGAGTTGGGTAGCTCATTCTGCTAGTTCCTTGAGGCAACAGGTACAGCTTTCCTGTTATGGCAATCACATTACCAACATCTGGTTTTTTGTACACGTGTGGATATTGATTACGACCTGCCAAGCGGGGAAGTAATTTTTCATTTTTTCTCTTCTCCTGATTCATTATGAGCTTCTTGATTCTATCTTCTGGTTTCATGTCCCATGACGCAGATGCATCGGTCTCAGTATTGCTTTCAGGTGCTCCTGATGCATGATCCAGATCAAGGATTGCCGACTTATTCTTGAGAATGTTCGCAATCAAATCAAATTCCTCAAAACCCAAGGCGTCAAAAAGTGCAGATTGTAGATCTTCGTCTCCGGCGCTCTCGCTTACCAATAGTTTCACAGTTTTGAAAATATCCATTTCATCCTGTTCACGAGCACGACTTACCCTTGCGCAATCTGCTAGAATCTTATCGATCTTAGGAGCTTCGGTAATGTAATTAAGGTTTTCAATGGACACATCGTCAAAAGATGCTAACACATTTTTCAAATCAATTGAAGGGCTAGACTCAGTATCAATCACGGGTTCTTTTCTTGCAAAGATGTCAGGATTCGAAAGGCCAAATGCATCCAATGAATTGATCATTGGTGCCATGGCTTGCATATACGACTTCGTTGATGAAGCCGTGTATTGCGCCATATCTGGATTATTATTTGGAATATATCGTCGCAATAGAGTACCTATGTATGTGTGACTGGGTCTCTCTGATGGCAAAGTCGCAACCCAGATACCACGTCACGTGCTTCGTAACAAAACAGCTATGGATGTTTAGATACCACAACGGAAGACCACACTACTCTAAATAAACTTTCCACTACTTGGTTACAAAGTACTCTGCTGTGGGTCGACATAAATAATGGCCATCCGAAATAACTGATGGGAGACTGTGTTCCCCACCTATAGTGATCACTAAATACTACGAAGCTTCTGATGCCGTGTTAGAGAAGCTATATGATAGCTTAGTAAGGAAACTTGAACGAGTTTTCCCGCCTTAGAGACAGCCTCTACCCGTGCTGGGTTTTGTCGCCTCTATGAAATGGACCCCCTCGAAATGTGCCCCAGGAAAATCACACCGGGAAGTCTAGGCTGCTAGCCGCACTAAATTTCATTTCGCGCGCATCTCATCTCAGAAAAAAAATACGTTTGACCTTTACTGTCATCTTTAATCATCTAACACTGAGGACTAGGATGGGCAAGAAAAGCAAAGCCTCAAAGAGTGCCGCTCAGGTTACTAAGGAGAAGACTGAGAAAGTCCAGGAGACCCCCGTCAAGAGATCTCGCGATGACGAAGACGAATCCGAGGAAGACAACGCTAACTTGGTCAATGAATTAGATGATGACTTCGATGAGGTTGCTCAACTTTTGGGTGGAAATATCGAGGACCCAGAGGAGAGAAAATCGAAAAAGTCTAAGAAGAAGGAAGCTTTAAGCAAGGCCCAAGAAGAGGCTCAAAGTGAAGCTATCGTCCCACAAATTCAAGCTCAAAATGTCACCGAGAACGAGGAGACAGAGGACAATTATGACTTTGAGCAAGCTGGATTTTCCGAGCCAACCATGGCCGCTATCAAATCCATGGGATTCACCAAAATGACCAAAGTTCAAGCTAAGACTATTCCACCCTTGTTGGCCGGCAGAGATGTGTTGGGTGCCGCCAAGACCGGGTCGGGTAAGACCTTGGCCTTCTTGCTTCCAGCCATTGAAATGTTGTACTCCTTGAAGTTCAAACCAAGAAATGGAACAGGTGTTATTGTCATTTCCCCTACAAGAGAATTGGCCTTGCAAATTTTCGGTGTTGCTCGTGAGTTGATGGCTAACCACTCGCAAACATTTGGAATTGTCATTGGCGGTGCCAACAGAAGACAAGAAGCTGAAAAGTTGTCCAAGGGTGTTAACTTATTGATTGCCACTCCAGGTAGATTGTTGGATCACTTGCAAAATACACCTGGTTTCGTTTTCAAGAACCTTAAAGCACTTGTCATTGATGAGGCCGACAGAATCTTGGAAATCGGTTTCGAGGAGGAGATGAAGCAAATTATCAAGATTCTTCCAAGCGAAGAAAGACAATCCATGTTGTTTTCTGCTACTCAAACAACTAAGGTTGAAGATCTTGCCCGTATGTCTTTGAGAGCTGGACCACTTTACATCAATGTTGTGCCCGAAGCGTCCGCCTCGACCGCAGATGGTTTGGAGCAAGGTTACGTTGTATGTGAGAGTGATAAGAGATTTTTACTTCTTTTCTCCTTTTTGAAGAGAAACGCAAAGAAAAAGATCATCGTCTTTCTTTCGTCGTGTAACTGTGTCAAGTACTTCGGAGAGTTATTGAACTACATCGACTTGCCAGTGCTAGACTTGCATGGAAAGCAAAAGCAGGCCAAGAGAACAAGTACATTTTTCGAGTTCTGTAATGCCAAGCAAGGTATTTTGATCTGTACTGATGTTGCTGCCAGAGGATTGGATATCCCAGCTGTTGATTGGATCATCCAATTCGATCCACCTGATGACCCAAGGGATTACATCCACAGAGTCGGTAGAACTGCCAGAGGCACTAACGGAAAGGGTAAATCTTTGATGTTTTTGACCCCCTCTGAGCTTGGATTCTTGCGTTACTTAAAGGCCGCAAATGTGCCTTTGAATGAATACGAGTTCCCAACAAACAAGATTGCAAATGTCCAATCGCAATTAACAAAGTTGATCAAGTCTAACTTCTGGTTGCATCAGTCTGCAAAGGACGGTTACCGCTCTTATTTGCAAGCCTATTCCTCTCATCACTTGAAAACTGTGTATCAGATTGACAAGTTGGACTTGGTTAAAGTTGCCAAGTCTTTTGGTTTTGATGTCCCTCCCAAGGTCAACATTACCATTGGTGCAAGTGGTAAGTCCATTGAAAAGAAGCACAAGAAGCAAAAGAGAGCTTAGACCGGAGTTGGGTGTGACATAAGTTGGCTGCAAGCTTCTGTTGACAGGTTATGACGTCAATGTCTCAGCAGAATATCTTTTTATTTCTGGCCTTTGCCTCAAATTGTACCGACAACTATATAAAATAGCATAATAGAATACACTTTTCGTTCATTGATCTAGGCGCATGTAGTCGTATGCAGTTTCAGAAGGGCGATGAAGTTCCTATGATCGCTGCTACACCCTAATCGCGCTCATCTCGAATTAGATTTACATTCAGTGCATCAATATGAAGATTCTAAACGAAAGAGTGGCTTTTCTACTGGATTTTGAAACCAATGAACATTTGAAATTTTTGCAAGGGAAATATAACTGGTCTTTTGGTCCCGAAGATGACAAGAAGTCAAAATTCCAAAAGAAGAAGAGATTCACTGGAGCCGGCTTGGGTTTAGAAGCAATAACAAGAGACATTCTTCTGTACTTGGGTAAAAACTCTGCTGGTCATATCTCTTCCGAACAATCAGTGGCTACCCTTATGACATTTTTGAACCAGTTCGAGTTGATGAAAATTGAAAAGCTACAGATCCTAAACTCATTGCCCAGATCAATGGTTCACCTCTACGGTCTTGTTGAGGAGTGTGATCAGAGGCTTGATGAAGAAACCTGTGAGTCTATTATTGAAAAAATCAACGAATTGTTTCCTCTTCCAGAAGAAGAAGAACAAGACGCTGGTGAGGCCGAAGCTAATGCTGACGTGGAAGTTGGAATTGATGGGGAGGTCTCTGGTGAAGCAAGTTGAGTCATTACAAAACCAGACCCACAGAACTGTCCGCACTACTGGCATTCATCGCACAATCTATATGAAGCCTCTGGTACTAGAGTGCTGTAGTCATCTGACGATACTTGTTCAACGCTTAATATCCGTCGAGGCTGCTCGGATGAAGCTATTAACTCGATATTTAACACCATTCTTCATGAGGATCAATCACCGGCTCGCAGGGTTCGAAATCTTAATATTTATTCCTCATCCACCACATATTACGCCCTCTGGATTTATCGATAACCCACCTTCTATAAGTGTATTTATTTAATGCATTAATTGAACCTTTCTATAAGAACCCACCCATAACTTGGTTGTTTATGGACTCGTTACCATTTCCGCCTTCCCCTGTATCCTCTCTTCTGAATGCCTTCATTCCGTTCAAATCCCAATCCTGTTTAAGTTTGAACATTCTGTCGCTTAAACCAGTGAATAGGCCTGCGGGACCATCGAAAAAATCCTGATTCTCGTTGATTCGAGTCCACGCGTGCTCCCCGTTGAGTATAGGCTGCTTGTCTAACTTGGCGTTCTCTTTTTGTATAGCATCGAAGGACAAAATCTTTGTCAATTCTGCACCATCGGCCGAAGTTTCTAAGCTATCCTCTCTTTTTAGATCTAAACTTCCAAAGTCTTCTGCAACGAAATGGTTCTCAACTATATGCTCGATCACAGGCCACCCGTACGCATTCGAAAACCTTCTTCTTACAACGATGTTGTTATGTGCGTCTGGCATAAGATGAACCAATACCTTCCTCCATGACATATTCTTGTGATACTCTCTGGCAATCTCTTCTTCGTAATTTTCAGTCATAGTACCAAGTAGGATTTGCCGAATTTCCTCGCTTTTTGTTGCAATCATATTTATCATACCATTCCTAGTCCCATCCTCCTCCGTTGAAACTGTTTGGTTACTTGTGCTTTGGATTTTCTTGGGAGCTTCTTCCGGCTTTCGTTTCGGTAAGTCAGATTCAGTATAAATCTCATCGTGAATGATGACATTTTCCCTTGAATCTGGGTCGGTGATGTATCTCATAGGAGGGAGGGGTGGCAAAAGTAATGAAGTTGCAGATTCAAGGACCGAGGGCTTGTGGAATTTCTTCGGTTGATCTGATACTTCCAGAGTATCGATGCTTTTCTTTGCGTCTTGATCCTCGGGCTTTCTCTGTTTTTGGGGCATGAAATAAGAAAGGACTGCCCCAAATGTCAGTGTTTGGGAGGAAACGCCATCTGGCATATCGCGGGGGATTTTTTTGCTTTGTTGCCCTGCACTTTCTGACTCAATTTCAGAAATTGGCTTTTCATTGCTTTGAGAATCTCCTAGAGAACTCTGGAAAGCATTGTCCTCCTCTGAGTTTTTTAGTACACTTGACAAACCTTCATAGTCTAAGTACAACAATGCAGAGGTCCTCAATGGGACTATGCCATCATTGAATGCATTGGCATACGCAGTGCGTCGTACGAAGCGCTTGAGGACTCTGTGAGTAGGTCCGGATGGGAGAAGGAGTAGCAAGGGCTTTCCATCGGCCTCGGCAAATTGAAGGCCTAAATCTTGACCTGTCTTTCCAGCGATACCGGCAGAGAGTGCGATTTTGACATATGAGGGATTTTCGTGCACAACTCCTAGCATTGGAGATGCCAATGTAATGAAGTTAACTGGTCTTAACCGCTCAAATATGTATCTGTAATTTGTTTCTAGATACGCAATCGCAAAAGTTTGAACTAGCCCTCCCAAAGAGTGCCCGACGAATGAAATCTTGTTGGCGCCTTTCAAAACTGGATTTTTCATCAATTCAACAATGTACTCAGCAACTCGGCTGCCAAGATACTTGATCCCCCTTTCTGTTTTGCAGTGATTTCCAAAGAAACCCTTGACCACGGTGTTCTCTGGTGATGCATCAATCATTTCCTTAAGAAAAAGCATATCCGCGGAGACATTTGAGTGCAATCCATGAGTGAGAATAACCAAGTGGAGTGGTTTGGTGGAATCGGGTAGTGGTAAATTCCATAAATCAAGAGTGTCGTGCACGTTTATCTGAAATTTCGAGGTGGAGCCTATTTCCGCTTCAAAAGATTTATGAGCATTGTCTTCCTTTTTGTAAGTTTGGTCTTCAGAGCTTGCTAATCCTGTGGTCACCTGGAATCCCAGCTTGCCACTGACGCCACCACGAGAACCATCGGCGACAGGATCCTCAACGATGGAAATCTCGAAGTTGGTCACTTGCGAAACACTGAATATCATTTGAGATACCACATCAATTGACCATTTATACTTCTCCTTGAACGTGTGACATGAAAGTGTGGCATCAAAGCACTGGCCAGGGTGGAGCTGAGGCTCGAACTGGGGTTGGTCGGCGGAAATAAAGGTTTTCTTCGAAGGCGAAAAATCAGCAGGTCTGCAATCAACATACAACGAGAATGGGCCTGCTAGATAAGCAGCCCTTAATGCAATCGGCTCGATATTCCGTATTTGAAGCGTGAGCGCTGGTGGCGGAGAGGAGGCATATTCCTCGGCGCTTCCACAGGGGGAGTATTCGATTTCAAACCGCAAAGTCTGTCCTATACCCACATGGTGACTGCATTTATATAGAGACATGGAAACGAATTTGTTGACCTTGCGTCACAGAGACTTTGTGATGCTTCTATGGATCCTACTCGCTTTCGCAAGCGATGTTGCTATTATATGCAATGCGCTATCAATAATCGTGCAGCTTTATTCACCTTGACACAGCAATGAAAATGTATCTCCTTCCAGCTTCCAGTGTAAGAAAGATGGCAATCACGAGGTAATTGAGTTACTACGTATTGTTCTTATTTGAGTGTGATCTGTTTTTGGTCGTCAATGTGGAAGTTAGTCTCGCACTATTCGTGTCTTTTTGCCGCTTTTGCTTTTAGAATGCACTTCCCAAAATGTAACAGATATAAAACTCTTGGACCTGCAAAATACACAACTTGAATATGTTCCAGGAACGAGCCAAGCAGCTGGAATACTGAAGGTACCCTGCTCTCTCACAGTGATGGCTTATTTTGCAACTTGTTGCAATATGTGCCTTGGGGTCAACTAGCTACAGCCGCTGTTTCTCCACTAATTCCATTTGACATGCGCGCTATCCTTTATCTGCGTATTTTCCCAAAACTAGATTGTCCAAGCTCTTTAAAGAAAAAGCACACCATACTTCATGTCTGAAAACCATGATTGCCATCCCATTGAGTCTGCAGCTCATTTCTTACTTACTGGCATCATAGACAACTTACAAGAGAACTTCCAGCTGCTACATCAGTCGCAGAAAATACTTCTTACAAGGCTTAGTCACATCGAAGATCGACTCAGGCTGCTTGATGCAGACCTAGAGACTTCCGACTTCGATCTACTTCCAATGTTCGTGCGAATCAAGAAGTTGAAAAAGGCTTTGAAGTCCTGCGAGACATCCTTGAAGAAAGATGCGCAAGTCGTCGAGCAAATGGAGTCAAAGAGGTAATTTTTTTGAAACAAGCCAGCGCAACTCCATAGCCCACATGACTAGGTCCTTCAATAGGTAGAGCTACAAATTACTCATGTGAATCATTTATTCTTAGCTGTTCGATTCAATTTTTTCCTTGAATAAGTGTCAAGTGCTTTGTCCATCTATGAGTTGATTTTCAATCTAGTTTGCAGAAACGCCAATAAGGTGAAAAAGAGCAAACGGATATCCGCGGTATTTAAGAGAGAAAAGATTCAAGAACAACCCGTAAACCACGTATAATAACAAGGAGACGACAACGGCCGCAACGAACTGTGCTTTTGGATTCTGTATGTTGCTAATTTTGTTGCTCACGATGAGGAAACATAATGCAGCGAAACCATATAAAGTTGACACTAGTTGCGTTTCCAATCCGTATTGAGATTGCGGAGAGAGAGCAATGTACTCGGTTTGGGCTCCATCTTCCTTGACGAATGGGGTGTCTCTAATTTGATTGAACATTTGTCCGGCCAAAAATATCAAGGTAAAAATGATGGTTACTGTTCCCCACAAAATAGGAGAGCGAACCACAGCAAACACTTGGGTGGAAAACTTCCTGAGTGCCAAGACAGTTAAAAAGGTCGCAGCTGCATTAAATGCAATTTTTCCATAATTAGGCGGAATGTATAATGGGAACTCGATTCCTGTTCTGTACTTGAGCCATTGTGACAACATTTTTTTGTGGTCTCCTTGCATGAATTGATATTGAGTAGATTGTGTGTTGAAGTAAGTCTCGGGCACATCAGATGGAGTAGGCTCAAAATGAAATATCTTTGGGATAGAGTCCAATTTCATGAGCTGGAAGAGCTTCTTGGAATCGCTGAATTCGGACGACAAAAAGTATATTTTCTTTTGATCATTTGCACTTCCGCCTGGGAAAAATCTGTCGTAAGAATTGGCAACAACATCGAATTCAGGGGCAAATGTGGAGCACAAGAAGCAATTGATTTGTGGCGAGTTACTTGTCATGAAGTGAATCAAATGGTAATCCCTTGGGCCAAAGAGGACTCTCTCAAAGTTCTCATCATTGACAGGAATGACTCCCGACTTGCCCTTTGCTCGAAGGATCGTTTGTAATTCATCTTCTGTATAAGCCGCCCAAGTGAGAGCGAAGAAAAAAAGTGCCGAAATCACCTGAGTTAGTTTCATGTCGTCGGTGTCGTGGGGGCTCAGTGATATACCGTGTCAAGTATTTCAGCACTCGCTAAAGAATCACGTGATGTTAAAATACCGACATATAATACTATGTATATACAACAAGTGACATGCAGGAAGGCCAGATCGTCTGCTCTTGAGACACTATATGACATCAATTTACACACTTTTAGGGTTCTGTGCTCGTTGTCCGTCGAAAAGAACATCACTCCCTTTCAAACACAGATATCTTGTGCGAGCTGCCAAATTTAACTCGCAAATCTCCCGTGCTCGGTTCCAACCTTTCTATCAGCAAAATGTAGTGACGATCCGTAAATTTTAAGACACAATCCACGTAAGCTCCAAACTTAGAGTCATTCCAATTATCTAAAGAGGCAATTGACTTTCTAGTAAATGCGTCAAAAATAGTCGCTTTAATTGCTGGTCGATGTTCATTGGCAAAACCACCTTCGCCAGAAAAAAGCTGAAATAGCACTTTGTTTTGCGGATATTCAGATGAAAACCTGAATTTGATACGATTAGTTCCATTCCAGTGATACCTTTTTTCCTGTACGAATGTTCCTAGGGATTGAGGAATAGGATCTATGGAAGCTGGAATGTTTCCATCATTCTCCACAAGAAGTTGATATGTACCAGTCGTGTTTGGGTCGTACGTCGAGAGCACCAATCTATAGTACCCGGGTGTGATTCCTGAGATTTCTTTGTATTGGAAGCTTTTGGAATAATCCTCATGAAAAACCAATTTCAGTTCCGGAAAATCCCTTATACGCTCGCCTCGTGCACTTTTCTCGATATGAAATAGGTGAAAATTTAGGTGCACTCGATCGTCGTTGCATCCTAGAATTAAACTGAGATTTTCTGTGCCCTCGAAAACTCTGAGATCATATTGTGGATTGGAAATATAGGTTTCATGGGAGCAATTGCCGCCCATATTATCGATCTCCCATTTCCCAGTCACGAGTGGAAGATGTTGTGTCATTTTGGATTTACTTCGAGTGATGACGAAATCGTTGCCCAAATTATGGTATATCGACAAAGAGCAAGTAAAGGCTTTTGAATTTTCATCTTTTATAGAAGAGGAGATACTGACAGTATAACTCGTTTCAGGCTCCATAGTAAAATTCAATAGTTGAAACCTTAAATTAGTTCTTTTGCCTCCGCTAACGCACAAATATTGAGAAGAAGAGATAATCTTTGCTTGAGCGTCCTTCCAAATAGAAACGCATATATCGTTCTCCAGATTGATAAACTGCTCCGCCAAGATCGAAATATCTTGCGAATTTGACAGCGGATTGAAGAACGATAATTGGGGCTTATCAGCCAAATATTTGCTTGGCCACGAGGAATGAGCGTTTATCAAACAAGTCTGATATTTGTCTGAATAACGTGGCTTCCAGTTGATGTAGATGTAAGTAAACTGATTCAAAAGGGAGTAATCGATGTTGATATCTCTGTACGTCAGATAGGCGCTGTTGCCACGTTCTTTTTCACTCAGTTTTGGTGGCGCCATCCAAGGATTGATGACTTTGAGGGACTTTGTCGAATGGTCAAAATCTTTAATGCTGTAATCATGCTGGGAAACCAATCCCAATTGCTTTGATAAACTAGGCGATAAAACACCAGTCCCTAAGCCAAGGGAGACAAGTCCCGAGTTCTTCATTTCACAAAGCTCAATCAATTGATCAAGACTACAGTCGCTTACCATTCGAATTTCCGGTAGCCATCCAATCAACATGTATGTGTCTATTGCCATGTTGGACCCAGAGAAGTCATACTGAGATTTCAGAGTGAGAAGGTATGCTTTCTCCAACAAGGCAGGCCAGATTAATTCAGGTTTCAGATATGAGCGAACAAATAAATATCGTTCAGAAGAACAGTCATTTGTAACATATGGTAGTTTCTTGCTGATGACAGTTTCTTTATAAATGCCATGTAAGACAAGTTTGACTTTTGCCAAGCCTGAACAATCATCAAGGCCCGAGACCATCGATCTCAACTCTTTTGTCATACCAAGATGCGCTATGGAAATGAGCGACAGGACAAACGAGCAATTAGTTAAGAGATCCTGATAAAGATGGGACAACGATTCTTGGTCGTCCTCTCCCGCATCGTCGACTAAGTTTTGATGGCTTGAGGAGTCAAGATTTCCGGGGTTCGTACTCGAAGGTAGTGTTTTCAATTCAAACAGCAAATCTGGACCAAAGGTAGGTATTTTCAAATTGTCGAGGAATTCCATGCTGTCACAGATCGGCGGAAGATCGAAGCTAGAAAACTCACCGAAAGGAATGACTGGATACCACGTGAACCCGTTGATATCAGAAGTCAACCAGTCAATTCTCTCTTTGGCCAGCAAAGCATTAGTTCCATGTCGGAGAATTCTCTTGTAGAACTCGAAGGCATATGTAGCGTACAGAGTGATCGCCTTTGTTTCACGTTCATTTGTAGACTTGGCAGATTTCAACAACTCATTGAGAAGAATACAGGCTTTCAGGGTCTCTTTTTTAGCTAGAGGGATGTCATTTTTTGAGATTGCCACATGCCCATTCTGCAAATGTGGTAGCCACTCTGGTTTCTCCATCAATATAAATGTCAGTTACAACAAAGAAGGCAGACTGGGGATAACCACACACAGTGAGGATCAGATGCAGTCGCGGGGTAGTTCTGACGTGCAACCCACTACACCTCTCTTCACTTGACTTCGGTGCGCGTCCTCGATACCAAGAACCTTCCTGCCTGTGCAAGTTTCGAGTATAGTCATGGTCGCTAGAAGGCTTCTTCTTTTTTTGTTCATATTTAGACTCCTAAATTCCTTCTCAATACAGACTTTTTTCCAACCTGATGAGTTCTATCAATCTTTAGAGCCTGCGCATCAGCTTGTGTATGGCTTTGGCTATGTGACTTGGGAATGGCAACATGGCTTGCGTTCTTCGATTCATCCCTTGCTTTACGCTTTTGCATACAAGTGTGGAGACATTGCTTCTGCAATTACTCAATGGACGGTATCCAAGATCTTTCTCCGAACGGCTGTCCCGGATGCGCTCGTTCTTACAGCGTTTAAGATTCCTCACACTGTTCCGCCTAAGATATTGAATGCGGCCGTGGCTGCATTAGCAGACTTTTATACTTGGAAATTCTCAAGTGCATACTGGAAAAGCACATCCATGATTCCATTGATACTATCGTTATGCAGCAGCTGGAACTGGTATATTTTGACTCGGTCCTTCCTGAATAACCTAGAAATGCTCTTCACAGTGATTGCCTTATGTTACTGGCCATGGCACGCATTCCTGCTTTCTTCTTTTTCAAAAGCTTGCTTTTTTGGTCTTTGGAGTTGCGTCATCAGACCCACAAATGCATTGATCTGGGTTTTTCTAGTTTTGCAGCTTTTTGCCAAGAATAGGAGAAACTTTCCTAGAGTCATCAAGACTCTTATCTGCGGTTCAGCACTCCTAGCTGCTGTTCTTGCTATGTCTGCCGTTTCAGATCGCTACTTCTATCAAAAGTGGACTTTTCCACTTTACAACTTCATCGAATTTAATGTCGTCAAAAACTTGCTGATCTTCTACGGTTCGGCTCCGTGGCACTTTTATTTATTCCAGGGCATTCCACTAATGTTAATGGCCTATTTGCCGCCTCTAGTCTTCGCATTGAACAAATATAAAACGACAAGCGTTCTAGTTCCCCTTTCGGGAGCCGTAATCGCGGCATTCTCACTCATAGCACACAAGGAATTTAGGTTCTTGCAGCCAATCTACCCGGTCTTACTTTCTTTGGCTGCCAAATATTTTGAAGACACATACGTTCGCCCTTTGTCATATTTCAAACAAGCTTACGTGGTATTCACAATGGCACTTCATATATCAACTGCATACTTTTTCACAAGAATCCACGAGCGTGGAGAGATTCAAGTGATAGAAAAATTGGGATCGAACCCTTCGGTAAAATCCATTGGATTTTTAACTCCCTGCCACTCGACACCATGGCACAGCTTCTTGAACCGTCCAGACTTGGTTAATTCCTCATGGTTTTTGACTTGCGAACCGCCTCTACATTTGGAATCCGGAAACGCCCAGAATGTGAAGGAATATCGAGACGAGCTGGACCGTTTTTTTGATAATCCAGCCGAATTTATCAAGACCCTTCCTTATAAATGGCCATCGCATCTTGTGGTCTACGAGCCCATGGAACATTTGATTGTTAATGAACTTCAAGATTATCGTGAATGCTCAAGGTATTTCAATAGCTACTTCCATTGGGATTCGAGGCGCACAGGTGATATAATCGTGTTTTGTAAGAAAGAACATGAAAATGTTTAATGTATACTAATCTATAATCATGTTATATGGATGAATGTGTTAATTTCATTTTAATACTAGAGAGCGGGTGAGGGCGAAGACGGGAGTCAATGGGTGCGGCGCCGCATAAGCGCATAATGCACAGCGCTAATCGTATGCAAAAATGGGGTCCCCTATCACGCATTGCCCATCATCGGAGCCTTGTGTCCCATTTGCTGTAGCTTACCTGAATTACGCTATTTCGGGTAGATTCAAGCCATGCGCTTCACCGCCAGTCCTAGTAAGTGTGTCACATCTCTTAAAAGGACCTAGTATCACATATCTCAAACCGTGAAATATTGGCAGTTACCAATGAAATTATAACGAAATTAGTTATGGGTTTCTCAGGCCGATCTTAGCATGGGACTTGGGTATCCGAAATTTACGAAGTAACCCGGTTTACTATTGTGCAAAAGAGGCTTCAGTCGCTATCTGCGGTGAAATCGTAAAGTGTGATTAAAGTTGGCCGGTACATGCTTATGCGTTTAAGGGCGCGCTCAAAGTCACACCATATAACAGCATGATATCCAGATATAAAAACGATTTTAGTCCCAACTAATGACAGATGATTTCCTCCTCATTCAAAAGCCTTCACAGGATTAGAAACACAAGCTTTACAATTTTTAGAAATATGTCAATTCCAGCCACTCAAAAAGCCATTGTATTCGAGAAAAACAACGGCCCGTTGGAATACAAGACAATTGCAGTTCCAGTACCTAAGGAAAATGAATTGTTGATCAATGTCAAGTATTCAGGTGTTTGCCACACTGACTTACACGCCTGGCAAGGCGACTGGCCATTGCCAACTAAGTTGCCATTGGTTGGTGGCCACGAGGGTGCCGGTGTCGTCGTGGGTATGGGATCCAATGTTAGAGGATGGAAAATTGGAGATTATGCTGGTATCAAGTGGTTGAATGGCTCTTGCTTGCAATGCGAGTTTTGCCAGCATGGCTGTGAGCCAAACTGCCCTCATGCGGACTTGTCTGGTTACACGCATGATGGATCTTTTCAACAATACGCCACTGCTGATGCCATCCAAGCGGCAAGAATCTCACCCGGAACTGATTTGAAAGAGGTCGCACCAATTTTGTGTGCTGGTGTCACCGTTTACAAGGCCTTGAAAACCGCCAAGTTGATGGCTGGTGAATGGGTCTGCATTTCTGGTGCTGGTGGAGGATTGGGTTCCTTGGCAGTTCAATATGCTGTCGCAATGGGATACAGAGTGGTCGGTATCGATGGAGGTGATGACAAGAAGGACTTCTGTATGTCATTGGGATGTGAGCAGTTTGTGGATTTCACAAAAGCCAAGGATATCGTCCAAGCAGTGAAGGACGCCACTAAAGGTGGTCCACACGCAGTGATCAATGTTTCTGTCTCAGAGAAGGCAGTCGCCCAATCGGCAGAGTTTGTCAGACCAACCGGTACGGTTGTGTTGGTTGGTTTGCCAGCCGGTGCTAAGGTTGTTGCCTCGATCTTTGATGCCGTTACAAAATCCATCAACATCTGTGGCTCTTACGTCGGTAACAGAGCAGATACAGCTGAGGCCATCGACTTCTTCGAGAGAGGATTGATCAAGTGCCCAATCAAAATGGTTGGCTTGTCTGACTTGCCAGAGGTTTACGACTTGATGAAGCAAGGAAAGATTTTGGGAAGGTATGTCGTTGACACTTCCTTGTAAAGCGATGTCCCACGTATCGAGATGAATAGAATATCAATATAGATGATGAACGAATGAAACAAATAAAAAACATTCCGCTGAATCTTTTTAGAACAGGCTGGGTTGTCCTTCGCTTTCTATATTAGTCGAGCACAAAATTAATCTGCCGGCTGCAGCTCGAGAGCTGATTCTAGCTCTTTAATACGCTCAGCCATGACATTCTGCTGTATTTGTGAAATTAGGTGCTCATCATTCAAGACTTCAAGCAACTTGTTCTTTTCAGATAGCGAATGACTGACGTTTTCAAGTTTCGAATGAAGTCTGGTGTACTTTCTGTCCTTCTCTTCAAGCCTCCTTTCCATGTCCTGTAATTGCTCTTGCAAATACTCTAGCTTCATTGTCTGCATGTTGAGTCTAGTTACCAATAAATCATTTTCGTCGTGAAGATGGGAGTTCTCTTTAGCAAGACGGGCTGTCTCCGGAGTTCCGGTACTCAGCTTTAGCGCCGAAAGCTGCTCAAATGCTTTGAAGTAAGCCGAATCTTTCTTCTCGGCCAGGTCTCGATTTTCAAGTTGCTTGAGCACGCCTTCCCACAGCTGGGACATTTCAAGTAGCGAAGAACACCAAGTTTTTTCGAAGGCTCCAAAGAGTACGCTGTGTGGGGTCACAGTGATGCGTGCACTGGATGCTGGGATATAACCATATCACGTGATGCAATTAATCATGCAATCTGTGTTTAGATCCACAGATTTCGACGTATAGCAAGGCATACAAAGAAGTAGTCCTTCCGCTAGAGAGAGGCTTTTTAATAAAAATATCCAGCTTTTGGAGCGATCAAGACTGGCATCTTGCCTCGCACCTCGGGAACTTACTCTATTTTGTGCTAGGCCGCGAGGCTTGATAAGCAATTCTTATCAACACGTCACTTTTATACGCTAGACCAGCGCAATTAGAGCCAGCTTCATAGAACCAATGCCCTGGGGCTTCACAGTTTGATTAATCTCTCTTAACGTCAATCATAAACGGAGTTTCCTGGCCTGCTCACTAGGTCATTGCAGTTTACAATCTTAAGAGTTGCCTTCGAAAAACCATCATCACTACGTGCATATCCCACAATCCCAGCTCAACGAATAGCGCCATATAACAGACATATATCGCCTTAGTATGTCTAATACCAACTCCTCCTGGTGGTCTCTGCTCTATTTATCGGCTGCTTCCAAGGACAATTCTCAGTCTTCGTCCGAGGTACCGGGAGACGCCCCAACAGAGAATTCTTGCACGCTACATAGAACTGATGATCCAAACAGCAAGAATAATCAAGGAACGCAAAAAAAATCAGTGACTCAAGGCGCTAAAGGGTATCATTCACCAGCTCACACTACAATGCTACAGTCAGAAAACCCCAAGCTTCCCACAAACGCGGATGACAATAATAATGCCCGAGATGATAAAGCAGAGTCTGGTCTTCTAACGTATTTTCGTTGGGGTGCAACCTCAGCCGCTGCAAATGATCCGGCCAGAAGCAATTTATCCGAACCGCTTCATGGCGTTCTGGAGAGCACAGAAAGTAAAAATCTGATACAAGAGTCATTGTTCTCATCCTGGTGGACAGGCAGTCGAACTCCAGGGACACGCGGCATGGAGAACAAAGATCCGCAAGACCATCAAATGGATACTCAGCTGTCACAAGTAATTTCTTCCAGTGAGCAAACTTGGTACTCGTGGCTTTGGCCAGGTCCAGAGCAACCATCTACTACAGATTTGGATCCTTTAAAGCAACGACAAGCTAAGATTTTGAAAGAAGCACAAACAGCGATTGAAACAATGAAGGACTCCAGATGCCACTACGCTACAAGCTTCACATATGGCGAAAATGATCACACACTAGCAGTATTTGGAACAGAGAGTGAAACTCATCCAGTTGCTTTCGATATCACTAAAAACTCCTTGATGCCAAACGAGATTCTTGAAAAGAATTTAAATGGTTACAAAAGGGGTGACTCGCAAACCAAGGGTCGCCAAAGGTCACCACCTTCTCCGAATTTGAACCAGAATTCGACTTTTTCTGAGAGTAGAAAGGGGGAGTTGAGCGAGGAGCAGAAAGACAAAACTGATCGCGTACATCTGATTGGAGAGAGAGAAATATCGCGGCTGAACTCTGTTCATAAAGAAGGGAAGACTCTGCTGAAACCGGCTCAATCGATTAGAGCTACCAAGACGGATGTAACGGGATCAGAGCCAATGGCAAATGAAGAATCAAGCGTTTTCACAAGTGACATATTGCCGACTGAATCGGTTTTGCCTCTCTTGGAACAAAACCTTAGAAGAATCACCCTTACCACAAAGTTGAGGCTTCGTGGTGAAGCTTTTTTATATGGTGATAAGTCTTCAGAGAGACACATTTATCAAACATCCATTAACTCCATCACGAAAAAAAGGAGACTCTCTACGCAGAAGATAGTGATAATCGCAGCTCATTCATTTTTGCCAATCAAATTTGTCCGCTCTTTTGTCGGCCAAGATACGGGTACCGCAATGGAATTTGCTAATCTTGCGGCAGAAACTTTGATGAAATGGAAAAGAGCCTCAGTGGATGCAAATCCCGATGGGTCATACCTTAAAAACTTGCGCGACTACTCCATCAAAGCTATTGCCTTAGAAGGGATGGGAACAGTTTCAGACCGAGCTACTTCGAGCTTAAAACTTCTAGAGAATTGGACCGAAGATATAAAGTCAGCTGATTTTGTGTTTTTCGTTTCAAATTCTATAGCTTCCTCCGCAAATTTATTTATTCTCCAGGAAATGTTCAAGAAAGACTCCGTGTACCACATGAAAGAAAAGCGGGTAGGGGTTCTTTCTATGGCTGCTTTAAGCGCGGGCATCTTTCCCGACATTGACTCCAAGACAGTGAGACGAGCTTATAATTATCAGGAAAATGACATTCTAAACGAACTTTTCGAGCTTCAAAATGAGAACAATGAGATGCTTAAGCAAAAAATTGCATGTTTAGAAGAAATGTGCAATTATAATGTCAAGTTTACATTTTGCGGGTCTATAGATGATCCATTCATACCAATGCATTCTTCGTGTGCCATCAACTTGAAGCACCCTAATTTATTCAAAAGCATCTACGTGGATTCGATTAGTCAGATACCATCCTTTATTGTGCAACTCATTACCATAATCCTCAGTATGGAAAATGTCGGATATTCAGCGGGAATACTTTTGAACGAGTTGCTGGCATTAGTTCAGAGTCCTGCTTCCAATTCTGGCTCGCATGGTAGTATTTTGAAGTGCCCTACGGTATATGATCATGCACTCCGATTTACGCTAGAAACTACGAGTCTCAAAGTTCGTAAATTTGTGAGAACGTCAAAACCTCCGGCCATTACTTCCGGCAATCAAAACCTTTACAATCTTCCATGGAGTGTTAGAGGCTTACTCAATGATTTGATCCACATCAAAAACATTCATAACAGGTTTCTCCTCAAGAAATTAATACTTGAGTATAAAAGCTGGGAACCTTCCTCTCGACAATGGAAAGAGGTGAAAAACTGTTTTGCGGCATTCGAAGACGTCACATACGAAGACATTATATTGTGAGGTTATCTGTACGCGAATACAGGACTCCGAGATTTGAACCGAACGCAGGGCGTTCTACGTTGTTGGGCCAGAAATTAACGAGGTTTATTTATGCCTTAAGGCGTTATTTGGTGAAGGGAAACTTGAAAGATATTTCACAAAACATAGTCTATACAACAATTCGTCGGCAGGCTCTCCGCAAATTCGAACTAATGCAACGTGCCTAAGTTCATTTCACAATGGGCGGTCTAGCGGCTCTACATACAAGACAGCTGTACATGCGAGACAGCTGTATGTGACATCAACTGCAGGCCTTCCAACGTGGCCAACGATATTAATGAGCATGCATACATGTGCGAGCCAAAAACAAAGACTGGTTCAGCGCAATTTAAAGCTGGTTCTTTGGTCACGGAAATACAATTCCCCAAAGACAAAATTGGTTCGTATTTCCGCAACGATTCGCCTAATATTGTGTCCTTCTCAAGCATTATATGACTCCTTTTCCTGTAGACAAATTCCGCAACATTCATGTAGACTACGAGTAGTGATGCAAGTGAACGACTTAAGTGACGGCTTTCGGATTTGGTCCCTCATTTAACGACGGCGCGGCATTCGGAAGTCTTAGAGGCATGAGCGAGAGTGTGGAGGCGCCTACTCCATTGCACCAAATCGAGTTGCGCACACCCATATCCCTGCGCAGATGGTGGAGACCAAATGTGACTCTCAACGACAAGAAATCGCGTTATCAAATACAACAAACTCCGTGGTTGAGGCCAGTACAACTGAAATCGAGAAAACGGAAGGAATTGAGGTTCTTCTCTAATCCTTTCTCGAAAACTGTGGACACCAAAGAAGTCAGGCTGTCAATTGCTTCGGTCCTTTCTTGCATTCGTTTCCTTCGAACGACAAACACTCATTTGAGAATATTCCATACTTTTCAACAAAAAGCTCTTTGCTCGTACGAATTATAGCTTCGAAACTATTATCAAGCTGTCTTCGTCAGTTTCACACAGTGGAGTCTAAATAGCAATCAAGACTCGACTTCTTGCCAACATTTGTCCCGTCATACTACACGCTTCCGACTTCGTCTTCAGTCGTGAATAGAAGACTTTTCAAAAAACTTTGTCGTGTCAGAACATACACAGAAATTTTGGCTGTCACTAATTCAGAATGGCGGATGAATCACAGAAACGAACCAGAGCATCTGGAGATGTTCTCGACTATCTCATACGCGAGTTTGAGAAGAACCCTAACCCGAGCCCCGATCAGAGAAAAGAATTCAGTGATCGGACGGCGATGTCAGAAAAAGCAGTGAGGATTTGGTTCCAGAATCGGAGAGCCAAGTTCCGCAAAATAGAACGGCAAGGAAAACCATACAAAGGAAACATTGCTCCCCACGGATCCCACAATACTTCCCACGACCCTAACTCTCAGATCTACTCTGTTTCCAATAACAATAGTGTCCACTCTTCAAGATCAAATCTGCTTACGAATGTCAAAACTGCCACGTCAATCTCAGCATACAGCTCTGTTCCAGCAGATGTGAACGAAAAATACTGTTTTGTGGATTGTACTTCTCTTTCCGTGGGATCATGGCAAAGAGTGAAAACAGGGGAACACGACTATCCAACTTTGGGTAGCTCGCTTATCAATTTATCTCCATTCACCATGAACAAAGTGATGCGTCAAGTTGATTTGATGGTCATTTTCTCGAAAAAAAACGCAGAGATCAATTACTTCTTCCTGGCCATTTCGAACAACTCTAAGATCTTATTTAGAATCTTTTATCCATTGGCTTCAATTGTTACATGCTCTCTTCTAGGAAACAGAATCGAAAAAGACTCCATCGAACTTAGATTGAACTTGGCCTCCAAACCCAAATTTTCCGTCTACTTCTTCAATGGAGTGAACGCCAACCTCAACCAGTGGTCTATTTGTGATGATTTTTCCGAGAATCAACAAGTAAGCTCTGCATATTATGCCCCTGGTGGCACATCAACACCCCATGTTTTAGTTGGGAAAAAGGACTCTTTGCATCATTTATACAACTACATTAACATGAGCAAAGACTATCCATTCAATTCTTCAAGTGGCGAACCACAATTTGACTCACACGGTGCAATCATTGGCAACCGAGATGGACTTTCGGGCAGAAATTCGATCGATGGAAAGGAACTACTTCATATGGTTGGTGCGGACCGCGTTCTTTTGAACAATGCCCCCGATCTTGATTTGTCTCATGCAAATGAAGGTTGGGATCAGTTTTCTCAAAACGGAATGCAATTAGGCATGGACAGGTTTCATCAAATGGGCGACAAATACGAGAAGCAAGGTGAAGAATTGCAGCATTTGTCACCGATTAATCAACTGTCTAATCGCTCAGAACCATTCGAAAATTCTGAGATAGAGACAGATTTCAACACGGAGATTTTTGCCGGAACCCCAAATTTCTTCCACTCTATCGAAAACAATAACACAGAACTACTCATTTCTGGACAGCTCGACTCGAAGACCGACGGTGCTGAAAATATCAAGAAACACCAGCTGAATGACAACCTTATAGGCAGCCCATCATCAAACTTGCACGAGCTACATATGAGGCAAGAAATTGACAGACATGAGGCGCACGGCGCAAATTCTTACGAGTACGACGTGGAAGTCGATCCAAATACTTTTGAGACGAACGATCTTATAATTGACAGTCCTAGCTTAGTTACCAACTCTCCTCAAGCAGAAAATTCGATCCACGGTCAGCCGGACGGTTTTTTGAATTACAGCACGCGGATCTGAGAATAAATTGGGCCAAAAATCCATTTACCAAAATATTTAGTTGCTTTAGTCTAGAATTATAAATAAAACATACGATATAAAAGGACGACCGTAAGGCTTGCGCGAATAGGTGCGGGAATCTGGCACGTGATCTTGGACATCGAGTGCTTAACTTTTGGTGATGTTAAGACTGTCTTGAACGTGTCGGCCCAACAATATGTGGAGATACCAAACCAACAATATGCAACGAATATGTGTCCGGTTTCTTCTGAATGCCACCAGGCCTGATCTTCATACGCTTTTGCCTAAAAAAAAAGCCCTAAACCGTCTTCTTTTCGATAATGATCTGAGACTATCTTACGGCAAAATTCTACCTATTTTGAATAATGTGTACGACAATTTGGACACACCCGATAACATCAGGCTACCCAGCTATACTCAGGATACAGACTTGATGATACTTCGAGGTATCCTACATGATTTAAGAAGTGTCACGAAGTCAATCAATAAGAACTTGGTGGACTTGGAAAACGAGCTTGTGGAACAGGCAGCAGAACTCGGAAACAGCGACGCCATCTGTATGTTAGCTTTTGAGGTGATAGGAGCAAAGAAATCGCTGAAAGAAGACTATCAGTACGCTAACAAATTAATCAATCAACTCACCGAGCAAAAGCACCCGCTAGTCTACAAGATGGCTGGTGATTTGGCGTTCTCCAAGGGATATTACGCTCAAGCTGAACAATACTGGCTCAATTTTCTTGATCTAGAAAACGACACAATCCTTGCCAGTCATGTTCACTCAAGTCTAGGAGCTTATTACTATCATTATATTAGCCCCAAGCCACAATTAGAGAGAGCTCGGGTGCACTTCGAGCAGTCTATCAAATTTGGGCAATTAGACACTCGAGTAGTGAAGCTGCACTTCTTCTTGGGTCAGTTATTTTCTATTACAGATCCCGTGTTATCTAGGTATCACTTGGAGATCTCAGCATCTAAGGGTCTCCAAGAAAGTTTTGCCGCCTTGGGGTTTTTGGAGTTAATAGTGTTCAACAACGCAAAAAAGTCGTTGGAGTGGTTCAAGTTGGGTGTCGAGTCCAATAACGATGTTGCCTGCTTGATTGGACAATTTGATGCGCATATAAGCCTCGGCAACACGATCAATGCGCTCAACATCCTCACCAACCTCAAAGGATTGAAGGAGAAAATAGACAGCATATTAGGCAGGAAGATGGAAATGCCCGAAGGCTATAAAGAATTGGCTCTCACAAATCAAAACTTACTCGAGACCTTCTTTCAGACTCGACAAAAAGCAATCACACGGTTATAAGCTAGAGGAGAGACTTGAGGCGCTTATCACCTCACATGCTTCTTTTGGCTTGTCTTGAGAGCAATCAGAGAAATTATTCGTAATCCATGTATATAAAGAGAACAAATACTGAAGATCACGATCAGTAGATCGAGAAAAGCTAGGTATGGAAAGCAAAGCACTTGAAAGGTTGCAAAACATCACGCGCCTACGAGCCTGCACAAGATGCAGAACTAGCACATCAATTAGAGCGAACTCATTTAATAAGTTCGAGGTCACCTACTACAGAAACATGCCTACAGCCAGTAAAGGGGTCTTAGTCAAGTGCGATCCATCTATCAAAGCCTTGATCCTTCAAATTGACTCAGAGAGTCGAGGTATCGTCCTTCAGGAATTAGACAATACCCATTTGATGATCAAAGGCGATATGGTGAAATTCGTCAAAGAAGAATTGAACAGATTATTACTCAAGAACATTTATGATCCCATCGATGGGGCAAGGCAACAGTGAGTGCGTTTGGGAAACTGAACACATGAGTTCATTATCTCAAACATGTTGTTTCAGTTGCACTTCAAAAGATTTGTCAGCTTAGAAAGACTAACGAACGTGATCGTTTATTATGCTATGCTTATGTGCTATCATTGTCTACGTTGGGGCTTAGAGATATAGTGTCATCGAAGATATTCTCGTTGAGATGAAATCCCTCACTGTTCTCAGCCAAGCTTTCCTGCAACGCTGCCACAGATTCGCTCACAAAATTGAAAAAGGTTTCCGGCTCCATCACTTCATTAAGATGCTCAGCATTTTCCAGTGAAGCAAGCTTAGCCATGCTAGACTCGAAATACGACTCATATGTCGATGAAATAAGTTTGGAAAGAAGGTTAAGCAAGTAGCAGATAACTTCCACCTCCTCGACATAGTTTTTCATCTGGGAGCATAACTGAGGAATCTTTATCAAGATGTTGTCATCCAATAAAGTGGCCTTCTCTTTCATACTCTTGTCGTCTTCGCTCAAGATTGGAGCGCAGACTATATTTGCGCATTCTGTCACCAAGTCATTCACGGAGTTAGTGAGCTCCAACTCGATTTCTCGCTCGGCGTCAATCATGTCGTTCACGACCTTAGGTGCTGATTTTTTGACTAGCTCGAGCAAGCCACCACGCGAGTTGAGCTTCACGTATAGCTTCCCGGAGCGGAATATTTGTATGAGTTCTTGAATGCCACTTGTGAAATCCACCGAAGTTTCAGTTCGCACAAAGTGCACATCAAAATTATTAAGTTGGTTCTTCAACATTATAAGGTTTTTGAAATAGAAAAGTTTCGCATCGATTGAACCCAAATGACCAATTGCCAACTTCAATGCACCATTCTTAAGCATGTAAATACAGCTGTGAACAATGTAGTGAGCCATGTCATCGAAAACGCTTGGGTCAACCAATTCATATAGACTAGATAACACAGTCAACGCAATTCCAACAGGGACATATAAGTTCGGAAACAAATTATCCTGGACTTCGTCCAAGATGGAATCTCGCCTCGTGGATTTCTTTCTTTGGCCAAGCTGTAAATCCTCAGCTTTTGCTTTATACTTGAGGAGTTTGTTATCAACAAAGTTTTGCACCCTAAAAATAAGTCTGGATTGTGAATCGTTCAAAATGGGCTCCAAAAGTTGCCCAAAGCGTGAAGGTTTGCTGCCGGAGAAGGATTCATCATCATTCTCGTAATATGTCGTAAGTAAGTTGGTCAAATGACATAATTCAGTGATTTGTGTTTCCCTCAATATTTTGTTTCTTAAATCATCATAAAGAGGATCGAGTACCAGTTTGAAGAAATAATGAAGCTTTTCTGCAATGAAACGTTGCATTTCGTTGCTGTAAGTATTAAAGGGGAAATACTCGAGAAATTGATCATACTCTTTGTCAATAATCAGCTTGTACAGCGAGATACATCTTTGAGAATACAGGACAATGTCGCTGTGAATAGTAGCTTTTGACTTTGCGTCAGCTTGATCAGCATCATCTTTCACTGCTGCTAATTGATCATCAGCATGTAGTTTGAAGTAAATGTGGATCAACTCAATTCTTACCGAAAAGTACTGCTCAAGAACCTCAGATACCAAACCTTCATACTCCCTGTGAGCAGAGCATTCATTAACTATGATACCCACTAAAGTAGGGAAGTTAGTATACTCTGTTTGTTTCTCAATGTCATTAGTGAACTCACTATACATGAGAATATCCAAATCCAAAGAGGATATTTGCTTGCCCTCCAACTTCAGGCTAATTTCATTTTGCTTGGCCTTAAGGAAATCAATATTGAAATTTCTGATTAAAGTGAGGCCTCTCGTCATACATTGACGGTACCTCAGCATGTATGTTTCAGCATCTTGATATGCTTTGTGCAGCTCGAAGAAATCCAAGTAGGTTTGCAATTGCAGAATTATTGCCTGAACTTTCCCTGTTTTGATGATATTGTTACCCGAGGAAATCAAAGTCTTGCTTATCGTTTCCAAAGGCTCAAACATTTTCATGACATAGTCCATTTCTTTCGCCTTTGCACCAAGTTCCTCCTGCTGCTTCAATAAGATTGCGGATTGCGTCGAGAAGTCTTCGGTTTCCTGAACAACATGATCGTAATGAAGACTTAGAGAGTTGAGTGAGGCCGCAATCACATCACTTTGTTGAGTGAGTGATAAGAGATAATCAATGTTCAAATCACACACCGTTTTGAAATTAAGCGTGTCGTCGTCGTGGCTATTGTTAATGAAGGAAATGTACTCTGAATCTAGAACAGTGTTGTAACTGAGGGTAGAGAGATAATTCTGAGTCAAGATCTCCTGTTCCCCGCGGGTGAATGGGTACATGCCTAAGTCAAGAGCAGCGTGGGGCTTCGGAAACAGGGTAGCTGATTCCAAATCGCCCATTGAGGTTGGGAGGGAGCAGGCACGAGCTCTAACGCGATTATCCGGAAGTTTTGTCATTACGGGTCCTTCTTCAAGGATTGGGTTGTGAGTGAGACGTGCTTCTCTGCTTTCATTTTCTGGAATCAAGCCATCATCGTGGGTGTTTCCAACCCTGAGAGCTATGCTTTTAAGAACCGACGAGCTTCTTTCTCTGGTCATTGCACTCGATTTAGCGTGGGGCTGTAGCTTGGGAATCCGATTTTCCACCAAGTGGTCGCGTCGATACAGGTACTGCGTATAACAACGGGTGGGTCAGGTGCTGAGATGAAGAAGTGTCGTGACGTCTCTCTGTAGAAGATTTTGAATAGTCGGCCGAATCTTGGGTTAAGTGGAACAAACGCCTGAGCAAATTTTGCGAGATGTAGCAGCTTGAAAGAGATCATTGTCTTTAAACAGGTCATAAAGGATGTGTGAGGTCCACCATGCACTACAGACATAAAGACTCTAGCACGGTTCACTACACGTAGGATAAGCCTATAATCCCGTTAAAATGGATGACGACCCGCGCTACAATACAGAAATTGACCCAAAAGAGGTGCTAACAGAGGACTCCGACGATGCGCTTGCAGACCTAGAGAAGGAGTTTGCCGTGAAAAGACAGAAGTTGCTTGAAGAGAGAGCACGCAAGAAACTGAGAAGCTCCCATCGAGTCCAGGTTGAAAGGTCCCCTTCCCCGGAAAGAAGGGTGCCTGTGTCGGACGAGAAGAAGAAAAGCACAGCCCCTCAGAATGCCACAGTGGACACCGTCCGTATCTTGGAGACAAGTAAACATGAAAAAGCATTCCAGAAGATCCCAACACAGCCATCGAACCTGTTCGCGACGCGCTTTCAAGACGCTAAGCGTGGAGAAGCAACCACGATTGATTACAATGAACGGCTCTTTGAGTTTGAGAATGTTCCTGAAAGAAAACTCACCAGCGAAGAAAGTCTTGACTCTGTTTCTGGTGAGCGTTTGAATAGGCGGTATATTTCTGCGCCAGACATGGAGAAGCTTCTTACTGAGATTAAAGTGCTACGAGCAACTAAGCTTTTGGCCAAAGTTCACCCTCCAAAGTTTGAAGAGCCGCGATACATCAACTGGTGCTTCACCGGCATCATCATACACAAAAGCGATCCTAAGACGGCAGTCAATAAACAAAAGTTCATGGTCATCAGGGTTGGTAATTTCTTGCATACAGTTGACGTGTACCTCTTTGGAGATGCTTTCACAAAGTATTGGAAAATGAGATGCGGCGACGTCATTGTGATCCTCAACCCTACAGTCAAAAAGTTCGGATCTGGATTCAATCTATCCATCCTGGAAGACTTGAATAGCATAGTGGAGATTGGGACGCTGAAGAACTACGCACACTGTGCAGGCACCAGCAAAAGTGGTGAACGATGCAAGTTTGTGGTGGACCAGCTGCAAAACAAACTTTGCAGCTATCATGAAGAAAGCAAATTTAAGCATGGTTCAAGAATGGAATTGCAAGGAAGTGTGAAGCCGAAGGCACCACTCAACAAGCAGGGAATGTCTGGTCAGGCATATGTTAATGGCTCCACATCCCAGCCTGTTTTCGTGCAGTACGCCAACTCAGGCTTTCTGGAGAAAGACGTGGTCTACAACGGCGGAGAGCAATTTGATCTGTCCAAGTACGACAAGCCAATCAAGGAAAATTCTGTGGCATTGCTACGCAAGAAAAAAGCCAACGAAAAACTCCGGAGCCATTTGCTACAAACATCTGCACCGGCAAGGCTAGATGACTTGGAAAAGTTGGGAATTGTAAAAAAAAACGAGGTGGAAAACAAAGAGAGACAAAGCTCGTTTCAAAAATTGCGCCAGCAAGCGTTCAAAGGATCGTTTCTTAATGGAATGGGTTACGATCCAACACTGGAGCGATTAAAGCATGTGGAAAAAATTCAGACATCGAAGTCTGTGGCGGAGCTTCGGTCGCTAGGCAAACAAAAGCGCGTGAGCCTAGAGGCTTCCGAAGAAGATCGCCACAAGAAGCAACGTAAATGGAAGGATGCATTCAGCATAATAAAGCCAAAACGATTGGGTTCGCAACCGTCCGGACTTGTATCGAGATCCCGTGCGTCTCCACAGGGCAAGCGGCAAAACCCAAAAATTGAGGACATAAATGTTCCATGTGAAAAAGACGCGAGTGCTCGCGAAGAATATGAGAGCGACATTGAAATCTCATTCGCATGTGATGCAGACGAGGCCCAATACAAGCAAGCCATCACTGCACCTTCGAAATAACGCGGCGGGGAACGCAGTACTAACATCACAATCATGCCTCGATCCTGCAGGTTTGATGCACATGTGATAGTACTACGGGTGATGCGATGCTTGGGTAAGTCTTGTGTGGGATTTATAAAGTGGGGCAAGTCCGTCTCCGACTGCAATACTCCACAATCGAACTATTTCTTTCTCTTACATCATCAATATTCCAACCTTTACGAAGCTTATTATTCATTAGACATTATTCTCACCATTGACAAACACACTCACAGGCTAAAGAATTAATTACAATGAGCGCTGTTAACGTTTCAACTTCAGCTCTTGATTCTCATGTTTTCAAATATGTGGTGTTGGCGGTTGTTGCTCTCGTCTTGTATTGGTTGCATCGGAAATATATTGAGTATAAGTTCAAAAAAGCATACGGCTGTAAAGATGCAGCTAGATATAAAACTGGATTTTTTGGCATTCCAAAGTTATTAGAAATCCACAACGAGATGAGAAACGGCCGTATTTTGGAATTCTTGAAGGGTGTCAAGGACGCAGGCTCTGCTGAAACTTATGAGCTTTTCGTTGCCAGCATCAAAGTTATTTTCACAGTTGATCCAGAGAATATGAAAGCCGTCTTGGCCACTCAATTCAACGATTTTGCTTTGGGTTCCCGCTACAACCATTTCTACCCATTGCTCGGAGATGGAATCTTCACTTTGGATGCACATGGATGGAAGAATTCCAGAGCAATGTTGCGTCCTCAGTTCTCTAGAGAGCAGATTTCCCATGTGAAGAGTTTGGAGTCTCACATTCAAAGTTTGGCTAAACACATTAAGAACAGCAATGGGTCCACATTTGATATCCAAGACTTGTTTTTCAAGTTTACTGTTGACACAGCCACTGATATCCTTTTTGGTGAATCAGTTTACTGCTTGAGAGACGGAACCATTGATGATTTACCCCCTCAGGGTGGATTTTCTGGTCGTGAGAAATTTAACGAAGCCTTCAACCATACCCAAAAAGTATTGGCTGCAAGATCCTACAGTCAAAGTTTTTATAAGGTGATTGATTCTTTATCCTTCAGAAAAGACTGTAAGGTTGTCCATGGATTTGCAAGATATTACGTGGACAAGACTTTGGCTATGGATGAGGAGACCTTACAGAAGAAGTCCGAGAGCAGATACACCTTCTTGTATGAGTTGGCTAAAAGTACGAAGAACCCCAAGGTTTTGCAAGACCAACTTCTCAACATTATGGTGGCAGGAAGAGATACAACAGCTGGTTTGTTGTCTTTTACTATGTTTGAATTATCCCGGAACCCCGAAATTTGGGCTAAGTTGAAGAAAGAAGTTTTCGATCATTTTGGCCAAGGTTCTCCAGAAGATATTGACGAAATCTCTTTCGAAGGTTTGAAGAAGTGTGAGTATTTGAAATGGGTTCTTAACGAGGTGTTGAGACTCTACCCTTCCGTTCCAGTGAACTTCAGAGATGCCACCAAGGACACTACATTGCCTTCTGGAGGAGGACCTGATGGCAAATCGCCATTGTTTATTGCTAAGGGCACCACAGTGGCATACTCTGTGTACTGTACCCACAGAAGCGAGAAATACTACGGTAAGGATGCCGAAGAATTCAAGCCAGAGAGATGGGGAAGTGCGCCCAAGTACGGATGGGCATACTTGCCATTCAACGGTGGTCCTAGAATCTGTTTGGGCCAACAATTTGCTCTCACTGAGGCTTCTTACACAATCGTCAGACTCATTCAAATGTTCCCAAATTTGACTTCTTCCTACACTGGCGCTTACCCTCCTGCTAAATTATTGCACCTTACATTGTCTATGTTTGACGGAGTTCCAGTCACTATGACTGAAAACTAAAATTATTTATATGATATATATGACAAAGAGAATTAAAGTTAACAAGTACATTGTAGTCTGAGCCCAATCCCAAAGGAAATACACCATTTTGTTATTACCTCAATCAAGTTTCGAGCGCGGCCAGGCCAGGCATCTCTTGGATTTAGAAGTCTACTATCGGTCATCAAGACCAACAAAGTATAGCAATATCAATTGAGATGGCCTTTTGTCATTATTTTGCAATCCAGTAATATGAATGCTGGACAGCAAGCCAATTCTGATTTTTTTTTTTTTTTTGCGAATAGATAATTAAAGTAAAGAGCAGTCTTGTATCCAGTAGTATCACGAGCATTACTCACGGAATCCATGAATTTTGGTGCGATGACCTACCACTATGTCAGAGCCAAAGAAGCAAAAAACTCAACCTACAGAAATGAAGATTTGTACTCATTCCGGATCATTCCACGCCGACGAGAGTTTGGCCATCTACCTCTTAAGACTCTTGCCCAAATTCTCCGGTGCCCAATTGACTAGATCGAGAAACCCAGCTGACTGGGAAGCCAGTGATATCGTGGTCGATGTCGGAGGAAAATATGATGGCGGGTCCAAGTGGTTTGATCACCACCAAAGAGAGTTCAACGAGTTCTTTTCCCAAGACTTCCACACCAAGCTTTCATCAGCTGGCTTGATTTACAAGCACTTTGGTAAGGAAATCATCGAAGAGGTGCTTAAGCTCAAGAACAAGGAAGACGTGGAAATGCTCTATGTCAAAGTTTATAAGGAGTTCATCGAGGCTATTGACGCTAACGATAATGGTATCAATAACTACCCAGCCGGCACCCCAAAGAACTTCAATGACAAGAACTTGACTCTTCCTTCCTTGGTGTCTCAATTGAACCCAAGATGGAACACCGACCCAAAGGATAAGGATTTTGATGAGGCCTTTGAGACCGCCAGCACCTTGATGGGTCTGGCCTTCTTGAACTTGGTCAAAGGCTACGGTGAGTCTTGGTTGCCAGCCAGAGAGCTCGTCGAATCTGCTTTCGACTCCAGATTTGAAATCCACCCATCTGGTGAGATCATTGTCTTGAAGCAATTCTGTCCATGGAAAGAACATCTTTATGCCATCGAGCTGAAGAACGACGCAAGCGGACTGATCAAATTTGTTTTGTTCCAAGACTCTAGCTCTGCATGGAGAATCTCCACTGTTTCAGTCTCATCTTCTAGTTTCGAATTTAGATTCGGACTTCCGGAACCTTGGCGTGGAATCAGAGACGAGGAGTTGTCCAAGTTGACTGGCGTCGATGGCTGTATTTTTGTGCACGCTGCTGGCTTCATTGGTGGATGCAAAACCGAAGAGGGAGTTATGGAACTTGCCAAGAAGGCATTGGAATTTAAGTAAACTAGCGCTTTTATTTTTTATTTAGATATTTGATACGTTAGAACGTGGCTCGATCACTCCTGTAACAATGGTGCAGCCTCAGAACCGCTGATATTCTTTCTTGCAATCTTACCACTTGCGACGGCAACAGAGAGAAGGAACAAGAGGCCGGAGATAATGAATCCGAAGATCCATTGCAAGGCGAAAACCTTGGTGAAGAATTGACCCATTCCCAAGCCAAAAGCCAAGAAGGATGAGGAGAAACCCACACCCCAGTCATTGAATCCAAGAGTGAAGAATCCTGGAATCAAGAGCAAAAGCCAGACAGTCATGTTGGCGATGACTCTGCCTAAGAATTTGTGAACATGGAACAAGACGCAACCATTCCACATGATTGCGAAAAGCAACCAAGATAATGGAAAGGCGGCAGTTGTGAAATGGATAAGTGCCAAGTCACGGACAGGGGTGATGGCAAATGTCTTGTGGGTCAAATACAAAGCGAGAATGTTGAACAAGTTAATCACCAACATCACCACTGACCAGAAGTAGTGTCTTCTGACAAAGAGGTTTGTCCATCCGAAGACCAACAAGTTAAAAGCAGTAAAATGCCATGCAACCTTTTTAGTGTAGTCTAATCTCGTGGAGCCAGAGGAGCCGTTGACCACGGGAACAAAAATCTGACTCACGAACAAGATTTGCATGAACATCAAAAGAACCCAGAAGGCTATGGTTACAAAAATGTTAAGCGTGAAAGGTGTGTCAGCCACACTGTGAGGGCTGTCATCGCTGAAAGGCTGTCTGCCAGCAAAATACCTAATGGTAGAGTAAGCAGAGAGAATCCAGGACACTATTGTAGTGACCTTGTGGGTGAGAAGACTGTCGGCCATTTTTGTGTTTGACTGTTTGAAATTCAAAAGAAAATTTAAAAGATTGACTTTTGCTCCGTACTTAAAGTAATTTATAATTCATCATGTGGTAGCAAGCATAGACCCGCATCTACCCCACCAAAATGGGATGCCACGCCGAACCATCTCAATTTCTGCCGCGCCCTTTGCAATAAACGGGTCACATTTCGAGACAATAAAAAGAGTGTTCGTAAACGAGAATCTGCTGATTCAGATTCATACACTGACGTAGGGATTCCTCTTGTCTTTCTGGGGGGTTAGTATGGCTCACACAAGCGACACATCTTGTTTTGATATCCATACAAATTTAGTTGTCTTCCCACTTAATTTCCTCTATTCTCTTACCTTGCTACGAGGACACGAACGGGGGGAGAGGGGTTTTTTCTCATTCGTGTGGCATTTACGTTGATTGTTTAAATTTAGACTTTATTGCCCACTTGGAGGCAATGGCATTCAGGCAACTACAGACAATAGAAGAGATGTGGGAAAAGATGACATTGAAGAAAATCGAATTTCAGTCACGAAAAAAGTAGCGCATAACAAATTTAACGGATCGAAAAAAACTGATAATAATAAATATGATCGACTGGGAGAGTCGCGTTGTATCTTCGTATCAGGACATCGAATATGTACCTACATATACAAGATGAGCAAAATGCAGTATGAGAACATGAGACGAGCAGAATATAGGACTGAGTTCCGGAAAACATGGCCGACAAGGACTGTTTTGACAATATGCTCGAAAAGATTGAAGCCTGCTATCTTGTCAAAGCGAAAAATGTTATATATGAGGAGGAAACACGCGTGATACAGCGAAAGGGGCACAGTTCGGCTAGTGTGCATGTCACACGGTTCTCACACACCCAATCGCGTGGCCCATGCCAGTTCTTTTTTTGTTGACAAACGGACATTCATTCCTTGAAACTCCCTAAGAACCTTGCTTTTATAGAGAATCCTGATTCATTGCTTGAGTCCAGTTTATGGGAATTATTCTGTTCTATCTTATCGGCCAAGGAATCTATCTAATCAAAAAGAAAATGGATAAAGGATCATACTCTCCTCTCGGAGCTACCTCTTCGATCGCCAACTCTGGCCCTCTCTCTATCTTGAGTTACTGTGCAGCCTCTATTTTGATGACTGTCACGAACAAATATGTTCTTTCTGGTTACTCTTTTAACTTGAACTTTTTCCTTTTGGCTGTTCAGTCTGCCGTTTGTATTGCGACAATCGGTACCTTGAAGGCCGCTAACATCATTACCTACAGACAATTCAACAAGGATGAGGCTAAGAAGTGGATGCCAATCGCTCTCTTGTTGGTTGCTATGATCTACACATCCTCTAAGGCTTTGTTTTACTTGTCTATCCCTGTGTACACCATTTTCAAGAACTTGACCATCATTTTGATTGCATACGGTGAGGTGTTGTGGTTCGGTGGAAAGGTCACCCACATGGCCTTGGGTTCTTTCCTTTTGATGGTGTTCTCTTCTGTTCTTGCTACCTACGGTGACAGTGCTGCTGGTAAGTCTGCTGATGACATGTACGCTTTGTACTTGGGATACTTCTGGATGTTCACCAACTGTTTCGCATCTGCTGCATTCGTTTTGTTCATGAGAATTAGAATTAAGTTGACCAACTTCAAGGACTTTGACACTATGTACTACAACAACTTGTTGTCCATTCCAGTCTTGTTGGTTTTCACCTTCCTTTTCGAAGACTGGTCTGCAGAGAACCTTGCTGCCAACTTCCCAGCCGAGAACAGAACCGCCACCATCCTCGCCATGATTTTCTCTGGTGCCTCCTCTGTCGGTATCTCATACTGTTCCGCTTGGTGTGTCAGAGTCACCTCTTCCACTACCTACTCTATGGTTGGAGCTTTGAACAAGTTGCCAATTGCTTTGTCTGGTTTGGTTTTCTTTGATGCTGCTGTCAACTTCTGGTCCGTGTCTTCCATCTTTGTTGGATTTGTTTCCGGATTGGTTTATGCTGTTGCCAAGCAAAAGCAGGCTAAGGAGAACTCCCAACAATTGCCAGTTTCCAAATAAATACTGCAGCCCTTATCAAGATAGAGCTGAAGTCCGAATCATATCAGATTATGAAGGGAAGCTTTTAGGTATCCCTTATCTATATATACATATCTATTAGAGATCGCCGGACTAGATTTGTTCACAATTCAGATTATTTACTTAAGCTACCACAGATCATCGAGTACAATATCCTGTATATAAAACATCGCATTACCGGTCGAAAAAAAGAGCACTTTCGCGTAGGAGCAATCACTAGCAAATCCCGGACCCTGGATCAAACTCAAAGAAAGGACCGAATATGGCAGAAAACAGCTTGGAAGCAATTCCAGTGTACTTGCGTGAATCGCTTGACCCTCAGACCTCGAAAAACGCCGAGGCTCGCTTGAAATCTATCGAATTACAACCACATTTCGCCATAAACTTATTGAATGTTGTGGCCTCGACTAACCTAGATGCTTCGACAAGACTTGCAGCATGTTTATTCTTGAAAAACCTCGTCAAGAGAAAGTGGGTTAATGAGGATGGTGAATACTTATTGTTTGGAGAGGACGTCGAGTATATAAAGCGTGAGATCTTGAATGTCATGATTAGTTTACCTCACAATTTGCAGATTCAGCTCGGTGAAACTATTTCCCTCATCGCTGAGCTGGACTTTCCTCAGAATTGGAGTAATTTGATTGATGACTTGGTTGCCAAACTCTCTGGTGATGACTTTGTTTTGAATCGTGGTATCTTACTTGTTGCACACTCCATTTTCAAAAAGTGGAGACCTCTTTTCCGTTCAGATGAGCTCTTCCTTGAAATTAAAATGGTCTTGGACAAGTTTGCACAACCGTTTATGTCTTTGCTAACAAGAACAGATCAATTGATTGACGAAGCTGTTTCGAAGGCCGATTCTGCCTCCATCTCTATGTATATGGAGTGTTTATTGATTGAAATTCAAATCTATTACGACCTTAACTGTCAAGATATCCCTGAGTTTTTCGAGGACAATATGGCAGCTGGAATGTCAATCATGCATAAATATTTATTGTTCCGGACAAATTTGGTCGGTGACTCGGATGATGACGATGAGGTCGACGTTCTTATCAAAATCAAGTCAGCTATTATCGAGTTAATCTCCCTTTACGTTACCAGGTACGCAGAAGAGTTTGATGCTATGATCGAAACATTCATTAAATCGGTTTGGGAATTGGTGAACACGAATATAACGCAGCAACCTAAGTATGACTTGTTGTTAGTTCGTGCGTTATCGTTTTTGACATCGATCGCTCAGATCGTCAAATATCAGTCATTCTTCAATAGTGAAGAAGCGATCAATGAGATCATTGAGAAGATCATTTTGCCAAATATCATGTTCAGAGAGGTTGATCAGGAGCAATTCGAGGACGAGCCTATTGCCTTTGTGCGTTCCGATTTGGAGGGTTCTGATTTCGATTCCAGACGTAAGTCCTCGACCGACTTTTTGAGAGAGTTGAAAGAAGTCAATACAGCATTGGTAACAAACTCTGTGATGTCGTATGTGAACCAATTCTTGTCTCATTCAGATTGGCGCAACCGTGATATTGCCATTTATTTGTTTACATCATTAGCCGCAAAAGGCTCAGTTACTAATATTGGTGTCACATCAACTAATATGCTCGTGGATGTTGTTCAATTCTTTTCCAACAACATCGCCTCATATCTAGTAGAAGACGCCTCCCCTGTTTTGAAGACTGATGCCATCAAGTACATCATGACTTTCAGAAATCAATTGACTAAGGATCAACTTCTTGCTACTTTCCCGTTACTCGTTAAACATTTGAAAGATCAAAATCCAGTTGTGTTCACCTATGCGTCAATAACCGTGGATAAATTGCTCTCTATGACTAGTTTCACGAATGTTTCGCATACGCCTGTTTTCGATAAAAATGATATACAGCCTTTTGTCCATGACTTGTTGAATAACTTATTCTCGCTCATTTTCCTTAACACTGCCCCAGAAAAATTATCCGAGAATGAGTTCTTGATTAAGAGTGTGATGAGACTTTTGAGCACTGCCGAAGATTCAATCAATCAAGACTTCAAAGTAACTATCATTGAGCAACTTCTTAAGACTTTGTCTACGATTGCAAAGAATCCTTCTAATCCAAGATTTACGCATTACGTTTTCGAAAGTTTGGGTCTCTTGATTAAATTCAATAATGGCCAAGCCGACCAGATTCATGCTTTTATGTCTCTAATCATGCCTTCATTATTGGAGATCCTTGGTGAGGATGTCCAAGAGTTTGTGCCTTATACCTTCCAAATATTGGCATTCTTGCTTGAAGAGTTACCAACCTCTGCATCATTACCAGCAGAGTACACACAATTAATCAAACCTGTTTTGTCGCCAGCCGTTTGGGAGTTTAGAGGCAATGTTCCAGGTGTCACAAGATTGCTCATCGCCATCATGAAGCATGATAGCCTGGCTTTCACAAAGAGTCCGCAAGGTCTTACTCCGTTACTAGGGGTGTTCCAAAAGTTAATTGCCTCGAGGGCGAACGACTCTTATGGATTCGAATTATTGGAGGCGATCTTGTTGAACATTTCTCTTGAGGAGTTATCGCAATACTTGAATCAAATTGCCGTATTGTTATTAACCAGACTCAAGAACTCCAGAACAGACAAATTTATCAAGAAGTTCGTGTTGTTCGGAAACACATTAAATTGCATTCCTCTCAATCAAGAGTTGAGCTCAAAAACATTAGGTCACATCAACGCCGATTTCTTCATAAAATTCATTGACTCGGTACAGGCCGGTGTATTCCAGCAAATTTACACAAGCTTCTTTTTGCCAACAACCGGAGTCTACAATAATTTGCAAGATAAGAAGATCAGTACAATTGGCTTATCGCAGTTGGTGGCATCTGAAGGCTTTACCAAAGGCGCATACAATTCTTTGTTGTTGCCCTCGGTCGAACAGTTGGCCAAAAATATTAGCCTGATTGAAGGTGTCTCAAAACTGACAAGTACCGTTCAGAACACAATCACAGGTGACTCCAATACCACCAGTGTTGCGATCAATGAGTTGGACCTCGAGAGCGCTGCGTATGGCTCATCATTTTCCAAGCTTGTATCGATTCAAATTAGACCATTCGATCCTATTCCTTCAATCAGAAGCGAGGATTTCAAGGCCATAAAAGCAGGTGCTGGCTCGGTCGTAAGTGGTCTTGCTCAATCTGGTATTTTGAACCAGTTGAGCGACGAGGCTAAAGTGGTCTTCTCGAACTTGTAAAAGGCCTTTAAGGTAATCGTCTCACCTAAAATGAAATAAATATACATATTTAAGGGCTAAACTAAGTAGTAAAAGTAGTTGGTATATCGTCTCGGGTAGGTAATAATTTTTGACTATTTATCCGTGCCAGCGTCAATGTTCATCTTAATTTTTCACGAGAGTGGTTCAGACCTCTCTATTGAGAAGGATTTATTAGATTTTGAAACATAGATTCATCTTTCGGGAGGTTACTTTCGGAAGTGCCTCCAGTATTTGGAGATTCGGCGTTAGAATCAGATCTGGAAAAATTGGTTGACTCTTCGTCAGCCTTGGACTCTTCGGTCTTAGGGCCTTCATTATCATCTTGAGAAAGCTTTTTGGCTTTTTCCATCTCAGCAAGTTCGGCAGCGGTCAAGAAACGTCCACCTTGTCCTCTTGGACGTCTCATGGCATGCTTGTGTCTGGATTCGTGAAGGTAAGGCTTCCGCGTACGTGCTATTTTAAGAGTTTCCTCCAACTTCGCTCTTGCGATTCTGCGTTTCAAAATGCGGTGGTATTGCTTAGCGTTAACATAGAAGGGCTGTTCCAATGGTTTTTCTATGGGCTGTGGCGGTATTATATGCGGGTTGGCGGTCATCAGCAGCTGCTGGCTGTCAGTGGCTGAAGGTTGTACTTGACCATCTGCACCATTTTCGCCGGACATGTGTCCTTGCGCATAATAGCCATTTTGAACACCTGGTTCTTGAGCAGATTCGAAACCCGAATGGGTATTTGTTGGATAGTATGGTGATCTATCGTGTTGATCAAGCAGGTTATGCAATAACTGATGCGAGGAGTGCCCATTATAGTACGCCTGGGGGACTTGATCGTGGTAGTAAGTTTCTTGTTGATGATCCAGTAACGACGTCATTGTAGGTTTTTTTTTTCTTTTCACTGACTTTGTTTCCTTATCGAGTATTCATCCAAATTCTCACGTATCAAATTGCTTGGAGAAGCTAGCTTATGCTATCAGCGGACAGTAATTAGGTGTGGCAAGAAAAAGGTGTGTTCTTGTTTGGGTTTTCTTGAAAATATGAAGTTCACCTATGAAGTATCTTTAATACTCTCTTGTGTTGGGCAGGCTCTTCCAAAAGGCAGGTTATTGTGAGGTAGCTTGGGTCCATCTCCAATGTTTCTTTAGCGATATAATTCCGTGTCTTGCACGTACTGCGAACATTAATTCTCCGATCTCGGCCCGGGGACACTCTACTGCTACTTATATCCCATACACGTTCCAAAAAGCTACAAGAGCGAGCTGGACCTCATATTGCATTTCCTGGTACAAATTTAGAAACTAAGATATGCAACTTTACTCGGATATCCTTTGAATTCGAACATAGCTGCCGCTAAGGAACCACATGCATGGTGACCGCGTAGAATAATTTCGCGCGCACCAGTTGCTCACGTGATCCAGACTACTGACTATTGACCTTACGTGAGGCACGTTACGCATACGTGATCGCTTTGAATTGAACCTGCCATGTCTGAACAAAGTGTCCAAAGGTTCACGACGTCCTCGGTGGATGAACTTTTCACAGAACACTCGGTGCAGTTTGTCCAAAGTGTACACCTGGAATTTAAAAAAAATGTGAACACGGCCAGAGATGAATTACACACTTTAGTTGGCCAGAAGTACAGGGACTTGATTCGAATTGCAGAGGATATCAACAGTATGAACGATTTATCCAAAAACGTGGATAGTAAGATTGGCGAACTTTCATACAGCAAATCAAGAAATGTCCTTTTTGGTCGCAATAACTACGTCAAGTTCGAATCTTCTATCAGAGCCCGTAACTCTCATATTGCCAGACAGCAGTCTCAGACAACGATTCTCAACAATATTATCAACAATAAGTTGATATCCTTTGATTTGAAGATCAGAACGAACTCAATCAAGTCAAGGTCTCTTTTGATTCATATGGCTCAAGTGTATGTCACCATATCCTCTGCCTTCAGATTAACCTTGGACGCCAATCCTAGCTCAAACGACACTTTCGAACATCTTAAGCGAAACTTTATCGTTTATATTCAAGACAAGCTTGCTGAATTGAGTATGCCACAATCTGGCAGTCAAAACGTGAAGGAGTCGATAGTTATTGAGCTGAAATCTCAACATCTAGAGGACGATGATATTGAATTTCTAGCAGATATTTATGGAGATGAGCAAGCTGAGCTTGAATCCGATTCTGAGGACTCGGAATTTCCAAGTGGCAGAAAACCACACATTAGTAGCTCAGATCCCGCATTTTGCTACATCGTTGCATATATTCTTTTGAGTCATGACAACCCTAAATTATCGAGCTTAGGTGCAGTTGGAGATCAATTGATAAAAATTCGACTCGATTATATTCAGGATGCTACTGAAACAGAAGTGTTGCAGCATTCATCCTCAAACAACATCAACTTTCCAGTTTTGTTCAATTACATCCAGTCCACACATAGCTACATTCTGCGTTATTTTTCTCAAAATGATTCAAATGAACTCTTGACATTTTTACATTCACTAAAAAAATGGAAGGCAACAGACTACATTGGATTTCATAACTGGTTTATTAATGATGAGGTGATATTTGACTCTTTGAAGTATTCGAATGGTATCCCAAACTTGACGGAGAACACTTCGAAATTCACATGTTTTGCCAAACTTGTGAAAGAGGTGTATGAAAATGTTCTCATGAGCGAAGGAGCAGCTGACAATCTCTCTCTGTGTGAAAGGGCCATGTCTTTGCTTCATAATTTCATCAGCAGTACTAGAAAATCGGAAGTCATTGCTAATTGGAATGCCCAAGAATCTATCATCAAGATTCTTAACAAAGAGTCAGATATATCCGGCCATATCCTAAGCTTGACGCTGGAATATGTGCAGAAAATGTCTTCAGCTCATCAAATATCTTTGCTGGAGGTTCTTATGAAAGAATTAAAATCTTTGAATTTTGAGAATGAAACTCATAATTCTTGTGAATTATTCACTCTAGATTTTGTGAATCTGATCGAAGAGGATGTGAATACGTACTTTGAAAAAATTATGAATGTTGCGTCTTTCGGCAGTCATTTAATATCAAACAAGGAGAATAAGACATTCATCTCCAAGCTTAAGCATTGGTTTAAAGTTGAAAATCTGCTAGTGCAGCTCTTGCAATGTGATTCCTCAAGCTACATAGAGAGAATTTGCCTAGTGTTGCAACGGAGTTATCGTGGCGTTGAACAATTTGAACTGTGGGGTAATTTTTCACTCGCCAGCTTAAAGTCGAAGTTTGCAGCTTTGCTGGATCAACAAACAGAGAGTTTGCTAGCAGGTGTTGAGCGTTTTGTTTCCACTGTGCACTCGAATTTCCAAAAAGATGTCGAAGAAGAGAACTCTAAGGCGGCTTATTTTTGGTTACATGTTTTGCTGGTCATCAAATCAAACAATAATCTGTTATTGAAAAGTACAATTTTGCAGCAAAAGGTTGAGAAAATTATGGATGAAATATTCCAGTTTATCTTCAAGAGTCTCAAGGACGTCTCGATGAACAACAAACCATTAGTAGATCAAATGTGTCAGATTTCAGCGTGTGAACCCTCTTTTGAAAGTGGAACAGTTCCTTTAAGACCACATCTTTCAGTTTACTCGGCTCTTCAGTTGCTAGCAGAGACCCTCACGACTTCTGCTGTGTACAATCAAGATGAATTATTCGCTTTGCTTCTGGATGGGTCTACTAGTTCTGTGTTTATTGAGAGAAAAAATGCCTGGATCTCCGATGTTTTGATTGAGCTACAATTGGGCAGTATTACTAAGGAATTGTCAGCACGTGTCATACCAGCCAGCACCCAACCGCAAAACCCTTCAGCTAAAACCGACGCTTTCATCGACACAAATGGAGAAGAGTCGGGGGAAAGCAATTCCAAAATTGATGAGACCTCGGCAAATTACGGCAAGGAAGAAGTTAGAACAAATGATGAATCGAATAAATTAAGTGCATCTCAATCAAGGCAGCTTTTGGCGAATATCACATTCTTGTTATGCTTTACCACTCGAGAGGAATTGAACTCCAAAAACCCTACTTTGGCAACGGTTGTTGAAAGGATTAGCAATATGAGTGTGGAAAATATTGAAACCACTACCATGGAAATAATCTGCAGAGGTGTGACGAAGTTTTATCAATGCGGCAAGGAGATGTATCTTCCTTTGCTGATGAATTAGTGGTACATAAAGCTATATAATTCCGAAGCTCCTCCAATATTAATACAAATAAATTTTCGAACCAGAGTTAGTTAACTCCTTCAAAGTCGGGGTGGTCTCGGCGATATTAAAGACATTTTGCATCTTCTTATCCAAGTAGGAGTTGTCAATTATGACGATCTTGATCTCTTCCTTCTTCAAAACAGGGTCCTCATTACTCAAAACCTTTTGCAATCTTCCTGGTGTGCAGCATAAAACACGGGCCCAAGTGCTTTTGACCAATTTCAAATCGACATCAAGCTTGTTTTTGTTGATCAATTTCAAGGAGGAGCCTGGGATCTCCCTGAGTGCCCTGTGGACATCGCATGCACGCAAAGCAGACATGGAGAGAATAGCAATGAATTTTCTTTCGTCACTTGCCGGTTTGTCCGCGTCTTTACCCTTCTTTTTGTTTTTCTTTCCTGGGGTTTTGGATGGAAGCATGTTGATGAACTTTGATTCGATAAACTTTGGCAAGTTATCAAGGTTTCTTGGCTCTGAAAAGTCCGCAGTGCTTCTGACATCTGTCTTTTTGAAGTATAATTCAGCCAACTCCAATGCAGAAAGTTCGCTATGCTGTCTTCTGACAGAGTCGTTGATAAAGTCTGTGATGCTGTCCACAGATGCCTCTAGTGATAAGTTTTTCTTTTTCTCAATGTCCATTTGCATTTTGATCTTCTTCTTCTCTTGAAATTTGCTAGGGCCCTTCAGTCTTTTCTTGGTGTTTGTCTCGGGCTCTTGGGCTTCTTCTGCCTTAAGGGTGTCATTTTCGAGACCAGCCTCATTATCGCTGCCTTCAGGGCTCACATCCAAGGCTGGTTCCATGTCATAAACCAAGCCGTCGTCCAAATCGTCTGCGTTCATTCTGTGCTATATATGTGCTATCAACGCTAGTAGTAATAGTGATGCGGTCAAGTTTCACCAATGCGATGGTGCGCGATGACCGTAGTGATACTTATGCGCACTTCTTAGATGACTTCCAGTCAACCCTACATACATAAGGTCAACTGAATTTGAATCCCATGTTGAGACGGATCGCTGCGAAGGCACTACGCTGCCGCAGAAACATATATCTTAATGCGGCGCTCGAGCAAAAGCTAGCTTCGGCTCCACATTGGCCTGTTCTTGTTGTGGGTGCCGGCCACGCTGGCTGTGAGGCGGCAACAGGATCGGCTAGATCCGGCGCCCAGACGGTCTTGGTAACTCCCGATAAATCCAAGATTGGAACAGCATCGTGTAACCCATCCATGGGCGGGGTTGGCAAGGGAACGCTTCTTCGGGAGGTCGACGCCTTGGATGGTGTCGCCTGCAAAGTCACCGATAAAGCAGGTATTCATTTCAAGACTCTTAATGCTTCTAAAGGTGCTGCTGTCCATGGCCCGCGTGCCCAAATCGACCGCAAAATCTACTTGCAAGAGATGCAAAACGTGATTCTCAACTACCCGAATCTAAAGGTCGTGGAAGCTCTGGTGGAAGACATCATTATTGATGCAAACGAAAGCGGTGCAAGCAAAGACTTTGGTGGAAGATTCCATGGTATTGTTCGGGGTGTTATACTAGGCGACGGGTCTGTGGTGAAATGTCAGAAAGTGGTGATCAGTACGGGCACTTTTCTAGGTGGAGAGATTCACATCGGCTTGAAATCTCACCCCGCTGGGCGAATGGGCGAGAATGCCACATTTGGCTTGTCAAAATCGCTAAGGGATGCTGGATTTCGCCTCGGTAGGCTCAAGACTGGTACTCCACCAAGACTTCTGGCAAAGTCAATCGACTACACTAATTTGCTCCCCCAGCCATCCGACTACCCACCTCGTCCAATGTCGTACATGAACGACCAGGTGGCTTTGCAAGATTCTCTTGTTCAATGTCATCAAACGAAAACAACCCCTGAAATGCACTCTTTGATTGCCGAGAATTTCGATAAGTCTATCCATATTCGTGAAACTGTCAAGGGCCCCCGGTACTGCCCATCGATTGAATCGAAAATCATCAAGTTTCCAAGTAAGACATCACACGTGGTGTGGCTTGAACCAGAAGGTTTAGATACCGATTTGGTTTACCCTAATGGTATTTCGTGTACTATGCCGGAGGAGATTCAAGCTCAAATGGTACGTATGATGCCCGGATGTAGCAATGTCGAAATGCTCCAACCAGGCTACGGTGTGGAGTACGACTACATTGATCCTCGGGAGCTCAAGCACACTTTAGAAACCAAACTCGTGGGCGGTCTTTACTTGGCAGGTCAAATCAATGGCACAACAGGCTATGAGGAAGCTGCGGCACAGGGTTGTGTGGCGGGAATCAATGCTGGTCTAAGTGAGGTAGGCAAACCACCTCTAGAATTACAAAGATACGACGGATACACGGGGGTTCTTATAGATGATCTAGTTACGAAGGGTGTGGAAGAACCCTACCGTATGTTCACGTCTAGGGCCGAATTTAGATTCTCCATAAGAGCTGATAATGCTGACCAAAGGCTCACAAAAAAGGGATACGATGCCGGTGTTGTCGGGCAAAGCAGATACAATCATTTCGAATCTGAGATGAGGCAATTTGAGAGGGCAAAAGCTGAGCTTAAATCCATTTCCATGTCGGGTGCGAGATGGTCGCCTATCCTAAGAGGAACACACCATGTTAACAAAACAACTGTTGTTGACGGCTGGAAATTATTATCCTACAAAGACACTTCTTTTGGTGAGATTTTGCCTTACTTAAAAGAGAGCTCTTTGGGCTTTTTTGAGTTCTCTGACGCTGATTTGTCACCTTGGGTGAAAGAGAGAATTGACGTCGAAAGCAAGTACGAGCCCTGGCTTCGAAAAGAGAAAGCCCAGCTCAAAGCATATGAATCAGACGAGAACTTGCTTCTACCAAGTAACTATGTGTACACTAACGAGGGAAATGTGAAGATTTCTCACGAGGTATGCCACTTGTTGAATACTATCCAGCCCGAAACCATCGGTCAAGCTAGAAGAATTCAAGGTGTGACACCGGCGGCAATATTTGAATTGTACAAGCTTGTCAAGGAAAATCTGCAAGCAGCCTCGGCCAACATCTAGAATTTGGTTGGTATTAAAATAAAATATGTATATAGTCCAGTCCGAATTTGAATAGAGATCAACTCATTGTTCATAGATTTCTGTCTTGAAAGATGTATCGTCATCATTCACCATTAGATCTGATCTAAATTCGTCTTGCACGTTTTTTTCTTTATGCAAAGCTCGTGCCGAAATCTGGAGGCTATTATCCAATGATTTTAAATGCTCAAGGGGGAAGATTTTACGTGAGAGACCCGCTAGATTGACGGTTTGTCCATCTTTTCTCTCTGATGATTGAACACGTTTGAGGTATAGAACAGCATCAGATATCTGGATTTCCTTCGAGCCTCTATGTTCTGCGTAGTCACTCAAGTCAGCCATTACGTTTTTTAGGAACTCGTCTGACTTCGCTGTTATTACCTCTAGGATCGATGATCCGAGAGCTTTATGACGCAACCTAGAATCCTTTTTGCTGTTTTGCACCACAGTTATATTTCGAGCAATGGAAGTTAAACCTTTCATCATGCGGCCCAAACCATTGGAAGAGAGTTTTGGCTTTTTTGAAATAGAGCCTTTGGTTTCTGGCAAGCGGGTCCTTTTAACAGATTCCGAAATTGAAATACCTTCCAGTTGTTGTGGGAACTCCTGAGAAAGGGGCTCCCCAGAGATGGGTATACTAGTGAGGTCAAGACTCTCATCATCCATAGTGAAGTGGTTTTGGATAATACCAGATTGAAACAGATCAACTTCAAAGGGATCGTCATTACTTTCTATAAGAGCACTCAAAGTATCTGATTCGGGTAGGTCTAAGGGCTCTTCATTTTCATGGTCATAAAAAGGAATGGGCTCGTAGTATGGAACATCAAGTTGGTCGATATTGTTAAATTTGATGTTTTCATGTGATCTAGGTGTTTCATTCTCAACGTGATAACGTGGTGGTTTTATATTTTGTGATATGCTCGAAGGCAATAATGATGATTCTTTTTCACTGGACTCATTAGAGGAATGCACCTCATGCATCGAGCCAAAGGCCACTGGATCAGCAAGTTTGAAATTAGGGTCATTCGAATTTACTTCTGTCCATGCATCGGGTAGCCCAGAAATGGTGTTTTCTATGACAAATTTGGAAGTATTAGTAGTGATGTCCACTGATTCCGGTTTCGTTGTATCTTCGGATGATTCTCTTTCAAAAAGAACATGCTGGTCTTTAGGTGGTTTGGCTCGACTGCTCTGGCCGTCGATGATTCTTTCAAGATACGACTTAAAAGCTGGTTTTTGCAGCTTATCTCGTACACGCACATGAGACTTGTGTGTTAGGTGGTCCGCAGCGGATACATGCTGCAAAAGCAAATCATCATCCGAGGGAAGCGGAAGTGAGTAGTCATAATCATTGATGTGACTTGCTGGGCTCGTGGAATTAAGTTGGATCTGCTTATCAAGAGCTTCAAAGACTTGTTCGTTCGGCTCCTCTCGATGAGACACCTTTTCTTTGACCAAAGCTTTGGAAAAGTCCCGCAAGAATTCTTTCGTAATGTTCCCAACATAGCCGGAATAAAAAAATGCCCCGGTTGATGACCTTCTGCGTCTCCTTATACGTAGGTTATTACTAAGTCTCCTTGTGGGGGTATTGGGACGGGAAGATCTGTTAGAACCTCCTCTAGAACCATTCCAGGAGGTACGATGCATACTGGACAGCAAACGGTTAGAGCTAGGTTCTATGGGGTATCCTTCAAATCTGCCAGAATGGGACTTGCGCAGTGTCATCTCTACCAAGACTTCTGGCAACTCGTGAGGCGGTAGAGCAATTCCATGTAGCCTTGATCGTGAAGGAGCAGTGTGATTTGAAAAGTTTTCATCGAGAGGTATTTGTCGTTGCACTGGAGTAGAAGGCGTGGAGTAGGACACGTTCATTTCGAATTTAGAGGAATCCGAAGCCAAATTGGCGGCAACGGACCGTAATCGATGAGCTTGTTTTGGTATGATAATGTGAGTTTTATATGAAGGATTATCCGGGGTCGTCAAGATGTGAGGTGTAATTCTTCAATGAATCGATGTAAATCTAATTTTTTCTCCAAATTCAAGCTATCCCGAAACTTCTTCTTTAGAGAACCTTTGAACTTTGCCGGCTTTGCTCTTGTGGGGTAAATTCTGCGCAAATCCCACTTTGCCCACCAAAGGTGAGAGCATCATTAAACGCACTGCGACTCCCGCCTCGCATATTTGAGCAACTTCAATCCTCACATCAATCGTACGCCTTTCATCATGACAACGATAAAGAAAGGGGACAGTCTTTTGACCGCACAGGTCTCTGGCTGTGCTGCCTCTGGAGTCACCGCTTTTCTCACGTTTCCACTTGACTTTCTTAAAGTGAACCAGCAACTTTCAAACACTACTACTCTTGCTAAATTTAAAGTGGATCAGAGTATTTCCAGTATAGCCCATCTCATGACGGGATCCAGTGCCTTAGCCACCGGGGCAGTTTTGAAAAACTTTGTGAGAATTTCCTCGTACAATTGGGCGTCCAACTTCATGGCCATTGAGAACCTGAGTGACTCGAAGAAAACTAGTGCTCCGAGAGTGGTAATCGCCGGTGCCATGTCTGCCTTCATGGAAACTCTTTTCATCATACCATTTGAAAGGATCAAAACTACAATGATCCAAAACAGCTTGTTAGTAGCTGAAAAGAAAGGAAATCCTAACCCCTCGATCGACATCACCGGGAAGGTTGACAAGGCTGCCAGACACTTGATTTTCGAGAAGCAATATCTCTCCCCACATGCTTATTTCACTACCGATGTCCTAAATCAGATACGTTCGGGGAAAGCACCTTCAAAATTCTCGGCAACCCACGGAAACCACCTGCATCGCAAAAAGCTCCATCACTTATCCAAGCTTGATGCTCTCAAAATTCAATTTAATTCCACGCCTGCTATGTCCTTTCTCACCACAGTAAGGCAAATGTTTGCTTTAGAGGGTATTCATGCGTTTACGGCTGGTTCTTTGATTACGTTCACCCGTCAAGTTGGAACTTCTGCGGCCTGGTTTTCTACTTACACTGCTACTCGTCAAGTCCTTGACCCCCACGGCAGCACAAAGGAGGCCGGCTGGTTCTCACTCTCCATTGATGGTACACAACAAGCTGTGTTATATGTGATCTCTGCTTTTGCTGCTGTTGCCGTAACCCAGCCTTTCGATGTTGTGAAGTCTCACATTCAGCTGAAAAATGGAAAGCTTCTTTACCACGATTCACTCTCGACAGCTTACAAATTGGTGGCACGCAAGGGTTTTATGCTGCTTTACGCCGGGGCTCTTCCTAGAGGATTTGTGATTGCCACCCATGGCTGTATCACTGCCCTCCTATACAATTATTTCGAGAAGACCATCAATATGTTGAGCAATAAGTCGGTCTTCACTGACTCTTCGTAAAACAGATGTCAACTCAATCTTCTATATAAACGGGAATGAAGATATTGCCTTTGGGGGACTTGTAGCTATTGAAGTTTTTTGCTAGTAAGCCGCCAGAAAAACTTGGTTGGCTAAAGGCTATTTCGTGCCTTTTCAAAATCAAACCATAGATCAGGTGTTTCAGCACGGCCCCAAGCAAAGTCAACCCTAATCCCAAGCGTCGCCACTTAGGAGCTACCCAGATTCTCGAGATTCCAAGCTTTGCCCCGTGATTTACTTTATCCGGAACTACTTCCTGTGTGTCATGTAGCATCCATCGCGATTGTTTGGACAAATCTGTGATTGGTTCGGTAGTACAAATTGCAACAAGGTTTTTGTCAATGATCATGACAAATGCTTTGCCTTGAGTGGATCCCGAGCTCAAGGTTTTCCAGCATGGGTTCTCTTTCGGAGCATTCAATTCCAAGTTTACCATATGCATCACCTCCTCTGCCCTCTTGACAAGCCTTTTTTGGGTTTTGGGTATCTCATAGATTTTGCATTCATGCTTGCTCTTCCCAGTAGAAATACGAAAGCTATAAATGCTTTCTATCCTGCCTATGTCGAGACGAGGTCCGTTCACAAACGATTGATGATATTTTGCATGGACTGATTTATCGCTCTCTATATACGAGTGATAGCTCATGCCACATATTTTGCAGACTGTAGGCTTATTACCTGAAGGGAGATTGAGGACGCCCTGTTGCATTTTAATCGAGCCAAGTTTATGTAAGACAAATTCACTGCACTCTGCACTCAAGATCAGTCATTTTCCTCAGAACACTGTGGCGGTGGAGGTGATGAAAAGGTGGGGAATATTGATTTAACGTGCATGCCTAAAACCGCGAGAACGCCCAAGGCGAAACTCAGTACTAGTCGCCCAAAGAGAACAATGCCATCTTATTCCAATTTACTCCCAGTTAACGGAAGCTGGAAACAACAAATTACCGATTTTTTAAGTGAAGATGTTCCATCTTTTGACTTCGGAGCCTTCGTGGTTGGAGACAAGGAGGAGACGGCGCTGTTGTACATGAAACAAGCCGGTTTGATCTGTGGAATTCCTTTTGCCGCCGAGGTCTTTAAGCAATGTGAGTTGGACGTCGAATGGCACTACTCTGAAGGTCAATTTATTGATGAGGCCACACTCGCCAAGAACAACAATAAAATTGCTGTCGCTACTGTCAAAGGCCCAGCTAACAAAATCTTGTTGAGTGAAAGAACAGCTTTGAACATTTTGGCTAGATCTTCCGGTGTTGCCACTCAATCGTATATCACAAAGAAACTAGCTGATGAGGCCGGTTACAAAGGTTTGATTGCAGGCACCAGAAAAACCACCCCGGGTCTCAGACTCATAGAAAAATACTCAATGTTAGTTGGTGGGGTGGATGCTCACAGATACGATTTGAGTTCCATGGTTATGCTCAAAGATAATCACGTCAAATCAACTGGAAGTATTACCCAAGCTGTCGGGAACGCCCGTAAGGTTTGTGGATTTGCAGTCAAGGTGGAGGTCGAAGTGAGTTCGGAAGCCGATGCAAAGGAGGCTATTGATGCTGGAGCCGATGTAATCATGTTGGACAATTTCAGCGGTGCTGAATTACAAGTTGCCGCCAAAAGTTTGAAAAATCACTACAGTGGAACTAACAAGAACTTTTTGTTGGAGTGCTCTGGAGGCTTGACCCTTCAAAATCTCAAAAGCTACTTATGCAATGACATTGATATATACTCCACTTCGTCGATCCACCAAGGGACTGGTGTTATTGACTTCTCTTTGAAAATTGTTTAAACAAATGAGAGAGAACCCAAAAAAGATCTTGTGCTTATAATTCGTATTCAACTATCGAATGGATGAAATACTTTTCAATTCTAAGCTTTCGAAGCCAGCATTAAATCCGATTTTATCGCTAACGTAAGACAATATTTTCACTGATTCGTGATCGTAATCAGGACAAACTTCATTGGGGTCACTTTCCTCATCTATAGTATGCTCGAAAGAGCTCATTCTTCCCGGTCCATAGGATTGACTGGCAAGACTTCTGTTGTTGAGCAGGATTCCTGAAATCTCCGTCGAGCCCTCAGGCATAAAACTGAGATGTAAGTTTTTTGATGTTGGTGTGGTAGGATCAATTGAACTGACATTTGACTTTTTGCCATAGCATCGAATTGCACGAATATGCGAGTCTTTTCCGTCTTGATGGTTCGCAAGGATAATTAGTTTCACAACAAAACACTTGAGCAATCCATCGCCCCGAACACCTTTGAATATTATATGGGACCAGCCGATAGGTTTATCAAAGTTGACCACGCACACCTCAGTCATGTCCCAATTAGAGCCTCCAGCCATAATTTTGATTTTCAGAGGGGTGTATGATTCATCGAGTTGATAGTTTGTGAATATAGAAATTCGCTCCAAGGACACTTTCTTAGAAAATTGAAGCAGTATTGAATGTGGGTTGTTTAGTTGACTTGAGTCTGAGTCGGGGTTTTGCTCCATGTTATTATCTATACTTCCGTCAGACTGCCAAAATGTCTCGGGATTATCTTCCCTGAGCTGTGAGAGACCATGGCCTTGTTTATGAGAGGATAATTTCCATGTGGCGAGGGGCGATAAGTCTAATAACTGTAATTTTTCGATGTCCTCTATGCCCTTGGTATAGTAGAACTCTTGTAGGTTCTCGATCGATGGCTGTCCATTATTTAGCGAGTCTGAGGGCGAATTTCCGTTTTCGATATCCTGATCATTTGTATTTGGGACTGATCCCTGGTCCAAGTTTAAGCTCCCTGAAAAATGCAAATCATCTGAATGGTTCATTGCCTTGTAGTTATTGGAGCTCGCCTCTCAGATTACACAAGCGTATGCGTCGCGATTCCTATGCGAAAAGTATACACGCGCTCATCAGTTTTTACAATTATTTGAAAATGCCGCAAATTTGGCTTCTTCGCAATTTCGTTAGAATATATTACTACAAGAATGATAAAAATCAGGCAGATTCCTCGTCATCGCCCTTGAGCTCTTCCTCTTCAGTTGCGGGTTGCTTCTCTGTGACAGCAGTCTCTTCGACATCCTCTGCCTTGTCAGTGGTCTGTTCGTCATTCAAGTTTAAAGTTTCTAATGTGTCTTCGACCTTCTTCGTGTCTTCCTTTTCCTTCACCTCCTCAGTTGTGATTGGCTGAGATGAAACTGGATCGTCGATCAATGTCTCCTTATGCAATTCTGGAGTTTTCTTGACGCTTGAAATACTGACACCAGATTTTGAAGAGGATTCATTTTGCTGCGATAATCCAGAAGGGCCAGGAGCTGCTTTCTTAGGAATTCTTTGAGGTGTAAATTGAGTTTTGAAATTTTCCACGCGAGTGACTCCGTATCTCTTCAAGGCTCTGCGTTTCAAAACTTCGATATAAGTAAGTTTGCCGATGTTTTCCTTTCCAAATTCAAGTCCACCACGGTCCAAAAATGTAAGATCACCGTTGTCCTCATCCTCGTCTCCAATCATATAATCGTCTTGCCTAGAGGAGTCCAAGAATCCATTGTCATCATAGGAATCTGATTTGTCAATTTCATAGTTGCCATTCTCCAAGTCGGTGACAAATTGGAAAATCAACTCTTGAAGGCTCGATGCGATTACAACTTTAGTGTCAAAATCACGACCATATAAGATTATTTGTCCGCGGACGCCGGCAGGTCCTGGAGCCAAATCGAGACCAATTAAATTACCAAATAAGTCTCTAGCAATTGGAACCCATCCACGATGAACGTAGTAGGCCTGAACAGCATCTGGAGGATAAGACTTTTGGTGCATGAGGTAGGTATTGGAGAGTCTGTCGCGAGAGGCTTGTGTTGATGAAGATGACATTGTGTCTTTGAGCTGATTCTGTTGATGATGCAAGGTTAATTGCTGTCTCTCAACTTTCTCAGCAACCTTGGCCCACAAGGAGTATTCTTCCATACTGCTCTCAATATCCAAAAGAGTCAAGCCCATGAGTAAACCGGTAGGTTTTCCTCCACGGAACTGACCATCGTGTCTTTTATAGAATTGGCGAACTTCAACTGGAAGAGGGCCAATTGCCAAATCTTTTTCGAACTCGTTTAAATCGGCAGATGAAGCACCCGAATTCAAACTATCTTCCAATTCAGGGTACTCATCCTCTAAGAAGGCCACAATGCGGTCCCATAAAGAGTCCATGCCTGGTAATGGAGGCATTCCGTCTGCGCCAAGATTTTGCATTTCTTGAGAGTTCGAAGCCACGTTTACGTTGGTGGACGAGGAACGTAATCCTGGTCTGTAACCAGCAACATTGGTGGTACTGGCATTTCTGGAGCTTGCGAGTGAATGGCTCAGAGAGTTGTTGAGCTCGTGAAGTCTGGTTGTCGAAGCGGCGGTTGCGTTATTCAAAGATCCGCCAGCCGTGGAGCTGCCATATGGAGACCCATACAGGGCGTAATGGTCGTCTGTAGTCACCGAGTGCAAGAATGCTTTAACGGAATCCATGAACCCCATCTTTCACTGTATATAATTTGTTATCAGGTGGATTGTTGGTAAGAGTGAAGCTTAGTGATTCCTTAAAATTGAGTATGGTTAGGCTTCATGTAAAATATTTAACGTCTAATTGATTTCGGTTTTTGCACAAGATTGTTTTCTCAAGGGCTTAGACACCAGTGACCTCGAAAATATGAGGTGACTGTATGCAGAACTATGTTCTGTGCACTATGGAAATCTTGATACATTCGCCTAAAATACTTATTTGGCGTCCATTATTAAAAGGCCTCTGTCATTACGGCTGGCTGCCCTCCTAAATCCCCCGCATTATAGAAATCTCTTTTCCTTCTTTCCAACGAACTTGCTCGAAATTCAGATACTTTCCATTTAAAGAATTCTCCACCATGTGTGGAAGAATCTGCGCATTCCTAACTGGGTATGGGTGACAGCTAACTTTTTTTGCTCCTGCGATTAGTTTAATTCTGTTGCGCGGCAAAAATGGAATCCGATTTTGAATCCTGTAGTCCTAATTTGGATTGTTGGACATTACTGTCTTTAGTATTACTATGTATTAAAATAGCATTTGTCTTTGAGATCAGATGGTTCTTTCTTTAAGGTAGCTCAAAATCTCGGGACCAAAGAAAGACTCCAATACGCTTTCTTCTTGGATATCAATCTTGGTAATATCCAAAGCTGTCTTTATGATGTCGTAATTAATGCTCTCAGACACTTTTGAATCTTTCTTGTAGTCCGGATGCTTGAGAACAAAATCTCTGATGAAGTGCGCGGTAGTGGGTAATCTTCCACTTGCTCTATAACTAATAAGCTTCAAGTAGAATTGAATGGTTGTCAACTGGGATGCACATTCCTTGTCCTTGCAATGTTGCCTGCTGTTGACGCATGTCTGCGGTAATAATTTGGCGGAAATAAATTTGATCACCAACCTTATCAAGCCAGGAAATTCTTCAGTTCCATTTATAATTTCATCCATAGTTAATTTAACTTCATTTGCCTCGCCTCTTGAGAAAAGATTTGGTTTTTTTTCTGGGCAACCGTGATAGCCATTTAAGTAAACCGCGTTGTTGCAGAGCAAGTCATTGCCATCATTGATAAATCTATCAAACCAACTAAAATCATATCCTGTAAACAGTTCGAGATCTATGTTCCATAAACTGGGGTTTTTGAACCAAAAGCTTTCATTAATGGCAGCATCGACCTTATGTGCTGTCTTCATGTTTTCTTCGATTTTCAGAATGGGCACATAGAAGTCGGGAACGAATTCCAAGATCGCTTGACTCACTAATGTGATGAACACGGAATAAGCTGCATTTTCAAAATCTGTGAGTTGAATCTCCATCGGCCGGAACTCGACTCTCCAGCCCGGCTTCTTTGACGAGTCTCCGTTTTCAAAGCCTTCTGGGTATAAAGCGGGAGGCTTGAATCTCAAGGTTTGCCAGTTTGTCAGTTGGATATTCTCAAAATGGTCATTGTCCAATTCATTGTTTTGGTCCACCCTCTCGCTGAAAATAACAAGTGGATCTCTGATAAAGAGATGCGCAAAATGTTGAGCCAACTCTTCATCAAAATTTTCATCCTTTGTGAGATTGTCATATACCATCTTATTAATTGGCGAGTAAAGGTCATTGTAAGATTTTTTGAAATAGGATTTCTCCTCGTTGAAATCTTTGTCGCTCAAATAGGAATCAATGGAATCGTAACGAGATTTTGGGATTTTTTGAATGGGTTTTCCATCTTGAGTAGACATGTACGTGTCTCCAAATTCATTGGAGAGTTTGTCGCCATTGACGCCACGTCCCCCGCCCAACTGGTTGATATGACTCCTTATCTTATCGGACACGTCCAAGCCGCCAAAGAGGTCATATCCAGCAAAGGGCTCGAGATCTTGTTCAACAAATGTTCTGTCATCAACAGAACCGCTTATAACGTTCCATCTTACATCTTGATTTACCAAATATCCCTTAAATATCGGTGCTGCAGCTGTGAGCGCTAGCATGACGGGAGTCAATGGGGCCAAGGTGTCATATAAATAGCGACTCTGTGCTATATCAGATGCTTGCATCGTAATTTGTAGACAGGATGAACCCATTCCAAATCCCATTGAGTCCATGTAGACGTGGCCGGGCTTGGCTGCACCCAACCAGGGTTCCGCATCTGAAGTGAAAAGGTCCCTTTTGGGAATTGAGTCATCCATTAGTTTTGTGTTCTCATCTGGGTAGAACGGGATGTTGATCGCAACCTTTCTACCCCGTCTTTTTCTAATATTAGCGGTCAAAGTTGGAAATCTGGCATGTCTGTTGATGATTTCATCCGGAAGAAACAACGATTGGGATGCCGGGCCAATGGGCTTTGCCTTTGGAGATGTGAAATCCCCACATCCCATACGAGGATAAGAAGTCAAAGTCAATGGTACAATGTTTGAGGGGAGCTCTGTCTGGGCAACCTCTCTTCTCGTGACCATATTCTTCTCAACATATGCAAAATCATCAAGGACGGTACCATCATAAGGTTTCAACGGTGTCGTTTCGATCATATAGCGACCATACTCGGGATGAAAGCTTATGTTGTTGTCCACTGCCTTTCGAAGGGTGTCCGGCTTCTCCGGGTCTGAGAAGTCATTTAGGATGTGGTCTTTATCGATCGACAATTTAGCGGACTTGAGATCCTTGTTGACATCAACGAGCATGTACTCAACTTCGTCTCCCCAGTAGAAGTGGTCATTTTTCCTGTGGGAATGTTGGCGGAATATGTTTTTCAATTGAGCTATTCCGCTCGAACGCACATGTTCGTTGTGCTTTCTAGCCGTGCTCCAATCGAGTGGAGTTCCTAGAGACAACAAACCCATTTGAGAAGACAAGAAAGAGAGACGTTTCCTTCAGGAGAGTTGTTAATAGAGCCTCTAGATGATGTTAGATCGCGGGCAAAATCAACGAACACTCTTGAGTGACTGCACCTCGTATGGTTGATAACTCAAAATTTTCGAGTTGATACCGGTATATAGCTGATTGAACTTAATAAGCAATTTGTTGCGCGAGCGCCCTGTGGATCGTAGTATAAGACATCGTGCATGTGTTGAATCAAAATCCATGCTTGCACCACGGTTAAATCCGTTATCTCCAGATGTGTGCTGTTCAGACATAAAGTTGCGGAGGGCTGGAAATCGACTTTTAAAAAAAAAAAAAGGTACTACTGACGTCTCTTATTTAATTTATTATTCATTTATATGCGACACCTAGTGTATTTAAGAAAGTCCTGCGACATTTGACACCACACAACCCTCTTCGCCGGCCTTCTTCTCCTTTAATTCTCCGATGATGACTGGATCCTCGCCAGCCAATTTGAAGTCATTCATAACCTCTTCAACGTTGCTCTTTTCCACAATGACAACCATACCGATACCAACATTGAACGTCTTCAACAAATCGGCGTATGGAACATTTCCTTGCTTACCAAACCACTTGAAAATTTCTGGAACTTCCCATTTGCTGAGGTCAACTTGACCTTGCAAATGCTTTGGCAAAGCCCGGGGGATGTTCTCAACTAAACCTCCACCGGTAATGTGGGCCATTCCGAGCAACAATTTCTTCTTAATAGATGGAAGTAGTTGCTTCACGTAAATCTTAGTAGGTACCAAGAGCTCCTCACCGATTGTTTTTCCGCTCTTAGACCATGGAGCAACAGATTTGTATTCGAATTCTGATTTTTCGATAATATGACGGACCAAAGAGAAACCGTTGGAATGAACACCATCTGATCTCAATCCGATCAAGACATCGCCTTCTTTCATGGATTCTATCTTAGGTAAAATCTCACTCTTTGTGACGGCACCCACGGCGGTACCATTAGTGTCATAATGACCAACGTCATACATACCTGGCATCTCTGAAGTTTCACCTCCAACCAAGGCACAGCCAGCTGTAATACAACCATCAGCGACACCAGAAACGAACTTAGCGGCAACATTGACATCAAGCTTACCGGTAGCAAAGTAATCGAGGAAAATCAAAGGTTCAGCTCCTTGAACAACCAAGTCATTGACGTTCATTGCCACCAAGTCAATACCGACTGTGTCGTGAATGTCCATAATTTGGGCGATTCTCAATTTAGTACCAACACCATCTGTGGCCGCAACCAACAAGGTTTCAGCGCCATCGTAACCAGCGGCTTTAAGATCAAAAAGACCACCGAAACCACCAATATCCGAATCCGCACCAGATCTAGCAGTGGACTTCACCTTAGCCTTGATTTGTTCAACCAACAAATTACCATTGTCCACAGACACTCCAGCTTCAGCGTAGGTGGTTCCTTGTTGCTTGACTTCTGCATCTCTGAACGCTCTGTGTGCGATATCTTTTCTGTTGTACTTCTTGTTGAATGAAACGTGCTCGACACCAATGTAAGCTCTGTCAACAGACTCTCTCAAGGTTGAGGCCGTAGCAGTGGATGCAATGACTCTTCCTCCAGCAGTAACAATCTTCCCATCTTTCTCGGCAGTTCCAGCGTGGAAAATGTAGGTGTCCTTTGGAGTATCTTTAATTGTGATTTCGTCACCCTTGCCGTAAGCTTCAGGGTAGCCACCAGCGGCCATCACAACAGTGCTTGCGTAAGTGTTCTCTTTAACTTTCAACTCTACTGAGTCTAATCTGTGTTCTGCTGCCGCCAACATAATTTGAGCGAGATCAGAGTCGTCTGTCAACAAAGGCAAGACTGTTTGGGTTTCTGGGTCTCCAAATCTGACATTGTATTCGAGAACCTTTGGTTCTTTCAGTGGGGACAACATTATTCCGGTAAACAAGACACCACACATTGGGAATCCATCTTTTCTCATACCATCAATTGTTGGCTTGATGATGGATTCATTGATCTTGGCCAAGACGCTCAGAGTGGCAATTGGTGCAGGTGCGTATGCTCCCATACCGCCGGTGTTCAATCCGGAATCACCATCTCCAATTCTCTTATGGTCTTGGGCAGCTGGGAAGTTGAAGAAGGAGTAACCGTCGGTGATGGTCAAGATAGACAATTCATCACCTTCCAAAAACTCTTCGATAACGATCTCATCACCAGCTGAGCCGAAGTTCTTGGCCACCATAATTTCATCCAATCCGGCCAAAGCCTCTTCCTTGGTTTCAGGGATCAAGACACCTTTTCCTGCAGCGATACCATCTGCTTTCAAGACAATCTTGTAGTCAACTTCAAGAATGTGCTTCTTAGCGTCCTCGACGTTCGTGAAATTCTTAAATCTGGCAGTTGGAATATTGTGCTTGTCCATAAAAACCTTGGAAAAGGCTTTAGAACCCTCCATTACGGCAGCTTTTGCGGAAGGGCCAAAGACTGGGATACCTACCAGTGTGAAGACACTGGTGATACCGTCAACAAGGGGCTGCTCTGGACCTGGAATGACCAAATTAATGGATTTCTCAAGCGCAAATTTCTGCAACTTGTCGAAGTCTTTAGGGGATCCAGATAATTCTGGAACATTGACGACGTTGTCTGCAATAGACGAAGTTCCACCATTACCTGGTGCAACATAAATTTTGGCAACGGAGCTAGATTGTGCTAATCTCCAGGTGATAGCATGTTCTCTACCACCGTTACCGACCACAAGAATGTTCAAGGCAGTCATTTAGCTAAAAATTTTGTTCGATGTACTTATCAAAGATAAAGGATGATGGGGGAAAGCTGTATCTTTAAACAATTTTTTTTTTTTTTCCCGCATAGCACCCAATACAATTTTTGACTCTGTTAATTAAGGTACTAAGGAATCTGCGAGCTTTCGCAGACTGTAACAAAATGACAGCCTGCGCAGTATTCGAGTCAACTCATACTCGTACTCGACTCAGTATGCACCTGACTCTTAGTATGATTGAGGGCACCCAAACCATTTTTACTTCAAGAATGCGCCAAGACTCTACAATGTCATTTTCCATTGGTATAATCATGCTGGTAGGTATTGAAATTTATATATGTACAAGCTGATCAGATTGCAACATCTCCCAGGCCGACTATTCCCTCAAATTTGTATGATTCGTCGCTTGGAACCTTGACATCCTCACCTTCTGAAGTGATTGGAGAGTACAAGTAGTACGACAACAAAGCGTTGACAACGGCTCTAGTTTTAGCCTCGTTCAATGAAGAGCCCACACCTTCGCCCAACTTTTCACTACCGCTAAAAGCGCCAGCAACGTAAATGGCATGTGCGGACAATCTTCCTGTTTCCGCAACCAATCTGATTTCTAGTGGTGCTCCAAGACCAAGTTTCTCGCAGACTCTGGCTAACTCCCTAGTAGGTTTGCTGAATTGAAACATCTCAGACAAGTTCAACTTTCTGCACAAGACATGATTTTCGATGAAGCTCTTGGTAGCTGCCTCACCCTCATGAGTATAGAGACCACCAATGATGGCTCTGACTGCAGATGCATATGCATCTTGCTCCTTGCTCAAATATGTCATGTTGTCACCGTTAAGAGAATTCAACTCCGTTTCAGACAACTCATAAACGCCGGATTCTTGGGTTTGTTCCTTAAACTTGTCAAGAATAAATCTCAATCTTCCATATTGCAAGTTCTCGGGCTCGTTTGCAAGATGCTTTTGTAATTTGGAGGTTTTGTCGATTTCAATACCCCAACTTTTACCGATTTCGGCCAACACTTCAGGGCCCATGTATGCATCAACAGCAGCGTTGTGAACAGCCATAGGGAGCCTTGGATATTTCATTAGCAAGTGTTCACTGACATAGTATGAAAGAAAATTTTTACCCAAGGTATTAAGGCCAAAATTACTGGCCAACCCGCCAAATTTATCCAAGTTCAATGCTTGGGATAAGGTAGAATGCGAGTAGTTGGATGGGAGTCTTAGTCTAGCATGTAATGCAATCAATGGTGGGGATTGTTGAGCAGTAGACTCTGGTAATCTGTGGGTAAATATGCTGTGTTTGTATGAGGCATAGTCTGTGATTGATTCATATTTGGTTCCCAATGATTTGTCCATCTCAGAGGAATGGTATGCAGCAAGAGACACGCGGCCTAATGTTGCCAGACGGATCTTTGCCAATGGCGATCCTCTATTCAAAGCCCTCAACATTATATGGAGTTTAGGCTTGTGATGGTAAGTGCTAATGAACTATTACTGCAGCTTACTGTAGACAAAATTTTCAGACATGGTGCTCGCACGACGTTTGTCTTGAGCTGCGAAAAAACTCGATTCTGTCTGCCCTGTTATTTCCTGTTTTGTCAAACTATAAGCTACGACTTTCACGTCACAAACATCTGAATATGTAACTTTATGAATCAATCTTTCTTCTGCGTCTCTAATTCAGGTTTGTTTTTTTTTTTTTTTTTGCTGAATTTAGCACAAAACCAGATGTCATTTTTCTCTACTCATAAGCTGCTTCAATGCTTAAATGATGTGTCTGGTGGGATCCATTGCTTTTATTTGATCTGACTTAACTTTTGAGGAGAAATCTACTAATCAGACGTTTTTGTTGTATGCTAGATGCTAGAGCCAAATGCTTGTAAGTCTGTGATTGAATTGTGATTATGGATATTGTATCCATCAAATTACACACCGAAGGATGCCAGAAGAATTAGTTATAATTTCGCGTTTCGAGCACTACTAGGACAAAAGTCTCACTTCTTGGCCTTACAAACGAAGTGAATACTTACTGATTGAGTAATTGCCTTTTTTTTCCTTCCTCTTTTATTTTCTCTATTTCTCTACTTTAAATTCGCATTTCACAATCTATCAAATCATTCTTGCTCTCCCAGAGGGTATATATTAGAGAGTCTGAAAGACAGTATCGTATTTGTCCCTGTACGTAGGCGCGTTAGTCATAGAGGGAAAAAATCGTAATCAACGCTGTCGCAGCTAGATTGGGCACCGATCACACTATAATCTATTCTTCGAAAACGTATAAAATGTCAGCACAACAAAACGTCCTTACACCGTATATAAAATCCCTTCTCCTACAACCACCAAACTTGACACCCAATGATTTGGCCATTGTACTTCGGTCGATTTTTAAGGGTATCCCATCTGAGATACAGGTTTCAGCATTCCTTACAGCGCTCCGAATGAGGGGCTTGGACCATCAGCCCGAGTTCATTGCTACGGCAGTATCAACCATCTTAGAATTCTCCGACATAATTGATACCTCACAAGTAGACCCTCGTGGTTTTGTTGATATCGTCGGGACTGGCGGGGATGGCCAAAATACTTTCAATGTGTCCACATCAGCCGCTATAGTCGGAGCTGGTATGGGTCTTAATATTTGCAAGCATGGTGGCAAGGCCGCCACTTCATCATCTGGTTCAGGCGATTTACTAAAGTGTCTTGGAGTTGACCTTACAAATGTGAATCTGAGATCAACCCCGGAAATTACTAAAAAGTCGACGTTCTGCTATCTCTTGGCCCCATTATTCCATCCTGCCATGGCCAAGGTTGCTGGTATCAGATCCCAGATGGGCATTCCGACCATATTTAATATCTTAGGGCCCCTCATGAACCCTATGCCCATCAGAGCTAGAATATTAGGTGTGTATTCAGAGGCCTTGGGTGAGTCGTATGCCAGGGCAGCTGCCGAGTTGGCCAAGAATTCTCTCGTTCATGAAAGAACAATGGTCGTTTTTGGTGAGGTAGGTCTTGATGAAATTTCACCTATTGGTTCAACTAAGTGTTGGGTCATTGAAAGCTCAGGGGAAATTACCACCATGTCAATTTCCCCTAAAGACTTCAACTTGCCCGAGCACAGTTTGAACCTAGTAAAAAGCGGAACACCAGAAGAGAACGCAAAAATCTTATTCCACATTTTGCGCCAAGACCACCCAGCCTACAAAATTAAAGACACAGACAACCATCCTCTTGTCGACTACATTTTGATGAATTCTGCTGCGCTTGCCGTGATAGCCAATCTTACCGATTCTTGGGTGAACGGTGTTGCATTGGCAAAAACAGCAATTGCATCCGGAAAAGCTCTTCAGGCATTAGACGATTTCAAAGCTGCGATCGCCACAATTTAAAACTTAAATAGACGTCTCATCAGATTGAACACTATAAGCTTGTTGTAGTCGAGTTTGCAATAACCTAGTTAATAGCGCGAATATTAATGTACTCTCACCTGTACTGGCTTCAGAGGTACGCAGGCCGCGAAAAACTATACTCTCAAAAGCAGGGTCGTGCGCCGCTCATGAATATCCACCAACCAAATTCTCAGAAGATCAGTCAAGTAATCCTAACTCAACAGTTGCTGATAACAACCTACTCAACACAACATGGCCCACTCTCCTCCATTGAACATATACGCTATCGGCGCCATGACCTCCGTCGTCGCCATATACGCCTGGATTAAATCTCCTTTGAAATATAAATGGGCTGCTGAAAACAGACTCAGTCCAAAGGCTGACTTAGCATGGAGAGAGGGTGCTCAAAAGTGGCTCGATGCTAAGAACCCTTGAGTCCGTCAGCGACAGGCAACATGGTGGGCTTCAAAATGCCGCCTGTATGTCGCCATCCCACTCATTTACACATTTCCATATTTACAGAGCATCTAATATCAATACAAAATTTGAATAGAAAAAATGTAGCCAAAGCAACAGCTCCTGCGGCCGCTTTGAATAGTTTACGAAATCCATACTAAGTGATGCAAATAGATATATTACTACTAACTTTCCTTGATGCTGGAGAAGGGGATTGCGCGTGAGAATTCGTCCTTGAGTTGAAGTTTAATCAAATCACTTTCCAATTTTACAAAGCACCAGAGCCACCTTCTCAAGATTTCGAGAGCCTCCAAGGTTGCGAATCCCAAAGACAAAGAGTCGTAGCCGAAGAGAAAGTTTCCTACCCTGTTTGTCACTCTAAGGTCTATTTCAGTTTCGAGCATGACAAACGCTTTGAAAATCCAGATGAATCGAAGCATGAAATCGGCAACGATCACCAAGATGTAAACCAGTTTTGCCTGGCATAATAATTTGCTGTTGTCTCTCAAGATGACAAGTCTTCGAAAATTGCCACTGAAAAATATGTCGAAGGCCTCGAAGCCCCAGTCCATACGGATGTCCCACACAAACAGGTAGAGCGAGCTTGCGAAAGAAATGAGATACCAATATTTATCAAGCAGCTTTAATTCTTCGAGGACATTAGGGTCGCTTTCATCTGCCATCTTTGACTTTATGTACATGTTAAGAATGACAGGACCTAACAGAAGAGAATACTTGAGTAAGTTGTAAAAATGCTGGGTTTGCTTGGTGGTTTTGTATTCGTACCAGCATTGCTTGATTCTGATGAGTGCGGGATAAGACAAGACAAGAGCTTCAAGAGTCAAATTATAGGTTGCGGTGAAGGCAAATGACCACATCAATGCCACAAAGTCATTTATGACCTTCGAGTAAGATGTAAGACTATCAGAGAGAAGAATGTCATTGGTGCGCATGGTGGCTGAGTTGATATTCCCGAGCAAGACTCTCTTGAGAGTTGAATTCACTCGATCTTGACCGGAGGAGCCTCGCTTAAAGAACAATATGTACAACGAGAAGCCAATTGAACAAAGAGGCGCTAGCGACTTCAAAGCGAAGCGGAGGCGAGAGTCATCATCCAAAAGAACAAGCGAGGCCCAGTAACCAGCTAAGGTTACAGAATTCATGGACAACACAAGTCTCACCTTGGCCCAAATGCCCTGAAGTAACAAGGAATTTTCCTTCATTTCAGCATTGTAAAGAGTTGCCATGTTTCCACTGACGGGATGAGTATCATTGCCGTCGGTGCTGTATTTGTGAGGAGAATATGATAAGTTCAATAACGCCAAGCAGTTGATGTGAAAGCCATGGTAGCACACGTGGACCAAGGTTCCCCAAAGAGACACTCCTAGCGCAATTAGTAGCGATACACGAAAAGGAACGGGAAGCACGTCATTGAAGACTAGAGAACCTGGGCCTGTGCTTGTCATTTCGCTGGTGCCTCAATGAGTTGACCGTTTTCAAGTCGGAGGAGGCGCGGCTTACACACGTAGCCGAGCGGAGGTAGTGTCTAGTATTGCAAAACGTCAAACCTGCCACTATGGTTCAGCGCACGAAGCATACAGGCAATACAGCTTTAATCTGATGAAGCGGCATGCGGCCGCTTACATAGACGAAGTACCTTAGCTACAATGCTTTACAGAAATTGGTCATGAGGGGAAAAGATATCGAGTCAGGCTTCAGACACACAAAGTGTGTAAAGGTTTTTAATCAGAAATTTTCATGATTAGCATGGAAAACATCATTAGCCATCATCGAGAAACTACGCAAGGTCGAAAAGACTTCACTTGCACTAAATGTTAGTTTACGCCCTGGGGAAATATCGATTAGCAAGTTAAGATACAATATCAGAATTTTCAGTGTGTTTGGTTATTTATCGAATCGGTCATAGTCCTGAAAAGGATCCTCCGCCTGGGGCGACATTTAGTCATCATAGTATCACTTTAAGACTTGCGTAACAGGATTGTGACATACCTCAAGACTGCTTTCAACAAAGCATTAAGTACACCGTGAGGCGTAATTAACGGTTTGATTGTGTAAACAATTCTGACAGGCTAGAAGAGATGTAGGATGCCTTCTTATATAGTGCCGGGAAAAATTATTTCTGGTGCGACGGTGCGTTACCCGGCATTTACTGCGCAGAGGATGTATACATGTAGGGCTAGGCGTGGTGCGCTTCATGTGGAGACCGTCTCTATGTGAGGCTGTACTGGTGTGAGGCCGTTACGGTTAGGACGCTTACGGTTGCGACGCTTACGGTTGAGTCTGTGCAACGTTGCTTCTGTTCAAATATATGAAATTGTTCCTTTTTATCTAATCCCTATTTCTGCTTTTCATTTTGCTAGCCTTAGCCTTCCTGTTGTTCTCCCTTCTCTCCGACTTGGTCAAGTATCTGAATTTCTTCTTCTTTTGTGCAGGCTTTGTTTTGGGCTTAGCAACTCCACAAATGACAGCGTACTTCTTAGCTCTGTCAATGGAGTTTTCTAGAATCTCTTCCGACTTCTTCAAGTCGACATTATTCGATTTAGCGATACGATCGAGCGAAGAGTCACCCACACGTGCGAGGTATGGGTTATCGAGAGAATCGATCGTGACCATGGTCTCCTCGTCCACCACTGCATCACCCATGGCATCTAGGTTGTCCACCTTGTAAGATTCCTTTTTGTGTAGAATGCCCTTGACTGGCTCCTCCTTATCGGATTCAGCCTCTTTCTCCTCAAATCCATTCCATTCGTCATCAGCCTTCTCATTCTTCAAGAACTCGGTGATGTCAATCTTCTTGGCCTCCTCCAATTCATTGAGCTTGGCCTCGAATTCTCTTTGCTTCTCCTCCCTGGCCTGCTTTCTAGCCTCGACTCTGGCCAATCTGTCTTGCTCTTCGTGGAACTTGATGGCTTTCTTTTTCCTCTCCACCTTTCTCTTGTGGAATCCGGTCAAGTATTCCGTTCTAGATTCTCTGTCAAAAACGACTTCGTCGACTCCATATTTCTTGGCTTGCTTTTGGCGATATCTGCTACCACCAGTAAGAATTTCCCTGTTAGTTCTAGCCGACATTGTTCTGTGTCGACGTTGTAACTTGGCTTTTTGTATGTATTTTCGCGATGAGCATCTTTCAGCTGCCTAGGGTGCTCACTCGAAAAAATGCGAGAAAGACATGTACCTCAGTGAGAAGCTTGAGTATATCAACGAGTTGGCCTAAAAGAAGATTCTCTTTCAGCCAAGAATACTAGCCCGAACACAAAAAAGCTCCAATGGATAATACAGATGACATCAAGGGTTTTGTCGACTCTCTTAACTCATCCATCGAACAGCTCGGTGTGGCCCTAGAGCCTGCTCTCATAAATTCTTTAGAAGACACCATATCTCGATGCAAACTGCCCCAAGAAAAAGTCAAGACCTACCATGACCATTTGTATACGCTTATATCTGTCTTATTTTCCTACTTGAAAGTTTTGGGTGTGAAGACAGAGACCCATCCTATCATGAAAGAGCTAACGAGAATCAAAGATTCCATGAAAGAATTCAAGAACGTACAAGACTCATTGCAGAATGCCCGGGAGACGGATCATAAGAAAGCCGAGAAAGCATCTACTTTTCTCCAGAATACTTTGGGAACCACTGGCGGGCAGGCTACCCCAGACAGCATGAAAACTCCGGCCATCAGCTCTGCTAATTTCCAGGGGACTCACACAAAATTCGAAGATGAGCAGAATAGCGATCATAAAACCATCCCAGAAGCTGTAAAAAAGCAAGAAACTACAAAGGACAACAAGAAACAGACAAGAAAGACCCTGAGTAAAAAATCCCAAGACAAGAAGAAGCTGGCGCAAGACAAAAAGAAGGCATTTAAAGTGACAAAGCCTGGAAAGCATTAGCACGTTTACATATATTACAATTATAGAAAATTGATCATTTCATCGTATACATTCGATCTAGAAAAATTCTAGAAATACGTGTTCATCTCGGTAAATAGCGTTGACCACGAAATAAATCTCCATCAAAAGATTTGGAAATTTGGAATTAAAGTAGTTGTAAAAGCCAGAGGGGAGTGGGCTCATTTTTTTCTGTAACTCTGGAGGCATATCGTTGAAGTGGTGATATTTGTTCCGCAAAGATCGTAAGAGATCTATAACCTTATCACCCTTATATTTTCGGTACTTTCCCAAATTATCAATAAACTCGGAATCAAACTTACCTAGCCAGTCTCCTTGATGAATTTTATTTCCAGTTGTTTCGAGAAATAACAAATTCTCGCTAGGTGGATCCCTCCGTTCGATTTCAAATCGATCTGAAACCTTCAAAAGAAACTCGAGCTTCTTGTTCATACTCCAAAAGTATGGATGCCTTAAAATTTGCCCTGTGCTAGGTCTCATCCTGGGGTTGAAATCGATCATTGTGCTAACAAGATGCTTGGCTTCCACATGATCTTGCGGACAATACCTCTCCATGCCTGACAAATCGTATTCTCCTTTAATTATGTTTCCTTCGCGCAAATATCTGTCACCAAAAGGATGGCGGCCATTCGATAAAATGTAAAAGAAAACGCAACCTAAAGAAAATATGTCAATCGCTTTCGTGAGACGTTTGGCGGGATTATCATCTGTTGATGTCGATTGTTCATTCGATTTCGATATCGAGGAGTTAACTGTGTCAGGAGATATTTCCATCAAATCGTGGTGAAGAAGTAATTCTGGCGCTCTCCACCCAGAAGTTCCAGAAGCAGCATTTTGCATCGTTGCTCTGAATGATGACTGGCCATAGTCAAGTTTTTTGCACAAGCCGAAGTCTGAAATTAGCATACGAGCAGAGCGGGTTTCGTCAGTCCGTTCTTTGCTCGATGATTCACCCACAAGAATATTCTGAGGTTTGAGATCACGGTGAACGATCTTCAATGAGTGCAAATAATCTAAACCTCCCAACAATTGAAAAAGTATATGCTTGTTTGTACTTTGACTCATTCGTAAAAAGTCAGGAAATAATTGCGGCTTTTCAATGATCTCTTCTAAGGAACACGCGCAAAGCTCAAGGGCAATGTACAAAAACTTCTCTTTCTCACTAGATTGTGAACAGAAATACCGAATAACATTCGGGTGATCATCACTTTCTTGAAGGAGGCGGACTTCATGATTTGCAATGTCGTAAAACTCTAGAAGCATGCGTTTGACCGCGACGGGTCTATTTTCGAAAGTTCCTTCATAGACGACCGTACCATGTGAGCCATATCCTAAAATCTTTTGTGAAATAACCAAGTTGTTGTCAATTTGAAGCTTTTTGTGTGGCTTTTTCAGTCGAATTCTCTTTTTCACTAGGGAGGTTGTCGATATTGGGTCATCTGACAGATTTTCATCAGCTTCTTCGGGAAATGCTACCTTTGATACAGTTTCCTCGTACTCTTCTGTCGGCTTTTTCAATTTTGCTCCTCGTTTTCCGCCCCGGCTGCCTCGCTTACGTTTCTTCTTCGTGAGCAGTGACGTATCGTTTGTATCCAGATTCTCGTCTCCTGAATTATTATCCGCATCTTTCACAGAATCAATGCCTTGTGTCTCGGTTAACACTTTGGAATTTGGATCCCATTGCTTACTCCCAAAAATATCAGAGTCAAGATCCTCCTCGTACTTATCCACGTTCAAATTGATTTGCTTGACGTTGTTTGAGGTATCCATTTCGGTTATGGTGGTTGTAGACGCATTCTTTTCTGTGATCTCCTGATCTTTTATGTCCTCGAACTCACCATGCGACTTGCTCTTCAGGCCCCTGATGAGGTGGCCAAGTTTTCTAAAGGCGAATAGAAAGAAAATGAGAATCGACATCACGAACAAATCCTCCATAATACGGTACAAGATAGAGATGGACAGTCTCTGGTATGGTGCATGAGGTATGTTAGCCTCTTCTCGAAATTTGACCGGCAAATTGGAATTGAAATTCGGCTCATATTGGCTTGACTCTGTTCCCTCACCTTTTGTAACTGGAAATTCCCGGTGTTTAGATTCCGGAAAAAGTATGCCATCCATGAAGCTAGGCACAACAGCCTTACCGGTTGTCTGTGGTAACATATTATCAGGTACACCCCCGGAACCCTCAATTTCTTTGACGGTCTTAGGCATAAAATTTGTGGATGGTCGGTAGTTGTTCTCCATAGTGAGTAGCTCTAGCTCATGGACTCCACTTATAATCAAATCAGATCGTTCATCCTTCAAGGACATTTCCCTGAGCTGCTTAGCCGCATCTTGACTGAGAAAACCAGCTTCATATTTCTTGAGTGCTGATTGGTATGTAGATAAAGGTGCCGATTTTATCAATGTTGGGTAGTTATCGTAGCTCATGGCAAACCACTCATTACTATTTGCAGTTTTGTTGACAAAACATAAGTTCTCATTCTGGTTGCTTGGAGCAGCATGTCGCTGTAAGTCGTTCAATTTTTTGATGGGATGTGGGAGGGCAATCAAGTCACCCATTCCACTAGGTTTGTTAAAGACATCAAAGATGTTCACCGCGAGGGATGGCAAACGGCAAACCCACGTTGGTGTTCCCAGTGCTTTGCTCAAAGCCAATAAGGATTTATCGTAAAAAGGAGTGAAATACAAATCATCTGTCGAATGGTCATTTTGAGACAGGAGATCAGTATCGACTTTATTCGCACCCCATTGAGAATAAGTAACATTCCAAACAATACTTGAATTAAGTTTAGAGTGTATAGTGAGCTCATATGTGGTTTTTCCTAGTTGCAAGAAACCCAGTGAATGGCTGGATTTTTCGATGGTATGTTGATAAACATCAGGAACAGGGCAACTCTCTCCTTCTACGGAAGTTCCGTATTTGTTTAAGACTTCCCCTGTACTGATATCAATTGTGAACAAAGAAGTCTTCCTTGTTCCTGTGTAAATGTTGTTGTCTCCTTTCATCGAAAAAGGAGATTCCATCACCAAGTTCTCAATTGACGCGGGTAATTTGCTCAAGCCATATTCGGAGGTGAAGTAGTACAATGAGCCATCTTCATATGGCTCCACCAACCACTGTATATCTGTGTCTTCAAAATGGTTGCCTAAGCTTGAGAATCTTTCCAGGACCTTTACAAGAGGATCTTCGAGTGGAAGGGTCCATAGTAGCGTACCTGTGTTTCGTTCAGCCCCATGAAGATTTCCATCTATGTCGCTCACAATGATCACATTTGAGAGATCCCAATCACTCAAGCTTCGTAACTCGAATTGCGAGGGAGTAGTGTTGGCTAGGTCACCACCTTTTGTCGAACCTAATTGTGTGTGAGAGGTGTCAAATGCCACGTTTCTGAAGGTGGTAGCCAACACTGAACATACAAAAACAACAATGAAAGCTAACTTTTGGTTCCAGTTCAAATGCATTCTGGGTCCACCTATGAGGATTGGTGCAAGAGTACCCGAAAGGGGTTGTGAAGACCACTATTCAATTTTGGTTCCAATGCAAAAAAAAAAAAAAAAAAAATCAGAACGCCTTGTAGCACAGCTGGGGTTCAGTTTAGAAGCTCAACCTCCAAGGTATCCTGGTCGATGCTTTCTTGGGGAAGGCCGGAAATGACGAGTCCCGCGACTATTTGAGATGAGAAAGCTCAGTTAAAAGGTGATGTGCAATCCAGTGCTAAAGTGAAAAGATTCCGAGGAATCCCACGAATTGAAAACGAGTCCTCTGTCACAAATTAAGTTGGCAGAGAGATATTTTAGGTGCCCTAGACTAAGAAGGGCGAAGAAGTCTTCTCACTTTTTTAATCAGACGGTGCTGCACACTGCTGCAGATACGTGCACTGCACGTCATTTATTATGGAGTGATCTTATCGTCTGGATCTTGGTCTAACGTTGAACGACTTCGAACTACGATTGTTCATAGATGTGTTTCTAGATTTAAATAGAAACTCTCTACAAGAAAGACACATGATAAGGAGACACTTATGTGTGCTTTATTAGCAGGTTGCCAACGCCATTATGATGATCACGATCAACGTGGGTTGTCGGGGGATTGTTTTTCCTTTTGCTTTAAATCGTTACTTAAAACTATGATTATTAACTTTCTATTTGTGAATTGGTTGATGTTCTCTTCTCTATGATACGTCAGACCAAGTCAGTACCAAGCACAAAACCTCATACGCAGCACTGGTGTTCTATTTTGCTTAAATTAGTTCTTTGTAAACATGGTCAAGTCGCTTTTTCGTAAGCCTCAAAATTTCCCTGGATTGTCGGGAGGATTCAACTTTTGGTTTCAGTGTAAAGTCGTCCGTTTCTGAAAACCCAAATCCCTCAGACTCGCCCGTTCTGGAAAGAATCCATTGCCACAATTGAGCATTGCCTGCAATGCGGTTGTTCCTATCTTTTAACCGTGTTTCAACTGTAGGCGAAATGTAATAGCTTTTTTCGTTAATAGTAACGGTCTGCCCAGAATCAGAGGTAAGAACGAATTTGTTTCCGTCGCCACCCTTGTTGAAAACGCGAAGTAGTAAAAAGGAGTATAAAAAGGATGTAACCATCGCTAGTAAAAGACCGACGGCCCGATTTCCCAACATGGGGATTTGTATAGGAAGCGCTTTGCCCATGTCGTCAAGAAGCTGACAGACTTGATCAATAATTGTTTTATTTTGAACCTGCTCTGTATTCGATTCGCTTACTGGAGGTTCTTGCTGACTCACAGATTTACTCTTTTTTCTCTTCTTCCGAGAACCCAGCAGAGCTCCTGACAGTAAAGCGTCATTGACCATGTCAGTCATGACCTTCATGGATGATTTTTGACCTTCTAAGCTCGCCTTCTCGATAGTTCCTTTAATCCACGATTTCGAGCTCCATTCTATATTTGTGTAGACATTTAATTTGGTGGAATTGTCAGGACCCCAAGAAAAATATTGTTTAGTCCGAACTTTGAAAGAGTTACCCAGGGGAACGTCGGGACTCTGAGTTATTTGCTCAACTTCACAATAATTCTCGTAGTCACAAGCAAGAAGTTTTTCAGAGAGCAAACACTTGGTTTGTTTTGGGCCAATAGGGTTCGTCAAGGGTTTAATGTAGGTATAATTTCTTTCTTTGTGCTCAGAGTTGAGCTCTGTTATCTTATCCTTAGTGATGTCAAAATTTTTCGACTGCTCCAATATTTTAACGAACACTGCATTGTCCAGTCCATATAACAAATTGAAAACCACTCCCAAGGGGGCCTTGAAAGTCTGTTCAGTAATGTGGACTTGGTCCAGGGGAAAGTCTGGCTTAGTGGGTTCATGAGCTGATGGTCCCGGATTTGGAAAACCCTTAAATAGACCAACTTTTTTTGAGGCCGGAGTATTTGGTTCCACCGATCCAGAATCTTGCTTGCCTTCAGATGAATTCTCATGAGATTCTGTGCTGTTCAGAGTAGCATCCTTATCCACTGAATTAATCCTCAGGTTCTTTCTTCTATTTTTTAGCTTCTTAACGAAGCTCAATTCATGATTATTGTCGTAATCAGACAGAGATTCTGCTTCCACATCTTCGCTCAGTTCTAAATCGCTTTCATCCAGGGTCGAGTGGACAGCTTGCAGATCTGATCTCCGTTTACCTTGAACTTTGACTGTATCGCTGGTATTTTTTTCCAGCAATGCGCTGCTCCAGACCTTCGTGATCAAGCTAAAGGTTGCATCACGAGAGAGGAAAGATGCAAAAACGTACTTTTGATGTAGCGTTTTAATGATCATGCCGTTCGGAAAAAGTACAGCGGTGGATTTTTTTTCAATTTGAATGACTTCTTGCAAGGGGATAACAAGATTTGTGACCCAGCCAAGGATATTTGAGTTAAAGCAAATGAGGTTTTTGGTCAAGTAAAGCTTGCCATGAACTAGTATGTCCTTTGAGAGAGCACACGAAAACTCGGCTATAAGTTCTTCATTCGGAGAAACGTTCTTGAACGTATTGCGGAACTCTTTTCTCTTTTTAGAATTGGGCTCCTCTAAGTTATTCACGTCATGAAAGGTATCTAGATCAGCACCAGAGGACGCAGGTGCATAGGAATTCATTTCTGGATCGTCTGTTTCAAGCGTGTGTTCAGATTCGGCAGAGGAAGCATGAGAAAAAGATTTGCGACGGATAACCTTGCTGTCTTGAGAGCCAGAAACCATGAGCTTCAGGGCTGGTACGTCGGGGTTCGGAGACGCAACACCTTCCCTAGTGCGAGCCCTCAGCATTCTGTGTTCTTGATCACCAGTTGATTTCGATTCGAAATGTGAAAGTGTGAGGTCTCCATTACCTAAAGTGTTGACGGGCGAATCACGTACTGGTTCAAAACGAACGTTGGATGGTCGGAATTTTTCTCTGCTAGGGTCCGAATCGACACTTTCGTTAGAGCTCGATTTAGCTAGAGGCAAATTCGGATCTGAGGTGTGGACTCGTAGACCTCCAAGATGATCGGGAGATAACAAGTTGTTCGAAGACACGGAGTGTTCCCGTTTTGAGCCTATTATATTTGCAGCATTATGGGCAGCACTTATTATAGTATCGAGGAGGCCATGTGACTCGCTATTTCTTGGAAGAACTGCATCATCTGATGCGACTGTGTGGGTCTTTTGGAGTCTTGGAGAGGGATTCTCTATGTTAGACTCAGAACTCATGCTGGAATTGTCTGTGGAAGCTGTCTTCGATTGGTGACCCTCATGTCTAGGCATTGGTGAGTGTTTTTATGAAGAGCAATATGGGAGGAGGGGTTTAAAATCTAGCAATGTAGAGAAGTGGCATGTAATTAGCAGAGCAATTGGGCTTAATGGAGAAGAGACAAGCCAAGAAAAGCGCACTTATGGGGACTGTTGCCACATGTGCGCGGTGCTTGCTAGCATCACCCCGCATGACTGAGAGCTGCCTCCTTCCATGAGAAAGAGATTGTACCGCGCTGAAGCAATTGAGGCATTAAACAAAGCGTGATTGGCACTCCTAGAACGAGTTTATGTTTGTATTTTACTAAGCTTTTGGCGGGTGTCTATGCCAGCACGATGGTTGTGGGGGAGGCCCACTTCGCAACCAGATTATGTAGAGGTCAAAAGTGGCGGCCGGAATAGCCGGACAAAATGAAAGTTCCGCATCAGCGACTTACAGATATTTGTAAAAGAAACGCTCGGAGATTTAGAATGGCTCACAAACCTTATATTGAAATGCCCAGACTAGATTCCTCCAGGCATTGACTAGTTGCTGAAAATAGAGGCCACAGCCTCTTTGACCAGATTCGCCTGTTCGTACTTCGCATCATAGTCGATGGAGAAAACACTGAGTGAGGTTTTACATTTCTCTTTTGCCAAGAGCCACGACTCGGAAGGTAATGAGCAATCTCCGAAAATACACTCTGTCACAGCTTCATACGGAGTTGAGGCCCATTGCGGTAATCCGGTGGTTGAGTTGAACTCGAGATTTGGCACTTGTGAATCCGAGCCCGACAAACGGGTGAAAACGTACTCTGGATCCGTACAGCCCACATCTTTGCCAACTGGTGGGAAGTTGACATTTATTCCTGTAGTTACCGGTAACAAAGTAGGACGGTTCTCGAATGAGCCTAATAAGGCATCAACTAATTGCACGATTTTCTTGCTTAGAATATTAGGTCCGAAATCCGCTTCACTCTCGTGAGAGACATCATCCTTGAAGAAAGAGTTGTTTGTCATGGAACCCGAGAATGCTATGCTGGGGATTCCTCGATAGATCGCATTGTAGGCGGCACCGATAGTTCCAGAGAGCGTGTACAAGGCAGGCGAGAGATTGAGTCCTTCGTTGGGGCCAGAAACAACCAAATCAATCAGTTTGTTTCCGAAATGTTTGGGAAGCACATAATTCAATCCAAAAGCAACACATGATGCTGGAGTTCCGTTGAAATACCAAATACTCATGTCATCCTGCTCGTGCCCCCAGGAAGGGGACCCTGCAGGTGGATAATTGAAACCGCCGCTTTTAGTCAAGTTTGCAGATGTTGGGAGTCCGAACTGACCACCATATCCGGATCTTTGTTCCACCGGAGCCACCAAAATAACTTCATAACCAGCATTTGTCAAGTCTCTGTGCGTGGCACGAATATTAGTAGAAGCCCACCCATCATCATTGGTGAGTAGAATAGTCTTGCTCGTGGAATTACTTCTTTTCGACAAAGCGGGGGCTGCGCTTGCTGTCATGACGACCGCAAAAATTGAGAGGAGACTAGAGAATCTCATGTTGTAGGGTGAAAGGATAATTGGCTACAAAATCTACATGATGAACCCTTGCTTTTATATGTTGAGTTTGTGTCTTCCATCGTGGGAGCACGTGGCTGCAAACAATCTCATTCCCGCAATAAGGGTCTGAAACCCCAATAATTCATCGTACTTTTCGGCCCTTCCTGTATGGTCCCCACGGGTACATATGCTGCATAAATTAGTAAATGAGCGATGCAGTGTGGGTTGTACTGTCATATTCGATTGCATTTGACCTATTTAGGAACGTGGGAAGATTTCAAGCCAAGAGTCGAGGTTATTCTTGGACGGTTTTAGTTCCAATTGCCTCCAATATTTGAAAAACCTCCCGTGCAGAAATGAGAGTCTCGATGGATATTCTTGGCAATACCCATCAAACCCAACAGCAGCAGCGTATTCGAACCCCCCCTCCCCTCCCCCTTTGGCTTGGAGTGCTTGGGCATTATTTCCAATGACAGATATCCTTAAAATACGTTGAGTGCATTGTTGTCAAAAAACACCGTTGATGGGTGTTCTCGCCGATCTACACCCCGTATGCTGCAGGCGCGGTTGCATCGGTTGCACACAAAGGACCAACCTTTCCTGATTGACCACGCAATGATTCTCTAACCATTCCACTCTTCTTATTGGAAAGAGGAGGTGCTCATTGGTAAAAGGCATTGACGGAATTTTAAGTCCAGCTTTCGGAAACAAGTGAAGCGCTCTTAGTCTCCGAGCATGTGCTGGGTTCGTGGTGCTCGCGCCACTCAGAGCCTCGGGTCGAATTGCCAGCGGGCGTGTGCGCGAGGAAGAACAAGCGGAGTGCGACTGGGGCTCGCGTCCGGACGCCCATACCCACTCATAGTCAGTTTTGGTTCCCCACAATAGGTGATCGTTAACATGGCAATCTTTCCTTCCATAGCGGCGTTTTTTCGTCGCCACCAAAAGAAGATCCTTTTCACTACCGCTGCCGCTGTCTCCGGATACGTTGTTTTCTATCAACTAGTAATAAAGCGGTTCCGTGATTTTCAAAATGCCTTGAAGCAGGAGCTACACGTCAAAGAACAGATTAAACGCCGCTTCATTCAGACACAAACGGACTGCTACCTCACAGTATTGGCTTTGTTGCCAGTTCTTGCCCAACCAGTGATGAATTATTTGCCAACCGAAACTATTACCTCTGCTTTAAAGAGAAAAAAGAATCCCGTTAGAGAGCTAAACGACTCGCTCACTACAGAAAACTTGATGGCACACTCTGAGGACCAGGTCTTGCCCTCATCTAACGAGCTCCTGTCTTATCTTTCCAAGTCAAAATTAGAATTGTGGCATGACTTAAAAATCAAGTCCATCACTAGAATTATCGGACTAATCTATTCATCATCCGGTTTACTTTTGCTTACACGCTTGCAACTCAATATTTTGGCCCGCAGATCTTACTTGGAACTGGCTATTGTACTTGCTGGTGGCAACCTGACATCCACGCCTCAAAGCACCCAAGAGTATTTTATTGAACAAAGCTACTTGTCATTGAGTTGGTGGTTACTAAACCACGGTTGGAGGCGCATGGCAAACAATATTGAAAAGATCGTGGAACTCAAATTCCAAGACTTGAGTCCTAAAACTGAGCTTTCCGTCGAAACATTTCGCCAAATCTTGTTGGAAGTTGTCGCGTATAGCTTCGAAAACGATGGTTCATCTGTGTTTCATCTGATTTTCCCGGTCGAATATGACAACCTAGTGGAGACTATTATTAGCACGAATCCAGAACTTGTTTCTGAACTCGAAAACCCTCAGCTGAACTTTGTCAAACTCATCAATGAAACTAACTACATCTTCGCAAACGATTTCTCCTTGGAGGTTTTCAGCGAATTAGTCACAAACGGTATTGACACTCTCTGCGAGAACATACTGGTAGCAACCAATGTCAACAACCATCCAGGTCATGTGAGCAAACTAGCAACCTACTTAGCGCAGGTATCGGTGCAATCGAATATTTTGGCTGATCCTCAAAACAATGTGGCCGAGAGTGAGATTACTGGTAATCCCTACATCAACAGTATAAATAACGTGGAAAAGCTAGATGAGTTTAGTGCTAGTATCTATTCGAACTTCGAATAAAGCAAGTAATTGGACTAATGAAAACGGATGATTATCGAACAATTTGTAAATGACTTACTGGTAGCGAGACAGGTAACCGGCTGCGTAACCTTCATTATATGCTGTCTCTATCATCAGGGTGCGACAAAATTACCACACAACAAAACCGCGCAGTCACGGACTAGACATACTTACACTCTTCAATTGTTCGAAAATGCCTAAAGTTGTCATCATTTCCTCGGACGACGAGAGATTCCCTGTTGATGTCGAAGCTGCTAGCAAATCTGTTTTGATCAAAAATATGATAGCTGATTTGAAGCCAGACTTAGATGACGATGAAGACGAGGACTTCGAGATCCCTACCCCTAACGTCAGAGCCAATGTTTTGAGCAAGATTTTGGAATGGTGTGAACACCATAAGAACACCGTTTTCCCAGATGACGATGACGAAGATGCCAGAAAGTCTGCGCCTGTTCATTCATGGGATCGTAACTTCTTGAAAGTCGACCAAGAGATGTTGTATGAAATCATTTTGGCAGCAAATTACTTGAACATCAGACCATTATTGGATGCTGGCTGTAAGATTATTGCTGAGATGATCAAACACAAGTCTCCTGAGGAGTTAAGGAAAACCTTCAACATAGTAAATGACTTCAGCCCTGAGGAGGAGGCTGCGATCAGAAAAGAGAATGAGTGGGCAGAGGATAGATAATGCTGCTGAACTCTACGTCAGTCTGGTAAATCCGACGCATCTTTCCAAGGCTGGCTGTATAGTTCCTGAATGAAATGATATGCTACAACTAGGCTCTCTGCCTTCAACTCTACATGGCTATGTAGCAAAACAAAAGGACTTTGGCTACTAGTGACCGTCAATGGAATCGATCTTCTAGTTACATAACATCAACCATGATCGATAATAAGACCTTGTTTATAATTTAAGCAGAATAATTCACAAGCAAGGTACGGTTCTACATTGTTAGCTTAGCACCACACAAACGAGAAGTTGCGTAGATGTGGTTGTTGTGGCTGCTGCCCCACAAGCCTCTTCAGAACTAACGCCCCAAGGATTTTAGCTACTAGTCTTTTACTTGCCCGATAGTCTTCTATCATACCACAATGTCACTCGTTGACACCCCGTCGTTCATACAGGCATAACTGCCGTCGTGCGACTTTTTGAATCAAGTGAACTTTTGCAATCTCATTACTCGCAAGCCATAGCGGCATAATCAATGACACAAGAAGAAGCAAACGCCTTCACTAACTATAATATGACAGACGGTCAACCGCTGCCTCATTCGAGCAACCATCCAGAAAATGCCAGTCTAACGGGTGATGTATCAGCAGAGAGATCCTCTTCGTTCGAGGCAGAGATAATACCTCAATTACCCCAAATGACGGTACAACAACTTAACAATCTAGAAAACCAAATAGACCGGGAGTTTACAGCTTTATCTCTGAATTACTTAGACGCAAGAAGATCTCGGTTGAATTTCATAATACAACACCTAGATTCCCACATTGAAAACTTCAAGGCAAATGATAAGAAATGGTCGCAGTTTTACAATCTGCAAGCGCAAGCGATGGACAACCTCAACAATACTTCGGCATCTCCAAGAGGTCTCAAACTGAAATCTAATGAAGACCTCGAGACAGAAATCGCAGCACTTATATCTTCCATGGAGCTGCCTACGGAATTTGATGAGGTGTTTGGAGGTGACAACCGGGACCTACCTTTCGCTGAACATTTCAGAGAAATAATCGATTTTCATAGAGTTCAGCTTGAATCTCTATCCAACCAGAAATCATACCATTTCGATTTGGTTGAGAGCATCACCGAGAAAAATAAAATTCTCACATGGAAACAATGCAAACTGGACATATTGGAGCGCCGTGAGAAGCTCATACAAGACACGTGTGATGACCTACGAAGACTCAACGATGAGTATGTGGATTTGAAACCTGAAACATCCCTTGTTCAGTCTAATACTCAGTACTATAGAGCAAATGTCCCTGTTATGGCCATGGCGGAGTCGCAAAATACAAACAACAATCTCAGACTAGCCATCGGTAACATCGATACTTTCTACGATATCGATAATGTTTACTACAAGAAAAACCAACTTGAAATCTCTGACTCAAAGAGAGAAGTAACCGAGAATTTGAGGAAGTTTCTGGCGAGCAACAGCGCCCATTCCATTCCTCAGCTTGACTCCGTTCGTGTGAAACTCACTGGATGTATGGGACTATCTGAGTATGAAGCAGACCAAGATTTGGCTACAATCCGCTCCTTCCTGGGCTCGAAAAAAGAGGATCCTGAAGTAATGATTGAAAAAGTCGGAGAGGAGCTTAATGAAAGGAAAGTATGGTCCCCGGAAACTGAATCACCTCACCATTATCCAGACCTGGCGGATGATCATCTTTACAAAAATTTCATAAATACCAACCGGCTTCCCTCAACCATAGAGCTCAGGAGCGATATTGAATAATGCAGTGACATAAAGCCTACGTCTTGAAATTCATTTTGCGTCTATTTTTACCTTGAATAATTGATGATAACTTAATGTAATTTATATGTAATAACTAAGCAGATATATAAGTGCATAGATACTTGTGGCTATATTTGTTCCACTAAAATGCTTGCATTTGCGAGGCCTGCAGTCTTGATCGAAAGATCCAAAGACTCCTCAAGTTTTGGCTTACCAGCGCATGACAACGCAAACTTCACGTCTGGGGCAATTCCGTAAGCAGACTCATCTGCATTTTGTATAACAAATTTGAGCCACAGGTACAATTGCCTGACTGTATCTGTCTCCGGGTCAAATTTATGAATGAGGCGTTTACCATTAGGAAACCTTATCTGTACTCGGGTAGTTGCGCCAGAAGAAGGTTCAACGTGATTTTCAGCTGTTATTTTATCCACAGGATCGACCTCAGCTTCAGGTTCAGATTCAGCATTGTCCAAGTCTCGTACTTTATTATCAACTTCCTTGTGGACATTTCCGCCCATAGACTGTTTCATTGCGTACTCTAATTGTTGCTCCTCGGTCATGGCATCAGGATCAATCTTGATCTCGTGCTCAACCATAGGATTATTTGAGGTAGGTAGGAGGGAAAACTTCTCCAAGAATAATTGAATATCTGCTAGCCATTCTTCGACGTCTGGGACGATTCCATCAGTCCATGTCCGCATCCGTTCACCCGTCATGGGATCTAAAATCGACAAGTGTGGATACAGATCCACGGAATAGAAATTCATGTAATTTGAGCCATGTGGCGAGTCGCATTGATACTGGAGTAATATGAAGTTCTCCTTGACCACATGCTTGACGTCTAAGTTCGACCAAAAGTCTCTGTTGAGAACTTGACATTGAAATTCTGACGGATCTTGGATATTGACGAGAATCCATTTTTTCTGTTCCCGACCAATTATCTTGGCCGAGTCAAGGTCTTTTCTGACAATGAGATCAAACGGAGGCTTGAACAATTCCGCCAATCTCCTTTGTGTGGACGTGAGGTCATTGAGGCGGCTTCTTTGGTTTCTTGTTCTGCGGTTGGTCCGTTCGACTGGATCGCCACTACGATCAATCTCCATCACATCCTCCTCATCGCCATCTTCATCGTCATCCAGTTCAATTTCTATTACGTTGTCGTCGCTGGATTCATCGACTTCATCGAAAGCGTCGTTGTATTCGTCCTCGTCATATCTCTGATTAAATATCCCGACTCTTCCTGAACCAAAGATAGCAGCTTCACTATTGGCGCCCATACCATATCCACCGTAGTCACCAAGAAGTGTATCATGCCTATGAACCGTGGCGTCGGCCTCCCGGACATCGTTGTTTTGGTATGCTTCTTCCTGTAGTCTTTTGGCAAGCTCCTCGTCATTACCGGAGGTCGAGGATGGCGGAAGATTCGAACCAGACTCCAAGAACAATTGAACCGCGTACTCAAGGTTTCCCCCGCTTATGTCCAAGAACCGCTTGGCTTGAGCGGAGTCTTCTGTTGACGTGAAAGCAAGGAAGGTCGCTATATCTCCGTCCATTTGGTGTGAATAGTTATAGTGACAAACTTAGTTAACATGCATAGAGTGGGCCGCAAATGAGTGTGCGCGTGCTGTGGCGATCCGAAAAGCGCAATCGCAGTGGCCAGCCCAACCAACCTCAGGACCTACAACTGTCCCTTTATTTTCTATCGTGCTTATGGTCTCTTTTTCTCACAAATGGTTCAAAGATAACGGAAGACACACTAAATGTGCCAAAAGTGTTTCCTTCTCCTTCTCGAGCCCAAAATCACATGGACAATTGTTATTACGCTTTTTTAGTAGGCTGCTAGTAATAGACGGTGAACAAAGCTTAGTCTACGAATAATTAAAACCACAAACATTGGAAAGCGCAGACTTCCAACTTGGGCGTGAGGTTAGATTTCTGAGCCCCCAGAGTAAAGGATAAACGTGAGATTCGCCGTTCGGGACTACATTCCAGCTGTCCAGCTATATTCCGGATCAATCAACTCCTGTATCTCTGCGCATATTTCCTCCCACTCAGATACATCAGCACCTCACTGTACCCTCACGCAAACATATACCTCAATCATACACCTCATCGATAGCAAGTATCACTCTTGAACTCGTAAAGCTGACTCGACCGCTATCTTACGCAGGTTCAGTGACATACATCGCTGTTTTTTCTACTTGCATCCCTCCCCATCCCGCGCTTGAAATTGACCAACTCTGGAGTATTCCTTCAGACTTCTCACGTCATAAACAACCATCAATTTTCCGACAATCAAGTTTTGCTAGCAGCGTTGATTTCAGAAGTGAAGACAAAGTTAGTCACCCACCCTTTTCATGCCCCACCTTGCGTGAAGCAACTTTAATGACCATATAACGAACTCCAACCAGCATTTGAAATTAAGCGTTATTTCAACTATACATACACACATATACTTTCACATTTTCACATTGAATCAGTTCAACTTTTCCAAATCTCATTCTGCATTATCATTCAAATCTGGGTAAGCGGCTTTAAACTCGCAACACTACCCTGAATCTTTCAACTCCCGACCCCGACTACATCACCCCTTGTGCACTCTACGAATACAATTTCGTGACGGTCAGCTCCAAAAATGCAAGCTTACAATGACTATGAAAACGGGGGACTCCTTAACAACAGATATGCCAAAGTCAGCGACATATCGGAAGGCTCTTATGGTTTGGTGTCATTAGCAAAAGACACTAAAAATCACAGTGCGTTAGTCGCCGTTAAATATTTGTATCCGCCAAATTTCGAAAGAAAAAAGCTGTACAAGTCTATTATCAATGAAACTGGAAGAGCCTTGACATCTCCGGCCAAGTTTCGCCCTGATACAAGTGCCTCCGGCTCCAAGAAGTTTATTGACGATTCAGCAAAGGAAATTGCCATTCACAAGATTTTGGGACATCATCCAAACATTCCTGACTTAATTGATAGTTTTGATTCTTGCTTGGTTCTCGAATTCTGCTCGAAGGGCGACTTGTACGAGGCAATGCAAAACGATGTCGGTCCCACGACTTCTCAGGATATCAAAGATGTATTTTCCCAGATCATCGATGCTATTTCTTTTTGTCACTCAAAATCCATATACCATCGGGATTTGAAGCCCGAGAACATTCTTATTGCAGAGGACTGGACTATCAAAGTCTGTGACTGGGGATTAGCCACCACTGAAAAGATTGTCACTAATCCCGCTGAATTTGACGTTGGATCGGAGAGATATATGGCCCCAGAATTGTTTGATGCTCAGATCGAATTTTACGACTCTTCCAAAGTGGACGTATGGTCTTTGGGTGTCATCTTGCTTACTCTCGTCTTCCACAAGAATCCGTTTCAGGTAGCTAACTACTCTGACAAGAGATTTTTACAGTTTTCGGCAAATAGGGAAGCATTGTTCGACTTTTTCAGTTCGATGACCAACGAAATGTTTGGTGCCTTGCGTTTTTGTCTCAATTTGGATCCTTCGAATCGTGATCTCGATGGGTTTCTGGAGGAGCTTCGTAACCTAAACTTCTTCACCATAGATGAAGAATACTCTGCAACACACAGTGACGAAGATGGAGTCGACGATGAATTCGATAATCTTGGCTACGAGGACAACATTAACGAAGAGACCTTCACTCATGAAAATCCAGAAGTTACTATTCAAGACGAAGTCTTCGATTTCGACAGAGACAACAAAGAACCAGAACCAGTCAAAGAGGTCTTCAAAATTCCACAAAAACGGCTTTCAATTATTACTCCAGACGAATCCTCCAGAAAAGACAATTATTTGTCTGTGGCTTCTCATCATGATAATGCAGGTGAGAATCATCGTCGCTATAGCGAAGCTAATGCTTTGCACGAAGAAGAAATGCCTTACAACCGCAGAGCAGATGCGCTCCTTTCTCCTACAGATGCCAGGCCTATCCCTATTGGCGGTGGCGGCCAGATCAGGAACACCAGAAAACCTTTTGGAGTGGCTTCTTATAACAAAAACGGTGTATTTGCTTCTATGAGATCGGGCTACAATTCGAATTCTATGGGCAACAAGTACTACAGGGAGGACTTTTTTACCCCGCGAAGTATTTTTTCTCACTATATGGACAAATATGGGGATCTGCGGGACCTTAAAGATACCTACAAGGGCGATAAAAGAAAGAAGCGGAAACCGGGCCGCCAGTCCTGGAAGAAACGTGGACTGACGTCTCATTCATCTCATGCAGGGAATAGCTTCCAGGTCGATGATACATATCTGAGGAACATGCAAACGAGCAGAAGGAGAAGGCAATCTAGATTGTCTACTCCAGGACCGCACGACAAGTCGCATCCAATTTTCTCGCAACAAGGCGTCAATAATAGCACGGATGGTAAGTATAAACCGCCATTTTTGCGCCCCTATTACGAAACCAGACAAGCTCCAGTTGTGCAAGAGCTCACAGATGGCCTTGATCAGCTTCAGTTTCAAGATAACGAAGTCTTCCATTTAGAAGACGATATGGACGGATTCCCTGACAGTCAAGAATGCCGGAAGGCGATCTTCTCGAGTAGGGATTTCGGGTCTGAATCTATGATTCACGACCAGCATCCCGGGGTCCTTGTTGGTGCCTTGGCACAGTCCAGACGATATTCGACCGGAAAACCGGATGTCATGACTCGTAACTCTGGGAAGTATGTACCACCATTCCGAAGAGGGTCATATGCCGGAGTGGGCGCAGGCACCGAAAAGCGGCGCTTATTTCAGCCAAACATGACAAGCGCACCGATTATCAAGCAGACCGTTCCGGACAAAGATGTGAGCAGCGTTCCAAAGGACTCTTGGCTCCTGAGGAAAGACTTGCAAGCATTAAAGTAAACTTACAGACTTCACACTCATCAGAAAACTCTTTTTAGCTCGAATAAATATACGCATGTAAAAGCGATATTCGAGGCTGTGCAATATGAGAGTACACCCATCAAATCCTATTGTTATTCATATGCGGCTGGCTGCCACTGGCTGATCCATGAAAGGAGGCAGCGACGGTAAAAATACGAATACGAAACGACGAACAAAAGCAATTTATAGATCGCCAGACATCACAATATTCATTGTCTAAAGTACAGTTTAACAATGGCGCACGCTTTGCTATGAGCCTTCCTTCCGTGCTTCGAGCACTGCATTTGAGCTATGCAGGTGTTTGGCAGGCATGGTTTGTACATAACCTACTTCTTCGGGGATGGGCGCGGCTCACACGAGCAGGCTGAGCCGTATCATTTTTGAAAAAGGCTAGAAAAAGGCTAGACAAACATGTGGTTCACAAAATTCTACAAGAGGAAATTGATTTTCCTCATAGTCATACTATGTCTATTGTTGTCCTTTGTTTGCACTCTCTTTAGAAACATCTCCGACGATCTGTTGGACAGCATCGGCCTTGACCTTCACAAAGCATCGAGTTTCAACCCCAGATCCATGACACACGCTTTTTATTCATTCATTGCTTCACAAACCGAAGCTGTCAGAGATAAACAACCTATTGGGAGTGAAGGTGAACTATACTTTCATTGGGATGATTGGGTTGATTTATCGCGTGGAGATCATCTCTTGAACAGCGCGAGAGAGCGCCACCCAGAGGGGTTCTGCGAGGCATGGGTCGAGAAGTATTCTAGTGTGAACGCATACTGGCTCGAGTCATTCAAGAAAAAGGTTTCGCGTGGTGCCGCAAACATGTATTGCGTGAAAGATATTCCACAGAGAATCCTCGCCAGCACAGACGAGGGATTCATCGAGATACCCGTAAAAGAGAAGAAGAGAGCTGGCAAAAATATTTCTAGAACCGTTCTGAAACAGGACACCATTGATGCCATGCAGAAGGCATCAAAATTATCACATAAAAATAATTTCCCCTTCCAAATGCACAAGTATAAGCTGCTACAAATGCAAGCGGAGGTGGATTCGCATGATTTTGTCTTCAATATAGACCACGAAATCTTGACATTGAAGGAAAAGCTCAAGAGTCAGACCATTTTAGATGCCGAGATGTCGCATCTATCATTTTTAGAGGAGGCTAACAAGTTGGTTGAAACATCTGACCGATTTTTCAAATATCCATGGATTTACACTGATGTGGTTGCTGGGCGGTCCCATCACACGCTTTTTCCATTTTTCAAGCGCTACATCTCTACAAGAGAACGTCAAAGTATCATTCAGCATATGGTCCGTGTCTGGTTTAAATTCGCCGAAACTGCGGACGTGGTTACATGGGTAAATTGGGGCTCACTACTTGGTTGGGCATTTAATGGCGTCAATATGCCCTGGGACACGGATGTGGACATTCAGATTCCCATCGCTCAGCTTGACCGCCTCTCTCGGCTATACAATTCAACTCTCATTCTCGAGAATCCTCGAGATGGTAACGCCAAATATCTTTTCGAGGTTTCTCCTACATATGTTCGCCAAGGTAACGGGCGCAACTTTATAGATGCAAGGTTCATCGAGATTAACTCTGGACTCTACATTGACATCAGTGCATTGGCATTCACCGATGACCAACCTCCTTCAGACCTCGTGTCGGATCTTACTGTTGAGCAACAGCAACAGCTGGTTGCGGTACATTGCAAGAATTGGAATTGGCATTTACTCAAGGAGATTCTCCCTATAAGACACACTTATTTTGAGGATTCGTCAATCTATATCCCACATAATGTCCTGTCCATTCTTCTGCGCAAATACGGTGAAGCCTCTTACACAACTGCAACCCTGTTTCATTCTCATGATTACAATGACGAGCTTCTGTTATGGGTGCCGCTAACGGAAGATACCACGTATTGCAAGGTCAACAAAAGTACCGGTCAGTTGCTGCTGAAATGCAGCTCCGGGTGGGTTCTTGATGAGTACAACATTGTTAAAAATGCAGCAAGCCGTCATCATGAATTGAACAAGGATGTGGATACCTCGATACCCTACTCCAACACAGACCTCAAAGAACTCAACTTGACAAGAAAGGATCCTTGGACTTTTTTTGATGACATTGCTCATTCGCGAGTTGACAACACGAACTGGTACGTAGACTGACTCTCAGATATTTATCTGCACAAAAACCAAAATCTTTAGAAGCATGATAGTTGAATTAAACATTAAGTCACATAAATACAAACATGAAGTCATTTTTATTTAATTCATCTTCGCGTAGAAGTAAGGCCCTTAGAACATCTTTCTTACAGGCTCTGAAAAACTAGGGATTCAAGAAGACAAGACACCTGGAACTCTACTGCTTTCCACATAACAAGGATAGCTCTAGAATATCTTGATCTATAGATTTCCAACAGTTTGAATTTCACAAAAGGTTCCGTGGTCTAGTAGGTTATGGCATCTGCTTAACACGCAGAACGTCCCCAGTTCGATCCTGGGCGGAATCATTTTTTTTCCTTGCGGGAAGAGCAATTTACTTATGCATATACAAAAATGGTGTTAACTTTTCTCCTTATTAGTCAAAAAATTTTCATTATCTTAGTTCTTATAGATCATCCTACATCCTAATGGAGTTCCGGAATGTAATGCTCACCTAGTGTCAGGCTGGAAATATATTAATTCGCACCCGCGCTTGCTCTTTATTGCTCTCATGACTTTTGACCTTTCGGGTATTCTCGGGCGAGTGAAAGCCACCCGCTACCACACTTTGACGTATTCATTTAAGCAAAAGAGTTTTCTGTGAAGGTTCAAACCGGTTGTACCCGTGAAAGGGCCTGACTAGACAATCAACCATAATATAGTGTTCAGGCTCCCTCTTCCCCAAAAATGACCTCTTTTCTTTTTTGCTCCTCTCTTCCCCACAGATTTGGAAACTAAATGTAGCGCGCACGTGATGCGGCCAGAGTCAGCTAATTTAATGAAAACAGGACAACAACATCAGAGCTTCAAACGCAACTTTGAATAGCTATTTCTCGCAATTAATAAATATATCAAGAAACCTGTTCAAATCGTAAACTAGGGCTACACATTTTCTTTGACCAAGAACCAGGTTCTTGTAATAAAGTTGGTGGATTGCAATACCCAACGAAGCGGATTAAACTAACTTCTTTTGTGGTGCACTGGTGTGCGTATACGAAAAGGTTCATCCAATTCATAGAGTAAATTTCCTCCACAAGCTATTAATCAAAGGAAAGCCCACAACAAAAACAATAAATCAAACGTGCATCGCTTTGGAAACTTGCATTTTGGGGCTGACTGATATCCTTCCTGCATCAATCATTCAATCTTGTGTCGATTTCCTCCAGAAATATCCAGCTACTTAAGATTTATCATTAGCTGGACGAGTTAGAGAGCACACAAGCAATATCTGGAGCAATCAATCAAGCCGGAACAAAGAAAATTACCCAAACATCTCATAAATTTATTTTACTCTCTGTCTGCTCAAGCTTGTACTATTCATAATCGTGTTCAGAAAGCTAAACGCATAATTGTTTTCTTTGCCCCGGATTATTGTGCAACCAAGCCTGGCATAAGTAACACGGAATCACTCAAGCCACGCCATATAATCCATACTCAGTTCTGTCAGAAATGTCTTCTAATTCTGGGGAAGTCTTTGCGGGGGGTGCAACAACGTCACAACATGTCGATGCTCAGGATGACGACCACTTCCAGAATACAACATTCAAGTTGAAGAGAACTCGCTCACTCGGTTTGTTAGATGAATTCATTGATTCCGAGCAACAAGAGAAAAATATTGAGAAGAAAAACGAAGAGAGACAGGAAAGTGCAAGCACACCTGAATCGTTGAGAGATATGTCGCCCGCAAATGAATCGCCTGAATCTACTCTGCAATCGAATTCTAAATCTGAAACCTCACCCAATGACACCTCTGCTTCACCTATGGCTACGCCAAATCTCCCTAAGTTGGGGCCTCTGGATGTCGCTCTTCATGATGATAATGTTATGGAAGTCGAACCTTCCCGTCATGTTGACTATTTATCGCATCAGTGGGATGTCTCCGACATATCCAAATCTTGGAGATACATTATCCTGAGAAGAAAAAATGTTGCAAATGCGGCTCGTTTAGAAAATGCTAGTTGGAGAACTTGGGCTCAAAGACGATCCAACCTTAAGACTATCAGCCCAGAGGCGGTCAACTGGCTGAAGGAAAGTGATGTCACTTGGCTATATGGCCCTATCGTCGACGATGACGATCACGAAAACGAGGGGAAACAATCTTGTGATAGTTCCAGCTCCTTTAATACCGAAAGTAACATTGTCGCCGGTGATATTTCAATTGCAAGGAAAACACACCGCCCAAAGCCAATCTTGAAGAAAAGAACAGTGGCAGATATGATGATAAGTCATCTGAATCTATTGAAATTGGAGATTGCCACCGCTAGAGCTGACCAAGAACAAACTCGCAGAGAAGACGCTGCTGCTCAGGCTAGAAAAGACGCTGCAGGAAATTCAGCAGAAAGACCTCCAGAATACTTTGATTACAATGCAATCTCCGCCAAGCTCAACTCGCAGTATAAAAATTATTCTCAACAAAACTTTGCGAATAACAGTTCTGTTAACATTGCTGGATTGGACAAATCACAAGTCAAAGGCGAAGATTTAAATTCAGAATTGGAAAAGCTTTCAGTGGATAATCTGGGCAATGCGGCTGTCCCAGCCAAGGTAGCAAAAGAAGATCGCCACATCCATTTCAATGATGAGGTTCAACAATGCATTGCTGTAAATGATTACTATTCAGACGATTACGATGAAGATTACGAGGATGAAAGTGACTACGACTACGAGGGGGATGAGAGTTATCTTTATGAGAATGAAGATTCGGACTCCGCTGGTAAAGGAAATGGCGCAGAGGATGACGATGCAGATGATGACGAAGATGATGACGGTGGATTTTTCTTGAATGTCAAGTCATCTTCCTCAGCTCAGCTTCGAGGCGCATACCCGGGCATATCTTCTTCAGCACTGAAGAAGGCCTCGCCGGAAGAATCCGAGGGTGAAAACAATTCTGATGCGGCTTCAACTCAGACCGCAAGTAGCTACAGAACAATTCACCCACTACCCCCCACAACATTAAATTATGGTTCTGATGAAGAGAGTGATGACTACAATCCTTACACCTCGAGTATTTCCCACAATGTCAATAGCAACTCGAGAAGAGGCTATGACTATTACTATGATTACAATACTGTTTACGAAGTGGATCCAAATCATGCCATCTATGGTGACAATTCGAAGAATAAGACACCAGACGTCGTTGATGTTCCAGAGAATATGACTATGGGCTCAAACTTCGACTACGAAATTATTGAAAATGCCGAGAACCCTCATTACAATATCACCTCTCCAACTTCATCCTTGAGAAGCACAGAACCGGAGTCAAACGCCAATCAAGAGAGATTGCCAATATCATCTTTAGAGGACTCTGCAGTTAAAAAGGGAAAGCCAAACCCATTCTCGCTACGTGAATCCGATGAAGAGGATGATTCTGAGTCGGAAGAAGAGGTTGGTCTCTCCATCAGCGCAAGAAACTCTAGTCAATCGTTGGCACAACTGGTTTTTGGACAACCATTGACAAATATAGAGTCAGCTGAACAACATTATCCTGAGAGTTATAATCAAGACCCGACACCGGAGGCAAAACACATTAGTGCGATCAATCCCAACTATTCAACAAAATCTCTTACGAAACAACCACATTCATCAAGTTCCTTATCGGATCAATTTTTTGGAGGTGGAATGACTAAAGCTGATGATGAAGAGCCGGAATCCCGTGACCACTCAGAATCTCTCGTCAAGCAACCACACTCCTCAAATTCCTTGTCTGATCAATTTTTTGGCGGCGGAATGACGAAAGCTAGTGATGAGACAAAGGATTTAAGTAAGCTGTTCTTTGGCGCTGACTCCGCTGCTGATATGAGTGCAAAATCAGAATCCACTAATTCTCAGAACGCTTGTCACGGTGCTCAGTCTCCACCGGTGCAGACGAAATCATCCCCACTTCCGCCACATACGACATCGGCAAACGCATTCATGGGTGCAAGAAAAACTCCCCCTCCGAAAAAGTCTTTCATTTTTGATTCTGAGGATGACTCAGATTCGGACATCGATGAAGTAGACCCTCTAGCTGTGAATGTTAGTAACGATAAAAACCCCGCAAGCTATAGGTCCTTATACGAAGTTGCCGGAAAAAGTGGAATTGCTGTTCCTCAAAATGAAAATGACGACAATCAAAAATCGAAAAAAGGTCTGGCCATGACTAACTTTCTAGGAAGTTGGAACAAGAACAATTCGGCCTAAGTCCCGAAAAGTGAGTCGCATCTGGATGTATGGGGTCGATTTTCAATTAAAGTAATCCGATTTAGGCTAGATTCGGTAGCAAATAAATAAAAATAGATCCGAACCTAGGATATTGAAATCTTACCTAATCTTAATCTTTGCAGTTAAGAGTAGGTTCAGCCCGCCAGGCTTCCAAGTAAAGTAAAAAAATTAAAAAAAAAAAAAAAAAAGAGCTACGATATGAACCCGTGCATCTTGCATATATATGTTGCTCTAAAACTCGGGGTAGATTCTATAAGACAATTATGCTTCAAGAACTAACCCGCCTAACTATCATATCGATATTTTCGTTCTCGCTACCGTCGTGTGTAGCTGTCTCGAAACATAAGGAACCAAGTGAGAAATGTGAATTGGTCGGAACATTTTCCTTACTTACCCAAGCGGTGTTGGGCCTTTTGTGTCTTCTGACACTCATAATCAAAAGGTTTTATGAGTATCCGATTAGAAGAACATGGAAAGTATGGATTTACGATGTATCCAAGCAAGTGATCGGTGCAATGGGAGTGCATGTGTTCAATCTCTTGCTCTCGATTTTGAAAACAACCCCGTCTGTGTACAAGAGAGAAACACCTGCTTGCGGTGATAGCGATGATTGCATTGGAGACCCTTGTGATTGGTATTTCTTGAGTATTGTCCTTGATTGCACGATAGGTGTATATATCCTTTATTTGGTACTTAAATGGGTGGGATTTATAGCCAAGAGCCACCTTCATATCACCCAGATTGAGAGTGGCGAATATGGGCCGGATCCACGCCATCCTTCTTTCAGAGCATTTTTGAAACAACTTGCTCTATATTTTGGCTCTTTGATGATCACGAAATTCTTGTTGTATGGTTTTGTTGAGTGTTTCGAGAGTCAGCTTCTATGGATTACAAGTCATATGATCTTGTCTTGGTTGGATGAATATCCAAATGAATTTGAAATTTTCATTGTGATGTTCATTGTGCCAATTTTCATGAATTCTCTCCAGCTTATCTTAGTGGACAACATCATTCAGGATCATGCCGTCTATGAGATAAACTCCAAGGCTTCCAGAAATCCACGAGAGATGCACTCAGTTGAAGCAGAAACCTCTAATCTTCTCAAACATACCACACCGAACGAGGTGCCACACTACACATCTACCTCCTCAGACTCACAAGAAGCGGCATAGGGCTTTTAAACAGCTCAATCTAGATTTTTTTTTGAAAATATATACAAGTAAATAAATTGGCTAATAAGGAACCATTTTAAAATCCAGGGGCTAAAGCCACCTCAATCGAAATCATTTATCTGATGAATCTCCGATAATTTATCTGGTCTCGAAACCGTAACCTTTCATGCAAGCTTTGTATTTTTCGATTATATCGTTACATTTGCCACCTTCTTGGCCGTTGAACAATAAGCATTCATCTCTTTCCTTCTTTTCGTCGAGGCAAACGCAGCAAGGCTTAGGCTTGTTTTCTTTGGTGGGTTCAGACATCTTGAGTAGTGGATCTTGAAGATTTGATTAGAAATGGAGGTCTGGTATGAGAACTTTTATACGCCAGACAATATGCACACTCTACTGAAGCTTAGTCATGTTCTATTGTGTGGGGCGACACGTTTAAGATGTTTACTCAACATACTCAATTTCATTGAATTCATATGATCAAGTCACCGACTCGATATTATCGTGATTTCGAAACACTGGCCCTTACTCTAATTATTCATTTAAGGAGGTGAAATCTAATCGGCAGGGTCTCTTGGGAAGTATTTGCAGAAATTAGTATCATTGCAATTTTTCAGAATTAAATGAAGACTGGCGCAATACGAACGAAGTACTTGTATTTCATCATGTAAACAGAAAATTTTAAAAAATATGATGAACATGTTTCATTAGTGTCGTCATATGGTACGCGAACAGGTGAACCAGTGTCATTCATACAGACAATCCGATCGTGAGACTCAAGAGACCTGCATATCCCGTCATGGAGTCCAAGACAATAATAACTTGTGGGTTCAATTCACGCCACTGCTATTTCGAACATTCTGGATCTAATGGATGACGAGGTATCAAGTCGAAGAGTCTCTTTGGAATCAAACGGAAACATCAATGAAGATATCCTATCCGTCGCTTCTGCCGAATCGAGAAACATAAACACTGAGTCTGGCTTTTCCAGCTTGAGGCCCAGCTTAGATGGCTCCGCTAATCTAAGTAGTACCATGCTTGGCCAGAAGCGCGTGTCAATTAATGAAGAAATCAAACCAACAGATGATCTTGGCCCGAACTCAATTCAAGACTTGGTGGTGGCTCTTGATATTGCTTACTTGAGGCTGAACAAAGCACTTAAAACTCAAGTCGTTATAAACGACGGCAGAAACAAGATCAATGGCTTAACCAAACCTTCGAAGCTAGATATACCGCAAGTCAAACTTGCGCCACTAACGGACAAAGTAAGCGAGACTGAATATATGAATGCATTCCTGAGCACGTTAACTGAAGACTATGATTCTTTCGAACGCAGCTACGAGGGCCTCACAACCAGATCTTTGATGGATCACTCTCTTTCATATTCATCTAATGATTCGGCGAGAGAGATAAATCATCACTCCATCGATATCCCGAGTGTATTCGCGAGTCCAGACTTTCACTTAGACGACGAACGAATTTTTCGGAAAGTTATGGATGGCTCTAATATCTTTCCTGATAAAGAGACACAAGAATCAAATTTCCTCTCACGCAATGCTGAAGTTCAGGACAAGCTATCACAGTACTTAGACCAAGTGGAGTTGCAGCTTATCGATGAGATAGCCAAAACCTCTGACAATTTTTTCACCGCATTAGGCGATATCGAAGAAATTAAGTCTGAATCAAAAAGCTGTGTGACCATTTTCTCAAATCTCAAACTGAAAATCGACAATCTTGAGAAGCATCAAGCAAAACAGGGTCTTGCGATATTAGATGCTCTCGATGAGAGAAGAGGTGTGTCTCAGCTCGAAACTTGTATGCTCCAAATTCGGGAAATCAAAGAAGTCTTCGATAAAGCCAAAACCTTCTATGAAGCTGCAAATTCTTCTGAATGTCTAAATATGCTTGTCATTTTCGAAAATCTTCTAAGGGGCGAAGAGCATGAAAACATCAAAGATCCTGATATTGCTAGCAAATATCCACGATTTGAATGTTCTCTAGTGGACCTAACTGACTTTCCAGCTTTATCGAAATACAGAGAGGATACAAGATTTCTCAGAGACTCGTGCAGTCAGAGATATATTTCCGAATTCCTAGATGTCTTAGTCTCCAATCTTCGTGATCATTATACGAATGTCTCAAGCAACGACACTATGAATCGTATTGCTGCCTCCATTGGCAGCATGAAACAATCTGATCAGATTACCATAAATAAACTGTACAATGATCTTCTGGTGGATTTTAAAAAGTCTTTGTCACTTTACATTCAGATCCTATCAAAATCTGATTTGGTAGTGAAAGCATTTTCTCAATACCAGGCAATGATTGTCGCTGAGGTAAAGTCTATAATAAGAGAAGGATTGCCAAAAAATAATATTCAAGAGCAAAGTAATCTGAAATCTCCAGATTATGCCGAACAGCTAAAGTCAGAAAATTCTAAATCATTCCAATCAGAAGGCAACAATTCTTCGAAACAGCCCAATCAGAATAACACTCTTTCAGAAAGCATTAAATCCTTAGAAGGTGATCAATTCAACTCGATGATGAGAGCCATTTATGCAAACTTGTCTGAATGCTTTAGGAGACTCATGATGCATCAAAAATTACTTTTGGATTTGTCATTAACCACCCTCACACCGGAGCAGTCTCGCCAAATTGATGTCATGTCTCTCGATATTACCTCTGCGATTAACAAAGCAATCGAAATAACACAGGTCAGATTGGTCAAGATTTTAAACGTCAGACTGGAACGCTTGGCAGATTCATCTATCGAAACCTATCTTTATCTTTTTTCCAATACCTCTGCGTTCTTACTGGAATGTGAGTTGATTTATCCCGGCTTTAATGTCTCGGGACCAGGAAGTTCTTTAAATGAATGGATAAGAAATCACGTGGAATACTTTATGCACAGATTTCATTCCAACGCGGTGAAACATTTAGCAGGTATTTGTGCCTCGGAGACGTGGAAAGAGTATTCTGGCCCTGAGTTATATGATACGCAAGTCCTTGTCGATCAAATTCTGAGTTATGCTGATTTTCTTGAATCAGGAACCGGTTTTGATGCTTCGGAATGGAAATCAAAGCTACTCAATATCTGCTCTCGAGAGCTGGAAGATATTGAGCCAATATCTCCCGCAAAAGAGAAAGAGTTGTCTAAGTTAAAAGTCGGTGATGTCAATTACTTTGTGCCATTCTTGATTGTGGATGTTGTGAAGTACACCGGGGACTATCTTAAGCTCTCGAACATTTTCAGCAACAAAAGCTCAATTTTCGAGCAGAACATGATCACATATATCAAAGTGTTGAATTCAAGGATCTCACAAGCCATTCTTAATGCTGGAGCTACGAGGACAGCGGGTTTGAGACACATCACAACTAAACATCTAGCCTTGTGCATCCAAACAATCGACTTTCTAATAGCATTTCTGACAAAGTTGCAATCTATATTCAGTCGCAAATCTGATGGTACGGCGGACTCAAGTGAAAATGTCTCATTCAGTCAGGTATTGAGTAATCTACAAGAGCACAAGAATGAATTGTTTTCAAAGCTTACATCAATTATGCGTGATAGGACACTAAGCCATTGCGCGTCGATTCTCAAAATCGATTTGATAAAACCATTGATTCCTCCTCAACAATGCCATCAATATATGGAAATTCTTGTTAAAGAAACTTTGACTGTTGCAAAAGTTCTCCAAAAATACCTTAGCGAGGAAGACTGTCGAACAATAATGACGCGCATTTTTGAGAATTATCAAGAGCTTTTGTCGAAATGTTTTCAAGAAGATCTTCCACAACTCAAGGATTTAAATGAGAAGCATTCTTTATTGAAGGATATAGACTACTTTCGTGTGAAGCTCTGTGAAACTATAGGCTATGAAAGTTCCGGGCAAGAAATTTGGGAAAGCGTCAATGCCCTTGTGACACAAGAGGATACTAGGATGGATGAGATTATGAAATCAAACATCAAAGGTGAGATTTCTGCTACTTCACAGGCTCCTGGGGTAACAGGGGTGGACACAAAAAAGAATTCGGTGGAGTCGAACGAGGAAACTGAGGGCTAAATATTTTTACATACAAATAATTTGGACTTAAATAGTTTCGTGATAATTATTGATTCTTGTATTTGTTATCAATATAAGGAAAATTCGCCGTTGGTTTTCTCGTGTGCTTTCTTCTCAGTTACAATGCAATCTATGAAAGCATGTGGAGCGACATCAAAAGCAGGATTCCAAACTTGAATCTCGGGTGTAGCAATTCCAACAGTAACTTTGTCTCCCACAGACTCTCCTTCCCCAAGAGATGGTCCATTCAAGGCGACAAGTTCTTTGCTTGGTCTCTCCTCGATCACGATTTCATCGCCTGAATTTGTCTCAAAATCAATAGTGGTAGTGGGGGCGGCGATCATGAAATGGACTGGGTTGGACAGTTGCTTGTAGTGATTTGCGATCAAAGCCAACTGGTGTGTTCCAATTTTGTTGGCGCTGTCTCCATTCTTCACAACTCTATCAGCACCAGCTATAATAAATTTGACGGGACCTGTATGGCTCTTTACTGATTTCCCTTTATTCAAACGCAGGATCAAAGAGGTTGCCATATTGTCACAAATCATTGTGAAAGGAATTCCATCGTGTTTAAGCTCATATGTAGTGAGCTTAGCGCCCTGATTATAAGGTCTAGTCTCCAAAGGATAAACTTGCTCCAACCAGAAAGGCTTGTCAGATGCCCCCTTTGATAAGCTTTTGTGAGCAGAACGAATAACGCCTAATGCTGTTCCATATCCAGAGGTTGCCAAAGATCCCGTGTTACACACTGTCATAATAGAAAAAGGCCCAGTGAAATTCACCTTTTCTAAAACCTTTATTATAAAATCAAGCCCATTTTCGCCAATCTTGTAATTGTTTGCTTTGTCATCGTCATACAAAGATACAGAGTACTCCATAAGTGACTCAAAGACCTCTTTGTTAATTTGATAATCTGATCCATATTTCTCGATGAGCATCGACTTGATTTCAGTGCAAGCGTTCGATAAATTCACAGCGGTAGGTCTCGAGGTGACCAAGTAGTCAATTCTCTTGATAAGATCTTCAACTGTTTGGTTTGCCTCTACCGATTGCAAGCATTTTTTGGTATCAACCACAATAGCAAAGGCTCCTACAATAGCGATTGCTGGGGCACCTCTAACTTTCATTGATTTGATCGCATCATAGGCGTCATCAATCGACTCTATATCTATGTAGATTGAAGAAAAAGGAAGCTCCAATTGGTTAAGAATCTGAAGAGATACTTCATCTCTTGAAAATTTGATAGCCTCTAATGTAGAATTGGACATGGTTAAAGAACATGACTACATCGAGTGAGCGTATTAAGCATAAAAAATCATGAGTACTGTATATAAAAAAATATGTGAATAACCCCACGTTTTCATTTAGCTAGAAGATGAGCCTTCGGATGCCATCCACATCAAATTCTCCAGACAAGTCATTCCATTTGCAGCCGAGCAACTTTTGACCGGTGATAGGACACCTTCCGCCTTTATCAATGCTGGAATTATTCTTGACTTTCGGAGTTCCATTGCTTTCTCCGTCTGCTTTGACTTGGTCCTTTTCGCTTGTATCGACCTCCGTATTTTCAATGAAGCTTTCTGTGTCGCTTTCTCCGGAGCTGTATGAGTCGCTTGTAGTATCATGGCGGTCCAATTTCTGCTGAACCAATTTATGAGAATCGCGTAGATAATTGTAGATGCAAGTATAACAGAACACATAGCCTGTCTCGATGATAGCTGGATTCTGAATCTCCTTATCACAAAGAGGACACAACTTACCGGAGTTGTACACCTTTGATTTATTCTTCCTCTTGCTCATTCTTTCAAGGACTGATGAAGGGGGTATCGAGTCCTCAAGATCATGCCGCAGGGATTTGGCCACCTTTTGTGCGAAGTCTGAGGTATTCCACCACTCGAGAAACTTAAGACTGAAAATTGCCAATGGGAAAAATGTACCAAGAAGAAATTTGAGCGATTTAATTGAGGGTTTTATCAATATCCTGAGAATATATCTGACTACCTTCAGGGAAACAGAGGGGGGGCTCACCTTATTTGGCCAGGTCTTCTTCTGTTTAAGATGAGGTTCATTCTTAGAATAGTCATATTGATTGAGACGAGAATAATTGATTTTGAAGAGCATCATCAATAAAGAGGGCGATTTGGTCGCGCCACTCATGAAAGCAAGTGTTGTAGCAAGGTTAGATAGCCGTAAAGCACTTTTAACATATGGATATATCGTCACAAATTTTTGTTGAGCCCATACTTTACGCTTCTCCGAAGTTGAAGCGGTTGCATCGGCCAGAAGCTGGTTGGTAATGAATTTGGAATAAAGCAACTCATAGTGATAATCACACTTTTCCTGGAGATACGACAGACCAGTAATTTCAAATACCGATGCCCACATTTGAGTTAAAGAAAGGCTCCTCTTGTCTTCCACCAATGACGGAACTAACTGAACGAGTTTGCTTGAATTGTATTTTGGGTCGGAAAGTGGAGTCTGACTCACCCTTTTGAGCCCATAGAAATTTTCTGTGAAACTTCCCTGCCAATATTTAAAAAAGTACCACTCAATAGCAGTTCTCAATGCTAAGTTAACCTCATCAAAGCTGTTTGCAAGCTTGAGTAGGTAACCGGGGTACTTCTGAGCATAGTGCACAAGTACGTATCTCAAGGAGGGTGAAAGTAATTGCTCTAATTGATTGGATGATATAAGTTCGAAAAGTGTAGGAGTCTCAGAATCGAGCTTTGAGGCATCCAATGAAGAATAGTACTCCATGTTAGATGTAAACGTGTAGTCGCCTTCGGGAACCCCACAGTTTTATCAACCGAGGATTATTGTGGTCGTGTGGAACTCGAATCTGGATCTCGAACAACTGACATTATTAGGTTAGGGAATCAAATTCGAGAGCCCGACTTTCATCTCCGGTGTCTTTGAATTATGGGTCATTTATTAGTAAGTCACAAAATTCCCTGTAGATAATTTCATTGCACATACCAAATCTTCTTCTTTTGCTGTTGTGCGACAAATTCTCACCAGTGCTGCAAAAAGTCCCTTAAATTTTTGTTTTTATTACAGAAGTGTAGTTGTCGATGAATGAGTTCGAATCCTTAAACACAATATTTGACGAGTTTATGATTAAAAAATCGACTTTATCCATATTTTGCATTGACTCTCTATATACTTTAGGTAGGGAATTCCAGGTTTTGACCGAAGTTCCTCCTGATTTAGTTTCTGCCGCCCCAGTAGAAATACATTTCGATACAATCAATGATTCATTTTGCTCAATCTTTCTGGATAATTTGTTGTCTACTCAACAAGGTGCCACAAACTCTTCAATTGATCTAAGTGAGTGGAACACAAAGCTTTGCTCGGACAATGAGCTCTTGAGTTCTGAGTTTGAGAATGACATATTGCAACCAATTTTGACAAGTGATAACTTAGAAATCAAGTGAGATATTATTAATAGATGAAAAGTACACAGTATATATTGAATAGTTTGAACTATAAGGATGAGAAATATCAAAGTCTAATTGGGAGATAATGCTCCAATGTGGCGTAGTAATAGGCTACCGCCTAAAGTAAACTCTTTGAAGGAGTAGACTGACTGAATCGAGTCTCATATTTGAAATTTGATTTTAAATGTATCTCCCAAGATGCCAAATCGAACACTTTGAAATCACCGGTGGCAAATTCTATACCGGCCTCATTGCTAAGAGCGCTATCGCCAACACTTTTGAGCCAAAAGTGAGACGTGGACTGCTTCGACTTCGAGGAAGCAAGCGAAGAATCATTCTGGAGGTCATATGGTTTCCAACCTAGCCTATGGAGCATAAAATCTGCAATTATGTTTTCCAATGGTAAAAATCCGTAATAATATCCATAGAACAAGACCATTATCAATTCATTCTTCACAATCTCGCTCTCAGGCGCTACCTGTGCTTCTAGAACCTCAAGTTCTTCGACGAATCTCTCGAACAGATTGCCCGCCCTGATGCGATTCCAATAGTTCTGAAGTTTGGTCAAAAATAATGGTGCTCTTAATGAATTTGAGCCGTGACCAGCGAGATTCCCAGGGAGATATGGTTTTCTAATGTGTCCGGAAAAGGCAGTTGAGGTTTTGGGTTTGATGAGTAATTTACCCAGTTGCTTTATACTGTTTTCCGATGCATAAGACACAGCAAATTCCTGAATACCTGGGGGAGATTTGACCAAGTTTTTATCGGAAAATAACTGAAATTCCGCGGACGATAAGTTGGAGGCCCTCAAGACCTCCACGTAGGGCGATTGTCCGCTTTTCTGACTGAGAAGTGACAACAATTCTGAGGATTCTAGACCATCATTATCGGATCCATCGATTGGAGTAGAATTGGTGGGGGCACGAGACTTCATTTGATCGGCATCTTTGGATGGTTTTTCCTTCGGCAGCTGCGAAGCACTGTTGACGGGTTCTGGATTAGGTGTGTTCCCAGCAGCAGCAATTGACCACTTCAAAGTTCCTACTGGCTTAGAAGGGGTAGAGGCTGGTTTCAAAGTCGTAATGAAGGCAGGGCTCGATGACTCCAAAGAGGAAGATTTCCCTATCAGTTTCCCTCTTGGTGTGGAGATATGAGATGCGGCATTCTTCACTGGTGTAGACAGCTGGTCAGCATTAGATGCAGAATTTGGGCTTGGAGAAGGAGTGGTAGCTTTCAGCCTTGTATTATTCTCGTGGGACTCTGGGCTTTTACTCGATTCCAAAATGTTTTCCGTGTTGACTTCACCAGAAATCATCTCGTTGTCAACAACACTGTTGTCATAGTCTTCTGTTGCAACTGTGGTATTTTTGCGATGGTTCTCTTTAGCCTCTTTTATGAGCTCGTCATATAGAGTCTCATCGTCCACAAAATCAGGTTCTTGGTTCGATTCGAGATAGAAATTCAAATCTTCTTGAATTTCCCAAACAGCGTCAGCAGAGAGCTTGTTGCTCTTAAGATACGTAATCGCCATTTCAATGTTCTCAATATGGAAATCGTTCTTAGATTTAAAACTCTCGAGTTCTTGTTTGCGGTCCTCGATAGACAGCATATTATTTTTTCTCACCTTTTTATGTGAGAGCTTCTCATATTCTTCATCAAGCTCTTCATTCTGTTCCACAAGTTTCTCTGTCACCTCATTGAGGTAATTGATTGCTTCCCTCGCGCTGGGTGAGAGATTTTGATCACCGTTGTCTAATGCAGCTAGCATGATCGATTGATTTGAGAATGACTTCATCTTCGAGTACTTTTCAACGTCTTTATAGCACTCCATGGCCTCTTCAACAAGTCTTCGATGCTCCTGTAGTTTCAGCGGCGCTATCGTGGCCTCTAGCGAGTCATTTCCTTGCCAATTCTTGATTTGATCTCGAAACTTCTGGAGCTTCTTGATCTCTTTTTTTAAATCACTTTCTAGTTTTTCTCTTTGAGAATCATTGGATGAGGCCTCGTGACGAGAAAAGTAGTAGTTAAATAGATCCAATCCCTCATGGATCTTCTTGAACACTGTTTCGACTTCTCTGGATATATTAGTATACAACTATGAGTTATGTAATTGAGATCAGAGTAATGATCGCCACCGTAGAACATACTTTTGTAGTTTCCTATTCGACATTCTTAATATCTAGTTCCTATATTTTTGGACTGGGTAGCAGGTCCATTATCTGGGTCACTGTCAACTTTAAAATATTTTCTTTTTTTTTTTTCTGCACCAATTGGTAGTTAAGTGTAGTTGACGTCACGTGGGCGCACTCTCGAACATTGAGTTTACGGCTAGATTTGCAATGGTTCTGCGCGACTTCATTAATTCACATTCATTGGAAAGTATAAAATGCATTCGGTATTTAACCTGATTACAACTCGTCGTGGTCATCTTCGTCATCGGAGTCGAGACCAAACTCATGGTCCTCATCATCAGCGGGACCAGCGCCGCCATAGACCTTTTCACCAATTTTTTGGCTGACCTTGACGAGCTTCTGCTTCTGTTCATCAAACTCCTCTGAAGTAGCAGTGTCGTAGTTGTCTTCCAAAAATTCATTGACCTCATTAATGATGTCAAGCATTTGCTCCTTGTCTTCATCGTCAATCTTACTGGCGAATTCTTCCTCAGTAAGGCTGTTCTTCATGCTAGAAACAAGGTTTTCCAAAGAGTGTCTAGACTCGATTCTTGCCTTGATTTCAGCATCTTGTGCAGCGTATTGCTCTGCCTCGGCGACCATTCTCTCGATGTCTTCCTTCGAGGATCTGGACTCGTCGTTACTAATGGTGATGGATTCGGACTTACCAGTTCCTTTATCGTGAGCCTCAACTCTAAGAATACCATTGGCATCCAACGCGAATGTAACCTCGATTTGAGGAACACCTCTTGGGGCAGGTGGGATACCAGTTAATTCGAACTTTCCTAACAAGTTGTTGTCCTTAACCAATGCTCTTTCACCTTCGAAAACTTGAATGGAGACAGTTGGTTGGTTGTCGGAAGCGGTAGAAAAGATTTGAGACTTCTTTGTTGGAATAGCAGTGTTTCTGTTGATCAAGTTAGTCATGACACCACCAGCGGTTTCAATACCGAGAGTCAATGGATTGACATCCAATAAGACAATGTCATCGACACCTTCTTCACCAGAGAGAACACCGGCTTGAACAGCAGCACCGTAAGCAACAGCCTCATCTGGGTGAATGCCCTTGGAAACCTTCTTACCGTTGAAGAATTCTTCGATCAATTCTTGGACCTTTGGAATTCTGGTAGAACCACCGACCATAACAATGTCATCAACTTCAGACTTCTTGAGCCCGGCGTCATCCAAGACTCTCTTGACTGGCTTCAAGGTTTTCTTGAAGGCTTCAATGTTTAATTCTTCGAACTTAGCTCTGGAAATAGGCTCAGAGAAGTCAATTCCATCAACGAAGGAGTCAATCTCAACTCTAGTAGAGATTTGAGAGGACAAGGTTCTCTTAGCCTTTTCGGCCTCTCTCTTCAATTTGGCGATGGCCTTAGGGTTGGAGCTGACATCAATTCCGTGTCTCTTCTTGAACAACTTGGCAAAATGCTTGACAAGGGCGTAGTCGAAATCTTCACCACCCAAGTGAGTGTCACCAGCGGTGGCCAAAACCTCAAAAACACCACCTTCGATGGACAACAAGGAGACATCGAAAGTACCTCCACCCAAGTCGTAAACCATGATGTGCTTTTCACCGTCAGTTTTGTCCAAACCATAAGCAATAGCAGCGGCGGTTGGTTCATTGACAATTCTCAAGACGTTCAAACCAGCAATAGTACCGGCGTTCTTAGTGGCTTGTCTTTGAGCATCGTTAAAGTAAGCTGGGACAGTGACGACGGCGTGGGTGACCTTCTTGCCCAAGTATTCTTCAGCGATAGACTTCATTTTACCCAAAATCATACCAGAGATTTCCTCTGGGGTGAAGAATTTTTCTTCACCGTGGACTTCAGCCTGAACGACAGGCATGTTACCCTTCTTTGTGATTTTGTAAGGCATGTGCTTGGCCTCCTTCTTGACGACCTTGTCAGTGTATTCCAAACCAATCAATCTCTTGATGTCGAAAATAGTGTTGTTGACGTTAGATGGTGCTTGGTTCTTTGCTGCATCACCGATCAATCTCTCCTCTGGAGTGAATGCAACATATGAAGGGGTAATTCTGTTACCTTGGTCGTTGGCCAAAATCTCGACCTTACCGTTCTTCATGACACCCACACAAGAGTAGGTAGTACCCAAATCAATACCAATAACAGTTCCGTAGTCATCTGCGGATTCGTCATTGCTTTGGGCCAAAGCTACACCACTGTTGGTGGAGAGAAATGGCATGACCACACATAATAGAACTATAAGGAAAGAGAGCCCGGAGACCCAGAGTCTGCTCGAGTGGGACTTCAGTGTCATAGCTGCTTAAGTCTAAAATTGGTCTAAGGACGAAAAGGCAGGTTTGTGAATATTTATACTTCGCGCTCGACAACGCGTTGGAAACATGTAGAACTTCTACATTGTATTATGCAGTACCAAAAACGTTGTGACGTGGCAATGGTAGAGCGCACGTGTAAAAGAACATGTGTCACAAAAATCGAACACCTTGCTGTTCGATTTGCCCAAGAGTCAAATGTGGATGTCAACGAATAGTTCCAGGACTTCATTTGCTTAGCGGATGAAATTGCCAATACTGGCTAATTTTATCACCCGAATAAGGTGGATGAAAAAAAGTATCTGTTCGTTTTCAAGAAATATTGTCTGTGTGGATCGCAAGATCAGTCGTTTTGAATCATTCTCTATGCTCGAGATATAACTCATGAATCGATGTCCCTTTGTTTTGTTAGTACAATACACGCTGTTATTTCCCCGGATTTCCTATTTATCATCAGTGAGGTGCAATATGTAGGTACTTCGTTCTATGACTGGGTTCACTATATGCAATATGAGAAAATAGTGTCTAGCTTCAAAGTCTGCCAAGGTTTTACGTAGAACAAGTTATTGAACATTGTTTGATTTAGATTTTGAGGTTGAAAGTTCATAGAAAATGGCACCGAGAGTCGCAATGTTTTGCATTTCATCTCATACCCTTTGATACCCAGAGAATTTTATCTACAAGAATGAGCGAGAACGTTGAGTATCGGGGGATTATAGCAAAACACCCGTACACACGACTATATCTCACCCTTTGCGCGCCTTTACCCATATTCAACCCTACCATTTTGATTTTGCTTTATCCTAAGAAGTGAGTCGACCTCGACAAAATCAAACTCCTTAACCTTTTCAAATCTTTTCCTGTCCAATTGTTGATATTCCAGTAGACACAGCTACAAGGAGACCTTCATTTTGGCTTCACGACCAGTTTAACACTCTATTCTACCATGGCCCCCCACGCTACAGAGGAATTGAATCAGTTGCAGAAGGAAATCCTTCAAGCAAACCCTACTGATGTCTTACAATTCTGTGCCAACTATTTCAACACTAAATTAGCTGCTCAAAGAGCTCAATTGTGGCAATCCCAAGTTAAGGCAAAAGCAGCAGGTATTGAGCTATTCCCGAATGTGGACAGAGTTGCTTTCGACAACAAAGGCAACGGTGTAATTCCAAGCAACCTTCAGCCATCTTTCAAGTCACCATTCGGAGACAACGACCCTCATTCTGACCACACAAGAGACCAACACCCACATGGCACTCAAACCCAAGACGGTCCCGGCGCCAGTCTCTTTGGTGGTTTCAATGTCGGCGGAAAATCCGGCAAGAAAGAAGACTTGGACCCAAATGATCCTTCTGCTGTGTCATTTCATTCTAAAGCTGACTTTAAACCTCAAGTAAACCTTCCTAAGACTTTTAATGCTAACAGGAGAGTTTCTGTGTCTGCAGAGGCCATGAATCCCGATGAATTCAAATCAGACTCATGGAAACCACCTGTGAACAATTTGACTCCAGAACAGAGAAGCGAGTTATCGAAGACTTTGTCTCTGAACTTCTTGTTTCAACAATTGGATGCATACTCAAAGTCGACTGTCTTGTCCGCTTTGATTAAAAAGACGTTCACTGAATCTACAGAGATAATCACACAGGGAGATGTTGGTGACTTTTTTTACATTATCGAATCCGGTACTGTTGATTTTTACGTCAATGGCTCCAAAGTGAACACTTCAGGAGATGGCTCCTCTTTTGGTGAATTGGCCTTGATGTATAATTCGCCTAGAGCCGCCACTGCCATTGCCGCATGCGACGTTACATGTTGGGCATTGGATCGTGCTACATTCCGTCGTATTTTATTAGAGGGCACCTTCGACCGCAGAATCATGTATGAAGACTTCTTGAAGGATGTGAAGGTTCTTTCAGGATTGACTCCTCAAGAAAGATCGAAATTGGCCAGCGCTTTGAGCACAGAAATTTTCCACGCAGGTGACAAGATTGTGGTCGAGGGAGAGGTTGGTGATAAATTTTACTTAATCGAGAGCGGTACTTGCGTCATTACTAAGGAAGGGTCAGGTGAAATCGCAACTATCAGCAAAGGAAAGTATTTTGGCGAAGTTGCTTTGTTGAACGACTTGCCAAGACAGGCTACGGTTACCGCCAAAGACACCGTAATCGTTGCCACCTTGGGTAAATCTGGTTTTACAAGATTGCTAGGCCCTGCCCTTGAGGTCTTGAGAAAGCAAGATCCAACTGCCCTTCAGTAGGCTTGACCAAAATGTGTACATTTGTCGAATTGAACTCTTTTTTCCTAATATCAAAAAAGTAGAGCAAAAAAAAAAAAAAAAAAAACTCCTCAGATTCATAAGTTATCCGGGGTGTTAATATTTTTTCGCGTAGTTCTCATAAACCAACAACACTAACAAATATGCTTCCCTTCATTCTGTTGCTTCCCCCAACAACACCAAGAGGTGGCCAGTTGCCAAATTGGCTTCTTTTCATAGCTGCCGTATCCGTCTTCAACTCTTTGCAAAACTTCTTGATCAAGGATCTCAGTCTCACTCGTAAAGTTTACTCGCGCGCCCCGCAGTCTGAAGTCACTAACTTGAGTGCTAGAACTTTTGGCACATGGACCCTTTTAACTTCTGTGGTCAGATTTTATGGTGCATACAACTTAGTTGGTAACGAAACGATGTACAATCTTTGTTTGTGGACTTTTGCTATCGCTGGGGGACATTTCGTGAGTGAATGGCTCATTTTCAAGAACTGCAAGCTTGACAAGGGTTTGGCCGGACCATTGATTGTGGCCTCCTCTAGTTTGATTTGGATGTACACTCAAAAAGAGTTTTACCTCGGTTTATGAACAAGTGACGTGAATCTTTTTCATGATTAAACGTCTTCTTTGGAAGAAGAAAACTCGGTATTTTGCGAAGCAGCCCCCAAAAATTTGATTCGGAAGATCACAAATTGCCGATTTTAAATATACACTATTTAGACTATTGCATTCCAGAACAGATGCATTCTGGTTTACCAATTGATGTAGCGTTTTAGAGATATCTGTCCTAACTGCCTGCACCTTGAACTGAAATAAATTAGATATCGCGCTAAGAACATCACAATAATAGGCATCACGTTATGGCAGTAGAATTAGAGGGACCATTGGTTGACGATTCACAGGTCTACAAGGACCTCTTCGGAGGCACCATGGGTGGTATCGGTCAAGTTTTGGTGGGCCAACCATTTGACACTGTCAAAGTGAGATTACAATCTGCTCCTGAAGGAACCTACAGCGGAGCAGGTGATGTGATCAAAAAATTGATTGCCAACGAAGGTTTTGGTGGTTTCTACAAGGGAACCTTAACACCTCTCGTCGGTGTTGGTGCTTGTGTTTCTGTCCAGTTTTCCGTGAATGAATTTATGAAGCGTTATTATGAAGACAAGTTACAAGGAAGACCTATGTCTCTTTTACAGTTTTTCAACTCGGGTGCTGTCGCAGGTTTTGCTAATGGTTTTTTAGCTTCTCCAATCGAGCATATCCGTATTAGATTGCAAACTCAGAGCTCCACCTCAAAATCGTTTGCTGGTCCCGTCGATTGCGCAAAGCAAGTGTACCAAGCTGGCGGCATGGCGCGTGGTATCTTCAGAGGGTTGGCCCCAACTCTCTTCAGAGAGAGTGTTGGTATGGGTATTTATTTTGCCACCTATGAAGCTTTGGTCGCTAAGGAATTAGCAAACAAAGTCTTTAAGCAAAGAAGCGAAATCCCGGGATGGAAACTATGTATGTTTGGTGGCTTGTCTGGATACACACTTTGGATATCAATTTATCCTGTCGACATTATTAAATCGAAATTGCAGACAGACTCTTTGACTAGTCCTAAATATAAAGGTTCTTTGAGTGTCGTGAGCGACATTTTCAAGAAGTCAGGAATCAAGGGTTTTTACAAAGGATTCATTCCTACAATCTTAAGAGCTGCTCCAGCCAATGGAGCAACTTTTGCAATCTTCGAATTAACAATGAGAGTCATTAATTAGTTTTATCTGACATTATTCAAATCCATCCATTTTAACCTTATATAAAAAAATTATTCTATCTATTGACCCCATCTGTATGATCTTGTTTACGAAGCATTTCTTCGCTCGCTTCGTTCTGGTAGCTAGGCCTTTCGGCAGCTTGCAATACTTCTGCTTCCATTTCTTGCGTATAATCGTTTGGATCGATCACCTTGATGAATTCCATGAAATCCATGCCGTACTCCCCATTAAACTCGCAATAGTCTGTTCCGAGTAATTCTTCCCTCTCGAACATAATCGACATATTATTCGAGTTAGTATTGAGCACAGCATCCAGTTCTCCCCTCTTGTAATTGCGCTCCCGGCGATTGAAATCTTTGTCAATTCTTAGATGCATTCCGGGTATTAGATCAATTAGGTAGAGGAAAAGCAAACTCAAGACGAAAACGTAGACCGATGTAACGACGGAACCAAGGACTTGATACCCAAGCTGTATCCAATTACCCGAGACCCAGCCTCCGGCGGATTCATAAGACTTTTCAGAAAATACACCAACAAGTAAAGAACCCATGATACCGCAAACACCGTGCACAGCAAAAATATCGTGTGCATCATCAATCTTGAAGAAATATTTAAGGCGGGTGGCGACATTTCCCACTGATCCTCCAATGATGCCGAAAACGACAGATTTCCAAAAATTTCCTTTCTGACTGATGAAACCTCCGCCAGGTGTATACATGACTAGCCCAGCCATCATTCCAGAGCTGAGGGAGATAATCGACACCTTCCTTTTACTCAAGTCAAACCAGCCGATTTTGTGCTCAAATTTAATAGGCGACGACTCTGAAGTCATATTGGTCATTTCAATACTCTCCTCTGGCTCATCGTGTAACGGAACAGTGGAGTAGTAGAAATCAATGCAAGCCCACACAATCGCGGCGGTTGAAGCACTCAAAAGAGTTCCAAATACTAAGTATAACGATGTTACTGTAAACTTAAAATCACAACCCGAAATAAAGCCACACCATCCTAAGAGCAAAGTCCAGATTCCAATCACCGCATATGTATTATTGGAACTCTTGTAATCGAATAGAGCTTTGGGGTTGCGGGGACCTAGGTAGTAAGAATATGCCAAAGCAGTAAATCCACTAATGATGTGGATACAGTTTCCTCCTGCAAAATCAAGCACAGGAAGTTTGTTAAGTTGCGGGGAGAGCCAGCCATTTTTATTCCACACCCAGTATGTCACAGGATTATAAATAATTGCGGACCAAAAGAAGATAAACAAGAACATGGGTAGCAATCTTCCTCTTTCTGCCACGCAAGCGGGAAAAGTGAGCGCAGCACAGGAGATCTTCATAGCACCATTAAATAGAACATGATTGATAGAAAGAATTTTACCCCTTGGTGTTGAATAAATAAGGTTATCGGGGTTTTTCAAGTGGTTCAAAACAACGAATTTCAAGCTGCCGATGAATCTATTTGCCGAGCTTGCATAACACAAGGAGTAGCCCCAAATAAACCAGTCTAAAATAATGAATGCCGATATGAACAAAAATGTCGAAAGCATGGTTAGCGATGACCGGCGTTGGGTGAGCCCCGAATAGAACATTGAAACACCAAGTGGAACTAGCAAGACTAAAAATGTGCAGAACAACATGTATAAGGTATTCACTGCAGTTCCCACATCGAAAGTCTCGTCACTCGATAGACTAAGTGACGACATGATGACTTCGGACTGGAGGTTCTGTGAACAGAGGCAGGTTCAAATCAGTGATGATTTTCTGGGGTGCGTTGCAGAAAAAAAAAAAATACCAGTTTTCCCGCATTTAAGCGTTCGAGTCACCGCGGCCCAGACGCCGGCTTATAGCAGTATTCTTCGTAACACTCAAAGCAATGATCAGGAAGAAGGTGGGTCAAGTTGAGTATATCAGCCCTTCTTTTCATGATCCCGCACCCAACACACCCAGCAAAGCTAGTGTTGTTACGATATGTTGCTATGTTATACCCATTATGCATCATATTCATCACTTCCGAGTCACTGTAGGTGGTGCGAAAAGTTGACATGTTCGAGGAATACGTATGATTATGGTTAGCAAAATAGATCACTAAAGGCGGAACGTAATTTGTCCAGAGCTCCATCATTTCCACCTCACTTTTCTCGAAATTAGATGTGCCTAGGTCCAGCTCAGAACTGAAACCAACTGAGACATTTCTTTGGTGCCCCATGACTGGAAAGTCCCGAGTAATTTCGCAGCCGAGAAAAAATGGCTTGCTTTTCATGTCATGCTCAACAAAGAATTCGGCGCTAGGAGTACTCGGAAAGATGCTTCTCCTTACCCCAGCGTCTTGAAACACAGGACGTTTCTTGCCTTCGATCAACGAATGGAACCTTCGAGCTGTATTGATAAGGGACGTGCCATTGGGAAAATTGTTGATATCAGATGATGCGTCGAAAGCGAATATAACTTCGACTTCACGGCTTTTTGCGAAAAGCGGTTGCATGGGAATATTTTGGCCATCATCACCACCATCAACTATAAAGAGTGAATCCTTTTCGCCAACTGAATGGTCTCTTGATACCAGACCCCTGTCGTTCAAGAAGGGATTCGGAGAGTAGATTGCATATTCAGGATGTAGAATGGCCTCCGAGTCCATGTCATTCAGAAGCCCGAAAATTTTAAGAACTTGTGAAATAATGGAAGATGAGCCTGTCTCCGTTTGCATGATGGCATCATACACATGATGAAAAAATGTGTTGAACAAGCTAGACGAAGATCCTACCACTAGGCCGAAGTTATCAAATCCAGATACACAGAGTGAATAGTTTTCGTGTTTTGTTCTCTTCTGAGGAATGCCATTCACTAAATCAGTTCCAATATACCTCACATCGACAAAAGCGTTCAAATAATTGTCCCAAGACCCAAATTCGAAGGGATTGAATTCGAAGACATGAGAAACACGACTGTCTTCAAAGATTCCAGGAACTCTCTCAACACAACCAAATATCGGAAACGCCTGCGAGAAGTTTCTAAATGACGGCAACTGGGTCATCGAAGATATGGTTGAACTGATCAGTTTTTTCTTTTCCGGAAAGACTCTCTTCGACAATGCTCTTCCCCAGTAATCAGTGAGTGAGATCTTGAAGCCGTTTTGTTTTTTGGATTTCACTTCTAAATTCAAATCCTTGTAGAAGTCAAGAATTTTTTGGGCCAGATTTGATGTGATATTTACAGCATTTTCAATTTGTTTAGGCTCACTTGATTTAGCCCTGGTGAAAAATGCATCGAGTATTGCCGAGGTCAACCCAGTGGAATTGGCTTTCAAGGGAGGTTCTGACTGTTGATTATTCGCAGCCATTTTTTTCTCGTCGATTTTAGATCTCATGCGACTAATCGGTGGGTCACTAAGACCCTCTACCAAAGACCTGGAAAAACTCTGGCCGGATATCGCTTCAAATATTGGCACGCCGTCATTAAGTAAATTGTTTGCCACTAGCCACAGTCCGCCTGAATTGCCCGCTATGTAGCTGGCAGTTTGATAGATTCCACCAAGATGCAGCTTGGATCCGGGAGTTCTTGAATCAAGAGCACTCAAAAAACCGGCCCCACTCAACATGGATCTGTATCCGCCGCCTGAAATAGCAATAGCTGTTTTGACGATTCCCTTTTCAAGAACTTCATCGAAATCTTTTAGCCCTAAGCGAGTCAAAAGTTCGGTGAAATCTTCGCGAGCGTAATGATTACGAACAGACACATACTCCTTTTCGTGAGAATTCAATTCCTAGTAGTTAGTATCCAAGTGACTTCCTAGCTAGACCAATTCTTAGTTTCAAATTGGGCTTGGGCGCAACAGACGTACATTATTCGCAACTCTTACCAAGGATCTCGTTTCACAAACCTTGTAGTACGGAGAATAAGACATTTCAGATATCTTGAGGCCATCATGACAAATGCCATTATCTCCAATGCTGCTCCCACTGCAAACCGAATGTGTATCACCCTGCGTCAAAGCTGACACTATAAAATAAGAGACACCAAGTAAGTAAATAGAGTGGAATGTCATTCAGTTCGTGAGCGTGAGAAGCATGAGTTTGTGCTTTACTTCGCGGGCTCGCATACATTTACCCACGCATGAATTTATATGATACACCATCTATTATATTAACATAAAGCTATGAATTACAAGTAAATAGTACTTAAGCCCTGATCTAAAGGTTGAAGGTTTTAGACCCTTAGAATTCTTCGTCAGAAGACACGTAAGCGTCACCCAACTTCTTCTTCTTGGCCATTCTCTCCTTCTTCTTCTTTCTCAACTCAGCGGAAGACAACTTAGTCTTCTTCTTAGCACTGGCAATCTTGTTACCCATGGCATCGAACTTGTCCTCCTCGTCTTCCTTCTTCTCGATTCTTGGACCAGCACCTTGACCTTGGACCCAGTTGTGACCGGATGGGGTCATCTTACCGTCCAAGACAGCCCAGACTTCCTCAGTCAAGTCCTTGGTGAACTCGGCAGAGTGGGTAATGATAACAATACCACCGTCGAAAGACTTCAAGGCCTTAGACAAAGCACCCAAAGAGTCTCTGTCCAAGTAGTTGGTTGGCTCATCCAACACAATCAAGTGAGGTCTTTGCCATGTACAAGCAGCCAAGACCAACTTGACCTTTTGACCACCAGACAAACCTCTGATTCTGGAGTGAGAAACCAACTCAGGGTCAAGACCCAACATGGTACAGTGGTCCTCGATCTCCTTTCTGGTCAATGGTCTGAATTGACCGGAAGCCAAAGCCTCCTTCATGTCGACTTCAGCAACCATCTTGGAGTGGGTCTCAACCAACTCACCTCTTGGCAACCAGGCGTTGTCAACAGACATCATTGGAACCCATCTCTCGTTCTTCATGCCGATGTTCTCACCCAAAGTGAAAGAACACTCGTACTCGTAAGAGTTCTTGAACTTTCTTCTGGAGTGGATACCAGCAATTCTTCTTGGAGTACCTTCGATCTTGAAGATCTTGTTCATGGATTGCTCATCTTGCTCGTTGATTTGTCTGTTAGCTCTGTCCATGGTCTCTCTGTCCTCACCGGTTTGGAATCTCCATTGAATGTACTCGGATGGAGTCTTGTCCAAATGGCTATCGATGTGGGCGAAAGCGTGTTGCTTAATGTATGCGATACGACAGTTCTCGTGAACGTAGACCTCACCGGAAGTTGGCAACAATTCACCAGTCAAGACGTTAATCAAGGTAGACTTACCGGCACCGTTAGGACCAATGACGGCAATTCTGGAAGACAAAGAACATTGGAAGTTAATGTCAGTGACTTGTGGCTTAGAAGTACCTGGGTATTGGAAGGTCATGTTAGAAACCTTGACAATAGCCTTTTGCTTGGTCTTAACACCCTCCAAGAAACCTGGCTCTGGGAACTTGAACTCCATCTCGGAGGCACCCAACTCGTAGTAAGATTGAGCGGATGGGCACTTCTTGACGAACTCAGACAAGTTACCCTTGTACTTTCTCAACTTGAAACCTTCGTAGTGGATAATGTACTCAGTGACATTGTCCAAGAAACCGGAGTCGTGGGAGACAATGATAGAAGTAATACCACAGGTCTTCAAGTAGTTGACCAACCAAGCAACGTTGACGGTATCCAAATGGTTAGTTGGCTCATCCAACAACAAGATGTCAGCGTTCTTCAAGACAGCTCTGGCCAAAGCCAACTTCATCTTCCAACCACCGGAAAGGGAACCGATTGGCATCTTGATCATGTCCTCGGAGAAAGCGAACTCTCTCAACTTGGCCTCAACGGTCTCCTTGTCCAAACCGACCATACCGTCTTGGATGACGAAGTCGACGACTGGGAGGTCAGCGTCAGCAGAGTCAATGTCGTGCTCGACGTAGACGGTTCTACATTCCTCTTGGGATGGGAAACCCTCGACTTGACCGTTAGCAATAGCTCTCATCAAGGTGGACTTACCAGCACCGTTAGGACCACACAAACCGTATCTTCTGTTTCTCTTCAATCTGAATTGGGTCTTGTTCAACAAGATCTTGGCACCGTAAGCCAAAGAGAACTCACAGTTACACAAGTCCTCTCCATCGTCCTCCTCATCCTCGAAAGCAGGTGGCTCTGGGATGTTGTCGAGGGCTCTCTTTCTGTACTCCTCGATGATCTCCTTAGCCTCCTTCTCGTGCAAGAAGATGGTAGCGAAAGGCAAGATGTTGGTCAACCAAGACTCTGGTTGAATGTCTCTCTCGTCGATCAAGTCACCACCGATAGCGGCAATGTAGGTCAAGGCAGTGTCGAATCTTGGAGCAATCTTCTTGTCAGCGATCAACTCGTTGAAGACACCCTTGGTAACAGAGATGTCACCAGCGGTAGAGACCTCTGGGATAGCATCGTTCTCACCGACGGCACCAACTCTTCTAAGAGTGTTCAAAGCACGTTGGGTAACACCACGGGCCTCAGGGTCGGCAATACCTTGGAAGTTAACAACCAAAGCTGGCAACAAGGTGGACAAGAAAGGAGCAACAACTTGAGGGTCGTCGACCAACTTACACATGTTGTCAACAATGACAGCAGCCTTTCTCTTGATGGCAGTGTCACGTTCAGCCAAACCTCTGGACAACAATGGGGCCATGATGGACAAAGTAGCCATGGTGACCTCGGAAACGAAGGTGGTGGCACCCAAAGCGTGGACGGTCTCTGGGACCTCAGTTGGCTTAGCGATACACTCGATCAACTTAGGGATAAACTTCTCGATATCCTTGTTGTCGATGGTCTCGGTGGTCTTGGTCATGGTGGCGTGAGCAGCCTCCTTGACCTCCTTCTTGGTGTCCCACATAGCCTCAGACAAAGCTGGAATCAACTCAGGCATTCTCAAAGCAACTTGAGCCTTGGCGGTGTCAACCAATTGGGAGACAGCCTTCAAGATAGCGACCTTCTCAGTCCACTTGTTGGTGGAAGACAAGTTCTCCATCAAGTCTGGCAACAAGAACTTGATAGCAGTTGGGGTGATAGCAGCGGCGACGGCTTGCAAAGCAGAGTCAGCAGCAGCAGCGACCTCCTTGTTCTTGTCACCGGTTCTGGTAGCAACCTCCTTAGCCAAAGAAACAATGTATGGCTCGACAGATGGGACCATACCGTTGACAGAGGCAACATGAGCGTAAGCAATCAAAGCAGCGGTGGCGGTCTCAGCGGACTTGCTCTTGAGTTGAGCAGTGAAGTCCTTGAAGAACTCAGCTGGAACATCGTGCTCGATGATAGAAGAGTTCAAGAAAGAAGAAACGTTGGCAGCAGCCTCCTCCTTGTTGTCAGCAACTTGCAACTTGCTCAACAACTCAGAGAGGACTTCAGCAGAGTATTTAGATTCAGAAGACATCTTTCCTTGCTTTCGGTCTAGAGAAAAAAAAAAAAGCGAAAGCGACCGCTTATAAGGGTACGCAGACATACAGAAAAATTTTCAATGGCACTTATCTGCAGGTACATCTATATTTCTTTTTGGATGCTCCTGCGCACAGCTTCGGGACATACTATTCGAGCCACATGCAACCTGAATTGGCAGGCTTTCTTCACAAACGATGTCTGGTGATGCAGCCTTGATCTATCAAAATTTGTTCAGTCTTGTGGGTATATTTCTGCTCGCTTGCAAATGGCATTCTACGTGTAAGCCTGTGCCGCCTAGGACTTTCCTCATCGCATTAAGGGGTTACCCGCTGCAAGTGCGCAATGCTCGGTCCATCTGCTATGTATGTTCCATCCGGCCAATAGAGCAATTAACTGCCAAACCGATTAAGTCTGGGGTCAGTGCTTTGTAGACTCTCAATTGCTTTTATACTGCGCAATTACAATGCCATTACCGGTTTTTTTTTCTTGTGTTAAGTGCTTAAATTACCAGTGGGCTTCAGCCAATCGTTGAACCCGGAATGCCTATGCGACACGTTGCCGTAGTGCGAAACGAGACGGGGTCGAATCCCATCAGAGCCGAAGGATAAGGCCGTGCGCCTGGCTCCTCGTGTATGCAGTTGTGACTGGCAGATCAGCTGTGATACAGTCGTCTTTGAACAAGCACCTAGACACTTTGGGCATATTTAAGTACATTGAAAGCCTTCTGGTGTGCATTGTTTTTATACAATTCGTGTATTCGTAAACGTGAAATGGAACGTGTGGTATATTATACAACGACGTGTTATTTCGACCCTTCATCGACTCGAAAGAACCACATCTACAAGCCATGACCGTATCAGATCAGCTTTCCTCGAGAATCTTTTGCACCTCCTTTTCTTCGTCTGCCACAAGTCCAACTTTTGAGTCAGCGGCGTTCGCAGGGATCTCTTTTTTGGCGACTGCAGCAACCTCGTCGGGGGTACCTTTCTCGGCCTTGTATTTGTTTCGTTGTGCTTCGTTACCCACGACTTGATCGCCTGTGGAGGGAGTCTTTTTTCTGCCATCGATTACCATGTCAGCATCATTGCCAACATTTGGAGCTTCATTCACCATTCCACCCTTGGGTGCCTCCAAGACACCGCGGCCGAGTTCTCCCTTGGAATTCTTGGCCTTGTTAAGGGCCAAGTCAATCTTGTCTTTAGGCATGTCATCTCCCTTTCCAGAATCGACTAGCATGCCGACGTTGCCCGTGTTCTTATCGGACCCTGCCTTCTTTTCGGATGAAACAATTTCGTAGGAAGTTTCACTCTGAGGCTTGAGTTCTTGGCCCACCATATAAACACAGAGGCCAAAAAAGAAGAGCATGACCACGTATCCCATCATCTTCCGGGAGTTTGTTAAAAACACCTGTCTTGGCATTTTTTCATAAGCAGACCCTCGTTTGGTAGGCTTCATGTAGTAGGGTCTTGGCAATCCACCGTTATTGTAAGAGCCTTGCATCGTGTGATATAGTGTGATCCCTATGGTATGATGAGTTTGGAGATGTCGCCAGATTTCAAGGCAGCCACTAGTTGAATGAAAGTGAAGCTACGAAACCCTTTCTTTCAGCAGGCCGGATATAGATAAAGACCCTGAATTATGGTTTCGGAAGAAGGAAAAAGCTCTCTGCTGCAGTCTGCTCTTGAAATCTTTTGGAGGAACTCGCGAATATTTTAGTTTGATTCGAGCGTTGATTGCATGCACACCTCCTCGTTAGGAATGTGGGGAGACTGAACTCAGCTGACCACATCTGCAATTGATGAGGTTCCAAAAGTTCAAAGGGTAGTCCCGGGGCCTATTTAAAATCTTTGGTTTGCCCCTGAACGAAAAATGAGTTGCAATGCTGGGTCAAATTTGTCTTTCGCAGGGTGCCTGAGTCCGAGAGGAAGCCGCAGCTAAAGTACCATGTCCGATACAATACTCATCAGTCTTTACGAGGAATACTATTTTGTGTGCTAATTGGAATGAGTTTACTCTCTTCTGCTCCTGTGCCCCCTTATTTTTAGAATTTAGGTTGTATTTTTTTTTTTGCTTCGTTAAGATTATGACATTGGTGTTACGTTTGCGCATTCTACGAGCGTAAGCATCAAGTTGGCAAAAACGAACATTACAACGTCAGCATATTTACTTAGACCACACCTTTGCCTCTTTATACGTGTCTGCTGAAGAAAAATCCTTAGCTACAGAAACACATAGAACAAACAAGGATCAAAAATTGCCCTCGAAACAAGAGGCAAGAAATATTTGGAATAAAGTCATCTTAAGCAGGTCGGATACTTAAACTCACGTCGAAGAATCATCGAATTCATTATTTGTGCAATCTCACTAGCTGCACATTTAAAGCACCCATAAATTTGAATACTTTCTCTCTGTTGCCTTCATTGCATGGATAAATTTCATAGGCCCATTCGAATTAGCAGCGCCTTTGTCAAACGCGAAGGTACAGATACCTATTATTTTGCACCTGAATCTTGAGCACGCACCTTACTACGCAGTTGGTTTAGCAGTCTATTTCGCAACTGTTTCTTAATTTCTACTCCACAAAACGACATGACAATACTTACGTTCATCATTTTTGCAATTTATTTGCACTTCGCCCAATCGACACCCCCAGCGTGTTTCATGCAATGTATTAATGAGATATCCCACTTCTGTCCACGAAACCAAGCTGATTTGACTTGCCTTTGTAATCTCAACGAAGCCATCGACCAATGCGTAACCCAGTATTGTCATGGAATACACCAGTTGAGTTCTCGAGACCACTTTAGCGGTACATGCGAGGAACACTCTTTGGGGTTCGAGCGATCCGGGTATCACGTATGGCCAGAGATATTCGATCAATCCATTGAAAGTCACAAGCTAGATCCAGCACTTAGTGAGAATGAGCAGAAAGCCATAGATCAGAGCACCTTAGAGGCAGACTTGCTGAGGGAGGTTATAAAAAACTGCATGGATTTTATCTTGAATCAGTCATCAGGCCCCTATAAGAATCTTGACGGCAAGTCTTCGGAAAGTCCAATGAGTCAAGTAAACCCAGACATACCAAAGGATCCGAAATCATTGACGTCAAAAAAGGAACGTGGCATTAAGGGGCGCAAAAAGCCTCGCCGTCACAAGAAACTCACATCTTTTCCAGCATATTTCAGGTCTAACAAAACAAAGGCGTCCGAGCCCAGATAGGATTAGAAGTGAAGGTGAAACACATGATTCATGACTAGGAAGTAGCATAAACCTTATTGACCTGATCACGAGGAACGCTTACCAAGCCAAGCTCTCTTGTGTGTAAGAGCGTGTTGTTCAAAATGTCTTGGGATTGCTCGGTCACCAGTGACATGAGTAAATTCCCAAAACGATCGACCACAGAGAGTATGCCAGTGAGCATTCTTCCGTCCTTAGTTTCTATGCTCAACTCGTTTCCGACGACATGCTCCATTTTTGCGTCAGTGAAGTTATCTCTGGTAACACAGATAATGTGAGGCTGCTGGAGATAAAGTGCGCATCTACTCTAGGGCTGCTTTCTTACAATACAATGATGGTCAAAAAAGACAACACCTTGGTATTTCGTCTTTGCACTTAAAAATCAAGTTCTAGCTAATCTCTCTAGGCACTTATCCAAAAAATTGCAATACATTCACCTAGAGCTTCAAGGAAAATCTATACTCATGTGTACACACCTGCCACATACAACGGGTTAAAGCGATAAAGTTACCCGCACTTGAGGAAAATAATATATAAGGAGGCCGTGAATGCCCAGAGTTTTTTGAAGGCTAACATCAAATCGCAGCTCCGAGCTTCACAAAACTCGGCGAGAAGTAATACCATCTTGTCGAGCGGAGCAAGTGCCGGGCATAAGCGTATATTGATAAGCACGTTGCTGGGCGCCTGACGTTGACATCTACATGGAGCGTTGGGAATCAGTTGTGGCTACATTCTGATCACGTAGAATTTTACTGCGCACCTCGACAAAACTCTGTCGAGAAACGCTAAAACCCAACTCTGTTCAGTACAAATTGGGGCTAGTCTAGGGGAACCGCTGCATTAAATTAAACAATTTAAAGCTTAGAGGGTCACTTCGAGCCTATCAGGTCCATTGACTATGTTCCCTTGTTCTGAGTTAAAAGCTATCTGCCAGGAATATGCTGAATACTTCCCCGAAATGAAAATTAGAAATGAAACCGCCGACCCGTTCATTCGATTGAAAACTATTGAGGGAGAGAACTATGATGTATTTGTTTCCGTCTCGGGCTGGTTCACAAGGGACTTCGCCCAACACTACGATACTTTCGAGGCCCTTATGAACACACTTTCCGCTGGCTTTCGGAACAAGTTTGCCAGCACCCTCTTCACCAAATTACAAGAATTGGCAGAAAGCCTGAACTCGTAAAGATTTGCTTTGTTAATATATACATGTATTTAGACGTCGGTTTCAGTGTTCTTCTTCTGCTTTCTCAAGAGCATTTCCAAGTCGCCCACATCGTACTTCGAGTTTCTAATGTAGTAGTGCTTCTTCTTTGGCATGTATCTCTCTGGCTTGCTGATAAGCTCGATGAGCTTGATGTTTGGGGAGAACAACGGAACTCTCATCTCACACCCAAGCTTGGTGATTCTGTTTCTGATCAAGATGTTAGTACCAAGGTTATTGTGGCCCTTCTTGATACCAATGATCTTTCCGATGACCTCAGTTCTGTCAAAATAGGACACTCTGATCAAGTCACCAGATCTCAATTTCTCTGGACCACTCACTAGCGCAGTTCTCTTACCGGTAGGGTCGTGCTTCTTGAGAAGCTGTTGGTGCAAGTACTCGGTGACGCTCTGACCGTTTCTCTTTTGAGGAAGAGGCTCGAACACAGTTTTTTTGAGCTGCGTCTTGAGGGATCTGGAAGGATTGATTATACAACTTGCCGAAGCAGAGACAAGTCTCTTGGCTGAGGCGGATAGGCTGAACATGTTGATGTGGACCAAGTAGATTTTCAGTTTTTTTTTGCGTGAAATCCACATAGTCGCGCCTGCATACAAGCCATGGTGTAGTAGGAGGTCCAGGCCAATACGCTATCCACTACATGGCAGTCGCCCTACAACTGTATTATGAAATTATGCAATCTAGTATACACTTCGTCTTCCTAAGTTTAGAATCTAGGACGTCTTTGTCTGGCGGTGAACTTAGAATCATGCGCCACTTGTCTGCCTCTTCTCCGCATTGTCTCCTTCTTTCTGTTGATGTAGTCCTTTCTGGTCTCCATCTTCTTCTTCATCTTACTACTGAGCTTCTTGTTCTCTGGAGCTTCCATCTCTGCACCAGTCAAGTTCAAGTTTCTTTCGGCTTGACCGGCAGTGAGAACCAAGTAGTGCTTCTTGTTTCTCTTGGATTCTGGATCGTCTAGAATAAGACCACCGGCAAATCCGGCCACCTTGGCACACTCCATAATAGCCTGTGTCTGGTTGTCGTTCATGGGGTAGAATTGTGCCACAAACTTTCCTCCTCTCTTCAACGAGGCATATAAGGTATTGAAGAATCTCATAAGTCTCTTCTTAGGATCAGCTCCCCTGGTGTCTGCATTACATAACCACTGGATAACAGAAATGGATATGGCTGCATCAAAAGTTCCTGCCCGGAAAGGCACACCACTGCCAATATCGGAGAGGAACAAGTCGCCTTCCACTTCTCTGTCCAAGGCTGATGCCAACATACTAGGTGCGATATCCATTCCAAGCCAGTTGTACCCTTCTTCGGTAAGAATCTCACCGGAAAGACCCGAGCCACAACCGACATCAAGAATAAAATGAGGTTCGTCTTTGTTCAAGTTTAAAAGTTCTAATGATCGGAGCGTCATTTTTGCTTGAATGTGCTGCACACGGCTGGAGGATGTATACTTGAATGATTCTGTGTCATTGTAGAATACTTCTGGAGGTGCGATCTCCTCGGGTCTCGACATGGTTGTTAGTGAGTTTGTTCGATGGAGGAGTCTTGGCTCTCATGTGCTGCGAGATGAGCGGTGAATCCAAAAAAATGTATATGCAGGTCGTTGAAGATCGGAAAGCGGGTGCAAAGGTTTGTAGGACTCCCATGGCAAGGTAAAGTAAATTGAATTGGATAGCTTGGTGCTACAGGATACATGCTCATTTCATAGAGTATTTGACGGTATTTCAAAACACCTTTTCTATTAATTAGGTTGTTTTTGAAAATTCTTTAAGTCCCTCCAGACTAAAACACTAAATATAAAGTCGCGATAATGGCTGGCCCCGAGACAAACCCAAACCAACAGATAACATTTCCGAGAACCCTGCAGTCTCTCATAAAGGGTGCACGGCTGAGGAGAACGAGCGGTATCTGACTCATTTGGAAGAGAAAGAGAAAACCTCTTATACGGCCGAATATAATGTACATCACGACCTCATGGACAACACTTGAAATGAAAAGCGTCACTAGCGCAGCCGAGCCCTTGGATAAAGAGAATGCGCTAATAGAGGAATGGTATACGTGACTGCGCAAGAAAACATGAACAGGTTTGTTCCAATATCTTGCGAAATCCGACCAATCGATACAAGACCACCATGGGCCGTAGAAATCACGGTCGGCGTAGTAGCTTAGTTCCGCTATACCATTGAGAATTACATCCCAGATGATGTAAAACACAAAAAGATACTCCATAATCATGGGTGGGATCATATTAACAACTGTCACTAGACCGAGAGTCAAGCGTTCAGTACCTGAAATAGATTTGGCTCTAAGGGCGTTGCATTTGATGACTTGTGGGTAAATAGACTCTTCTGCCACTATAAGCATCAAAAAGATGACACCGACGAGTGCACAAACTTTCTCCAAAAAATATCCCCAGCGAATCTTGTCAGTCCTGTCAAAAATAAGGGCGTACAGGACAGTTGGAAACATAGTATACTGTAGAAAGTCCTGGAGGTTGATGTTGGAAGGAAATTTAACCAACTTTTCACACAAGTCGTCCGATGAAAGTTCCAAAGTCTCCTGATCTTTGGCTTTCTCTAAAGCGTTAGATTGATGGAGTAATTCAAACTTGCAAAATGCGATAGAGTCTGTGATCAATAGCTTGGTGGACTCGAATTCAAAACCCTGTGGAAGTTCCGTAGCCCCTGTATTCATTTGTTCCAAGAAACCTTCAGAAAACTGAAGTTCCCGCAAAATCTTCCAAAGGTAACCATTGTAAAATGCGTAGGAATGCATTTTCATTAAAAGAACAAACATGTGCAAGACCAAAAATGTTCTACCAATCCATTGGTCTTTCACCACGAGCTCAGAAATGCAGTAGATCCAAAAGACGCTAAATACAAGTTCATACGCTGAGGTAATTGCCCTTCCAGTTTTTTGCCACTCAATGACTCCTTGCAGGCAAAGCCATTGAACCACAAAAACAAAATAAATTGACGCGTACATGAGGAAGTCTGTCAATGCTATTCTAAGCAATCCCGTTGTTAGGATTTTGAAGACTGGAGCTTCGAATAAAAGGGGCCGACTGTCAAAGTAGGCATTTATCAAGTACCGCAAGATAAAGAACCCGACACAGAGCCAAAATAAAATATAGAACCCAAAGAACAGGGAATTTTTGAACGAGGGATCGTCAAAGATGGTGTGGAGGGTGGGAAATGCAGCTTTAGCGTCGAAGTTGGACCGGAAGCTGCCGTTGTTCCTGTTCTTGTGCTTTGAACGCATGTCTCTTTGTTGCTCCAATTCTCTGAAGGCTCGACAGATAGTTTTCTGGTCCAAGTCGGCCACATCAAAAGTACGGGAGGAGTTTGATTTTCGAAGCCGTGTGGCTATCGGCTTGTTGGAAAGGGAGATCTGGGCATTAAGGTCGCTCTCGTCGCTCGAGGTATCTTGGTTATCTTGATCAAAGGGTCGTCTTGTCTCGCGCTTAGGGATACGCTTAAGCTTTTTGACGGAAGACTTCTTCATTGCAGTTGCAGAATATGAGATATAGGGCAAATAAGAAGGATTTAGTTGCAAGCTAGTGCATTCAATGGTTTAAGTAGCATGACTTGTGGAGCCGGCACCCGCATCCCTGGAGCACCCGGTCCCAGACGGCGTATGCAGGCTCGGCAATATTAGGTTGCGGAATCAGTTGCAGATACGCGGGCTCGGTCGGCAGCACAGATGTTCCGAATTTCTCGGCACCAAATGTTCGATGGTGACGGCACTTGCACATACACAAGCCACTCGGCGGGATTAAGAAGAGATACAGGGAAGCAACTGTAACAACACGACTTCATACTATGTACACTATTTGTAGATTCTCTCGAAGGGCCTGGTGTCGTTGAAACACGAACCCCAGACTTTATCGACAATCGACGCGGCCTCTTCTTTGCTGGAGCATTTGGGGTTGGCGGAAACCGAGAGCACAGCTCTTCTCTTCACACACGCCTGGAACTTGCCTCCAAAGTCAGCAAGCCCCGTTTTGCGGATCTCGTTCATGATTCTGCACTCGCCACTGAGCATGGACGCTCTGATCTCGGTGCACGCGTGGTGTCTCAAATTGGACGGATCCACGTCGAACTTCAAGTAATCGTAGGCATGCACCAACTCATGCGTCAAGACGTCCTCGAGCTGCCACTTGCTCTGTAGCCAGTTTGAACACAAGATGATGCCCATTTCGGGATGGAAGCCTCCTCCTTTCAAGTCGTCACAGGTCTCGCACGTAATGTTGCGCGTGGAGAGGTTTCCGCCGAGTTTCTTGACATGGCCCAACATAAACGTCACGGATGGCGAGTACTTGATCATCCAGTCTCGCCATTCTTCACATCTGCCGCAGTCGTCGGGGAAGTGCTTGGCTCTGTAGTCGAGCTCGAACTGCTTCTTCTCGTCTTCATCAAGGCCCAACCCGGTTCTGTAGGCGAGCGACCTCCGCCACCATTCGAATCCAGTGAGGTTTCTTGCCTCCGTCTTGGACTCCGTCTTGGACTCCGCTTGTTCGGATGGCATTAGCGTTGGCGTTGGCGTCCTCACACTAGGCTCGGCGGAAAATGTGCACCAGGCCCTTTGTCACATGCAGGTCTACACACTCACCAGGCCAGAGCACCAATGCATGTGTAGATGCTTTGTTGCCAAGCGGAGGAGGACTTGTCATGAGAGTTGAAGTTCCAAAATGGACGCATTTCAGGATGTTTCCGATGGGTGTCTCCCCTGCGTGACGGCTTGCACTTCCACTCCCAGGGCAACTTCCAAAGCACCAGGCCATCACGTCGCACCGATGACATTTTCTCCTGCACCATAAAAATATTCTACAACTACCTACTCCTTGAACATGGTGGCAAACATATGGGTGGCAGCAGCCGATAATCAGATTGAAGTGGTAAAGAAGTACCTAGAGGAGGGCAAGTTTACGCCCAACTCCAAGGACCCCAACGGCTACACACCAATGCATGCGGCAGCCTCATACGGCCACATTGACTTGTTGAAGGTGTTGATCCAACACGGCGGTGACATCAACATTCAAGACAACGAAGGCGACACGCCATTGCACCATGTAGAGGACTTGCAAACCGCCCAGTTTCTCATGGAGGAACTCAAGGCCGATAACACAATCAAGAACGAAGAAGGCCAGACTGCGCTCGATTTCATCGAAGAGGAAGATGAGTTCCCCGACCTAGCGCAGTACTTGCGTTCTCTCTTACACGACAAGGGCGATGTGTCTGCTTCCGCAGTTTTGGGTAGCCTTCCGAGCCCGGGCATGGTCGATGGCCACGAAATTAGATATACTATGGAGGAGGATGCAGGAGAGATGGACCAGGAGAGACGGGCCAAGCTCGAGAAGATCTTGAACAGCGAAGATCCCGAAATGGCCCTTAGAGAGTTGGTGACCTCTGCCGTCCGGGAAGGCTTGGCTGAGTATGAAGACAACTCAAACGACAGAGATGCCAAGCGTGTCAAGGAGAACTAGGTGCGTTGAGCCCAGTAGTGGTGCCGCACATACTGGTCGAGCAAATGCACCTCAACCGGCACCAAGACATCTACGTGCGAATTCCTCTAGATTAATAAATGATTCTACTTTTTGGTTTATCACTACCGTCTGACGTGCGGCCCAAAGTAAGGCCCGCCCCATGTACGCGCGCCTGCACAGAGAATACGACACTGTTCTTTTCGCAGCACCTTGTCGTCCAACACGAAAACTCCCCACTTTACTCCATATTTTGTTCACGATGTTCGAATCAATCTTGGACTATTTTAAAAATGGCCCTCTGAATGCCGATGGGTCTCCTTTGTATGTCTGAACCAGAATCATGCCACCGGAATGGTGCCCTCCACTATTGGTACTCACCTTTTCCTCGGAGGGCAACCCCAATCATAGGCGCCCTACTAACACACCTATAGCAAGATGTTCCATGAACATACCATTGAGGAATTGACTTCCATGAGCCTCATCCAAAGATTTAAGCACACTGACTTGAGAATGGAAGCTTTCACCTTCTTCTTCTGTATCATCTTCGTCGTCTTGTACAAGTCTGGAGACATGTACAACGACAACAAGGTCAAAACTTTCCTCTCTGGAGTCCAGTCCGTCTTTGAGGACAACTTTGCCTTGTTTGGTGTTGGACAAGGTAGATTATACGAGAAGGATAGTGCCGAGAACTACTCCGGCTATGCCTCTGGTCGTGACTCTATCGCCAAAGTCAACCTCAACTTCGTTTTGGCTCCTAGACAAAACATCTTCCTTTGGGTCATGGAAACCCTTTTCGGAATTTTCACTGAAACTGTCAAAAAGCCAGAGGATAAGGTTGACATTGTCATCACCCCTTCCGTCGACTATGAGAACTTCATCACCGCCATTGTTTCTAAGATCGGCATGAGTGACGCAAGAAAATTCAACTACTACTTGTCCTTGACTAGAACCGCCGACTCTGCATCCTTGCCTGAGTCCTTTGTGTTCATGAGTGAGGTCAACGATTTCCAAGAAAAGACATTGACTGCAGAGCTTGCCCAATCTTTGAACTTGTCTATGGCATCTTTCCTCAAGTTCATCAGTTTCACTGACCAACCTGTTGAAAGACCAGAGTCCATTTCCGACTTGATTCCTAAGCGTAGAATCGTTATTTCCCTCAAGTTGGTTACCGGAAAGCAAGAATTGGCTCAAATTTCTCAAGTGCTTGCTGCTATCTTCGATGTTGTTGACAAGATTGCCGCCAAGGAAATTACTTTCAGACCAGAATCTCTTAAAAAGGTTGTGAAGACCAGAGAACTCGAGATCTCCAAGATCAAGAAGGCTCAAGAGCTTTTGAAACAGGAGGAGTTGGCTGACGAGCAAGCTAAATTGAAGAGACAAGAGAGAGACAGAGTCAGAGCCTTGAGCAGAGAGGAACAAGCCAAGTTGGAGAAGAAGGCTCAAGACCGTAAGCAAAGAAAGGCGCAAAGAAAGATGAAAATGAGAGCTTAGATTTTTCTGTCAAGCTTGTTACATAAACGATAATTGCTAGCGCAAACTATACATAGAACAATACGTGAGTAATTCGAGAATTAAAGCTTTCCTGTAAGCCTCCATCCTCTACCCACAGGGGTCGTAAATGCCTCCACGATTCCAGATCCTTTCGCATCACTCAACACCCATAGAAGATCGTAGCCATAAAACGGCTTTCGAAAATTGCTCATATTTTTTCCTTGCCATTTTTCAAATAATACCTCTTCTAGAGCCTCTTTGTAAGTGGTCTTATTTAATGCCTTCACAAGCCAGGATCTCCCTGCATTGATCATCTTGAGGAAGGTTCCACACTTCGGATATGATATTGAATAGTGATGCACATCTATCTCATGGTTGTGATTAGATGTGAGAGTCAAAAGACCCCTTTTCACTAGTGCAGCTAACTCAGAGGACGAAAAATCCTCTTCAGTCACATAAAGCACGTCTGGATTCTCCAGAACAAAGGTTTGGAATTTGGTCCTCAAATCGATTAGGAAAGCATCTTCCCCCTCCATTAGGGTGGAGATTTCACCCAAATAGTGCTCAACTTTCACCACAAACTCAGTATTCTCGTACCCATAGGTAACATGATTATAAAGCCCACCTTTTCCTGTTCGCAGAATTACTGGCAGTGCATTGGCAATGACGAACTTGCGTATCAAGCCTTCCCTGATGCATAACTCGAGACTGCGGTCAACAAAAGTGTTTCCCTTCGAATCAAAAACAGTGTAAAGCTGGTTCACCGTCAACAAACCGCCCTGCGGTAGTTGTTGAGTACGATACTTAATGATATCAGCTTTGGTCTCCATAGAGAGACCTCGCAACAGGAATAAGAGACTGCTCTTGTCGGTGGCGTTGGTCTTGGCCTCAGTGCCAAAATACCGTTCATGAAACGTTGTACACTCGGCCCATTGGTTTGCTAAAACTTTGTCCATGACATCAATGACAGAGTGAATCCCAACCAACTGAAAGTCCATCTGAATGTTGTGCTCCAGCACTTCTAGCCGCTCGGGCGCATCATTCTGCGTGGAATCGCGGTGTAGTTGCAGTGCTGACTTGGTGGGTTTCTTATGTTGTCGCAGTAATGGGCTGATGATTGCTTTTCTTGGGCCCTTGGGCTTGCTTATCCGGGACAGATTTGCTGCTGTGGAACGAAGACTCATAACGCCAGAAAGACCTAAAGGTACGTGCGGCTCGGGTCACAAGGTACATGCGCAGACATTAGCCAGAACATCTGGGGGCGTGATTTGCACAAGCTTGCAAACGCCATAATGTACAAGAAAGTAAATAGCCGAAGCAAAATTTGAAGTCATGACACTTACAGATATTGAGCAAGTTATTTACGGCTCGCTCACTGAGTTAGATTCTGTTCTTGTTTGGAACCAACAGGCTCGTTTATGTACATGTTTATTGAATTCTGAGATTTTTCGTGAGAAAGTTCAGTTCTCCGGCAGACTGGAACGACCACACATAAACACCAGCAGCAGTGATTTCATTCAAGTCCTCCTTGCCGTTTCTGACTTTGATCATAGCGTGGGGAACCTCGATACCAGTGGAATTGAAAATGGCTTGTGATAGGGTTTCTTTGGTCACAGGGTAGGTCTGGTTGGTCAATGTGAAGGTGCTTGGCAATGCCTCACCCAACTCGAGCAAGTTGTACTTGGCGTCCGATGCTTCAGCCTCGTAGACGGTTTCGGTGTTTTTTTGGGCGGCGCCCTTTCTCATTCCCGAGAATAAAGCAGACAAGTCGTCTAAAGACAAAACAGGCTCTTCGGTCTTCTGTGCCCGGACGGCATCCACAACAGTCTTCTTGGGCTTCGAGGTCTTAACCCGGACCTTCTTGGGTTTAGGAACAACGGGGATTCTTGGGCCCTGGTTTTCTGTGATGTAACATGCCTTATTATCGACATGCAAAAAGTTTCTCATGAACGCCGGCTTTACTCTGACGATCTCTCCTGCCACACCCAAAGGCTTGTGGTCTTTCAAAAGTTGCACTTGAATTTTGTCCGACTTGCCGGATGCAAGTCTGGTGAACTGCCTCTGTATGGCAACCTTCGAAAACATCTTGCGTGGGAAAGGTCGGTACCGTGGCTCACCGTTGGCGTGGATACACTGAATTTTTCTGTGAAAAATGCTGGTGCACGGGCCTACTATACTCACGCTTGGACTGGACTCGACTAGCACTAGGGCCTTGGAGCACATCGGCGATACCCTTGACCCCAAATATTACCACAGGAACTTTTCATTTAATAGCTTGCATGGTTTAAGGGATCAAAGTGCCATTTCCGAATAAAGCTTAAAAGCATTGTGTAGGTTGTGGGTTTAATAAGGGCCCTCCGGCGATTCTCGCGCAGTGTGTACCCGCCCCGCATCTCACACTTACGCTCATCGCGTGGTGCGGTAGGTAACGCATACAAACGAATCACCTGTCAAGACCATGCTGAGCGAAGTCTGTTCTGTGTGTCAGGAGGTTGCTGCCAAGTATACGTGCCCAGCGTGCGAGGCTAAAACATGCTCCTTAGCTTGCGTCAAGAGACACAAGCTTCGGACGGAGTGCACTGGTCAGGTGGACCCCACCAAGTTCATTGCCAGAAAAGAGCTCGGCCAGGACCAACTGTTGATCAACCGTGACTATAATTTCCTTCTCAACTTCGAGAGGAAAATTGCCGTTGGCGTGGCGGACGTGAAGGAGAATGCTAAGAAAGTCTTCAAGAGAAGCAATGCCCCACAAGGCAGGAACGCCAAGTGGCCAAAGCTAGACACGAGTGCCGAAGACCCACGACTTGCTGCTGTCAGAAAGTCGTTCCCAGGAGTCAAGGATACAAGCGTCAAACGAGAGAATACTTTTGTCATAAACCTTCCTTCGGGCATGAGTCGAAGTACACAGAATAAGTCAGGCTATGATAAAAAGTCGAGTCTGTTTACATGGACGGTCGAGTGGGCGCCCTTGGTTGGTGATGTCCATGTTGCTCCATTCTTGAGCTACAGGATCAAAGAAACGACTCCTCTCGAGAATGCCGTTCCCGCTGCTGTCCTTGCTAAGAACTTGGGACTTGAACTGGTGGACAAAAAAGACATCCTGTTCTATCTTGGCAACTGCCTCAAGGCCGCCTCAGGGATCCCTGCCGGACGCGAATCGCTCATTCCGTTAGATGCTTCGCTGAAACTCTCCGAGGCGCTTCAAGACGCGGTGGTATTAGAATTCCCGAAAATCTATCTTGTAATCAAGGGCTCTGAGCCAGAGTTGACGAACTACATTATTCAACCCAAAGATATTGCATACGGACTCAAGTCAGATGAACTGGACCTGGAATCTGACTCCTCATCCGACTCGAGCCTGGAACTGGACCTGAGCCTGGACTCATCTTCCTCTGATAGCGAACTGGACTCAGACAGTGATGACCTTCCCGAAGAATCATCCTCAAAGCCTGTAGATGAAATGCAAATACAGCAAAATGACGAGGAAAAAGCTTCATAGAACATATAAACAACCAATTGATGCTATGCAATCGTATGTTCATAAACCTATCACCTCACCTACATATCAAGCTGTGTTGAATCACACTTTTATTTCATCGAGTGCAATCCGAGTAACTGGTATAGAGCTGCGCGCGGCGCAATAGGTGATCTTCAAATGCAGTGAGATAAAGAGGCATCACATACCATTTCAAGCCAATGAACGTTTTGCGGAAGGCAAATAATAGCGAAAGAAATGCTCTGGCGTCTCTATACGTTGGAAATCTAGACGCGCAAGTCACAGAAATGCTCCTTTATGAGTTGTTTCTCCAAGTCGGTCCAGTCAAACAATTGAACCTCCCAAAAGACAGAATCCTACGAAACCACCAGGGCTATGGTTTCGTTGAATTCCGGAATCCCATAGATGCTGAGTATGCCATGAATATTTTCCGGGGCATACGATTATTTGGAAGAACGGTCAAACTCAATAAGATCGACGCTGGTTCAGATAAGACGCAGGGCGAGACTGAACCAACATCATCTGCTAGCGTTGGGGCCAAGGTCTTCGTGAAAGATCTTAACCAATTGGTAGATGAGAAGTATCTCCAGCAAACCTTCTCTGCGTTTGGCAACATATTGAAATGTACTATATTCCGGGACGAAAAGGGTTATTCCAAGGGGCTCGGGTTAGTTGAATATGATGATTTTGAGAGCAGTGACCAGGCTATTCAATCCATGAATGGCGGGATCTTGATGAACAATAAGATCACCTTGGACTATGCTTTCAAGAAGGGTTTAGAAGCCAAACGAATCAGGCATGGTGATGCTGCAGAAAGAAAGTTGGCCAAGCAAGCCAAGTTACACATGCCAAAAGAGACCAAAAACCACGGAGTTGGAAAGTCGAAAAAGGCATCCAAAGCATGATCGGATTTCTCCGAAGTGTGAGTTATAAAACAAGAGGGCCCATTAGCTATAGATTTTTGTGAGGTATAAAAATAAATAAGAGGCATACACGAGGCTCGGAGAGCGTCATTCTTTACAACTGTATCCTAGAATGTACTTTTATATCCTATTTAATACCTTTCTCTTCCACACATTGGCGAATGTCATCTATTCAATGTGAAAAGGATATTTAAAAGTTCTGATCATCCTTTGTACGCCTATAATCTGGGGCGCGAGTGCTCATACTTTTGTAAGTCCTCCGGTGTAACGACACCGTAAACCAAGTTACCCTCGCCGTTGGTAACAATAGCGAAATAGTGACCTGAATTGAAAAAGTCCGCCAATTTTTCCAAAGGCGTCATAGGAGTGATGATATCATATTTTTTACCGCCTGCTGGCCTTGGCTTGAGAATTTTGGAGTTGAGCGGCGTCTCGAGAGTCAGGGAAGTTTTCTCTCCGTACCGCTTTTTGGCGTTCTGGCTAAACCATAGCATATGGTCTTTGGTCAAACCAGGAACCTTTGCGTTCTTGGCAATGCTTGTTTCGATTTGTTGCACATTCAAAACTCCAAGAAGTCTCTTATTTGTCTCATGTATCACGGGAAGAAACGTGAACTCGTGCTCAAATGACACTTGAAGTGCTCTACTCAACGGAGTAGATGGATTGATTGAAATAGCTGGACGGATGTCTAAATCCTCTACCGTAGCACCTCGGTAGTCTCTGATGTGAAATAAGTGTGGTGCCATCTTAATACGGAAGGACTGGTTAATCAGATGAGCGACTTTGATAAGTGGGGGCAAGATCGCGCGTGCACTTAATGCACTTATGTGAGGACGCCGTCCGTCACACTTGGACTCGTAATACCTACTTCCCGTTGCAAATTAAAATGCGTGACTTTGGCGAGCGGGCATGCACTTAAATTATAAAAATCACTATTAGCAAGATTGTTGATGAGCATTATTCATGCGGCTTCGGCACTCTGATATCTCTCGTTCCTTTCATTATCACCGTCTCTTCCCTCGTTCTCTTCTCTCACAGCTCTAGTCCACACATCCTCATTTTCACCTTGACTGAGAGCACCTATTCGCATTGTGGCCAATAAGTTAACCGCCGCCGTCAGGTGTCCGTATACACCTCCATAAAATGCTTTACTGGCATCCTTACCGTGTGATGCCTTGAGTAGTGCTAAGCCTCCTGGATGTTGATCCATAAATGGTGTTATGTCATGGATAATATTGTGTATAACGATATAGATCCGATCCTTGGTAGAGGCAGAGTTGCAAAGACGATTGAAATCTTTGGTAGTGATCATCGGGAGCTTGGAGATAGGCGTGCCCCAGTCCAATTGGGACTTCATGCGATTTAGGACCTTCTGCTGTTGCTGTATCTCGAGCTGAAACACGAGGTTTTGTGGGGCCTTTGCCAAGTCCTCGACAACTTGTAGCTGGGACAAGATGAATATTAGCCATTTTGTGGGATCCAATGCCCACGTCAGATTAGACACCCTATAGTCGTGAGGGAATTCGTGGTGGTAGTTTTGCTGAGCTTGACCATAAGTCAACAAAGCAATCAAGAAATTCGAGCAATTAACCAGTGAATTTTTGTCATTGAAAGGCTGGGAAGGAATGGTGAAATGCAACCATCGAGAGTGACAGATAGATTCGGTACTAAAAATCAGTTGTTGGCAAACAAACATGCGCAAGATACCTGGATATATAAGTCCGTTCATCCATGTGTCCCCGCAAATGTATTTTGCGACAAACATAGGTATGACTAACGAGCTTAAAGAAAAGAAAAGATTGGTTAATGATTCCTGCCAGAGAATCCAATCTAGGGTGTTTCTCTCTTTATCGAGAATCTCTGTGCTTGGATTCCTGTCACCATCGCAAGCATCCTCGTTGTCAGAGGACAAAACTGGTTTCGCTGAATCCGAGTCATCAGATGATTGTTTTTTCTGCAACAGGGGAAATTCTTGCTCCACAAAATCCCTATAAAATGCGCAAGTCTTGGGTCTCATCAAGAGCCAGCCCCAGTGAGCCCACAAAAACCCACGCTTGATAGAATAAGGGTCCTTTTCCGGGTCATCGGTGAATTGGTGATGCGCTCTATGCATCGCAGCCCATAGGCGGGCAGACCCTACACCAATGCTCGAGCCAAAAAAGCCGAAATAAAAGTGGAGAAACCCGTACTTTGGTCTGAAGGTCGAGTGTGCGTAACACTTGTGGTATCCGGCAGTGAAGGCCAACATCGTGAAGTTGTAGTACACGATGCAGAATAATAGTGTTTTGAAGTTATGAGGCACCAACCCCAAGTTATTACGGATGATGTAAGCGAAAGCAAACAAAGGCAAGACTACCGCAGAGAGCACAGACGAATAGTTGATCCGAGTGAACAAATCCTGCTTGCGCTTTCTGATTGCATTTCGCGTGGTTCTTTGAGAGTCATTAGGATTTGCGGTCTTGATCTTTCTCTTCTGGACTTTAACTCCCCGTGGAGCCTGTGCCAGCATGGGGTTTTAAATGCAAGTTAGATATGGTAGTAGGGTTCCTTTCGCAACTGGCGATAGTTGGGACACATGCGCCGCGTGCAAGCCCGTTCGTGCGCCCAACAGGAACGTTAACCCCAACAGGACGCAAGGAAAAGAGTCGGACAATAACTTGGTCACGCAGCTTTGCCCGAAGCTTTCAATCTTCTCGCGTATTTGGGATAGATTTCACTCACCAGGCCCACTTAAAACTCATAAACCCGGCAAAATCGAACAAGCGCTGCTGGCTTGCTTCGAGTCTGCCTGTTGATCTAATCCCCGCAGATATGCAAAAAAACCACCCGTATAGTAATAGCACAAAGCTCTAATTCTACATTCACAGGACGCTTTCCATAACAAAACTAACGAAAGCGTAGATTCTACTAGTATAGCTACGGGTGGATTCGCTGGTTGACCGCTCAGATTTTTCCCACTATACAGGTCCTGTAGGTGAACTGCGAAAGTCGTAAACATCCTACTCAAGAGAACCTAGTCCCTCCCTCAGTTAACATCTAGACATGGTGGTCCCTACCCAGCTCCAACATGGCAATGGCCAATCAGGTCCTGCCGCAGATGCCGCAACAAAGATCCACCAGGCAAACTCCATCTCTCCGGCTATTTCTTACACACCCACAGATGTGAATATCCCATCAAAATTATACGGCAAGATTCCCAACTTGGAGAACTACAAGAAGCTTCAGGCAGCAGAGAAGCAGCTAGACTTATTCATTGCTCAGAAAGGTTTGGACTTCCAGTCAATCCAAACTGCCTCGATGCAACCATACAACATAAAGAAAGAAACAGGAACGTTACGCGTTTTCATCTATAACACATGTGAGAACATGCCATGGCAAAAACAAAACCAAGAGAACCAAGTCGACCCCGCGAATCCTGATTCAAACTGGACTTTGCGGGTGGAAGGTAGATTTATTCCTGATGACAACACAAAAACTTCCGGTAAATCTTTGAAGTTTTCGTCCTTCCTCTCTGGGTTATCCGTGGAGATCGTCCCTAATTCTGATTATCCAAATTTGCAAAATAATCCTTCTAACTTGATCGAGTGGCGGGACCCGACTGGCGCTAATGCGGAAAACCAGTTGTCGTCCGACTTTTCTAACAGCTCGTCTCAATACCTGTTTGACGGTATAGATATTAAGCGTCCTGGTGTCTTCAAAATCAACACAAAGATTGCCATATTGGTCAAAGAATTCTCTTCTAGACTTGTTTTGTCACCCTTGTTGTCTCAATTTACCGGGCGCAAGGAAGCATCACAACAAGAAGTGGTTTACCAAATCTGGCAATACGTCTTGTGCAAGAACTTATTCAAGCACTCCAGTGGCTTCACCAAGGTGCCCGCTGTATCCGCTTCCGGATTAGCTACTCAGTCGATGGGTGCTCAAGGGGAAGACGAGAGCGATATTTCTCTTGTCAAGTGTGATGCTACTTTGAAAACTTTACTTAAGTGTGATCACTTCACGTTTAAGGATTTACACAAATTAATACAGCCACACTTGAGTCCCAGAGTGCCAATTATACTTGACTACGAAGTTGATACCACAAAATCTAATACACTTGGAGAAGTCGTCATTGACATACCCATCGAATTACCTCTTTCATTGAGCAAAGTTCAGAAAGAAATCATCGAGGAAAACAAGAAGGCTTTTGAGAGCATGTCCAAATCTGACGAAAGAATTCAGTTTTTAAATCAAAGATTGTCTCTTGGAATTGCTGCGTTGAATAATGTTAGTGCTAGGGAATTGTTTTACAGAGAACTCTCTGAAAACCCGGTTGAATTCTTACAGAAGTGGCTTGTCAGTCAATCTGAGACTTTGAAGGCATTGAAGAGTGAGGAGGGCTACAATGAGGAAACCGTCAGACGTGCTGAGTTCTTTAAGGAAAACGAAGAATTATTAAAGCAGAAAATTGATCTCATGCTCGGTGCTCAAAAGCTTTAACCTAGCTGGTTTATTCGAGCGAAACTACAATATGAGCATAGATGTTGTACCGGAAACAATTATGTAAATGCTCTGTCCCATTCGGATTTCTGACATAAAATTTTAATAAAATTTACCGACAAAAAAAAGGAAAAAGTAAAAAAAAAAAAAGATATCCCTAGTGATCATTTATAAGAGTTCGAGGACTTCGAGGGACAGTACCAGACAATTCTGAATTTAAATCACCAATTGTCAAATAAACATTCTATTCTGAATACTCTTCATCGTCAGATTCTTCATCCGAGTATCCTCCATCTGCTATAGCATTCAGTTCCCCATACTCCTCATGCAGATCTTCATCATAAGCGTGGGACATGATATAGTCTACCTTTTTGCGACGAGAGGTCCGCTTATTGTTAATTCCATCTTGGCGTAATCTTTCTGTTTCTCTCAAAGTAGGGAGCAAGAGACAAAGATAGTGGTACATATTCAATAGCGGTTTATATGCTGCACTAGTTGGATAAATGGTTTGAGTTCCGTTATTCAGAGCTCCGATTTTAAAGCCCACCATATCAATGAAGCCTTGCAATTCGTCACAGTTCGTAGCAACAGTAAACCAGTAATTGGGTTTCTCTGAGGAGGTCGTCACAGGAATTTCATTTTGGTGTTCATCGAATTCGACACCGAGGAATTTGAGGGAATCCGACAACTCGGCGTGAAGATCCTCAACATAGAGAGCAAATGATGATGGAATTGAGGAGCGAACACCACCGATATTCTTCGATAAAGATCGCATCTGCTCCATGGCTGCTAGCCCGCCACTTCGTGGATCTGCCATGTGCACAAGGTAGAACCTTCCGATGTGAAAGCCGCAGTCACCAACGATGAATTCATTTAAACGAAGGGCTAGTGGATGCGATAAGGGATCTGAGGTTGGATCAACAAAACCACTATTGATTGTATCAGGGGTTTCGCCTGATTGTGAAGATTTGTTTTTTTTGCTCATTTTTAGCTCTAATTCTCGCTTTAGCTCTGTGGTTTGTTGAAACCCCTTTAAAACCGATCTAGCTGCAAAAAAAGTATCTCTCTCTCCAGCAAACTCCTGACCATTGACAACCTCAGACATGCGGGATTTCAAAGCAGTGGAAAAAGACAAACACCAAATTACTAGAGAGCGAAGCATAATTATACGATCTGAGGGATCTGTAATACCAGCGAGTCCGAATTCTTCGAAACTCTTCTCAAAGAGGGGACTCGGTAAATCTGTAGGTTCCTCGTATTCAACGAGCTCCTCCATGGATATTTCAGGTTTGGATTCATCCACTCTGTCGTTCACGGAATCGCATGTGATTTGGGTGACTTTGAACACCGTGGAGTCATCCCGCCATTCCGACGGAAGACCAAAAGAATGTACTTTCCCTCTGAGTTCTTGTATGGAAGACTTCAAGCCCTCCTTGGATACAACCTTTTTTCTATTGAGAAGCAAAGACAATAATTTTCTGAACAAATAGTCCATTGTGTCGCTGACTGGCGACTCGCGGTCAGCCTCTTCTGTTTTAATGCCTGGAAGAGGAAGTTCTAGGCCGGAAATAATATCCAGAGGTCCTATGGGATCTATAAGAAGAACATCATTGAACTTGGAAATGAATGCAAGAATATAAGTGATGTCCGCAGCATACGAATTTGGCTGGGTTTGATAACCAAGCGCGAGTGGCTCAGATGCTGTCGAGGCGTACGCTGGGTTGAGAAGCAAATTTTCGTCATAGAGATCGAAGTTCAAAGGAACCAAGGGGCCTGGAATAATCCTGCTATTCTTGCTTCTATCACGTACGATAGTGGTGCGACTGACCGGTGTCTTCAATTTGAGTTTGATTTTGGTGGATGGTCTGTCATTAGCGTCAGAAGGTGTGGAGTTGCTTTTGGCCTTGGACGCCAGCAATCTGTCCAGAATCAAAGATCGCAAAGATTCTTTAACTGGAATTGTGACAATATACTTCTTTTTCCCCAGTTTCACTGGGGATTTTTTCTGAACCTTGTGAGCCACCTTTGACGATTTGGAAGAGCTTGGAGGTACGGCGTCGGGCTTTGGAGTGTCAGCTGTGTCTGATTTGATTGTGCTCGGCGACTCAGCAGCATCACTATCCAAAACGGGGCTGGAGTCATCTTTAGATGTCATGTCAACAGAAGTATCTGCCAGTAGAGAAATGGTGGTACAGCCATCGGAGCGGGAAAAGTTCAATTGAGACTGCTTTCTTTGCTTGGGTATGGGGCTTGGGGCCGGTTTCTTCACGTCGCCGTGACTCTGAATGGCATCAGCGGAGTCTTTTTCGCTCATTGTTAATAACGCCGGGCTGACTGGATTATTGTCAACTGAAGATTGCGTCGATGTGTTAAAGGGTCTCGAGAGTGAGTGGAACCTGCATCATGAACCACGCGCTGAGCCTGTGAGACGCGACAGTAGCCTGAGGTGCTCCATCTGAGGCCAGTCACTAAGCAAAGTGATGTATATGAGTTATAGATACAGAGACATGGGCGAATAAAAACGAGTTATATGCAACTGTTCGGAGGTCTATGGGCTTCCTCATCGCCATAAAAAGTTTCAGTTTTGTTGTAGCCGCTACGGAACGCTATGTGGTGAAGGCTCACGTGAGCAGGCTACAAGACAAGCCGCTTTGCGAAGAAGTGCATTTTTTGTGGCCTGTAAGAAACAATTTGTGGAACGTTACCGGAAGCGAAAATCCCTTTTGGGCTGTGTATAAAAGCCAAGTGTTCCTTCGCCTATGGCACTAAGAAGTACTTGAATTGGCCTGTGCAGAGCTCGGTGCGGCGTGTGATTGTCGAATGCGGTAAGGTCCCAAAGGGCACCGGCATTTGTTGGCCGCGCAGCCCCAGCGTTTTGTCTCACGTGCTTGACGGTAAAGCCGCTCCATGGAGCACGGCTCAATGCTCGATGCTCCCGGGATTCAAATAAAGTACTGCACACAAGATCGGCGATTATGTTTCTCATTTGGGCCGATCGGCTAAAGCAACTTGCGCATCCGTTGGGTAATGAGGGGCAGTTGCAGCAACCAAATTAATAATCAGAGGGTATCTCCGTGTTCAGATGACCGATGTGCTTTGTTAAAGTGTAGAGTTGCTGTTCGTGACATAATTTACACAGCAGAAACCAGTTTACGTTGAGTTTCTTGATTCGAAATAGTTGACATCTAGCGTGCGTTCGGAAGAACGCCATTCCGATACGTCCGCATATTCTTCAGATGAACCATCTGGGCCGAGAATGAACTCCGCTAGACCTGTAGCACCCAAAAAATGACATTAAAAGCGCTAAGTGCTGTGAGGGGATATTGCGTGGGTACGAAGTCACCAACAATTGCAGTACTGTCAACACTTTATCTTTTTTTGCCAGTATTCCATGCCGCTAGGTTCTTAAATATCGGTACCTAGGTCACGGCGCTAACCCAAACATGGCATGGTTATGTGCACACTGCATCGCGCCTAAATAGGCAATCGCATAATATATATATGGGCCAGAGGACAAGCTCAAAAAATTCAAAAAATTCTGGAACCTACTACTAGTTTGCAACGCCAATGTCTACTTTACACAAAGAGCAGGAGAATCCGGCTCCAAACGTGAACGATGCGGAAACCGATACCCGCTCGTACGAGAACCTCAAGAGTGAAGCGGACAACTTCTCCAACGAAAATGGTGACTTCGCTGTCCAAAATTTTGAGGGCGAACTAACGAATGCCGATGGCAATGACCGCGATGAAGAAGACATTGACTATCAATCATTGACTGCCGAGTCTGTGTCTAGATCTATGAGCAGGAAAATTTCTGGCAGAGACGAATTGTACAGAGAGGCCTCCAGTTCATCGGAGCCAATGCCACTCATGGGTGCCGGTAAGAAGTACCCACCCTTGCTTCCATCTAGAGAGCCTTACCTCGTTGCTTACGATGGTCCTGAAGACCCCACATTTCCTCATAACTGGCCGCTTTGGAAGAAAATCATGACCTGTATTGCCGTGGGCCTGAGTGCTTTCAGTGTGTCTATGGGTTCTGCCATGTTTTCCCAAGGTTCTGCCGAGTTGATGCGTCACTTCCATGTCGGTAGTGAGGTTGCCGTCTTGGGTACCTCTCTCTTTGTCTTCGGTTTCGCTTCGGGTCCAATCATCTGGGGTCCACTCTCCGAGTTGTATGGACGTAAGATTGTTCTTCTTCCATCTCTTTTAGGTTTTGTTTGTTTCTCCTTCGCCGTGGCTACTGCCAAGGACATCCAAACTGTCATGATCTGTCGTTTCTTTGCTGGTTTCATTGGTGCCGCCCCATTGGTCGTGGCACCTGCATCTATGTCGGATATCTTCTCTGCCCTGTCTAGAGGTAAAGCCATGTCCATCTTTTCCATGGCCTTGTTCGGTGGTCCAATGCTTGCTCCTATTATTGGTGGCTTTACCGCTAAGAACCCCCACTTGGGCTGGAGATGGACTTCCTACTTCACTGCATTGATTGGCTGTCTTTCCTTGTTCTTGTGTGTGTTCTTCTTGGACGAGACTCACCAAGGTAAGATCTTGGTGCGTAAAGCTGAAATTTTGAGAAGAAGAACTGGTAACTGGGGAATCTCCGCTCCTCACGAAGAGGTTTCTCTTTCTATCAAGGAAATTGTTGAGAAAAACATTGCAAGACCATTGAAGATGTTGGTTCTTGAACCAATCTTGTTTTTGGTGTCCCTTTACAATGCCTTCATTTACGGTCTTTTGTACTTGTTCTTGACTGCTGTTCCTCTTATTTTTGAGGGTGAGTATCAATTCTCTCAGGGTGTCGCAGAATTGCCATATCTTTCTATGCTTATTGGTATCTTCATCGGTGGAGCTATTGGCCTTTTGATGGAGAGAAGATTCGTCAGAATTCTTAATGCCAATGGTGGTAAACCAGTTCCAGAGGAGAGATTGCCACCAATGATGGTCGGTTCCATCTTATTCGCTATCGGTTTGTTCTGGCTCGGATGGTCTGGAAGTTACCCTGAAAAGGTTCACTGGATTGTTCCAACCATTGGTGCAGCCCCAATTGGTATGGGTCTTATTACCATCTTTTTACCATCCTTGAACTACATCATCGATTGCTACTTGTTGTTTGCCGCTTCCGCATTGGCAGGAAACACCTTCTTGAGATCTTCTTTCGGTGCTGCTTTTCCTCTTTTCGCACGTCAAATGTTTGTGGGTATGAAGGTCAAGTGGGCCACCACCTTGTTGGGTTGCTTCTCTGTCGTTTTGATTCCTGTCCCCATCCTTTTCTACAAGTACGGTAAGTACCTCAGAAGCAAGTCCAAGTACGCTTTCTAGGCGTCTTGTCACATCAGATCCCAATCTGTCGCATCTCAATACCCCTCTTTGCAAGGTGTTGTTGCCAAAACATCTCCATAACTAATTATTAATCTTAGACCCTGCATTGTAGCTAGCTGTATGATGGACTGACGCGCGTTTCTTAGTCACATGACTTACGCGCCTCTCAACCATGCGACGTGAAAGGCGTATTCCTTAGAAGTAACAACTACCCACAATGGACTACAATAACTACGGAAACTACGGAGACGGCGGATTTAACACGGACGCCCAATACACTGACTACAACGGTGGAGGTGAGGGCTCTCAGCGCCAGCAGACGAGAAACACCCTTAGTCCGGTGACAATCAAGCAAATCAACGACTCCGCGCAACACGTCCCAGATGGTGAATTTTCTATCAATAACGTTTCGCTCAACATGGTGTCTTTTGTTGGTGTTGTCAGAAAGGTTGATAACCAGACCAGTGCTGTCACCGTGACTATCGAGGACGGAACTGGCTCTGTCGATGTCAAGAAATGGATTGATGATAAATTGACTTCGGCCGCAGAAGAATTTGAATTATACTCAGGTATGGAAAATAAATACGTTTACGTGACTGGTGCCTTGAAGGAGTTCAACCAGAAGAAAGCCATTCAACATGCTGTGATCCGTGAGATTGTCGACCACAACGAAGTACTCTACCATATTCTCTACGCTGTGTCCAATCATTTGGAAGCAGAAGGCTTGCTCAAAGTTGCCAAGTCTGAACCTCAAAACGGCTTGTTTGTGCTGGATGGTGCATCTGGTTCCACCGGCAACTCCGATGTGCTGGACAAAATCTTGGCCATCATTGCCTCCAACTCTTCTTCTATGCTCGAGGGCGTTCCAGTTAATTGGATAAGCGATTCTTTGGGTCTTCCTGTTAGTACTATCCAGGAAAAGTGTCAGGACTTAGCAGAACAGGGAAGGATATATCAAGGATACGACCACGATGCTTACTTATGTGCTTAAATTAACTACTGGGCCGGAATTTAAATCGCTTTTAATTCAATAAAACTATGGATCATCTCATTTCAATTGTACCCGAAATATATCTCACGAATATCCGCGTCTTCTGTAAACTCATTAGCACCCGTGTATTTTCGAGCATCAATTGAGTTTAATGTAAGAGCAAGCGACTCGGCAGCTCGCAATTCGTTTTCTTGTAACTGTCTCTTCGTATCCAAAACCACACCTTTTTTGCTGTCACGAGCGTTCGCCTCTAGAAACTCTTTCCTTTTCTTTGTGCCAAGTGCAACAACGTTCTCTTCGACAGAATTTTCAATCGCAAACATCCAGACGGTGGTCTCGTTTCTCTGTCCAATCCTATGAATTCTGGAAATCGCTTGTAATTCGGTCGAAGTGTTGATCAATGGCTCGCATAAGAAAATGTGGGACGCATTGATAAGTGTCAATCCGCTTGATTGGGCTTGGGCGTTCAAAAGGAAACATGTTTTAACATTGGTTTGGTCTTTGAATTCTTCAACCGGATCTAATTTTCTTTTTTTATAGCCTGCCACCTCGGACCCTCTAGCCGAAACGTACTTGATGTTTGCTTTGTCGAAAGCAAAAGCCAAGATCACGAGCAAGTCTTGCCATTGGCTGAAGATTACTATTTGAACATTAGGATCTTCATTGACTAGGTATTGGACATGCTTCACAATGAGATCCACTTTTGAGCCGTAGGAGCTGCTCAATTTAATGTTGCGTATTTTTCTCAACGTACCCAAATCGAGCAGCTTATAAACCGAATCAACTGTGGTTTTGTGTGCATTGGGCTTTTCTGCTTCCTGTATGATTTTTTCGGCCTTTAAATCAGGCTTGTATTGAGTGAATGTATAGACACTGTTGCTGTCAGTGAACGTCTTGCACATCGGACATCTAGGGTGTCTCAAGAGCCATTCTTCTAGACAGCCCTTACAAAACTTGTGCCCACAAGATGTAAGAGAACCAACGGTTATCGGCATCTGACAAATGATACAAATTGCCTCCTCTTGATTCATGGGGTACACTTCAGAATCTGAAGTGGCAAGGCTTGACAAGTACTTGAGTCTGGAATAGCTTCGAATGTGTCTGTTTTTAGCATTTTCCAAACTGTGACATAATCCCTGGAATAAGTAATTAAGCCTGTTCGGTTCGAACTCTTCTTGCGTAAAACCATACTTCCTGCTTTGTAAGGTGTCCGAAATCAGCTGCAACTGTTTAAAGTACTCAACTCTCGTGTTAAACACAGCGTTCAAACTTGTGTTAAGCTCTTTTTTCAAAATGTTTTGACAACTCTTCTCATTCTCGAAAGTGTTCTTGATACGTGAAGTGACTTGCAGAAACACTTCTAGTTGCCTTTCATTACTGTAATTCTTGATTTCAATCTCAAGCATTCTGCAGTCTTGGGCAAGCTCCTCTAAAGTGGAGTCATCTTCAAATTTCACGCTAGATCTCAACTTTGCAAGTTCTCGAAGAAATGTCTTATCCGAAATTCTCAGTGCCTCACTCTTGTAGTCTCGATCTTGTTGCGCCCTCATTTCACTCAATGATAGTTTAGAGTCCACAACCACCTGCGATCTGTCGATTAACATATGTGTGATGACTAGTAACAACGTCGACGCTTTCTCTTGGTCTTGTATAGACTGCTCATATTCTTCTCCATCGGCAGACTTTTCTTCAGTACCCAACAACGGTGATTCCAATGTTTTTAAAAGTTGCGCAATAAGGTCATTGATGATAAAACCCTGTGCATTAAGCTTTTCTGTGAGTTTTATGTACTCGTCGACAATTTTTTGACTTTTGAAGCTGCTTACGAGCTCTCTTATACCGTCAAACTGAATTTGAGGGATCTCAAGAAACAAGTTTTTCGAACTCTTTGGTAGTAATGTGAAGCCGTCATTCACCCATTTTGCCTTGTTCAACGATGGACGATTTCGGATGCGCTTCTCCAAAACTGCCTCTACTTCTTTCATTGGGTGCTTCAAGATGTCTTTTCTGCACTTTTCAGAGAGATCATAGTAGGCTGCTTCTAGAAACATGTACTTTTCAACTTTCTGTTCTTCTGAGGACAGCGACACTTTCAGTACAAAGTTTTGAAGTAGCTCTTCTTCAAAATCTTCCTTAACACTTGCATCTGGATCAGGAATAAACTTCACTTTTTCAATACGGCACTGTTTCACCAGCTTCATTGTGTCATCTAAAGCTTCAAATCCAATTCGAAGCTTTGAGATCTTCTCCTGATACTCTAAATCATATAACTGGAAATATGCAGAGCCAAGAAGAAAGAAGCATTTGTGCTGAAGCAATTTCCAAGATCTAATCAGTGCATGATTTGCTGCATAAGCTTCTTTGAGTTCTTGAAAATTCATGGTCTGTTCTGATAATTTTTCTTCATCAAATTCATTCTTAATTGTAGATTCCGAATCTTCAGATTTGATATCATGCGCCTCAGAGTCCGTGATCTCGTCATTATCCGAAAAGATATCAACTTCTTGAGCACTTCTTTTCCCCCATTTCATCAATATACTTTGGGCTTGGCGTAATTCTTTGAGTTTTGAAATCCTCTCTTCAGAGGCCGCGCTTATACAGAGATTAATGTCCCCGCTTATTAATTTTAGTATCTCAATGACCTTTTCTGGATAAAGGACATATTCAAGAGATTGGCAGATATCAACTATTGTTGATTGCACTTGCTTCTCATTGTCTCTGATGTCAGCCTGAACTGTCTTTACCATGTCTTGCAAAACGGTCTCCAAGGTCTTTAAATGTGCATTTCCATGCATTAAAAAGTTATTTTTGCCTCTCGACTTATTTTGGTTTGACTTTATTAGTTTACCAACTTGAGAATTTCCACATAATTGGCGAAGTTTGACCAACCAAGATCTCAAATGGGCGTAGTCTGACAGAGTAAGCGCGTCAACTTTCATTTTGTCGGGTTTGGAGCCATAAATTCCAATAAACCCTAGAACTGAGTCTAAGAGCTGGTTGTATTTATCTTGCTCAACGTCGGTAAACGGAATGGAAAGAAGAACTCTATGCTGTGGTGGAAGGTTTATATCATCGTGGACCATAGCCTTAGTGTGACGAATAGCTAAAATGTTCCATAAGTTGATGAAGTCTTTATTGCCGTTCTCTTCATCTGTGAGTTTTTTCCAACAATATTTAGCGATATCATAATCAAATGGCAGAAATTTCAAAAACAGTAGTACAGATGGCAGCCTATATGGCGTTCCAGAAACACCCCAAGAATGGAATCTCGGTATAAGAGAAGCCGTTGTGAAAGCCCTAGACGCTCCGTATGAGACCATTTGAACTTCATCCAAGATAACACGCCACCACTGCCTGAGCATCAAAGGAGATTCGTAAAATTCTGTGTGAGCTATATTACTCAAGTTTTCTTGACGAAGTCTATGCATCATGCCATCCATAATTGCCCGGTCGTATCTTCTTTGATTGAGAAGTAAATCAGACTGGCTTTTTGTTTCGAAGAACTCGAATTTCGCCTTGAATTTATCTATGCTCGTTTCTTTTCTGTCCAGGTCTGTCGTTGGTGACCATTCTGGATCGTCGACTGATGGCTGATGATCCTCTGTTTGTGCATAAGTAAAAGACTGAGAATCAGGGTTCAACTCATTGTCATCAACATCACGTTTCCGACTCCCTCTTGTCTGTTTGCGCCTGGTTGAATAGTGCGCATAATCAGTTTCCCGTGACATCGTATCATAGTTCATCAAAACAATATCGTAATTCGATAGATAATCGGCAATATACCGAGGTAGATTGGAAAGCTCAGGGTATTTACCCAAACCTTTGTAAATAGTGACCAGCAATGATGGGCACAAGCGACAAATCTCCTTGTACCACTGCTGTAGAATTGCCTGGGGCGCCGCTATCAACGTCGTCTTTGCGCTTGTAACGAGTGTAGTTTCTTCTTCCTTGCTTAGCTGAACAGGTGTTTCGATTCCCACTTCTTTCGAATGACGAGGGTTGAATAAAACTAGACTTATTATTTCCACGGTTTTGCCTAATCCCATCTCTTCGGAAAGAAGCCCGCAACCGGGAAGATATTTCTCATTAGACTCATTGTAATAATTGAGGAAAAAAGAGAGGATCTGATCTTGAGTCATGATGTTTCCAGTGTATGAATTGAACCAGCAAACATTGCCTTTGTAAAGAACTCTTTTCCAGCCGAAGCACAATTTATTGCAGCAATCATGAAATTGGGAGTCAAGCCATTCAGTGTCACATTGAGGGTAAGCCAAAAGACTCTCATACATTTTTTGACTAACCAATGGGATCGGTGTCGACTTTTTGTCAGTGTCGCTGTATTGTACGCCCTCCCTTCTAAGAAGCCACTCCACGCTACATCTTTGAAAGGGCAACAATTCTGTAAGCAAGTATGAATCCTTGAATTCTTGTTCAGAGGGTGGTAATTTGCCTGTATTCTCTATTATTGACTTGTAGAAAAGATTCTTATCCATCGGGACATTTTGCAAAGATTCTGAAATTTGGTCCGCCGGAACATCGTAAGACTCGATGTGATGGGTTAAAACACTCTCGAGTGCACTGGAGATGTCTGAAGAAAAATATCGGTGGAACATAACCAGCATGTCAACTTGATAGGAGATCTTACAGGCAATTTCATTGGTATGAGTGTTCAATTCTAAGCGCCAGTGAAAGTCCGAAATTGTAAAATGACTCCGACATTTTTTAATTTTGTTGGTGAAGAACCGGATTTCCGCAACAATCGCAGTTCTTAGTTCATCGTCCAAGATATTCAAGGAAAGAAGAATTCTTCTCTTGAGATTGCCTCTTTGCTTCGAAAATATAGATAGAACCGGGGGCAGATTTCCGACTGCCTTGAGCTCAAATTGGCTTGTCTCGAATACAAACTTTTTATTAGAAGACTCTTGCCCCAGAAATGCGGAGACTATCTCGGGACTAATAATAATCGGACTTTTGTTCTCTGTGATGATATTTCTCGAAATAACAGGAAATACTCCGGGATTCTTCAATTCAGTTGCTTGTTTGCTGGTCGATGTTTCCGAAGTAAGTTTGAAATAATTCAAAAGCGTATCCAAATCTAGTTCAAGTGTCTCGGTCGGTACAAATTCTTCGCCCCGTGAAATCATATTTGAGACGACGAGCTAATCACGATTCAATGGTGCCTTTTGCTTGAACGTATTTCACGCCGGCGGCTTTAGTAGAAGCTCGAAATCCAATTATGCTAAAAAGCAAAATAAGTAATGTGTGATGCCTGTTCACCCTAGGTTGATGGCAAGGAAGCGCATGTCGCATTTATGCATGCTCACGAGATCGCGTGAAGATTATTGACGCGAAATGGATCTTACGAATTGTAGAATAAGATAAGGTAATGATATAAACTAATGATATAAAAAAAACTTAAAATGTAAATAGCATCTACCTCAAGACAAGTGCAGCACTTGCTTGCTAAGAATTAAAAACCGCCAATTTGAGCCTTTTTCCGAACGAGAGCTTCAAGTTAACGAAAGCGTTATCTTGCCCCCATTTGCGGACTTGCACAATTGGATATACCCACTTATTTTTGCTTCTCATACTGAGAAGATGCAGAGAATATTGGTGTTTGCAAATAGTTTTAACAGACAGCAGCAATCTTGTTTTTCCGTCTCCCCAAAATTGATGCTCCCTTAAGGTCGAGTGCGAATCCATTTGGATTACTTGTGTGCCTTTGTATCTTTTCAGGTGGGAACTGGTTTTCTTGGTCCTCGTCATCTTCCATCAAGGTGTAGTTTTGTGATTGGAGTGTATTTTTTAATGCATTTTCCTCGCCCATCCTGTGGACCGCAACAGAGATGTCAAAAGCTTCACGAAGTGCCAGGGCGCCAGGCGAAAACTTGGCTGCTCTCTTATAATTCAGCGAGTTGTAATCCTCACCCACCAGAACGTTCGTGGCAGGTGTTTCTGGGTTAATAGCTTGTTGATGAACTTTCATGACCCAAGGATCCTGGAAAAATTCCTCGATGGTATAACGATGCTTTGGGTCAACAGTCAACAAACGAGACACGCAGTACTTCGCGCCGTCACTAATCTCGTCCCACCAAGGTGCCAAAAATGTGAACTCACCTCTGGCAACCTTCTCTGTGAGAGATTCAACGCGTTCATCGTAAAATGGCGGAAAACCGCACAAGAAAGTGTACAAAACACAACCGATTGCCCACATGTCGACCTCTTTAGAATAACGTTGGTCTCTCACGATCTCTGGGGCTGTATAACCGACTGTGCCACAGGGAGTTTTCGTATTGTGCTCCCAGATTTGCTTGGACAAACCAAAGTCCGCGAGCTTCACAACACCGATTCCACCTCCACCGACGCCTGGATAAAACTCACCCTCATCTTTCTTGGTCTTTGGATCGTCGGATCTGCGGAGTTTACTGATTGGATTGAGAGATGGAACGAAGTTCATGGGCTGGAAAAGGATGTTCTCCGGCTTGATATCTCTATGGACAATTCCAACTTCCTCGTGCAAGTAGCGTATAGCTTTGGCAACCTGGTAGATAACGTGACGTGCTAAATCTTCACTAAGGTAGGTGTAGTTGACAATTGCGCCGAAAATTTCACCTCCTTCTATGAGTTCTTGGACAATGTAAAAGTAAGATTCGTGCTCGATGAACTCAATGAACTGAACAATGTTAGGTTGCGAGAGTTGTCTCATAATGATAACCTCCTTAAACACCGCCTGCCTCTGGCTGGAATCCATTTGGTATTTACGGAGAACCTTGATGGCAACAAATCTACCAGATTCAATGTGACGAGCCTTGTACACAACAGAGAAGGCACCTTCGCCCATTTTATCTAGGATTTCATAGTGCACTAAGTTGGGATGTTTCTTTTTTGTTCTCTTTTCTTGTTCCTCTTCTTGAAAAATGCGGTCAGCTACCTCTTGATAGTCCTGCTTTGGAGTTTTGGTGTAGGAGTTTTCAACAGCTGGTACCTCTCTTTCGAGAACACCGTCGGAGTTGAGTTTAGAACGATGATCCGATGAGTTCAATTCAACATGCACATTTTGGTTAGGGTTAGAGAGGATCTCTGCTTTGAGAGCTGCCATCTTTTTCCGGTGAGCCTCTGCACTATCAGTCAGAACGCCCGAGGCTGGCTTGGCTTTGAGGTCATTGGCCTGCTTACCTTGCCTGATAAAAGCCTTTAAATTGTTGAACATGGACAGTGGAAGCCTTAGCCAATTTCAGGTGGTGTAGTGATAAAGTTTTTGGCTATGAATGTATTCTGGACGAAAACTGGATCCAGGTGATATTCTCTAAGCAAAAGGGTTCACTTTTTTTTTTCTTGCCCGAACTTTTTGAGGATAAAGATAATCGCCCCGAAGTTGTTAGGGTTTTAAGTTAAAGGGAGTGTATCTAGTGCTTATAGGGCGAGCAAAGTCTGCGAGCAGGCCGTGAAAGGTTTGTATGAAATTTCTAAAGTTTTAAGAGTATGGTTGCCACCAGTAGGTATTGGAAGGTTTCAAAAAAGCGAAGAGCAACAGGCATAGCCGGCTGTTATAAATGAAACCGGATAGCAAATGAGGCCATCCTAACACGACCCATTCCGCCCTTGAGACAGTGTCTTAGCCTATGCAGCTTGGCGCAAATAGTGCATATACTACGAGTGCGGTGAGCAAGTTTGTTCATACCAGAACAGGGCTCTCACTAGAGAAACCTCACCGCTCTAAAAAAACGAGAAAAAAGGTGCCAAAAACCCTGTTGAGCAGGTAATGCGAAACTGACTGCGTGTAGGGAAACGCAATTCAAGATTCATGGATTCCCTGTGGCAAATGTATACCCCTTTGTGGCTCTCTAATGGAGTCTGGGTCGCTTCGAGAAGCGGAGTTCAGGCGTCTGGGCCTGCGTTAGGGCGGCTTTATTCTTATAAGTGTGAGATTATCTCCGTCTGCCCTCCGCGACGCCAAACGGCACTCCGCAAAATCCATTTCCAGTCTACCTGATAGTTGCTTCGGGCATTGCTGGGAAAAGTTTTGGTACTGCAACTCGCACTTGATTATCCGGCCGAATCCCGAACAGCTCTAACCATAGCACCCTGAGCGATTTTTTTTTCTTTTCTCATGAGGCAGATCCAGATAGCCGTCGAATTTACGAAAGAGGCTTGAATGAGCCGTCTAGCCCGAAGATGGTGTTCTTTTCTTTTTGTGAAAAGGCCTCCGCCCGCCCAGCGGAGCCAAATTGCAGAGATTGCGGCAACTGCGGAACTCCATTTTATCGTACTGCGCCAAGTGCCTAGTCTTATGTGCGCATTACGCATCCAGACCTGCGTCCGGGTCGCGTCGGTTGTGGCACATTTTGCGTCACCAGCCTGGTCACCCGACAGACGTCTAGAGTTCCTGTGAAAAGGTGACAGCAAACGAAACGGCGCATTCAGCTGCCCACCTTGTGGGTTTCGATCGGCCTAATTAGCCACGTTCTGTATATGCAGCCGCCCTTAATCCCCTGATTCCTGCAGTCCCAAGCCCGTAACGAAGGCAAGACCCCACGCGCCGCAAAGCACATGTTATTAGGCAAGTCGGGCGTAACCTCGCCAAAACACCCGCACCTCCCCCTCCGCGCCCACCCAAACATGGGGTTGCGCCGCCACCAGAATTCAGCCCCACCCTATAAGCTAAAATGTTGCCACCAGCAATTGTTTTCACCGACTGGGACGGAACAGTCACCATCCAAGATTCCAATGACCACTTGACTGAGAATCTCGGCTTCGGCCGGCCCCGCCGGTTGGAGATCAATGACCAGATTCTCGACGGATCCAAGACCTTCAAGGACGGCTTCACTGAAATGTTGCAATCAATTCCAACCCCGTTCCCGGAATGCATTGACTACTTGATTAAGCACATTGATCTTGACCCGGGCTTCAAGGAGTTCTACCTCTGGTGCGCCTCTAAGAACATTCCGGTTGTCGTTGTGAGCAGTGGTATGAAGCCGATCATTCACGCACTTCTTGAACGCTTGGTGGGTTCTGAAGCAATCAAGAACATTGAAATCATTTCCAATGGTGTGATTGTTGATGCCGACACTGGCAAGTGGGAGATTGAATATAAGGATCCTGACTCTGGTTTCGGCCACGACAAAAGCCGATCCATTAGAGAGTACTTGCAGGTGCATGGCTACACCTCTACCAGCGTCCCTCCGCTTTTCTACTGCGGTGACGGTGTCTCCGATCTCTCGGCTGCAAAAGAGACTAACTTGCTTTTTGCCAAGCATGGAAAGGATTTAATCACTTACTGTCGTCGTGAAAACATTCCTTACACTGAGTTCAACAATTTTGCAGACATCTTCTCCAAGATCAAGAGCATCATCGAGGATGGCAAACCATACGAGGACTATATCGAAAACTAGATTTAAATTCGTCCTCCATTGCCGTTGATTACTAGACTCTTCAGTTCAAGGCTGCCTTATGCGGTTTCATTATTATCAGAAACATTTGTTCCTTCCCGGCCTCGTATCGAAGACAGCTTTTGTAGCGGCGACTGTTCCATGTTTCCTTTAACACACAAAAAAAAAAAACCCTTCACTCTTTTGAAATGCTACTACAACCACGCCGAGCGGAGCTCTCGCTTTCCGGTACAATGCACTTCACTGTCGAAGATAAGGTTGGGTACACATTACTTCCCACGCGCAGACGGTGTTTATTTTATCCGAGGGTGCACAAGCTCTTATCTGAAATGTGCCACTGAGGATCCCAATGCGATCTTTCCGATAATATAGATCCAACCTTCTCATCTTGCAGAAACGAATGATGGCTGTCAGATTGAAAACGGTCTCCGTGATAAGCCACTTTCCGGCGGCCCCCGCACTCTAGTAGGTAAGCGCGCTAGTACCAATCAACTCTATCTTCCGGCGGACAAATCGCTAGTCACATGATCAATCCCTCGCATCCTCGATTGATAACCGGGCACTACTGGGTCACATTCCCACCTAAACATCCAAATTCTTTCACTCAAGCATCCCTCGAACACGATACCTCGGCAATCAATTATAACAATTTAAGAATATAGCGAAAAAAGGAATACTGACAATTGGTCTATCTCCTTGCTTGGCTTAATTATCTCGAAAATTAGCACAATAATTGGCAGGTCTAGATTATAAAAACCAAGACCATAATTCACTTCCTGTGCCTTAATTTGTGCTCGTTAGCCTCTCTTTAGGCTAATTTAAATATTTCGTTTTGTGAGGACAACCATCTCGCCCTTCATGCCCGGTCCCAATATATTGAAGAAGCTTCATTTGTCGAGATCCAATACTCCAGCACCTGCTTCAACTGCAACGACTGAGATATCTGTGAACTCCTTAGATAACATCCATTCGATGAACTACTATCCAGCGCAACCTGAATCCCATTCCGGGGATCAGTACGGTCAGCAAACCCAGTCCTATCATGCTGATGCCGCTACTACCTTGAAGCAGCAGCAGTACGCTCAATTCCCTGCGGACGGGCATCAGCTGGCAATCCAAGAACAACAGCAAGCCGAGCAAATTGCACAAAAAGGGGTTGCGCAATTGGATCGTGCTCAAGAAAGCATAGCTGAAGAACAAGCTATCAGTCGTTCTCTCTTGCCTCAGAGATCAACGACTTCCAAAGGAAAATATTCTCTCGCAGACTTTTACATCATGAGAACATTGGGAACCGGCTCTTTTGGTAGAGTTCACTTGGTGCGTTCCGTTCACAACGGAAGATACTATGCAATTAAAGTTTTAAAAAAGCAGCAAGTCGTCAAAATGAAGCAAGTGGAACACACCAATGATGAGCGTAGAATGTTGAAGCTTATCGAACATCCTTTTTTGATCAGGCTTTGGGGTACTTTCCAGGATGCTTCAAGCTTGTTCATGGTGATGGACTACATTGAGGGAGGTGAATTATTTTCTTTGTTAAGAAAATCACAGCGTTTCCCAAATCCTGTCGCAAAATTTTACGCCGCTGAAGTAACTTTAGCTTTGGAGTACTTGCACTCACACGATATCATTTATCGTGATTTAAAACCCGAGAACATTTTGTTGGACAGAAATGGCCATATCAAAATTACAGATTTTGGGTTCGCAAAAGAAGTTTCCACAGTCACCTGGACTTTATGTGGTACTCCCGACTATATTGCACCAGAGGTTATTACCTCTAAACCATACAATAAATCTGTTGATTGGTGGTCCTTGGGTGTATTAATTTTCGAAATGTTGGCTGGCTATACACCATTTTATGAAAATACCCCGATGAAAACCTACGAAAAGATTTTATCAGGAACAATTCACTTCCCCAGTTACTTTCATCCGGATGTTGTGGACTTGCTTACTCGTTTGATCACCGCTGATTTGTCCTCTAGATTGGGTAATTTGTTGAATGGACCAGCTGATATTAGGAATCATCCTTGGTTTAGCGAGGTTGTGTGGGAGAAGCTTTTGGCAAAAGATATCGAAACTCCATATGAGCCACCTATTACCGCTGGTGTAGGTGACTCTTCTCTCTTCGATCACTATCCCGAAGAACAATCAAGTTATGGATTACCAGGAGAGGATGAATACGGGCACTTGTTTACCGAATTCTAAACTAGATTATAAAACCATCATTGAATAACGAAATATAAAAAGAAACACTAGATTTTCTGAGTTTTTACTTGTAGGTGCTTTATCTTGTTGTGTGTATTTATCCTAATACAACTGAACTATAATACATATGAGAATTAGATTTAAGCTTCTTTCCCGGGGTCTTTATCCCAAACAAAAGAGAAGCTGAAGAGACTTAGCCTGATTGCAAAAACAAACATTCTCTTTTGGGATATTTAAAGTTGGTCTCGTTAATGAATTTCGCTGACACTCAATTATGCCATAAACGTCTTTTTACACTCCAAACAGACGTAAAACAAGATCATGGATGTGTCTTTTCTCTTCTGTTGCGATTGAAAGAACACACATTCATTATTGCCACATGATGGACAAGTCTTGTCAGAACGTGGCAAAGTTGGATCGGAACCGATGTCTTGAACCACACCAGCGGTCTCACCAATGTTGGTGATCAATTCATGACGATAGACTTTTGGGTTTTCAGCCAACTCAGTATAGTCACAGTTTCTGCAGGAATAAAGGAGTCTAGAGTTATCTTTATCCTCTCTGGGATACAACATATTGTTGCATTCAGCACAAAAACGGAATGAAGCCATACTCGTTGACAATATCTCAAGAGGAGGTTTTGCTGTTGAACCATATGGCTAGCATGGCTTGTATGCACTCCAAATCGCGCGTTCAGAAGTGAGTTTCTTGAGCTCCCGACACCAAAGATTTTGCCTTTTCTTAAGCAGGAGAGTCATGAAGACTTTAAAGCTTACCTCGAGTAGGCTCGAGTTGGTTCGGCAGCTTTGACTCAATGCGTTCCCCGTCGTTGGTTGTTTAGGTGAATTCACAGGCTCACAAATGTGATGTGTGCGGAGCCCGTACACCTCGACTTCTGCGAAATGTTCGAAACGAAAATCAGAAAAAAAAATTTAGCTGAAAACTTTTAAGAGAACACCTTACAACATGTTGCGTCAAATCGCCAGACCAGCCACCAGAGCCCTTTCCAGAAGCAGCATGCGTTGCTCCTTGCGCTTCAACTCTGTTGCTGCTGAAGCTTCAGAGGCTGCCAAGGCCCCAGTGGACCCAAAAATCTCACAAATTGTTGACCAGATCTCCACCTTGACATTGTTGGAAACTTCTAGTTTGGTCTCTGAATTGAAGACCAGATTGAACATATCCGACATTGCTCTCCCTGCTGCTGGTGCCGCTGCCCCTGCTGCTGCTCCTGTTGAGGAGGAGGTCAAGGAGGTCGTTGAAGAGAAGACCATTTTCTCCATCAAGTTGGAGAGCTTCGACGCCAAGTCCAAGCCAAAGATCATCAAGGAAGTCAAGAGCTTGTTGGGATTGTCTCTTGTTGAGTCCAAGAAGTTCGTTGAGGCTGCTCCAAAGGTCTTGAAGGACAACGTTGCCAAAGAGGATGCTGACAAAATCAAGAGCACCTTGGAAGGTTTGGGTGCCAAGATTTCTTTGGAGTAAGCTTGGTGTCTGGTGCGCCATTCATACGTCTATACATTAATAAATCTTGTACATATGTGACATCATTTGTAGTTCGACAATTCTAACATGATCGATAATAAGTGTCAAAAGTATCACTCATGATTAAGTGACATACAATTGGGTAAATGTTTGATCTTAAAATGTTTAATATCTACTTGCTTCCTGATGATTAACCTCTTCTTGGCATCAATATACTTGAATTCCTACTTCTAGTCTCTTGGTGATTGGATGATCAGTCCTGAAGCACAGATTACTTAAATAGATGCCACGTATGGATAAAAATAAACTTTTTTGGGGGGAGATGAAATTGTAAGTTTTTTACTTTGTTTAGATTGTTAAAATTGTACAGTAAATTTTTTACTTTGTTAAGATTGTCAGAATTGTGCAGTAAATTTTTAATTTTGCAGTTGGAATACCTCAGCAAAATAATTTTGTAAATTATTGATCCCAAATAATAGCGGTTTAACTCTAATCGATTCAATTTATCTACTATATTTTCTCGAAATGATTACATCAAAGAAACTGTTTATATTCTAATACTTAAAAGGACTAAGCTATACAAGGTGTCAAAGCATGAGACTTTACATAGCGCACCACTGATAATACGCGAACCGACAAGCCTTCTCTATACTCGAAACTACCAAGCAACACACACAACATGAAATTCGAAGCTGGATTCTCCAGCAGCTCGTTAGAAGATTCCGTTCTTGTGATACCCTCGGTCGCTATGGCCAATGTTCCACAATTTTGTGCAGACTTACTCATACATTCCCTAGACCTAGTCAAGGTTGCCACACTTTCCGATGAATACTTACATTCCTTCGTTTCGCCTGTTGATCACAAATCTACTTCCGGGCCAAAAGAGGGAATTTCATTGGCGTTGGAGTGCTTCAAAGATGAGGAAAAGAATCTTGCCGTACTTCAACAAAGGTCCCCAATATTACCTGGCTTCGCCTCGAAGCATGTGCTGGAAGTCATTCTTCCCTTCCTCAAGTCAGCTAAATTTAAACAAGTTATTCTATTAGACCTGCAAGATGCAGCTTTTTCGACAGAAAATTTCCCTGGAGATATTCGTTTGTTCAGAACAGATGACATTTTGGCAGACTCTCTCCTGTCACTCTCACTAGCAGACGAAGATGTTAAGCCGCTTTCAGCATCAAACGCTCAATCCAAGTATTGCAAGGCCTTATTGGAGAGTTGTCCCGACATTTGCTCAATGAGCTACATCGTCTCTTATGTTTATGAAGGAGACAATTTCCACGATGCCCACAATTTGGCATCAGCGATTTCTTCGCTATTGAAAATACAGGTTCAAAATTGGGTTGTGCCAAGCAGCTGGGGTGGTGTTTACGGCGCAAGGCCTATACCATCTGCTCTTGAGCAAGGCCTCTACGGATAGAGAATCTGCGAATTCAAGGCAGATCCATAATCAGGTGAAATTAAAAAAAAATTGAATAATAAATTAAAGCTTTCTATGTACACTGAGAATAACCTTGAAGAAAGTATGTGAACTTCCGTTCAGCATATACGCTAGTCTCTCGGACACATGTGTGTTCTGATTTATGTACGCACGACGCAATTATCTTGCTTAAAAGTTCAAAGCATACTCAATGGCAGCAGTGTATCCGTAGACACCCAAGCCTGCAATCACTGCCACTGCTTTGTCCAGGAGGTACAGGTGGTGTCTGAAAGGCTCACGTTGGTGGACATTAGTGATGTGCACTTCGATGAACGGAATGGCAGTAGCCAACAAGGCATCGCGGATGGCAACAGAGGTGTGGGTGTAGGCACCAGCATTGATGACGACAAAACCAACTCCCTCGTGTTTTGCTTGATGAATTCTATCAACAATGAAACCTTCGGTATTACTTTGGAAAGCAAAGAATTCAGCGCCGTCATACTTACTCACCTGGGCGGAAGCCTCAGCCTCAATGTCTTTCAAGGTGGTAGTACCATACTTTTCCGGCTCTCTTGTACCGAGCAAGTTCAAATTTGGACCATTTATTAGCAAAACTTTCTTAACCATTTTAGTTGTTGGGTGTAGATCGTGTGCCAGTAGTCGAAAAAATATAGGTGCGAATAAGGACCTCCGCATAGCATGGTGCCGGATATCGCGCATAATCTCTTTGCCTAAAAGTATTGCAATGAAACGATGTTACTGATAATGCCAGCTAATTTTGGCTTGATGTGAGAGGTTTCGCCCCCATAGGTCGTTAAAACTTATTCCAAGCCTTGTCTCGACCATAGCCACAAGACCAAAGTGCCTCCCAACCAGTCAATTGAATCTAAGCGGAACTCTTCGTGAACTCGAATAGCCAACCCCGCGTCTGCACATAAAAATGTGTCACCGGCCAATACGGATGTATGGACTCCATTATTACTAATGTATACAAGCTACATCGGTAATGTCACCCTCAGAAACGAGACATCCAGACTTTGAGAAGCTTCAGGCAAGCAGGGAGCCATTTGGCGCCTCTGAATCATTCAAGTATACGCAGCTTCCCAAGGTAGACTGGGTGCCTGGATTAGGGTCAAATTCGGATGAGTGGAGGGAACACAAGAAGATTTCTTTCGATCCTTACGAAAACCGTTCTCACATGGACAACCACAAGATTTTGATCTCTGCTATTGTACCTAGGCCCATTGCTTTTATTTCGACTGTCAGCAAAAGCGGCAAGCGGAACTTGGCGCCATTTTCTTTCTTCAATGTAGCGAGCAGCGATCCTCCTATATTCACAATCGGGATAAGTGGAGTCAAGGACAAGGCTAAGGATACTCTCAAAAACATTTTAGAGACAGAGGAGTTGACCATCAATATCATTAGTGAGTGGTTCACCGAAGCAGCAGATTACTGTGCAATTGATGCACCAGAATACGTGGACGAGTGGAAAGTAAGTGGTTTGACGCCGTTGGAGTCAGAAAAGGTTAAACCTCCTCATGTTGCGGAGAGCGCCTTCAGTATAGAGGCCAAGTTGATACACTCGCATGAGTGGCAATCTCGTACTGATCCTAGCAAGTCAACTGGCTATCTATGCATAGTGGAGGGTATTAACTTCCATGCGCGCGAGGATATTATTAACGAAGAGAGGACAAAATTGGATATTGATAAGTTAAAGCCTGTGTCTAGGTTAGGCGGTGTGACATATGGCCGTGTCCTTGATGGCTATGAGAAGCCCAAGCCAATTTTTGTGGAAGAAATCAAATCTAAGAGGGAACTTCAAAGCCTCATTGACTAAGAAGTGATTGGAAGTTCCGGAGTTGTTATTCAGAACTAAGCTAGACATGGACAGCATGGACAAGAATATAATTTCACCCCTGAAAAGCTACGGAAAGAAGGATCCATGTACAGAAGCCAAATTGGGATACCCCGGTTTAATACGCCCAAAGCTGTTACCAAGTAGATATCGTGCATATAGACTCAAAAAGTATGCGCCCCACATATTGCATCTTGACAACGCGTTGAAAGCATTCACTCTCAATTTCCATCTTTCCTGCACTTTACAAGAGATATCGACGAGCACATAAGTAAACCAGAGAGTTCTTCTGTTCTTCATGTTGGTTTCAGGGCATGAATGACTCAATCAATTCTAATGGTATTACCATGTCGCATACGCTTTTCAAATTGTTAAGTTGGCTCAAAATTCAATTCCAATACAAGCGCTCGGCTCATACTCGGTAGTGAGCTGCCGAGCTTCTGCAGTACCTTACCCCACTAAAGGGACCGAGGCTTTTATTGCAATATTAACAAATGTATAAGATAACCACCTGGGTCCGCAACAACGCCCGAACAAATCGAAAAAAGAAAATCAACACAACATGGTGAGAACGCTAGTTAATCAGCCAGAAGAAGTTACCTTTGAGCAAATCAATGAGATCTTGCCAATTGACCCAAACGACGTCTGTGACGCCAAACCGCTTTCAGGAAGCGCAGAGCCAGGGTACTCTCCAATCTACAGAAACATCAAGGCGCAGGAAGGCTTGATCACAGCCCCACACCCTCTTGTACGGACCTTAAAAGATGTATTTGAAGTTGGAACGAAAATTGCTCCAGGTAATGATTGTATCGGTGTCAGAGAAGTCAAGACTGACGGTACCTTGGGAGGATACAAGTGGGAGTCCTACTCTCAAGTTCAAGAATTGCAGGAACACTTTGGAGCCGGTGTTTTCTTTGTTTTGAGAAACAACCCATTTCTTACTGATTCGGCCGAGCATCAAAAAATCGTACAGCATCATGAAGTCGTCTCCAGAGGTGAAATGTCCTTCGTCCTCACTTTATATTCACACAACAGACGTGAATGGTGTTTAGCTGACTTGGCGTGTTCCAATTATTCGATCACAAACACCAGTTTGTATGATACATTGGGCGGTGATGCAGCTCAACATATCTTGGGATTGACGGAGTCGCCAATCATCGTTTGTTCAAAAGACAAGATACAAGGACTTCTCGAATTGAAGAAGCAATACCCAGAAAAATTATCCAACCTTATCTCGATAATTTCAATGGACCGTATCTCGCCTTTAGACTCAGCTTTAGCTGATTTGGCCAGAACACAAAAAATCGTGTTGTATGACTTCGAACAAGTTTGCCAACTTGGACAAATTGCACCAGTATCACCGTGTCCCCCTACTCCAGAAACAATCTATACCATTTCATTTACTTCTGGTACAACTTCCCTTCCAAAAGGTGTTGTATTGACCCACGAAAGTGCAGTTTCTTCTGTTACTTTCTGTTTTACCAATGTGAAGGTTAAGATCAGCAGTCGGTCTTACTGTTTCCTTCCTCTTGCTCACATCTACCAAAGAATGGGTGTTGCTTTTGCTTATATGACAGGTTCATCAATTGGAATGCCTCAATCGGCCTCACCGCTTACTTTACTCGATGATGTCAAAACTTTGGATCCGGATGTTTTGGCTTTGGTACCAAGGGTGTTAACCAAGTTCGAGGCTGCAATCAAAGCACAGACTGTTGACAACAACGAGAAGCCACTTTTGCAAAAGCTTTTTAGAGACGCAATCATTACGAAGACAGAGTTAATGCTGCTTCACGATGGAGCAGAGGGAAGACACTTTCTTTATGATCGCTTGATCGGTCTTCTCCGTAAGAAAATTGGATTCAAGAGTCTTGTAAGCATGAGTACTGGCTCTGCTCCAATTTCTTCAGATACTGTCAAATTCTTGAAATCAGCATTGAACATTGGGCTTACTCAAGGTTACGGATTGACAGAATCATTTGCGGGAGTTTGTGCCTCCTTAGCATACGAGGCAAATCCAGGTTCATGTGGTCCTATCTCCATCACCACCGAAATGAGATTGAAAGATCTTCCTCTGATGAACTATACAGCTGGCGATAAGGGGGGCCCTAGAGGAGAGTTGCTCTTGAGAGGACCTCAAATCTTCAAAGAATACTTCAAAAACCCAGAAGAGACTAAGAAGGCTTTGGACTCCGAGGGCTGGTTTCACACGGGAGATGTTGCGAGAGTTGATGCATTGAATGGTAGAATCTACATTATTGACAGAGTTAAGAATTTTTTCAAGTTGGCTCAAGGAGAATACATTACCCCAGAGAAAATTGAAAACACATACTTATCAGCATTCCCTACGCTTGCTCAAATTTACTGTCATGGTGACTCCTTAAAGACATACTTGGTTGCAATTGCAGGTGTCGACCCTGAAATGGCTAGAAGCTGGCTCAAGACCAATTTCAAAAAACAAATCTCTTCGGATGAAGAATTAGTTCGGGTCTTAAACGAAAAGGAAATTAAGACTACCTTCTTGAAGAAAATGAACGCTTCGGCCGGTTCTCAATTACTGAGTTTGGAGCGTGTTCATAACATCCTCATCGACATTGAGCCAATGACCGTGGAAGATGATGTTTTGACCCCCACAATGAAGATTAAGCGTGCTATCGCAGTGAAGCATTTTGAGAAGCAGTTGAAAGATCTTTACGACGAAGGCTCCTTGATTAAAGGCGAGGATTCAAAATTGTGATTGTATAAAATTGCATTATGTCGATTATTCAGTACCAGCTAGACATATTTGTATGGGTTCATGATGCCGTTAGGATCGTAGTGATTTTTAAGATCTTTTATCATTTGGATTTCAAGATCACTCTTGGAGTATCCGATGTAGTTCTTTTTCTGGAAGCCCAAACCATGTTCGGCGGAAATGGATCCCTTCTTCGATTGAACATGTTCGTAAACAAAAGGCTCCAAAGTTTCTTCGATTGCTTTTTGGTATTCGCGGACGCAAACATTCAAGTGCAAATTACCGTCACCAACATGTCCATAGCCAATTGCTTCAACAACAGGCTTAGAATCGGAATCGAAGTCGACCAAGTCTGCTGCATTCAATCTTTCGCTAGCAGCTTCAACCAAGCTGTACAATTCAGGCAATGGCAACGAAACATCGTACTTGTAAACACCACCATTCATGGCGGAGGCTTCAGGAATAGACTCTCTCCAGGACCACAAATTGCGTAATTGCGACTCGTCTTGAGCGATAATACCGTCATCAACAAGCTCCTCTTCCATGGCATTGCCTAAAAAGGTCTCAAGCTTCTCCATGTCATGATCTCTGTTGGAGCCACTGGTTTCGATCAAAATGTAAAATGGGTATTGTCCACTTTCGATTGGGTGATCAGCTTTCAAGTATCTAGCGGTCAAAAGTTGGGACTTGTCATCCATGAACTCAAAAGCAGACAAGATTTCGGAAAGCTCTCTGCGAGCGCCCACAAAAACTTTTTGCACAGCTTCATACGAAGAAACGGCTAAAAATGCAACGTTTGTAGCAGTTGGACGAGCAGGACACAAGATAGAAACACCAGTAATGACACCAATTGTACCTTCGGAGCCAATGAATAATTGCTTCAAATCGTATCCAGTATTGTCCTTTCTCAAAGCATCCATGGAATTGTAGATAGTTCCATCTGGAAGCACGGCCTCAAGACCCAACACGGTGCCGTGTAAAGAACCATATCTCAAAAGACGAAGACCACCAGCGTTTGTAGCACAGACACCACCAACGTGACAAGAGCCCTTGGCACCCAAGTCAAGAGGGAAAATGTAGCCGTTTTCGGCCAAGAAGTTATCAGCGTTCTCCAAGATGACACCTGCATCACACTTCAAGATACCACTAACGTTGTCAAAAGACCTAATTTGGTTCAAGTTGGCAACAGATAAAATGATCTCATCAAAAACCGGGTTGGACCCACCAACCAAACCAGTGTTTCCACCCTGGGGTACGACCGCGAGTTTCTTCTGGTTGCAGTATTTCAAAATGTCGGAAACCTGTTGCGTGGTCTTTGGCTTCAAAACAAGCTGAGACTGACCCTTGTACTTCCTCATCCAATCCTCGTTGTAGAAATCAAGATCACCCTTGTCCGTGATGACGTAGTTATCATCTTTCAAGACGGACCGAAAATAGTTGAGATCCTCATCATTCAAAGTCTTGAAATCAGGGTTTCTTTGCACTTTGTTGGCGTAGGTCTCTGCAGTAAGCGGCACCGATTTGGCAGCAGAATAAAAGCGCAAAGACAAACGATACTGGCCTTGAGGCTGCAACTTGAGCAGATGCCCCAACGAAGTCAAGCTTCTTCTCATAAACATACTGTAGAGAACAAGTTTCTGTGGGTGCCGTGGATCTGGTGATAAAATTTGTTGTGTCACGTGAGTGAGGCTCATGACTCGTCCCAGCTTAATTATGGATCTCCTAATTTCAAGTAATTTCGCGACATGCCAATCAGCCCAATAGCTGCGATAATTCGAGCAGACGCTAATTCTTTTCGTTAACGCCTTTTCTCAAGCTTTCGGCGCTGCAATTAATGATATGACGAAATCTCAGGGGACCTAAGTGAGACCCGCCGTACCATCTCGTCACTATAATTAGCTTGTTCACGAGATTTTTGTTCACCATGAAGTCAAGAAGACGCGATCCTGCACCCTTCTCTCCATCATCTTTGAATCCCTGTTGGATATTGATATAGGACGGAGGGGAACCGAGTTTATTATTTCTAGATTTGCCGTCACATTCCGCGAGTTCTCCGGTCCGCCACGCTAGGATACTGGGGTGACTTGCGTTTTTTATGATGCTTCTGTGTTGATCGTGAAATTGCTTTAAGATGTGGGGGATTTCAGTAGAATCGTTAAGCTCTATATGCCGGGCTTGAAATTTAGACTTGCGATCCACCAATATTGAAGACTCATTCCAGTTTTGTATCTGTGACATTAGTCGCCTCTGCATTCTAAGCATTGTCGCTACAGATGAAGATCAAGAGGAGTCTTGGATCAACTCGAGTTGGGTTTGATAGCTCGCGCGCGCTGAAGCAGGTTTACTTCAGAGGTCCATACGGCTGGGATATATTCGAGGTGGATGACTTTAGAAGTAACTTTCATGGAGAGATCATCGTTTAATTTCTTTTTCGTGTTAACTCATCATTATTAGTTGAGTGATTATATGAGGCAGACAATGTGGAGACTGCTGCAGCCTCCAAAAGGGTCCTTCGAGAGTGCTTCCATACTACCTTTTTGAAATACGCACGACCTCGCGGGATACCCAGAGAAAAATTGTGCTACCTGTAGAGACATCAGAGATACAAGATAACACCGGCGCCATGATTTATATGAAAACTCTCCTTAATGTGATAGACAACTCTGGTGCACAAATTGCCGAGTGTATCAAGGTTCTCCGCCATGGTCCTAGAAACTTTGCCAAGGTCGGTGACGAAATCACAGTGGTTATCAAAGAAGCCAAACCTATGAAATCAGACTTCGGTCAAACCAATAACAGAGTCAAGAGAAGAGACATCTGTCGTGCTATAGTTGTCAGAACAAAAGCCCCTTTCAGAAGACCAGACGGATCTTACATCAGATTTGATGACAATGCCTGTGTCCTAATTAACAAGAATGGCGATCCTTTGGGTACTCGTGTTTCCTCTGTTGTGGCCAAAGAATTGAAGGAGCTAGAGTACAAGAAGATCGTCGCATTAGCACCAAAAGTGTTCTAGGTTAGGGGATTCGTTTCATGTATATATTTAATGACAGAAGTTGCTTAATATTTCCTGTACGATGGACGAGGGTTTCCAGCTTTGACGGGATGTTGTACTGACTACATCATGACCTCGAAGAGCACAATACTATATACCCCATTCTAGCTACGTCTCTGCAGCTGTCTTCCCAGCTCCACACGATGATACAACTGAAGTAAAATAACTTGGTGCGCGTAAATCACAGTACGGGTTTCGATTTTTTTTTCCCTGGGTGCGCTAATGACACATGTAGCCCATTCTCTGCCACTACTCCAAGACACCGACCATGGCTGAAGTGCAACAAGGCGTTGAGTCTCTCTCTGTTCAAGAGAAGCAAAAGAAACAACCAGCCCCAAAGAAGGCTAAGGCCAAGGCCGCTCAAGGTAATCCACTTTTCTTGGACCCTCAACCAGAGTTTCTTGACTACAGAATCAAGATCTTTGATGAATTGAAGGCCAAGCACGATGCTGAAATCGCCGCCAAGGAAAGAGCACCAATTCAAATTACATTGAAGGATGGAACCGTCAAGGAGGGTGTCGCTTACGAGACCAGTCCTTTCGAGATTGCTTCTTCCATCGGTAAGTCTTTCCTTGAGAGACAGGTCATCTCTAAGGTCAACGGTGAATTGTGGGATTTGGAGAGACCTTTCGAGTCCAGTGCCACTTTGGAATTCTTGGATTTCGAGCACCCTGAAGGTAAGGCCGTTTTCTGGCACTCCTCTGCTCACGTCTTGGGTGAAGCTTGTGAATGTCATTACGGCTGTCACTTGTCTTACGGTCCTCCAACAGAGGATGGTTTCTTCTACGACATGTCCATCAAGGATGGTGAAGGTGTTGTCTCTCAAGAAGACTTCGGAAACTTGGAGAAGGTTTCCACCAAGGTCATCAAAGAGAAGCAAAAATTCATCAGATTGGAGATGACCAAGGAGGAGTTGTTGAAGATGTTCGCTTACAACAAGTACAAGGTCAAGTTCATCAGCGACAAGGTCCCAGACAACACCTCAACCACTGTTTACAGATGTGGTCCTTTGATCGATTTGTGTAGAGGTCCTCACATCTTGCACACCGGAAAGATCAAGGCTTTCAAGGTCTTGAAGAATTCCTCTTCCTACTTTTTGGGTGATGCTGCCAATGACTCCTTGCAAAGAGTCTACGGTATCTCTTTCCCAGACAAGAAGTTGATGGATGAGCACTTGAAATTCTTGAAGGAGGCTGCTGAGAGAGACCACAGAAAGATCGGTAAGGAACAAGAATTATTCTACTTCAACGAGATGTCTCCTGGTTCGGCTTTTTGGTTGCCACACGGTACTAGAATCTACAACACTTTGGTTGAGTTGATCAGAAGCGAGTACAGACAAAGAGGTTATGACGAAGTCATTACTCCAAACATGTACAACACCAAATTGTGGGAGATTTCTGGTCACTGGGGTAACTACAGTGAAAACATGTTTTCTTTCGAGGTCGAAAAAGAGACTTTCGGTTTAAAGCCAATGAACTGTCCTGGTCACTGTGTCATGTTCAAGAGTCGTGAGAGATCTTACAGAGAATTGCCATGGCGTGTTGCTGACTTTGGTGTCCTTCACAGAAACGAATTCTCCGGTGCTTTGTCGGGTTTGACCAGAGTGCGCCGTTTCCAACAAGATGATGCTCACATTTTCTGTCAACAAGACCAAATTGAGCAAGAAATTGCCGGTGTCTTTGACTTTTTGCAAAAGATCTACGGTGTTTTTGGTTTCGAGTTCAAGATGGAGTTGTCTACCAGACCTGAGAAATACGTCGGAGACATTGCCACTTGGGACATGGCTGAGAAGAACTTGGAAAACGCTTTGAACAAGTTCATGGGTGAGGGCAAATGGGAATTGAACCCAGCAGATGGTGCTTTCTATGGTCCAAAGATTGATATCAAGATCAGTGATGCTTTGAAGAGATGGTTCCAATGTGCCACCATTCAATTGGACTTCCAAATGCCAGATCGTTTTGGTTTGGAATACAAGTCTGAATCTAACAACAAGGAGAACGCTGTTTCAAGACCTGTCATGATCCACAGAGCCATTTTGGGATCCGTTGAAAGAATGACTGCTATCTTGACCGAGCACTTTAAAGGTAAGTGGCCATTGTGGTTGTCTCCTAGACAGATCTTGATTGTTCCAGTTGGTGTCAAGTACAACGAGTACGCCGAGTCATTGAAAGAGGAGTTGGTTAAGAAGCACCACTTCTACGCCGATGTCGACGTTTCCGGAAACACTTTGCAAAAGAAGGTTAGAAACGGTCAAATGTTGAAGTACAACTTTATTTTCATTGTCGGTGAACAAGAGCAATCGGAGCACAGTGTCAACGTGAGAAACAGAGACATTCAAGAAGAGCAAGGTAAGAATGCTACAGTTAAGTTTGAGGAGGTTGTCGCTCAATTGAAGACATTGAGAGAGGAGATGAGACTGGACAACAAGTTAGTTTAGTTGAGTCCAATAGTATACATAAATTTATATACAACAAAGATTTTCTTTTGTGCGTGCCAATGCAGTTCGCTCACATGGCCAGAACGCTCGGCTGTCCCGGGGTTTTCGCACAGATATGGTGCAAGTATCTTGAACAAATGTAATTTCATCAGTACTTATCACAATGTCAAGCCCAAGTCAAGCCGAAGGCAAACCGGAGGGAAGCGGATCGGAACCAATGTCGATTCTTGGGCGCTATATCAAGCCCGATGACTTCCAGCATCTCATGGAATTTTATAATGCAGACCACGAATTAAACCCGGAGGAAAGAAAGTTCTTGAGCAATGATATTACTGCCGCCAGGAACTCTGCTATGATGTGGAGTATGTTTGATTCTACAATTGCATTGCTTGCGCCAACCCTTTACAAGAAATATACCGAAAGAAAACAAGGCGTGCAGCTTCCTAAAGGAGTTAGACGACCACTTTTTTACAGACCATTCCTCTCCAGTATATTTGCCGTGGGTGTGTCATTTTGGTCTACCTATTTTCACAGCAAGAACAGTCAGGACTTCAGGGTTGCTGTTTTAACCGAGGACATCAAAAATCCCGCCATTGACCCGGCCGAGAAGGCAACCATGCAAAAATACCTTAATGTATGGAAGTCCTTGCCCCCCAGTCAATTGGCCCTCTTTGCCATTTACTACTATGAGACTGCCGCAAACCCCGCCCTCATAATGAAGAACCCGAAAGAGATGGCTTCAGCCGAGCCGCACGCCGTCACATATCTCCCTCCACCGGAGACTCCACACGGGAGCGGCACGTTGGCTGCAATCCAGGAACACGAGAAGAGTGCACCACATTGGGAGAAGCTCAGAGAGGCTAATGGCTTTGTCAAACCCAAGCCAGTTGAGGTACAAAATTTGGACACCGGAGATTCAGCCGTAGAGACAACTGAGGACAAGAGCTATCAGTCGGTAGAGGAAGCACACACAAGTGCTTGGGATAAGTTGAGGAAAAAGGTTTAAATTCAGGTAATGAATTCAACTATACCTTATTTCAATCTACATCATCGACGTTTAGAACCCTTCTTTATCGACACAATGTATATATGGTTTTCGACTAATTCATGGATCACTATGAACGAAGAGTAGCACCCATGAATAGCGCGCGGGCATTAATCTCAATCGCAATCTTACCAACCGACAACTATGCTCAAAATACCGATGGTAGGACGTGCTCGGGTGGGGTCTGGACTCCCCGGGCTACTGTCCCTCTGTTACAAACGCTTCAAGTCGATAACACCGATCAAGGTCAAATGGTACTACAGCACCGACGTCCCGCTTGCCAAGCCCAAGTGGTATAACTATAAACCTGCGAAGACACCGGAGAAATTCATTCCCTTCAACGCTCATGATAACGCAAGGCTTGAAAGGGCATTCTCCTTAGGAGAGCCGGAAGTCGAAGTCAAGGAAGACAAATTATTTAAGGTAGACCTCGAGAAAATGCATCTTTCCACTGTGTACTGGCAAGGCCCGGTGTATGAAGTGAGGAGAGGCACGTGGTTTACATACGAGGGAAACCCCATTGAAAATAGTGTTGCATCCACAATTGAAGAGAGCTACCATGCGTCTAAAGCATATGACTTGCGCCAGAAGAAAACCTCACTGCTGACCAGTTCAAAGCTCCCGCGGGACTTGACTTCTACTTTTAACGATCAAGTTCAAAAAACCCATGGGGAAACATCCGAGAATAATGATGTTTTGGACATAAAAAATGAGTCCGATATCCATGACTTAGGCAATGGGCAAGCCGTCATTTTTTTCGACGATGTATATGGTGCCTTGTTTCCCACCTCTCTTTCAAAATTCCAGGTCAACATAATCCGCTCATTAAAGCCTTCTTATGGATCGCTTATGTCCGTTGTACCCGTTCAAAGGGGCTTTTCAGATTCTTTGGTTTCTTCGGTCATCGACAGTGTCTCTTCAAGTAATGTGAACTCATTGACAGACTACTTTCACTCGGAAGTGGCCACAATCTTTGATTCCAAAGCACAGACCAAGAAAAAGGAAGAAGAAGAGAAAAAAACTGAGAAAACTGAAGAAGACAGTGACTTTTTGTCTCATCGTCAAGTGGATCACTTGGTTTTATGTGTGCATGGTATTGGTCAGCTCCTAGGTACTAAATATGAGTCGGTCAACTTCCCCCATAGCATTAACGTCATGAGATCTACTATGAACAGCATCTACAAAAATGAGAAGAAGTACCAGAAACTTGCTCACGGTGCAGACTATGATCCGAATTCGAAGGAACATACCCAAAACAACACAATCCAAGCTCTTCCCGTGTCTTGGAGGCACCGCATCGATTTCAACCCTCGTCGTCCAATACACTCGAACCAAGATCCTGAAAAGCTTCGTTTGCCAAGTTTGAGCCAAATCAACGTCGAAGGCATCAAGCCCTTGAGAAACATTGTTGGTGATGTCATTTTGGATGTGCTTCTATACTACGAACCTGTTCACCTTAAGCAAATCATGAAGGCAGTTCTGTCTGAACTCAATGATGTTTACAAAAACTACAAGGAAAGAAATCCCGACTTCAACGGTAAGGTGCATTTGTTCGGACACTCCTTGGGCTCAGCAATTTGTTTCGACTTATTGTCCCAACAGAAAGCAAAGGGTGAGGATGAACACAAACTAGACTTTGATGTTGAAAACTTCTTTTGTGTAGGTTCTCCCGTGGGCATGTTTGAGTTGCTCAAACAAAAAAATATCGTGTCTAGAAGCGAATGTTCTGAAAGTGACATCGCATTGGATGCATCATTCTCATCGCCAAAATGCAAAAATATCTACAATGTGTTCCACCCTAATGATCCTGTCAGTTACCGTATGGAACCTTTGATAGATCCAAAGTTTTCCAGGTGTAAGCCAGAGGAAGTACCCTTTGCGCTCGAAGGATTTAACACTCAAGTACAAAACCTAACTTCTTTGAGCGGAGAAATTACAGAAAAAATCTGGCAGGCGTCTAGCTGGTTCAAAAAAAGTTCAGTCCAGGAAAGTCAAAGTTCAACGCTCAAAGAGACCCTTGACGCGAACAAAGAAAATGCTTTGGGTGATATACTTTCAACTTTGACGAGTCAGACCACTGGGGAATCGAGCACCAGAAGCACCAAAATCGAATCTCTTAAGAAGGAGGATCTCGAGCAGCTTCGTCGCTTTAATCGTTCTGGTCGTGTGGACTACTGTCTCCCCACTAGTGTTTTTGATATCGCGATTGTCTCTGCTATTGGCGCCCACATTTCGTACTTTGAGGACGAGGAAACAGCGGGATTTATCATGAAAGAAATTTTGTGTTCGGACCAAGCACCCGTCGAAGACCTCAAGGTCACTGTCTACAAGCTGAAGTAAAGCAGCATCTTAGAAAGGTAAATAAACATCTTAATTAGTAACTATATGAGGCACAACGGCCAACTACTCCACCAAAAGATCGTCGATACTTTGTTCGCCGTCTTTCTCAATCAACTTCAACATGCCCGCAGGCAAGATAGGGGTGCCCTCAGAGTCCAAGACGTATCTGAAGGGCATCTCAGTGGATTCATATTTGTTGTATCTAATCTCTGGGTAGTCGATGAACTTGATGTCTTCAAACTTGGTCTTCTTCTCGATAATAATTTGGGTAGTTCTAATGGCTGTATCGGTGGTCATTTGCAAAGCCCCTAAACGTCTACCAGCAAATCCGTACTTCTTTCTCAAAATTCCTGTTCTATCAATTCTTGGGTGTGATCCCAAAATTCCGCCAAAAACAAAGTAGTCAAATTGAGCACCATCCTCTGGAACAAGGTCCTCCTCTGCAGCAGGATCAAGCAAACAGACTTTGCTTTTCTCCAAGCCGCCATCAATGGTCACACATTCGTCAGTAGTCCACTGCAAACCCAAAGCGATGAGGCTTGCAGGTATGTCCTTTTCGGTGGTCTGTGGAGGGAGGGAGGTCAAAATGAGGTTTTCCTTGCCGACATCTCTGATAATTTGCGAGTACTCAAGAACAACCCACTCGGAGAAGCCTTCTTCCATATGCTCGATTACGTATTTCATTTTAGGTCTTGGAGATCACGGCGAGAGTGGTGCAATCTCAGCGATGTGCGGAAAGATATGGGCATGTGCACGTGAGCAGCACTGGGTAGTAGTGCTTACAGGTTGGCTTCATCTAAACGAAGCAGAATACCTTAATGATTTCAGCTGATGCATTTAGCCAGCTCTGTGCTGCTAATTTCACTTATTTACGAGGTAAAGTTCGAGATAAGTAATCAATTAAAGTATGTTAGTTCTATAAAAAGCGAATGGCTTACTTGTGACCACAGCACGAGGAAGAAGTCTTGGAGAAAGCCAATTTGGAGGACTTGTCGACATTCAATGAGCAGCTGTCGATACCACCCTTGCCGCTCTTGACCTCAGAAGTGGTCTTGGCGAAGGAAGGCTTGACATCAAGAACAGGGTTCTCGGTGAAGAAGTGTCTTGGACGCAACATGAGGTCAAAGATCTCGGTTGGCATAACAGGGAAATCTTCTGGAGCTGGGAAGTGGGTAATACCAAAGGTGTGGAAAACAAGAACGTCGGTGTTCTCAACGTTATCCTGACCCTTTCCGATCCACTCGCGCATACCTCTTTGGCCATCTCCGGACCATTGTGCAACATGGTCACCTGAAGGGTACAATCTGCCGTATCCCTCGTCTTCGTCTTTGTAAGGAACAACCTCGGTGGTCCATGCAGCCCATGGTGCTCTCTTTCTGACCAAAGAGCCCTCCTTGGCCAAGAGAGGTGGTGTCCAGGTGGAAACCAACTTGTAGGAAGGTGGCTTGCCGGAGTATGGGTTCTGCTTGTTAGGGTTGAAGATATCCCAAGTTCTGGAAGTTGTCAGGTGGGTGAGGGAGTCTGCCACGGTCTTGAAGGTGGTCTTCTTGGCCATGAAAGCGTTACCATACTGGTTCTCAGTGGAACCAACCTCGCCTGGGCCAGTCACCGCATCGGAAGTAGCAACAGAGTTGTTGTCACCATCGATTCTTGGGTCCAATCTCAAAGAAAACATGTGTTGATGGTTGTGGGCATTGACTTGTGGGTAGACTTGGGTTCCCCATGGTCCGACATCTTCGTCCTCAGCGCAAACGTAGGTGTTCAATATACCAGTCAATCTGATTTCCAATTTGATAGTACCGTCTTGTCTAAGAATCCAGTACAAGCAGTACTCGTAGTTTGCTGCGGTAAAGATTTGGGAAATGATCAACTTCTTACCTCTAGTGGTGACAGTGGTTTGGAAATCATCTCTGAAATCGGAGTGCTTGAAAAGGATACCGTCGTCTTCCTCGTGGATGCAAAGAGCATTCTTGACAGTGAGAACATCTCCCTTCTTGTCTGGGAAATGGGCGTCCATGTAATGGATCACACCCTTGCAGTCACATCCAAGGGCCAATGGGTTAGTACAGTTTCCGGCACCGTACTCTCCGATATCCAATGCATGCTTTCTCTGGTGAGGAAAGTCTGGGCATCCATATGGGACAATCATCTCAGACAACGAGATTCTGTGGAACAACGATCTCACATTACCGTGATCGTTGTAGTTGACATCAGACAAAACAATGCCCTCTCTGTAGTTGAAACCAATGTGGAACTTGAAGTTGGACCACTCCATGATGTGGCCGTCCATCTTGAATGAAACACCCTCTGGTTGAGTGATGTTGTACGGAGTATTGTCTTGTCTGAAACCAGATGGATTCTCTGGTGTTCCAAACTTTTCAGCGACGTGCTTTGGGTGGAAAGAAGAGTGCTTGTGCTTGGAAACTGGGCGTCTTCTATTTGGAATGTCAATGTAGATAACCTTACCAGCGTTCATGTCCACAATAGGGCAGAAGTCCAATGGGTGGGAGTAGTGGGAGTCATCCTCGTCAGATCTCCAGTACATCAAAGCTTGCTGAAGTCTTCTGTCAGCACCCCATCTCTCATCGTAACCAATGGTCCAGGCGTCACAGTAGACGTTCTTCATTTCCTCTTTTGGAATACCAGAGATCTCACACTGTCTGATGACATCAGGGTTAGTTCTGACAATTTCTTCGGTTTGTTGAAGATCTTGTGGAGTCAAAATAGGTTGAACACCACCGGTGTTCTTGGACTTGATAACAGTCAAGGTTGGGATGTCAACGACACCCTCTTGAACACCTTGGACATCCTCCTCAACGATAACGAAGTAGGCAAGTCTTGGAGGAACAGGCCCCTTATTTTCTTTCCAGGCATAGTAGACCTTCTTGATAGGCTCTCTCAAAGTAACAGTGTTGAAGGTAATCTTTCTACCCTTGAAGTACTCAGAGACAATCGAGGTAACAGCCTTGATTTCTTGTGGGTAAAGGGGATCCAATGGGTGTGCTGGAGGAGCTGGCGCAGCCACACTAGAAGTGGCTTGCTTGGCAATTTGTTGCAATCTTTCCATATTAGATAGCTACTATTAAAGAATCTTAGTAAACTGAGGTCTTAAGAAATATTCTGGAGAGTAGGAGGTTTGTTGAAGTATATATATACGTGAAAGTCAAAGTACGAGAGTCGGGCTGGTGGTGCGGATCGTCTCGCCACATTTGGACATGCGTTCCGATAGCAGGCATATTGGGGGTATCCAGACCGAATACGGAAGATGTTTCCGCACGCCTGGTCGCGGACCCGCTATCATCTTATCTAATTGGCGGAGCATCTTGACGCAGAATGTTTGTAAAACAGATCTAACTTAGTCTTATTCGATGCCCCCACTTCACACCAGGCTAAGAGAGACGGCAAATGCGCAAATGGCTGCCGGAGAGAGAAGGCCGTGTCGCGCGGAACGCTGGTCCACAATGGGCGATGTAGTATTAGTAGAAAGCCTATCCGGGGCCCCATGCTTTTCGATAAAGGATCTCCGTCTACAACCATAAGTCTATCAATTGAACTTTTGAATTAGTTACGTGTAATTATTGGTGCCAGACCTCACCGGCAATTAGAAATATGCAAGACGCGAAAGGTATGTTCAAACCAAATACCCTAGGACTGTGGGAACAAAGATCATAACTGCAAACAATAAGCAAAGCACTGTGTCACCGAATACACTGGTGAAAATTTCCAATGATTTTCTAATTGCCTCGTTCTTTTCGTCGTGTGAAGATCCGGGCAGAATCGTGGAGTATGCGAATTTCATCATATAGCTTTCCAAGATCATGGAAATGACATTCACATTGGGTATTGACAGGTCATAGAATGCAGTCGATGTGTTCTTGAAAGAAGCATGCGGCTCGTACATGCGGTAGATATAAAGCCTTAGCGTGTCGTTTAGTTGCATGAATGCAAAGACCGTCACCACTATGAGGAACACACCGTACGACAAAGTGAATTTCGATGCCACAAACCTTACTTCGGAAAATTTGTGATGTCTTGATGTGTCGCAGATTAGGAAAATTAGCTGGCCGCAGAGGCACATGCTCAGGAAAACAAGGACATGATCCGATGTAACACTGATTCCATTGACAGCAATGATCTCGTAATAGAAGGCGTGTTGGAATGAGTTTGGAAGAAAACACACGGCAGCTAAGAAGCACAATGTAAAGTAGAATACACGTGCTATGTTTCTGCGAAGTGTGCTCCACATAAAAGAGCTTGCGCGGACCACTATGCTCTCCACTTCCTCGGGAAGATCAAACTTAACTCGCTTGATAACAGAGGGCTTTTCTCTAGGTTCCAAGTTACCGGCACTTGAAGAAAGGTACATGGACTCCTCGTCGCTGAGTGATGCACGTGTCGCCGAGGTCTCCATGGATGACCGAAACGCCAAAATAAGGCACCTGTACGAGCCGAAAAGGAACACCAAGAGCGACAAAGCCCATGCAAAAGTAGAGAAGCCAAACCCATTCCAGATGCTGTGCTTAAATTCTGGGCGCAATGAGCCAGATTCTGGGCCAGGGCTCTCGGCGATTGCCCAATTCATCACCTCCGCTCTGAAGCCTTCGAGGGACCACACGTAGGTGGAGAATATGGGAAACATGTTGATGTATAAAAGAGCCAAGGCACGTTGGCACAGTAAGACACGGTTGCCTTTGAGTCGGAGCTGTATGCATTTTGAAGGGATGTAGAAAAAGGTCAGCAAAAATGTGACGAGGGCGGCTCCAACCAATACAACCCTAAGACCCAACATAATGGAAAAGGAACTTTTTCAACAAAGTTTGATATGAGCAGCAAGAGAAGGCCTTCAGATAGTAAAAATCAGCTCCTGGAGAACAGGCAAATTATATTGGATGATTTGACTAATGGACTAGTGGCGATTTTGCTTGGTATCACCGGCATGCAATTGGAAAAAATTTGATGTGCTATAAATAAACAAAGCCTAGCTACTCGATGCTGAAGAGGAACAAATGGAACTTTGACTTCGCGGGTGTTGAGGTAAAGTATCACTAATGAGACAAAAATTTCTTTTAATTCAAATGAAGAGCAACACTTGTTCTTTTATGGAAAGAAGTCTGGTGAAGTAACAATTTACGTGCGTGAGTCGTTTAAAATCTCGCATAGGGATATGCAGCTCCTTCTCGTTTGGTGCATTAATTGTGAGCCGCGAGCCGAACTTCCCGATGGCCGCCCCTTCCAGTGCCAGAGGAAGTGCAACCCTCACGCGCACCGCACGCTATTTCTTTCACTTGGTGGTGCACTTCGCTTATATTCGCGCACCATTAGCGTTGGTCTACTCGGCCCGGCAGCCAAAATAAGCCTGGTTACCGCTCATGGTAAGTTGCTAAATCTGTCTCGGTCGGACGCGGTGCCGCCTGAGCCGACGAACATCATCTATTGTGCGAATCGCATGTGGTGTTGCTTCGGATGCCTACAATGGTTATTTATAGAAAACATGTATTCTTAAGATTCAATCAAGAATGTAGTCCGCACAAATTTTTTAGCAAGATAATAATATACGAAAACGCAAATATACTAGGTTGCTTACAACTTGTCGTAGTACTCCTCGTAACCTGGAACATCTGGCTTTTGACCAGTACGCTCTCTCTTGGCCCTGACGATAGCACCTGGCTTGGAAGTTGGGTCAGTGACATCACCGCTCAAAGTGGACCAGTGGTCGAAGATCATTTGAGGGAAGGCTTGACCACCAGTAGCTTGTCTCAAGTCACCGGAGAAACCGAAGGACTCGTTAACTGGCAAGTAAGCCTTGACAGTAAACAATGGAGTACCTGGTCTTTGCTCCTCAGAGACAACTTGACCTCTCTTCTTGTTCAAGACGGAGTAGATACCACCAATGGCGTTCTCTGGACATTGAACCTCAACCAAGAAGACTGGTTCTTGGATAGCTGGCTCAGCCAACAACATGGAAGCGTAAGTAGCTCTTCTCATGGTTGGGATGATTTGACCACCACCTCTGTGGATAGCATCAGCGTGCAAGGTAACATCCAAGATGTTAACTCTGACGGATCTGACGTTCTCACCGAAGATAGGACCTTCCTTAGTGGCCCATTGGAATGCAGCAACAACGGAATCCTTGATTTCGTGCAAGTATTGGACAGCCTTGGTTTGGTCGACAACGACGTTAGGACCGTTACCGTCTGGACCGAAACACCAGATCTTTCTGGCGTCAGAGACATCCCATCCGTGCTTGTCAGCGAGGATTCTAGCTCTAGCCTTGAAGTCATCTCTTGGGTTGATGACACCAGACTCAATGTCCAAGGAAACCTCCTCGTCAATTGGTTGAGCCTTGACGTAGATTCTGTTATGCTTGTTTGGAGACTTAGACAAAGCGGTCATGGAAGACTCAGCCTCAACGGTTTCCTTGTAAGAAACAACTGGCTTAGAGATCTTCAATGGGATACCGGCGTGGTCGTTTTGCAAATCGTTCAAACAAATTTCCAAGTGCAATTCACCAGTAGCGGCAACAATGTGCTCACCGGACTCAGAGATGGAAGTCAAAACACATGGGTCAGACTTGGACAATCTCTTCAAACCTTCGACCAACTTAGGCAAGTCGTTGGCGTTCTTGACCTCAACAGCGACTTGAACGACTGGGGAGACAGAGAACTTCATGACCTTCAAGTTGTGAGCGGTCTCAGAGGTGGTAAGGGTACCAGACTTCAACAAGAATTGATCAATACCGACCATACCGATAATGTTACCAGCTGGACAGTCGTCGATTTGCTCGACGGATCTTCCCATCATCAAAACGGTTCTTTGGATAGACTTCAAGAACAAGTCCTCCTTCTTACCGACTTGGTAGTTTGGACCTTGGATTCTGATCTTTTGACCAGACTTGACGGTACCAGCGAAGACACGACCGAAGGCGTAGAATCTACCCTTGTCGGAGGTTGGAACCATCTTGGAGACGTAGACCATCAACTCAGCGTTAGGGTCACAGTTTCTGATGGCTTGACAGTGCTCATCGTCAGATGGACCCTCGTACAAGGTCTCAGCTCTGTAAGCTTGAGCGGTGACTGGGGATGGCAAGTGGATGACAATCATCTCCAACATAGCATCGGCAGCTGGCAAGAACTTTCTCATGACGACCTTCAACAAAGCCTTACCCTCCAACTCCTTCTCGTCAGCCTTCAAGTGGATCTCCAACTTCTCCAACAAGGTTGGGATCTCGTCCTTCTTAAAGTTCATGATAGAAGAGAACAATCTGAAGATTGGGTCCAAGACGAACATGTTGAAAGCTCTCTCGAGGGTCTTTCCATCAGCGTCCTTGTCCTTGTTGGTCCACTTCTTGGTCTTTGGGTTGAAGAAAGAGTCACCCCACAATCTCTCCATCATCTTAGCTCTGTCAACACCGAACTTCTTGGAGTATCTAAGAGCAAATTGTCTGACAGTGAAAGCCCAACCGTGCAAACCGGAACCGAAAGCAACGGTACCCTTTTCTGGGAAGACTTGGGCGTCACCAAGAGTCTTCTCGGAGTAAGTGGAGATGATGACGTTAACGGACTCAACAGTTCTGGAGAAAGATTGGTACAAGTCCTCCTTGGTGACTTGCAACTCAAGCAAAGCTCTGTCGACCTTGTTAATGATAACGACTGGCTTAATTCTTTCTTGCAAAGCTTGTCTCAAGACGGTTTCGGTTTGGACACAGACACCCTCAACACAGTCAACGACGACCAAAGCACCATCGGTAACACGCAAAGCAGCGGTAACTTCAGAAGAGAAATCAACGTGACCTGGGGAGTCGATCAAGTTAATCAAGAAATCGTTACCAATGGTCTTTTGGTTGATTTCCTTGACGTCCTCATCACTCAAACCAGCGTACAAGGAGATAGCGGTAGACTTAATAGTGATACCTCTTTCTTGCTCATCCTTTCTGGTGTCCATAAATCTGGCATCACCAGCCTTGGCAGCAGAAATAATACCAGCCTTTTGGACCAAGGAATCGGTCAAAGTGGACTTACCGTGATCGACGTGGGCAATGACGGAAATGTTACGAACGTTCGTAACCTTGTCCATCAAGCCACGGATTTGGTCAATAGTGAATGCAACTATAATTGTTAGTTATATGCTAAGAAGAATTTTTCTTGGAGTCTTGCAGTGATGGATGCTACCCAAATGCTCCATGAGCTGGGTTGCATTGCCGATGATGAGGCATAAGCACCTATTCGTGTAAAGACAGTGAAGAACGTCCGTAAAAGATTATAATCACATACCCATGATGTACTTTTAGTGATGTCTGACTTGCGAATTCAAAAGAGCGGGAGTAGATGCATTTTATTTGCGTGAGGCAAGCGCACAGGGCATCAGGAGAAAATTTTCTCCCTAAGTAAATGGTGGCAGCGCGGGTAAATTTGAGCCTCGGTTACCCGCTTCGCGTGGGCGATAATTGACATGAGTATGAGGGGTGCCATCAAGGGGTTCGCGCAGGCGCATTGGCTCATGGACTGCTTTCCCGCCCAGTGGCCGGACCACCCTAGGGAGCACATGGTGAGGTAAGGATAATAAATACCCTGAGCATGTTCGGCTTTGATCAGACACTCATAAGATCGGTGAATTGTAAGACATGGTGAATCGGCACGGCAAATGCTTGTTGGAGTGGGTCATACATCTGTCGCTGATAACATGCCGTAACCCCTCAATCTAAGGTGGAAGCGAGGCTATGGAGCTCCGCTGTCTCGACTGGGGTGTGCACACTCGCATCGAGCTCACCGTGGGCTGCCCCAAAAGGTGTAGGCGCGCTCGGTGTGACCTCAGTATGTGACCACTACATGGAGAAGGGATGTGAATGCTCGGCTGGTGCTTTGCAAAGGATCATCTGTGATTTCCCATATCTTTCTTGGTGAAGCACGCTTTCTCTCGTCTGTGATCCTAAGCTATGACCATCGATAGACTCCAATGCTCTTGATCTCGCACAGGAGTAGGTCTCGTCCATCACTGAACAGGCCCGTAGAAGCTAAGAACCAACTATATGTCACTCTGCTACCATGCACAGTGATTCCTAGGCAACAATGAAGATGCAAATGTAGCCATTTTTGCTACTAAAGCACCATCCGGTGCCCTGATAAGGCATAATGATAGGTTTCGCACACTTGAATCGCATGTATCTACGGTACTGCATCAGCGAACAGAGTCATTTTAATATGTGAGGTAATCTCCACTACCGAAAATCTCTTCTTACCGCCTAAGAGTAAGATACGTAAAATGTCCATCACGGTTCTCATATCCGGGTCGGGATCCAATCTTCAGGCCTTGATCGATGCTCAGAAGAACTCGGTTCTTCAAGGAAAAATCACGCAAGTTATTTCGAGCAGTGAATCTGCTTTTGGCTTGGAGAGAGCGGCCAAGGCCTCTATTCCAGCAAAGACACATGTCTTGAAAAATTACTACAGCGGAACAACAAAGGAAGATAAGCAAGTCCGTCAAGAGAGAAGAGAAACTTTCAACAAGGACTTGGCCAATCTTCTTATCTATGGTAATGTTGAGGGTTCCTCCGACACCTCCTACACTAAGCCAGACTTGATTGTGTGTGCCGGATGGATGCTTATTTTGTCACCCTCTGTATTGACCCCTTTGAATAATGCTGGCATTTCAATTATCAATTTGCACCCTGCATTGCCCGGCGCGTTTGAAGGAACTCATGCAATCGACCGTGCCTGGAAAGCTGGTCAGGATGGTTTACTCACCGAGGGAGGAGTCATGATTCACAAGGTTATTGCCGAAGTCGACAGAGGCGAGCCTGTTTTGGTGAAGAAACTTGATCTCAGAATTGGAGAGTCATTGGAAGCATACGAAGACAGAGTCCATGCTGTAGAACATGTTGCAATTGTGGAGGGAACAAACATTGTTCTTGGTGAAATTTTGGGGAAGCCCAGCGCCCCTTAAGTGGCTTAGCAAATACAGAAAATACATAGAGTCAATTATAGAATGCAGACTACTGAAGCTTAAGATGAGGAGTGATACCTAGGTCTATCGTTATTGTTTAATGAATATTTAGCACAGAGAAGACATACAAACTAATTACAAGTTCTTGATGACCTCCTCAGTGAAGTGCTTGGTGGTAGCAGTACCCTTCAAGTCACCGGTTCTGTTGGCAGGGCCGGAAGCGATAGTCTTCAAGACAGCAGCCTCAACCTTGTCGGCATCAGCGTTCAAAGACATGTGTCTCAACATCATACAGGAGGACAACAACAAAGCGGTTGGGTTAGCCAAACCCTTACCAGCAATGTCTGGGGCGGAACCGTGGACAGCCTCGAAGATAGAGACCTTGTTACCCATGTTACCGGATGGGGTCAAACCCAAACCACCGATCAAACCGGAGGACAAGTCGGACATGATGTCACCGTACAAGTTAGGCATAACCATGACAACATCCTTGTAGTCAGATGGGTCAGAAGTCAATCTCAAGGAGGTGTTGTCCAACAACTCGAAAGACAACTTGACGTCTGGGTATTCCTTGGCAACCTCCTTGGCGGTCTCAACGAACAAACCGTCAGACAACTTCATGATAGAAGCCTTGTGGACGATAACAATGTGAGGCTTGTTGATGCTCTTGGCGTATTCGAAACCGTATCTGATGACCTTCTCAGAAGCTGGCTTGGTGATCAACTTAATAGATTGAACGACACCTGGGACAATGGTGTGCTCGATACCGGAGTACTCACCCTCGGTGTTTTCTCTGATCAAGACGGTGTCGACGTTCTCGTATGGGGTGTCGTAACCGACAATAGACTTACATGGTCTGACGTTGGCGAACAAGTTGAAAGCTCTTCTCAAAGTCAAGTTCATGGAAGTGTGACCCTTACCGACAGGAGTGGCCAAAGGACCCTTCAAAGCAACCAAGTTTCTGTTGACAGAGTCGACAGCCTCTTGTGGCAAGGTGGTCTTACCGTTGATCAAAAGAGGGGTAACATCAACTGGCTCCCACTCAATAGGGATGTTGGCAGCAGCGTAAATGTCCTTGACGGCTTGGGAGATTTCGACACCGATACCGTCACCCTCAATCAAGGTAACAGTGTACTTTCCGTTGGCTTTCTTGGAGCCAGTGAATTGACCAGCAATGTATGATCTGGTGAATTTAGGAACGACGGTTCTAACGTTGGCCAATTGTCTGAACATTGTATTAGTTTCAAATGGAGGTTTGGTGCAGAAGAAAGTAAGAGGGAATATTTACGCTCCGAAATCAGGTTGTGAGCATAGAGGGACGAAAAAAAAAGATTTTTAGCGGTCCAATCAGAGTGCGAAAAGCTGCTCGGCTCCGATGGAAAAATTCATATTCCACGGCGTATCTGCTGAACACCTCGGGCAAGCCTACGTCGTCCATGAGAATCTTGGGGTGGTTTCGGAAGTACCTAGTGCTTGGAGATCATCGAAAGGGACTTCTCAAAGTTACTCTGCCGTAGACATTGCGGCCATCGGGTCTGGCTTCGGCATAACCCTAGAGTCCGAGAAACGCGAAAAAGTGGCTGCTTGGGGTAAAATGCCGGTGGTTTGTCTGACCGCGCAGATAAGGCAGCGGCCAAAATGGCGTGGCGCTTCTTCTCATTTCACTACTCGTATATTCTTACTCTATTAGTCTTTTTCTACTTGTCTTATTGAGGGCGAAGTGGCCTTCATGACGCTTAACCTGTGAGGGGGCGGGGTAGATTAATGACAAAAAGCTCCTATACTGTAGCCTAAAGCTTACCCCTTAGACTTCATAAGGTAACCACAGCTCTGACACATTCACCCTTGCGCATATCCTCAAAGGCAGTGTTAATGTTGTCTAGCGTTTGCAGGTGGGTGATGAACTCGTCAACCTTCAAAGTGCCGTTCATGTAGTCGTCGACCATACCTGGCAATTGGGATCTACCCTTCACACCACCAAATGCAGATCCCTTCCAAACTCTACCAGTGACCAATTGGAATGGTCTGGTAGCAATCTCCTTACCGGCGGCTGCAACACCAATGATAATAGATTGACCCCAACCCTTGTGGCAAGCTTCCAATGCTTGTCTCATGATTTCGACAATACCAGTACAGTCGAAAGTGAAGTCGCATCCACCATCGGTCATCTCAATCAATTTCTGAACAATAGTGGTTCCTTCTGGCAACTCCTTAGGGTTGACAAAGTCAGTGGCACCGAACTTCTCAGCCCATTCTTTTTTGCTGTTGTTGACATCGACGGCGATGATCTTGGATGCTTTTCTCACAGCAGCTCCCTGAATGACAGACAAACCAACACAACCAGCACCAAAGACTGCAACAGTGTCGCCTTCTTGCACGTTAGCAGTAATGGTGGCGGCACCATATCCGGTAGTCACACCGCATGCCAACAAACAAACACTCTCCAAAGGAGCCTTCTCGTTGATTGCAACAACGGAGACGTCGGCAACAACGGTGTATTGAGAGAAGGTAGAGCAACCCATGAAGTGGAGAAGCTCCTTGCCCTTGCACTTGAATCTGGAGGTACCGTCTGGCATAACACCCTTACCCTGTGTTTCTCTGACAGATCCACACAAGTTGGTCTTACCAGACTTACAGAACTTGCACTCCTTACACTCGGCAGTGTAGAGAGCGATAACATGGTCACCTGGCTTGACGTTGGTCACACCCTCTCCGACAGATTCGACAATTCCAGCACCTTCGTGTCCCAAAATGGCTGGGAAAGCACCTTCTGGGTCAACACCAGACAAGGTGTAAGCGTCAGTGTGACACACACCGGTGTTTGTGATCTTGATTCTCACCTCGTGTGCCTTTGGAGGGTCGACGGTAATCTCCTCAATGCTCAATGGCTTTCCAGCCTCCCAAGCAACGGCGGCTTTACATGTGATGGTCTGTCGTTAGTATGAATTCTCGAAAAAGTATTGATGTACAGAGGTTCGATCTATCACAATGCATCGGATAACCACCTGGGTACCACGCTCACCAATAACCACTTCAAATTCTCTCTTGATCGGGCCGGAACGTAACCCTACGTTGGGGTCATAATTGCAATTGAGTTACATACTTTTCCAGCGGTGGACATTGTGATGCGATATAGTTTTGACAGAATTGGATGAAAAAGTATCTCTATTGTAGCAAAACAGCAAAAGAATCCTTAAATACCTCGGAAAATGGTTCCGCTTTTCTTTGCCATTGTGGGCTAAGACTTCCTGTACTGCATTTCGCACGAAATGCTCAATCTCAAATCTCCGCCACTATATCGGGAAACTATTCCCGCTGACTAAAGCCTCACTGATCTTAAATACTGTCAATTTCCGTAATGCCGCAAAGACGTTCCACTAAGTTTAGACTCTTTTAAAGTGTTCTTCTGTTTGTAAAAATCAAGGCTGTGTCCCTACTCTAAAATATGAGCGACCCTTTCGTCTTTTCCTGACGGATGATCGTTGCTTCCGCCTAGATGGTCATAATCTGGTGACATACTCAATTTTACGAATCTACAGCATTTGAGAACCACCGTAAACTCTTATTTCTAGATTAAATATTTCGCCTGTCTTATAACACTGCACCAAATCCAAAGGTGATCTTGATTGATCTGACATAGTAGTCCTCAAAGTTGCCTCTGACTCTGTCCTCCTCACCAATGGGTATACCGGACCATTTGACCACCATTGTTGTTTCTCCCGCTCCCTGCTTCAATTGAATATCTAATTCGGCAAAATGACCTTGTCTCCAAGAATCAATTCTCCACAGCTGAACGATGCGTTCGTTCTTCACCAACTTCAAGATCTTTCCGCTGATCGAACCACCAAATAAGCGGAATTCGCTGCCTTCTTTAGCCTCAATGACTGTGTTTGATCTTGTCCAGGCAGACACCCTTTGCTGATCTAACAAAGTGTTATACAACTCCTCCGCAGTTGTGTTGAATGTAGGCTCTAAGTGCAATGTAGAAGTGTTTAATTTTGAAGCGGGGGCCTTTTTTGTCTCGACGGGAGCAGAAACTCCGGCCGCAGATGGTTGTGCCTTCTTAACTTCTTCCTTAGCTGTGGCCTCTTTTTGCTGGGAGGCATTTTGGTTTTCTCTGGTGAACTTTGAAGTGTTTTCTTTCGTCAGCTGGATGTCAGAACCGTGTACCCTAATCAAGTCCTTGCCGAAGGACATTAAGACCTCCCTGAGCTTTGGAGTCAAGTTCTTTCTAGTGAATGGTCTCATTTCCCCAGATTCAGAGTCTTCGTTATAAATGCTGATGTCAAACTGGATCTCATCTTCTTCGGTGTCGTATGCTAGCTCTGGAATTGTGATACTTCCTTTGAAATCCTTGTCTGCGTTCACCTTACCTTCAATGTTCAAGATGATTCTCAAGTCAAAGATGGAAATGACCTTACCCTTTCTTTGACAGACTTCAACATCTCCTTCCGTCGAGGAAATCGACAGAACCTTGACATACTTTGATTCCGAAGAGGCCTCCAATCCGATCAAATTGTCAGCGAGATATTTAGTCGACCAGTCAATGCAATTTTTGTCGACCCAGTGCCAGTTGTTTGGGTTATTCACTACCATTGCTGTTGTTTTAGTTTTAGGTTGAGACTACGGCGTCGCTATCAACTCTCACCCAGTGGAGGTCGATTTGCCTTTATATGTATGACATTGAGAATTCTAGAATAATCCACCTTGACTTTTGTCGCAACAGCACAGTCGTTGCGCGCCGGTCTGCATTTCTCACCTTAAACAAATCACCGTAAGGTCTGTGTCGTTAATCAATTTTTCACCGCCTCGCAATCAATGTTAAGCGTCAACTTCCATTGCTTCTGGGCGGTTGAATTCAATAACGGTTTCTTCGACATCAACAATGTCGCGCACGCTCTTTCTAAGAACGGCTGTGGTTCCACGAGCAAATTTGTAAGATCTCTCTTTAGCAGCCCTCACATTAGGCGTCAAGTAGTTTCTGTGCAACTCGGCGTCTTTGCCAACTTCTAAGACACAAACATCAACATTGGAACCAGATCCCAAATCGTTCCAGATACCGGCTTCAATGGCGTCGGCACACAATTTGATGGCCTCTTCCTTTGTCATATCTGGCTTCCAGCTAGACTCTAGCACTGCCATAGCCGCCAAAGAACCGGATCCCAAAGATTGGTATTCACCAATGTCAGTAGAACCGTGAGCTTGCACGGACATCAAATGGGCACCAGTTGGATCCACACCTGCGCAAATCAAGTAAGCACCCAAATGGCCTTGGTATTTAAACAAATGTTGCTTCAACAATGTCAAAGCTGTAATCACTCTTGGTTGACGCTTTTGCCACATAGAGTGTAATTCAAGATTCAGCGCAATGAGTTGTGTGACCATCTCGGTGTCAGCGGCAGTACCAGCACCAGCGCACCAGATCTTAGGAGCTAATCTATGCAACTTTTCACAATTCTTGTCTGCGACAATGTTTCCAGCAGTCGCTCTTGTATCGGCAGCAATGACCACTCCACCATTGAACTTGCATCCCACGATAGTGGTACCCGTGGACGTAGCCTTTGGTTGGGCGTAGCCCTTCGAGGACAAATACATGTTCCTCTGGAAGTTATCAAAAGAGAGACCAGGCATTGTGTGTTGTGTGTGATTCTCTGTGTTTCGATATGATTATGTTAATATTGGCAATGAGGTTTTATGTCCTGACAAGGTTTCCAAGTATATTCTGTGATTATCAGTGGCGTCAAGGAAACAAAATGTTCGCACCTTGTACTGAGGTCTGGGTTTCTATGAGAAGGCATACGCTCGCAGTACGCGACGTCTGGCGACCACGATTCGCGAAACAGTCGAAGAATCCACTACTTCAGACACCAGTGGAAAACCAGTGACATCGTCTCCATGTCCAATGGACAGATTCAATTTTATAAACCTTGCCCGAATCAAGGTAGCTCTTGTTCCTATAGGATCCATAAATACATCAGACTATGAACACTACTGTCGTGCAATCTCCACAATATCTGACATCCGACTCCTAGATATATCACCAATCGCATCATGTCACTTCTTTAACCCTCAGGAATTCTCCCAGGGAAGGCTCTTGTTCGACATATACCGCAGCTATGATGACGATAGCTCGGCCTACTTGCATGAATTCGAACCCTTTCGAAAAACCTTTATCATTTTGGGAATAAGTACGGAAGCGTCTTTATGCAGACTGGATACAGAGGCCATAGAAGAGTTGAAGGCTCAGCATCCGTCTGCCATTGTTCATAATATCATATGCTTCAAAAGCTCTTCGTCCGAATCTGCATCTGAACGATCAGCTGATGTGTTTCACGTCACACGAGAAGCTGAACTGGTCATCACCACAATTGAAACTGTGTTCTGTGATATCTCGAGAAATTTTTTGCTCGCTTTAGATCACTACGCTTCATCTTTTGAAAGTATCACATTGAGGTCACCCATTTCTTTGACCAATAGCAATGTCTTGACAAGAACCATAAACCAAGCACAAAAAGCCTCGAGTTCGGGCTCCTCCTATAAAGTATCATTCTCCAACAGTCAGGCGACTCTGTCATCCAAAGACCTGAAGGTCAAGTCTTCCCAGCGCCAGTCTGGCCGGCAAGCAAAAATAATGGGTAATTTCTATCTTTTAGCAGGAAAAGCTCAAGATGCACTTCAGTATTTTACCGACGCGGCCATAAATTCTAAGAAAGCTGATGATTACTTATGGCTCGCGAGCTCCTTGGATGGCTTAAGTGTGGCTTCAATGATGCTTCTGTATTTGAAAATGTCGCATCAAATACAGAATTCCATGCTCTCCCCACTACTTCTGATCCCAAAATCAAAATCTTCTAATCTCGGAATTGGAAATAAGAAATCCTCGATTGATCTGAAGACTACTGCGAATAATTCTCCGAGAGCTTCGATCAGTAGCAATATAAGTTTTGCAAGCTTCGGGACCACGGCCACCACCGACTTGTCTCAATCTCAGCTTATTGAATCTCTTTTGTTTTTGTGTCTGCGCTCATCTTATTTTTACCAACTCAGTGCTTCTGAGATCGATGATTGTGTACCAGATATGGTCTATGTCGAGTCACTCTTGAGAAACATCAAATTGATGGTGACAATCTATTTGGCAGGCTCATCTAGCCCACAGCTGATCGTAAATTCTATGATCAGATCAGAACCACTCGATGATTCAAAAGAAAAGGATGGATCTCTTCTACTGAGGGGCGAGATTGTCCACGAGATCGACAAAATTTTTGCACTACAATTAGTTCAACTAGACTTCGCAGAACAATGTCGAATCTACTGTGCGTTGGCCTCGATTTACAATGACTTGGGATATTGCAGAAAGCAAGGGTTTATCCTTCGCATATTGCTTGTTGCTTTGTTACCAAAGGTGCTGGTCATCGAGAAAAGAAAGTCTCTCGACGGAATATGCTCGCTGCAATCGATCACAGATATTTTTGAAGTGCTCTTTTCCATCTATCGTATTGATTCAAATTCCGAAAGCCTGTGCTTGTCCGCCAGAAATCACTATACTGATTCGATAACTCTTCAACTCCTGCTTATTAAAGTATGTTTGCGCATTTCTGAGTCAATTCAAAACTACCAATTGCTAGCCAAGTTATGCGTTCTAACTTTTGTTAGATTCTCCCATTGCCTTCCAAATGATGACCAGATGAAATTGAAAGAAAAGCTTGACTGGCTTATACTTTACCTTGAAAATGAATCACAACTGATCAAAATACCATATCCTGATCCATTCATTATTCGTGACTTGAAATTTGTCGTCCTGACTAACCCTGCTCACGCGCAATTACTGTCTATGAATACTGAGAAAAATACAGAGGGCGAATTCTCGCCACTCTTGTTTGATCCATTTGAGCCCACAGCTTCCAAGTCAGTTAATACTGACCGCACCATTTGTGTCAACGAGGTGAATAACTTAAAAGTGACATTGCAAAACCCATATGCCTTCGAACTCAGGCTAAAGAATGTGATTGTCGTGGCTGAAAATGACTTTAAGATTGAAACGATGGAATCTCTGATCAAGCCCCTTTCTTGCATGAACTTCGAAAGCAATCGAGAGAAATCAATGCTGAATTGGAGAAGTGTGGCTTCCAGGCGAATGGTTCCAATAAATTCAGATAGTCTGAATTTTGAGCCCGGTGTTGTCATTCCACCAAACTCGTTAACTGAAATTCTTGTCCCCTTCCGGGCTCTAGAGGCCGGTGATTTCAAAATAACGGGTCTAAAGTTGGCTTTGGGTCACTCCAAAGCACAATTCTTCAAAATTGTTAGCCATGAAAATTCGATGGTTTTAGAAAAACTTGAATACTTCAAGCCTGGTTTACATGGTGAGAAGTCGCGAACTCTTGATAATTTGATGCAAAATTTGTTGGATGGTAATTTGGGGGACAGAGTATCGACTAAATGCGTTACACTCAGAGCGAGCGCTCCGCAGCCAAAAATGACTTTGATTAAGAATCTGGTTGCAAACAGCTCAATTATGCTACTTGAGGGTGAGCTACAACGTCACACCCTAAAATTGAGGAACACTTCGTCAGAGATTGTCAATTACTTGTCCTTTTCTCTCTGGGATTCAACGATCGATGCCATCAACGACAAATTAAACATGAGTAATTCAATTATCAGTTCCGAGGATACCTATGAGTTAGAATATCGTTTATTGAAACAAAAGGCGGTCGAGATATCCAATAAAGCTGAAATCACTTCGAAGTTCAAGGAAATTCAGCCAGGTGGTGATTTGGAAATCTTTTTTACGCTCTTTGGTAAACGAGCAATCAATTGCCTGAAACTCTTCCTAGAGTATGCGAATAAGAAAGATGAAAATATAGGTGGGAAATGTTTTCGGAATCTCGTGGTGAACTTCAAGACCAGCGTAGTCAGGTCAGCCGAAGTCGTTTACTATGAGGTATGTCCCCTCACTTCGTCATACTTAGAGGTATCAAAAAGTGGTTTGAAAAATGACTGCGAAGCTCTAAGCTCATTGTCGAATTATGTTTCACAATTGTGTTTGAACAAAGATTTCGACATTTCAGACTATTGTCTATTAATTCTTGATGTACATAATTTCTGGAAAGAAAGATTGGGTGTTGAGTTTGAAGTGAACGACTTTATGCCATTTTCCGTCGACGAGACAATTGAAGCAAATTCGACAAAAAGAATTTTACTACCTATCAAGAGAATTAATTTGGGTGCAATCGATGCTAATAAACCAATTCCGTCATTGCGCAATAAGCAATACATCAAGAATTACAATCTTTCAGACACCGAAGAACATCAATCTCGCTTGTCTTTCTGGGTTAAATATGGATTACTCGAACGCTTGAAAGCTGGGTGGACTTCATTAGATATGGCTTTTGGGAGAAGAGGTCAAATTGATCTCCAGAAAATACGCCTCAACACCACCATGCTCAATTTACTCACATGTGGAAGTGTACTGATTCAACAGAGTGTGGTATCTGATGACCGACAAGAATCCGCTATTGTTCAGAAGGAAAAGACCTACAATTTGGGCCGGGAAAAGTTTTACATTTTAAGAACCAGATTAATCAATCACACGGACAAGCCCCTAACTGGTGTGCTCAGACACGTTCCAATGCCGTTGAATGTGGGAGGTAAACTGGCATTAAATATAGATTCGAGGATTTTGTACAACGGTGTTCTTCAGGCCCACTTGCCTGCGGAAATCCAGGGAAATTCTGAATTGGAGATCAACCTCGGATTCTTGATTTTGGAAAAGGGTGTGTACGAATGGGGTTGCGTTCTAGATCTCGAAAATGATAAGAAAGAACGTATTACTGTGAAATCTCCAATCCAAATAGAAGCTTGTTAAATAGTCGTAATAACGGAATCATCATTTCATTCATTTAATACTATTTACATCGATCCCGAAAATTATTTTCTATCCAACTTAAAAGGCAAAGGTTTGGCACCTTCGGACTCTAATTGCTGGATGTACATCTGTCTTTTGATATCATTGTATCTCTTCTCCTGGAAGTATTTATACCAAGAGGCCACACAGTTATTTTGAAACTCCACTCTGGCTTGACCGCAATTACTCTCCACATTGTCTGCTTCCTTTGGGTCTAAAGAGTTGAGGATTTTGTGACTTGTGAGACACTCAAAGAACTTGTCCCTAGAGTCCCAGCATATCTTTCTTTTCGTCTTATTTGGCGGGTCCACAATTTTCTCCTCTTTTGAAAAAAAGCCCATGATCAATATTGCCAGCGTAGACTACCTAAAATTAATCCACTTAATTTCGCCTCACTCTGTGGTGCACGGGTGTTATGGCAGGCTGATCGTTAAGATCAATCTCATCGTCAGTCAAGGTAAAATTGACTTTTTGCAAGAAATGAATTCTCAAATCTCAATGGCAGTGGCAGTTACAACATGAGTTGTAGTTTTAATGTATCTACTTATTGACAGGAACACCCGAGGTTCTGGGTGATTTGTTTCGCTGTTTGCAAGTCTTTTAGGTGAGTGCGGAACCGTGTACAAATTGATCAAAATTTAAGACAGGTGGCTATTGAATAATAACTCGAAACACATATTTTGGAGAAAAATCACACGAATTTTACTCTAATGCATAAGATGCATCTTAAGTTTGTTTAATATAAATCTTCAGCATAGAAGCAAATTATAAGATGGACTGGCTTTCAAAATTGCATGAGAAGGTCTTTCATGTAGTCTTTCATGTAGTCTAGCATGTAGTCTAGGGACATGCGCGGCGAAAGCACAATCGCCTTGCATGAAGGTGACTCAACTGAAAGTGGTTAAATGAAAAAAAAAACCATTAAGCCAACCTAGAGTTGAATATTCAGGCTTTCATTTTCCACTTAGCAAATCATGACAGACCACGTCAATCCCGAAGACTTAGACATCCGAGAGGTTAATACACACTCGTCACACCCAGTTTTTACTGTGAGATATAGGCAGAGCTCAATCTGTACTATTGAATCTGTCTCGAGTGTCGGGTCCATCAAGCTTCCCGTCATTAAAGTTTTGGGTACAGGCGGAACCATTGCCGCTAAAGGTGCCACTCAGGTTCCGGAACCAGGATATAAAGTTGACACTTATATCGAAGAATTATTTGCAACTGTACCGGATTTATCACATACATGTGAATTGGAATTCGAGCAGGTGTTTAGCTTGGACTCGAAGGATATTACGGAAACAGAACTCTTCACATTGAGGCAGAAGGTCATTGAATCTTTAGAGCACTTCGACGGTGTTGTGATCACTCATGGAACCGACACTCTCGAGGAAACTGCCTTTTTCTTGGAATCAACCGTGGACACACATGGGAAACCTATTGTAATGTGTGGATCTATGAGACCGCTGACCTCTGCATCCGCGGATGGTCCACTCAATTTATACCAAGCCTGTGTCGTGGCTTCAGACAAAAACAGTTGGAACAGAGGAGTCTTAGTTACGCTAAATGACAAAATTGGTTCTGGATACTACATAAGCAAGACTGATGCTAACTCGCTAGACACCTTTAAGTCCTTGGGTCATGGATTTTTGGGCAACTTTGTAAGTGGTCTGCCCCACTTTTACTTCCCGCCTCAGTTGGCCGCAGGAAGGAAATATTTCCCGCTCCCACATTCATCAGAGGCAAGGCTTCCAAAGGTTCTCATTTTTTACAGTCATCAGAACTCCGACGAAAACATCATCAGGGTTGCTGTCGAAGCGTTGAACCCACTGGGAATTGTCATGGCAACCATGGGCTCTGGATCCTTACCTGACCCCACAAACAAGCTCCTTGAGCAAATCTCAGTGAAGCATCATATACCTGTAATTTACTCCAAGAGAGCCACAGATGGTATGATACCTAAGAGCGGTGTTCCAAAAAGCCAGAGTGATATGTTGATTGCTAGCGGGTACTTGAACCCTCAAAAATCACGTATTTTATTACAATTGTGCCTTTCTCAGAAAATGCCCATCAGAGGCATTAGGGACGTCTTTGCTTCTGTATATGGCGGTTGATATCAGTTGAAAATTTCCCCTCAGTATCACCGATCACACCAATAAAACCATAGGATTTAAATCACATCTCTTTTATTTAATATAAACTCCATTGTGGATTAACTACTAGCGTAAGCTTTGTCAACCTTATCTTGGTAAGCGTTCAAGATCTTCTTTCTTTGCAACTTTTGGGCTGAAGTGACAAAACCGTTTTGCGGAGTCCATTCATCGTCAATCAAAACAACACTTTGAAGCAACTCAATACCCTTCAATCCTTGGGATTTACCTGTGCTCAACAAATTCTTGAGAACAAGGTTGATGACTTTCTTATCACTGTAATAGTCACTGAGCTCCTTGGAAGACAAGTCCAGTTCGCTTGCGACCTTTTCGTCAATAAGCAAATTCTTCAAGTGAGGTTCGTTAGGAATGATCATGGCAATTGGCTTGACTTTGTTTTGGTCGGCGTAGACACAAATATTCAGAACCAAGGCATTCGATCTGTAAGTGGATTCCAATTTCTCCAAAGCAATGTATTCACCATTAGCAGTCTTGACCAAATTCTTTTTACGGTCGATAATCTTCAAAGCTCCAGATGGTGTCCATTCACCAATATCACCGGTCATGAACCAACCGTCTTCAGTGAAGGCTTTCTTAGTCTCTTCTGGGTTTTTGAAGTATTCAGAAGTAATTGGAGCACCACTTAAAACGATCTCACCTTGATTATTCTTCGCGTAATACCCGGCATCAGCGACATCAACCAATTTACAAGTAACACTTCCAACAAGTGTACCTGCAACACCAAACTCAAACTTGTTGTATTCGAGAACAGTGGTGTTGGCACATGTCTCAGTCAAACCGTATCCGATCAACAATGGAGCAATGAGAGTAGTAATGAAAACTTGAGTATCTTCAGAGATAGGAGAACCACCGTTTAACATAAATCTTAACTCACCACCAGTTGCGGCCTTGACTTTCTTGAAAATGACGTCAAAAATTGATCCTCCAGGAATTCCATAATTGCGCATAGTTGATTTGAGCTTGAAAGCAATCCAGAAAATTTTTTGCACCAAAGAAGGTAATTGCTTAATCTTGGCAAGAATTCCCTTTCTGACAGACTCCCAAACAGCAGCAACACCCACCATGATATGAGGCTTGAATTCAGACAAGTCGGATTTGCAGTTTTTGCACGATGCGTCAGTTAAGGTTTTCACATTGGCGTAACCAAGACAACCACCCCACCAGAAACAAATTAATTCGAAAACCATTTCAAAGATATGAGCCAAAGGAAGGAAAGCAATAATTCTGTCACCTTGATTGACAATGTCTCTTCCTGCGTTGGCTGTTGGTCCAGCAATACCAGCAATAATGTTAGCATGCGTGATGACAACACCTTTTGGATCACCTGTAGACCCGGAGGTATACATAATACAGCAAATGTCGGAGGCCTTTGCTTCGTTGTTAAGAGGCTCTTCACTCTTTTCACCGAGGGCAATAACGTCATTGTATGAGTAGAATTTAATGTCTGGACGGACTTCCAAAATTTCCTTTTTGGCCTTCTCAGCGTCCTTGTAGTAGGTTCCACCAACTCTCTTGTCCTCAGGGTCGATATCATCAGCGTGAATGACATATCTGACGTGCTTGGCTTTTTGCAAAGGTTTGATCAAGCTGGACAAAAGAGTGTTGTCAGTGAAAATTGCGCTGGATTCAGTCAGGACCAAGGAGTGAATCAAACCAGACTCACCCAAAGTATCGTATGCGGTGACAATTGGAATGTTTTGGAAGCTCGCAGCCAAGAAGGTCTTCATCCACTTGTGGGAAGTTGCAGCATAAACATGCAATTTGTCCTGTTGGCTTGGCTTCAATCCAATTTCTGTAAGACCTTTAGCGTACAGCTTGACGGTAGACAAAACCTCCAAGTATGATTGGTACTTGTACTCGGAATACTCGTAAAATGTCCATTGCTTGTCGACTTCCTTCTCTTCTCCATCAACGACCTTTTTCACTTTCTTAGTTTCGTTGTGAACCTCAATCAATTCTCTCCAGCCCATGCAATTACGGTCCTTGTTTCTCTTGACACTCTCCTCGATGAATTCAGGCAAGGTGTTTGCTGTTGACTCCAATGGTCTCACCAATGCGGCATCTTTCTGAGCAGTTTTTCTTCTTGGAGCAGTTTCTCCTTTCTTGGCTTCGCCAACGGCAACAGTCAATTGAACCATGATGTCGAAATGGTTTGGGTCAGGGATTTTTTTTTTTTTTTTTACTTCGAGGGTGAAACGGATTTTATAGGGTAGTGCGAGAGCCCGCGGTAAGATAAATTGCTACATTCGGCCTTTGTTTTTTCCTGATGTCATTCTTCAGGGCTGCGCGCCACCGCGAACTTCTTCGTGGGTGGAGATGCCAAGCTGTGAGTTTTGAGAGTCAAAGAAACTCACTTCCACTAAGGAATGGATAAAGCTCTCAAATCGCTTCCTGTGCTCTCCAAATAAAATTTATTGACCGCAAAACGTATTCCATTACACCAAAAAGACACTTCGCCTCCTTTGTCGAAATTCCCCACCAGAAAGCCCCGATTTCCGCTCATGCAAAAGGAACAAAAACGCACGGGGTAATGTTGTGAAATGTTGGGACGCATATGAGTGCGCTCAAAGAAAATGAAGATAAGGCGCGAAAAAAAATGATTCCGCCCAGGATCGAACTGGGGACGTTCTGCGTGTTAAGCAGATGCCATAACCTACTAGACCACGGAACCTTTTGTGATATTTTTCACACATGTGTCATTTACTAAAATCATTTTGAATCGACCTTCAAAGCCTCTTACCAGGTCAGTCAGTACAAGAGTTTCTAAAAGTCGCATTTAAATCTCGAACGCTAGTCACCTTTTTTTTTTCTAGTATTTATACATGTAAATGAGGAGTAAATGCCCATGTGCCCACCTGAGTGATTACTTAAGTGATTACTTAAGTGATGTGATTACTTAATTCGATTACCTAACTATAGTATTGTATTCAGGTTCAAATCTTATGCGCTTACAGAATTGGGTAGTCTAACGCACGTTTAACGTTCCTGCCTTGGGCCTGGCAGTGCTATGACTTTAAGCTTTATGCCTAAACACGTGGCGTTCTGTTTTAATTCTATTATTTTTTTAAATGTCTCGTGAGTTGAGATTTTCCCGACCTTGCAGAATTTTTCGCCTTAGGACCCGAAAATCGTATGTGAGTTAGCACCGAATCTCCGCGTTAATCTTCCCGAAACTGCACTTCCCCACCCCCGCATTTTATTATAAAAGCCATACCTGAACGGACGGAGAACTAATTTTTTTCCCCCAATACTGAATCTTATTTGAAGATATCTCTTATTTGAGTCTTAGGGAAGCCACAGCTCAAATACACAAAGCCTTGAGCGTTATATCCAAAGTCAGCAAGTAACACAAAAAGAAAAATGACAAGCAACCCTTCCTTGGTTTTAAACAAGGTTGATGACATCACTTTCGAGAACTACGAAGCCCCAAAAATTATCGATGCAAACGATGTTATAGTCGAGGTCAAGAAAACAGGAATTTGTGGTTCAGACATTCACTACTACGCTCACGGAAAGATCGGAAAATTTGTCTTAACCAAGCCTATGGTGTTGGGTCATGAGTCTTCCGGTGTTGTCGCCGAGGTTGGTCCAGGAGTGAAAAACTTGAAAGTCGGCGACAGAGTTGCCATTGAGCCTGGAGTGCCATCTAGATTCAGTGATGAGTACAAGAGCGGAAAGTACAATTTATGTCCTCATGTGTGTTTTGCTGCCACTCCTAACCCTAATGAAGGTGAGCCAAACCCTCCAGGAACCTTATGCAAATACTTCAAGTCTCCAGAGGACTTTTTGTTTAAGTTGCCTGACCACGTTTCGCTTGAATTGGGTGCAATGATGGAGCCCTTATCCGTCGGTGTTCATGCTTGTAGAATTGCATCCATCAAATTTGGTGATAATGTGGTCGTTTTTGGTGCTGGCCCAGTGGGTATGCTTGCTGCAGCAGTAGCAAGGAAGTTTGGCGCTACCACTGTGACAGTCGTTGATATTTTCGACTCCAAGTTGAAAATGGCAAAAGATATTGGTGTTGCTACTCACACCTTTAACTCAAAAAGCTCTGAAACTTTGGCTGAATCATTACCCGCTGGCGTATCTCCTGACGTGGTTTTGGAATGCACAGGAGCTGAACCTTGTATTCAACAGGGTGTTTTAGCTCTCAAGAGTGGTGGTCGTTTTGTTCAGGTCGGAAATGCTGGATCTTATGTCAAGTTTCCAATCACAGAATTTGCAACCAGGGAGTTGACGTTGTTCGGGTCTTTCCGTTATGGTGTTCATGACTACCAGACCTCTGTCGACATCTTGGATGAGAATTACAAAAACGGCAAGGAAAATGCTCTAATTGACTTCGAAGCTTTGATCACACACCGTTACTCTTTCAAGGACGCAATTAAGGCATACGATGAGGTTCGCAAGGGAGCCGGATCTGTGAAATGCATTATTGATGGTCCCGAGTAAGTTACAAAGATATAAACTTAAATAAATGTTCCTCCGATTGATTACATAGTGGTTTAAACTGGTCTCAGGTCTCTTCCGTTCTTTAAAAGCATTAGATCGCTAGCAGTTTGCTCGCGGGTTAGCTGGTCCACTGCGCTCTCCTGTTCTTGTGCCATGTAATTCGACGCATTGTCCATATCGGGCCCAGTCATAAAGCTAGGTATAGACATGTTGTTCAATTGTCCATACTGCAGCATCATTTCATGCGGCGTCGCTCTAGGGTATACCAATGGAGGAAGCTGAATTGGATTGCCACTTTTCGCACCCACTTTGGGCTTCACCTCCATCGTGACCATGCGATCTAAAGCGCGGCCGTTTTCCCTGTTCTTCTTCACATATTTCTCGAACAAACCGTTGGTTTTATACTTCACGTACTTCAAGATCTTTAAGTATTTTAAATCCTCATCCATGTTTTCGTCATCCCAGTCAATATCGTGATCATGTTCTGAATCCTGATCAAAGTTTCCGTCGTTCATGTAGTCTGATTTATCATTGAGAAATTCGGATTTGAGTTCATCATTCAAGATTTTAGTGAAAAGAAGGTCTTCACGCAATTTTGATGCCTCAAGAATGTTGCTCGAGTTCGGCTGATAATTGATGAAAATTTGAATGAATAAAGTGATACTTGTATTTAGCACAATTAGCGAATCACTGCTCATCACTCCTCCTCTTTTGGAGATTTTCAAATTGCAAATAAGCAAGTAAAGCATTTGCAATATGATTGACTTCTTGAAATTAATCATCGTCAAGGAAAGTGCATTCAACATTGAATTAAATGGAGATTTAGGGATCTCTTTTCCAGGGAATGTCTTAGACTTTCTACTTTCTGATGTTTTGCGCCGTTTCATCGAGAAGTCATTGATAATAAAGCCATCCTCGTCCATGTCCAAATTTCCAACAGAAAGATTTTCATGCATAAGCCTGTTGTGGTTAAAATGACTTGAATTATCGAAGTCATTCATTCCCAAACCAATCTCATTTTTGGCATCACTAACATGCTCAAATATGATTATGAAATATGCCAACACCTCGCGAGAGATATTCGCAATCTTCACATAATAGTTTTGGGTAAGCTCACGATCAATGACGAAGTTCAAATAGTTCAGAGAACGGATTAGGAGATAGTGAAAATTAAGCTGCATCTGAATCAATCGCGTGGCAGTTTGAACATCCGGCTGTCCATATTTATCAAAATGCTGTAGCGCTTCTTTCGAAAGACCATTTTTCCTTAAAACATTATCACCGTCAAATGTAATTCTATGATAGAGTGTGGAAGTGGACGAGCCAGAGAGCCGCTTTAAGCCTATTGCGGACTCAAAGGGCTCAGTGTCAAAAATTTGTTTCTCCAATGAATATCTCCAATTGGACAAATTTTTATCAATACTGAGGAATTGAGAGTAGTTATAATTCAAGTTTCCATCATTTCCATCACCATCATCATCATTGAGAATCCAGTCAAGCTTATTGTTAGAATGTTTTTTGTTCATGAGATTTTCTGCCTCCTGTCTATCGCTTTTCAAATATTGATAATAGTTTGGAGAGAAAGATGACGGAATTATAATGTTCATAAGGTTTAAAAACTCTATGCTTGGCTTCAATAAAGTGGTGAAAAGTCTGTCGAGCTTACCATTTTTGGGATTATCATCAATGAGTTGACTGAGCTTTTCAGGTGTCATCTCAAAATAACGCTCAATAGTAATAGGGTTTATGACTGTCGTATTAATCGTTGGCTTATAACCGAATTTAAGGTTGAATAACTTAAGCAAAACTTTGAAGCTCCAAAAAATTTTGACACGGTCTCTTCTTTGTTGTAATGGTAGGGTTAAGTCATTGAAGAATAGATTTTTGGAGTTCAAGTTCACTCCCAAAACGCCAATAATCGCATTTATAAGAGAAGATAGAAGTAGAGACTTCTCCTTATTGTTTGTTAGTAAGGAATGGTAGAAAAATAACAAATAAGTCTGTAGCTGGCACATCGAAACATGGAACACATTCAAGTAAGGGATGAAGTCATAAAGAGATTTGACACAGGACTGTGATTCTTTCTTCTGGTAATTAAATTTGTAACTTGGAGTTCGATGATTCAACAACAAATTTAAATTAAGCGTCGGGTCACTCATCAGAATCATTGCATAGATTTGAATAACCACCATCAAGTACTTATCTACCACATAATAGTCGTCAGTAAGTAAATTAAAGCCATTTATGGTCGCATCATCATAAGTGAATATGAATGGGTACATCGTGTGGAATTCATCATAGCTCTCCATGAACACCTTGTAGTCGAGTGTTGGAACGAAAATATTGTAGTTTAGAAAGAACTGTGTCACTTGGTGGTCTAGTTCTTTTTTTGAGTTGAAAATCTTTTTGAAATTGTTGATGAGTTTGATGAAAAGCTCATATATGTCGGTGGGAAGATGCTCGTTTACAGCCCTAGTGCTGTTTTTCTTAACCGTTAAAGGATTGTAAATGGCTTCTAAGTCTCGATTGTGAAACTCGTTGTATTTGGAATAAGATGGGTGATAAAGATATGAGTCCGGATCATTTAATAAATAGTTGTGGGAATTGGTGATCTTCAAAAAAGGAAGGTTTAGGTTGATGAGTAGGTGATTGAATTGAGACTCAAAGTTCAAATTGTCATTTCCAATAATAACCCCATTTTTGTTCAAGTTGAAGATTTTGTCAATAGGATTGTTTTGTTGGATAGTCTGGCTCCTCAGTTTGGCCACTTGTTTGTCAGAGTGAGATTGTGGCATTCCTTCCTGATTGGGAGCAAAACCAGTGTCATATGAGGCAAAATGATGGTGGGCCGAATTCTGACTAGGACCTTTACCCTCAAGACTACCAGGCTGCAGGCCGTGATCTCTATCTGGATGCATACCTGTGGCCCCACCAGACGACATCCGTGCGATCTGGGACTCTAGTTGATGATTGAGCTCTTCTAACTCTTTGACTCGGTTCTCTAAGTTGACGGTGTATCCTTTAGGAAACGACTTTCGTGTGAGTTTGTCAGAGGTAGCGCACTCGAAGCCAACAGACTTACACTTGGCACATGGTGTTCCACCGTCACAACGGATTTTTTTCATACGGCAACGATCACAGGCCTGCGAAACTCTATATCCGTTCAGAGTACTGATGAAACGTGGCCCGCTTGCATCATCCTTAGACTCATCGTGGTCCTCTTTCATGTTGAATAATGGCAATCCTGCGATGTGTAAGGCGGAATTCTAGATGATGGTGGAGGGTGTCGCGGGTGACGACTATTGATTTGCTGGGGGAAAGGGATTTCGTGTCTTTAATTATAGCACACGTATTCAAGGAGATTGTCTTAGCCAATGTGGCGTGATGGCCCTATAGAGATAAAAGATATTGCGGTGTTTTCGCTGAATTTGATGGAAACGTCTTGTCGCGAAAGTGCAGTTACCCCAGATATTGTCACCCTCGGACGATCGGAAGTTGACTTCCTGTGAAATTGTCTGAGCGCGGGGGAAGGGAAAATTTACTCGAGGGTCACTGCATGTAATGCAGGAGCGACAAATCAGGCTATTAAAGGGTGCAGTACTCTCGATTTATCTTTTCTTAATTGTGATTGATAGATATATATATATAGAAAATAAATGTAGTGGAAAATTGAAAATAGTTTTAGACTGGCTGGCCGTCTCTCTAGTCCATCATGCAATGAAAGCGGTCTAATATTGACCGCCGGTTCTTTGAGCTCTGACTTCCTTCTCATGCTTTTCAACCTCAGCGTCATAGACAATGAAGTCATCTAAGGCTTTACCACCTGGAACCATAGGCAAGACTGGAACCTTCTTCTCGACGAAAACCTCCATCAACACTGGGCCGGTGCAGTCCAAGAATTTCTTGACACCCTCTTTCATCTCTTCTTGAGTAGACACTCTGACACCAGTGACACCCATAGCCTCAGCCAACTTCATGAAGTCTGGGTTAGATTGATGTGTGTGCGAGTATCTGTGCTCATAAAAGAGAGACTGCCATTGTGTGACCATACCTTGTTCTTCGTTATTCAAAACACAGACCTTGACTGGAGCATTGGCTTGAACGGCAGAAGACAACTCCATAAGAGTCATGTTGAAGGAGGCATCACCATCGATGTCGATGACGATAGCGTCTGGCTTACCGATTTGAGCACCAATAGCTGCTGGCAAACCGTAACCCATAGTTCCCAAACCACCAGATGTGATGAAAGTTCTTGGCTTAGTCCATGTGAAGTGCTGTGCGGCCCACATTTGATGCTGTCCGACACCAGTGGTGACGATAACTTCCTTACCGTAGGTGTGGGCTTGCTTTGAGATTTCCTGAATCAATGTCTGTGGCTTGATTTTGGAGCCTGGAGTCTCCTTCATGTAGGCGTAAGGGTATTGTTCCTTCCATTTGGCACATTGATCCAACCATTCCTTTCTCTCCTTGACAGCGTCAACCAATGGGATAAAGTTGCCCAAGTTACGGGTGACATCACCCTCGATTGCCTCAGTAGCTTCGACAACCTTGTTGATGTTCTTAGGACTAATCTCGAAATGGATGATACCACCTCTGCCTTGCTCAGCAGCGAGTCTAGCAGCAGGTGCAAACATGCTCACGTTACCAGTAACTCTGTCGTCAAATCTAGCACCCAATGCGATAATCAAATCAGCATTTTGCATGGCCGAATTGGCAGCTGCGCTTCCATGCATACCCAAAAAGTCCATAGACTTCTCGTCGTTTTGGTCGAAGGCACCCAAACCCTGGATACTGGTGGTAACTGGGATCTGAGCCTTGTCGGAAAGTTCCTTGACGAACTCGGGTCCCTTAGGGTTGTTGAGGATACCGGCACCCACATAAAGGATAGGCTTCTTGGCTTGGTTCAAAAGCTTGGCCGATCTCTCGATGGCCTCAGAAGTGAACTTGGTAGTGAAACGCTTGGTGATTTGGGACAAAGCGTTGGATGGCAAGGTGGTGTTGATAGGAATGGCCTCTCTCAAGATGGAGGCGGTGACATCCTTGGGCAAATCAACCAAGACAGGACCAGGTCTGCCGGTGGTGGCAATCTCGAAAGCCTCGTTGATTCTCTTTGGGAGCTCGGCGACGTTCTTGACCATGACGTTCCACTTGGTACAAGGCCTGGAGATACCGACAATGTCAGCTTCTTGGAAAGCGTCCGTACCAATAGAGGCAGTGACAACTTGACCGGTGAAAACAACCAAAGGAACACCGTCCATCAAAGCATCTTGCATAGGGGTAATGACGTTGGTGGCACCAGGACCAGAGGTAACCAAAACAACACCAGGCTTACCGGTGGCTCTGGCGTAACCTTCGGCCATGTGGCCTGCACCTTGCTCGTGTCTTGGCAAGACAAACTTGAACTTGTCGGAGTTGTAGATGGCGTCGAAAACAGGCAAAATGGCACCTCCGGCGTAGCCAAAGACGGTGTCAACATTGTGTCTCAACATCATCTCGTGGAAGATCTCACCACCGGTCAAGCCGATGAAAGAGTCGTCCATGCCGACGTTCTTACCCTGGGGCTTCTTCTTCTCTGGACCAGCATCAAAGGAGGGCGCAGGGTGCGGCCTTCTTTGCTCTTGGGCCTCTGTGGAGTGACTCATGATGGCGTTTTGCTGTGTGCTGGTGGTGATGAACCTGCTTTGTCTGGCGGCGTGTGCGGTTCTCGCACTGAGCAACCGGCGACGGCCCAAATGGGCGATAGGATTCGTTCTCATAGAGCGAAGCATTATGAATAAATGGGGGTTGTAGCTGGAATAAAAAATCAGCAACGGCGCCTGCGAACCTTTCTTTATAAAGGAGCGTTAGTAAGGTGGGTTGAGTCAGAAATTTTCAGTGGCGTATGCAGGCGGTATGCAGAGAACCTCTCGCACTAGCGGAGACCTTGACTGAGAGCGGTCAGCTGACCTGGCATGGGCGGGTCAGCTCACACTGCCCGGGAAGTCCCGGACGCCGTATTTGTGCGCCATGCACTTACACCGCAACCGAGTTTTCTGCCAGTGGGCCCGTCCCCTTTCGAGGCTGTCGCCCGCAAATCTCCCCGCCGGCTTTTGCAGGCGCCTGCCACTTTTTGCCCCATTGATGCCCATGTGCCTTCGCGGCCCGTTAAACGCCCGGTACCGGCAGCTTCTGGAGGCCTGGTCTGCAGACAGTGCGGAGGGTGCGCCTTTAGGTTGGGGCACCGTGCGGTGCGGTTCCGGCAAGCTGTGAAACTGGTCATTGTGCATATTCGGCAGACATTCCTGGAGGAGTATACTGGATCACTTGGTGGGAGACGAGATTGCAGCAAAAAGCAGCTTCACGTGTCGGCGTTTACAATTTTTCTCCGCAAGCTTGTCGAAGGGTGGCGGGCTGATTGTTCAGCATTCCCTCCTGTTTATTTTTTTAGAGGTAGTTTCGTGCTCATGTCGTTGCTTTTTGCAATGCAAACTCCATTCTTTGCTCTTGCACTCAACTTTATTATCCACCCCATTCCTCTACTTCATTGTTGACCCTTGCACGGCTACAGACTCCCTCCTTCGCCCGAATCACAAAATGACATTCATCCTCTACTCCAGGTTTTCTGTTCGCATAGTTAATTATTGGTATTTACAGAGGGGGAGCGGGCTCTGCCTATACGCGGCTGAACCCTGGCGGCTATATGGAACAGAGCACTGTCTATAATACACCCGCCACCTAATCCTGCTTTTCGGAGTGCACTCTCGAGCCTGTGTCATCATTTGACGAGGCGCCCTCCACCGCTTGAAAAACATGTCTGCCTTCCAAGTCTTCATTTGCATTGTCGTCCGAGGCCTCCTGTGTAGGAACACCCCAGTCCAAGAAGTCTCTTCTGACCTCCACATAATCATAGGCAAATTCACCAATCTGGTCCTCATCCACTCCTTGTTCCTCGGCATTGTAGTCCACTCTCAAGTGCAAACCGGGGATTTTGTTGATGACAAAACACAAAATGGCAGTGACACCCGCCGAGTATGCAACTGTTGCAAGAATGTAGACAATTTGGATGTAGAGCTGTTTCCAGTTGTGGTCAATCCACCCACCGGCGTGGTCCGTGACACCGTCATATCCAGCCACGGCCGAAGAGCCAAAAATTCCATTGAACAAGAGCCCAACCATACCAGCAATACCGTGCTCTGCCAAAACATCTAGCGAGTCATCCACGTGCAACAAGTATTTGAGCTGCGTCAGGAAATTACACACGACACCTGCCACCACACCCAAAATGACCGAAGCCCAGAGCGGAATAAACCCGGAGGCTGGAGTGGCGGCAACGAGTCCCGAGATACACCCAGAACAAACACCCACCATTGACCATTTCCCTTCGAGGCGGAAGTCTAGAAGACACCAAGTAATGGCACCAAAGGCGCCCGACAAATGTGTGTTCATCATGGAGTATGGCACTTTGACCGAAGCATTTCCACATGAAAAGCCATTGAAGAACAACCAGCCAAAGTACAATAAAGATGTTCCTAGGAAGATGGTAGATATGTTATGTGGTCTGAAGTTGATCATCAAGTTTTCAGATCTTCTTCCCATGAATGCAGAGTAGACAAATGTAGAGACACCGGAAAGAATCTCAACGGGGCCTCCACCAGCATAGTCGAGAACACCGCCTCTCCAGGTAGAGGCCCAGCCTCCGCCCCAGATCCAGTAGACAACAGGCGAGTACACAACGGTGCTCCATAAGAAAATGAATACCAACGCAGGAATAAACCGCCCCCTCTCTGCAATCAAACCGCCTCCCATAATGGCAACTGTGACCAAGAGGAATTGCATCTGGAATAACGCAAATGATAATTCCGGGTATGCATCATCTGGACTGCTCTTCTCAACAATTTGTTTGAGACCGAAAAATTTAAGGTTTCCTATGAAGTTGTTGTTAGAAGGGGAGAATGCTAGAGAGTAGCCCCAAAAGTACCATTGGAATGTGGCAATAAATGAGCATGCAATGACAATCCATATCATGGATAAGGCTGACTTTCTTCTGGCCAACCCCGAGTAAAGAAATGCCAAACCAGGCACCATAATCCATACTCCCGCAGATGCTATGGTGTAGACCAAGACCAAGCTTGAGTCGTAGTCCTCATTTTCCGTAAATACCTTTCTTTTCGAAAGCATGATGTGATAAAGCGATTCTTATATGACAAGCAAAGGATTTCCTCGATGCGAGAAATCTATAGGTAGTAGTGACTCAGATGAAGCCTGCTTAGCGAAGCCGGTGCTTGATTTTGTGGCAAGATGATCGAAGCTTGATGGGCAAGGCCGGACCTTTTTTTGTTAGAGGATACAGGTACAATAGAAGCTTCAAGAGAACAGAGCAGTAGCAGGTTAAAAACTAAAAAAAAAAAAAAAAACAGACCCGGCTGAAGAGTCAGATGATAAATATATCACCGCACACCATACCAGAGGCTTGAGGCACACAAGCAGAGAGACGAAGGCATCATGCACGGCCGATGATATTGTACAGGAAAAGCACCTCTCAATTTCTGCGGCCGCTCGGAGGTAGTTTTCCTGCAGGCCCGGGTGAGCTATGATTCGATGGAGATATTGATTAAAGTCATCTCGCGTGCAGGATAGCGATGTAAGTGAGTGGAATGCCCGCGCGTGTAAGGTCCCTTCACGTGCGCTTTGCACACAGCCTCTCGCCTGCTCGGTAGAATTAGTAGAGGGATCAGCAAGAATGGCTTTCCCCGGACAAAGTCTCAAGGTCTTCTCATCTGCTCAGCCCACAAGACTGCAGGCCGACACGGTTTTCGCTTTGCTCATATCAAGCCAAGAAAAATGGGTTCCGATAACTGACTTGCGTTTTTAGTTTCTCTTGTGGCCAGAATAATACACACGCTGCAAGCAATCAATTAATCAGGTTCGCGGTTTGATTGCTCGAGCAAATTCTCCAGCGGTGTAGTGGTGGCGATCGAGCACGGGTCTCGCTGGTCTCGTTTACAGTTAATGCGCTAACCGGTGGATGCGAATCGAGGCAGGAAGCTGTTTCCAGTGCAGGAGTAATCAGGCCCTATAGTGGGCCAATCGTAAGTTACGGGTTGGCATGAGAGGTACGGCATCTTAAACTCAAGAGCCGCCATTAACCTCAACATCGACCTACCCGGCCACGCTCGCGAGTGCTTGGTCCCAATACTTCTCGACAAAGTGTATGGTCTCAAAGCCAACTTCCACCATGATAAGCAAAATAATGATCCATTCGAGTCGCGTGCTTTTCTTCTCGTTCAAAACGCTTAGAAGTGCGCGCTGTTCCTCGGTCACGTAGTCTAGCTTCCTGTTCATGATGGATATCCGGGGCTGGATGTCTAGCCTACGGCTCACAGCCTCATAGATCTTCTCAAGCGTAGGTTCACTCCAGTAGAGATCCGGGGTTTCAATAAGCTCGGAATAAAGATTCAATTTGCCTCGGAGGAGGAAGAGTCTACCTGTGATCTTCAAGATGTCGGACTCCTTCGAGTTCATTGCGAGGCCTTCGCTGAGAATCTCACTGTTCGCCCTGGAAAGCTGGATGTGCTTGTCCAAACTCTCCTCTAGAATCGAGAGCCGGGTGGACCGCGAGAAACCTATCGCGAAGGCCGCCATTTCGAGCATTTTTTGCTGCAAAGAACGTCCCTGGATAATCAAGATGTCGCCTTGCATGAAAGAGCCCTCCTCGCCACTGTTCAGACTGCCCAACTCCACGAAATCCATCTCCTCGCTTTCAGGGTCGTACACACACGACACAGCGCCCATTAAAGTTGGAACATACGCTCTCATCATTTGGTCCTCTGTCAACCCCCATCCTACCAACGTGCCGTTGGCCAATATCATTAGGTCGTGTTTCTCATCTGCATTGGACACTTTCCAGTTTATGACTTCGTTTTCCACCACCACACTGAAGTGTAGCCCGTTGTTTTGGAGGATTTGGGTGGCTTTCTGTAGGTCCACTGCCTCTCCAACAGAGATCGATGTCACAGGCTTCACGAACTCTTGTAATTCATTGGCTTCTATCTGCCGGTTATTGTATTTTGACAAGAGGTCTATTATAACCGACTCTGTATCACCGCCGTTTTTTTGGTTGGCTCTGCGGAGAGTCTTATGTGCTGGTTTGGACGTTTTCTTGACAAGCGGCGTGACTGGAAGACTTGGGAGCTTTTGAGCTTGTAGCCGTATGCTGACGCTTAGGGCCCTAGCGCCACTATAGAAAAGACGTGGCTGTTGCTTGTAGCCTATGGTGGCAGTTCTAGCGATCCACATGTGAGATATACGTCAATAGTCACGATCTGTTGGTGCAGTAGATATGAACTGATTTATCGCGAAGGCCAAATGGGCTCCACCCGCAGAGTGAAGTATGCGCGACCCGACCTTGTAGAATGCTTACTATTGGCATTGGGATGGCTGGCATGAGGAGGGAGTGAATGATGCCATTTATTTTAAACTATGAGATGGACCCATCACGGAATTGAAATTCTCGCAATACCTGAGTTTATCGCTTTGCGTCAAACATCTTAAGAGTATCATCACCTTAATTCTTCATGCACTGCACATACTCGGCCTTTCCCAAGTGCCGATCTTGATAGGTTCCTGAATTCATACATCTTGGAGAGGTCACGTCCTCAAGCGGCCATAGATTTAGTGTATTGAAATTTCTAGAATTTGTTCTCAGATCCAAGAGTACATCCCTCGCGACCAGATTGATTAAATAGGGTTCAGCGGCCAAGGGCCACTAGACTCAAATATATCTTGTTTGAAGAAAGGCCCATTTATAGCCCCCAAAAAGGTCTCTGTGTGTACGGCACAATGAATTAATGATGAAGAAGGCAACAAGAAGCTCCTTCGTTTTAGCGCAGCAAAAGCTGCTTGTTTTGTGACCTCCCGCCGATTTGCAGTTTACTGCGTGCTATGACTTAAAGACATCAGCTTCAAATCTCGATTCATTCACGAAACAGTGCAAAACCGATCAAGCAACATTGGAGCAAGGTATTTTTGCCCTCGGCTGCTAAAACCATATACTGCAATGACCAAACACCACAGCATCAAATAGGTGTGTTCGTGTCACGTGACGCAGACAAGTATGGCTATTTACTACCAAATGGGAAAAGATGGTCACGTGACCGAAGAGCTCGCCACGCGCCCCTCTCGACGCTGGCCAATCCAGATATTCCCGTTGATGACCATGCCATGCGATATGGACGCCACGCAAATGCCGCGTCACCACGGATCCATGGAGCTATACTTACATTTTCAGTGTATTGACGCAGGTCATCAAGTAGTTTCACCAAAAACTCAATCACCACAAGTTAGGTCCTCTGCAGGACCGGGCCGGGGACGACGTGTTCGAAAAGTCGGCGATCATCTAAAAGAACGACGGCCTGTGTGGCGGTTTCGACGCTGTTTCACTAGAACTTGGCGCCTCAAGACGTTTCAAATTACGAGTCTGCCCCCTTCGGAAACATGCACATGACGAGGCTCCGCCTCTGCCATACCGATGAGAGTGTTTACTCATTCGCCCAAAATGGCTAATTGATCTTACGCGCAGTCCATAACAGCCAGTGAATGCTGCACAGAACAAACCAGTCGAGAAGTGATGTATGCAAGGTAACAACTTTCCTAGACCAGGCCAGGATAATATTTGGATGCTTATACCAAATACACGGGAAGTGGCATTGTTTCTCGGCACAAGAACACTGCTTAAAAACCTCAATTGTTGGCATGGCCAAAAATGCGGCACTTTCTTGTCGGCAAATGAAGACACTATGCTCGGCATTCTAAGGGGGCCGCGCGCATGGGTCCAGGCCCCTCCATCGCCGGCCATAGCGTTTTAAGCTTAGAGAGTATTGAACCCTAACTGGCGCTTCGTACAATGAAATATGCATACATACAATTGGCATTCCAGACATAAAAAGTTCCGTTGTCGTAGAAAGTTTTTGCTGGCATGTGCATAGCATGCTTTGAAATCGTCCGAAAGAGAAGTAAATTAGGCGCGGCATACCCACTGTTCTATTATAAGATCCTCTGTATTTACTTTTTTTTTCTAAACCCTCAATTAATTTTTCTATTTTGAGACGGACGCACTTCATTAATAAGTCGAGAAATAATTACATCCATAGTACTTTTCTCTCAACTAGTCTATTCTTTGTTAACGACATTCCTCATTTAATTTATCCTGGAGGACAAAATCATTGTTAACTATGTGGTATGTCAACAATTGAACCGCTGCTTCAATCCGAAAACATTTTCTTTCTTCCAGTATATTAACATCACAGTGGAATTTTTGGCTACGTGAACTTCTTGGTCGACAAGACCAGAGGTGAAATCATGGACAACCTCATTGAGGGTCTTTCCAGATTGGAATACAGAGGCTACGACTCCTCTGGTATTGCCGTTGATGGCAAGGAAAAGGGCTCTGCCATCATTGTCAAGTCCGTCGGTAAGGTCAAGGTCTTGAAGTCTGAGATTGAGAGACAAGCCATCGACAGAGAGCAAGTCTTTGACAACCACGTGGGTATTGCCCACACCAGATGGGCCACCCACGGTCAACCTGAGTACTCCAACTGTCACCCTCACCGTTCCGACCCTAACGCCGAGTTTCTTGTTGTGCACAATGGTATTATCACCAACTACAGAGAAATTAGAGTTTTGTTGCAATCCAAGGGCTACCAATTCGAGTCCGAGACCGACACTGAGTGTATCGCCAAGTTGTTTAAGCACATCTACGACACAAACAGCAAGGAGGGTATCTACTTGGACTTGAACAACTTGACTAAGCAAGTTTTGTACGAGTTGGAGGGTTCCTACGGTTTATTGGTGAAGTCTTCTCACTTCCCAGGTGAGACATGTGGTACCAGAAAGGGTTCTCCTTTGTTGGTTGGTGTCAAGACTGAGAGAAAATTGAAGGTTGATTTCGTTGACGTTGAATTTCCAGATGCCCAGGAGAACATTTCCTCCATTAACAACCCAGAGGCTAACTTGAGAACTTCTCAATCTAGAGCTTTCTTTGCTGAGGATGGTCTTCCATCTCCTGCCGAGTTCTTCTTCGCCTCTGACCCATCTTCCATCATTCAACACACCAAAAAGGTTTTGTTCTTGGAGGACGATGATATTGCTCACGTCTACGATGGTGAGTTGCACATTCACCGTGCCAAGAAGATTTCCGCCAACGAGCCAACCCAAAGACAAATCCAAACTTTGGAGATGGAGTTGAACGAGATCATGAAGGGCCCTTACAAGCACTTCATGCAAAAGGAGATTTTCGAGCAACCAGATTCCACCTTCAACACCATGAGAGGTAGACTCGACTTTGAAAACAACATCGTCAACTTGGGTGGCTTGAAGGCATGGCTTCCTACTGTCAGAAGATGCAGAAGAATCATTATGATTGCATGTGGTACCTCTTACCACTCTTGTTTGGCTACCCGTTCGATCTTTGAGGAATTGACTGACATTCCCGTCACTGTCGAGTTAGCCTCTGACTTCTTGGACAGAAAATCCCCAGTTTTCAGAGATGACACTTGTGTCTTTGTTTCTCAATCCGGTGAGACTGCCGATTCCATCATGGCATTGCAATACTGCTTGGAGAGAGGTGCATTGACTGTTGGTGTTGTCAACTCTGTTGGTTCATCCATGTCTAGACAAACTCACTGTGGTGTCCACATTAACGCCGGTCCAGAAATCGGTGTTGCTTCCACTAAGGCCTACACATCTCAGTACATTGCATTGGTTATGATTGCTCTTTCATTGTCTCACGACTCTATTTCTAAGAGAGAACGTCACATAGAGATCATCAAGGGATTGAAGAAGATTCCTGACCAGATCAAGAGAGTTTTGCTTTTGGAGGACCAGATCAAGGAATTGTGTACCAAATTCTTGAACGATCAAAAGTCTTTGTTGTTGTTGGGCCGTGGTTACCAATTTGCTACCGCTTTGGAGGGCGCTTTGAAGATTAAGGAAATCTCCTACATGCATTCAGAAGGTGTCTTGGCTGGTGAGTTGAAGCACGGTGTTTTGGCTTTGGTTGACAAGGAGCTTCCAATCATTGCATTTGCCACCAAGGATTCCTTGTTCCCTAAGGTTATGTCTGCCATTGAGCAGGTCACCGCCAGAGATGGTAGACCAATCATCATCTGCAATGAGGGTGATGACCACATGAAGGACAAGGCATTTGCCACTTTGCATGTCCCATTGACCGTTGATTGTTTGCAAGGTTTGTTGAATGTTATCCCATTGCAATTGATGAGTTACTGGTTGGCTGTCAACAGAGGCATCGATGTTGACTTCCCTCGTAACTTGGCCAAGTCTGTTACTGTCGAGTAAATGGATTAAAGAAGACTCGCTTATTTGAATACCTATATACCATATAAATTTGAAGATAATTTTGTATATCCAAAATGCCCTAAGCGCGTGGCATTTCATGTAGTTGTGCAATGAAAATATGACCCGTGTCAACTGTGTCGTTAGCGGCGCTTAAAGTACTCTGAGGATCCGAACCAAGCAGACGATATGTCGAAGGCCTTCTCTCCGACATCAAGGTACTTTTTACCGTAATATTCGACGGATTCGTTACCAAACTTATTTAAGTCTGGACTAAATTAAGTTAGTATCAACAGAGAAGCCCATTTTCCCGTAAACCTGGCTTACACCAGCACCAGATAAATCAATACATACGTCAAGCCGGTGTTCCTACGAACACCTGCCAAGAAAGAAGAGATGACGATCAAGTCAAACCCGATGTGTGCCACTTTGCTAATAGTTCCCTAAAGTTAGAATTAGAATACAATACTGCCGAGATTGTAACATACCATATCTGTGTTTGAAGTTAGGTCAAAACAAGGAGTATGTGTATGGCTACGTCGTCTATCATTCTCTAGGGATGTGCACATACGTGCATGTTCCTCAGCATGATTTGGTACGCGCACTCGTTCTTGGCTATCCTTAAAACGAATACTCGGAACTCACTAATACAAGACTACTACCGTTCTTCACCTTACTAATTGAACACAGAATGATTCTATTCGATTCTGTCCCCGAGACTGATTACCTTTAGAGCAGTTTTTGCGGAAGATGCTCTTTGCTTATAAACTCAAGTGCCTTCAAGAAACTCGTCTCTTTTTTTTTTTATAGGGGGAGAAAAATATGAAAGCTGGAAAGCCTTCACGTTCATGGAAGACTGAATAATCGTTTGGGCTTGTCGTTTCGTTTTAAGCAGTGTTCTAGAATGATACTTGTGTCGAATTATCATAACTCTAAACGGATGCATAAGTATGCAACTTACGTGCCGGGTGACTGGTAGCATGTAATTCAAAATGTTTGAGCAAGTCCGCAAGTTTACATTGTGATAGCACAGACAGCGTGTGCCTGTTTGCTTCTTTTCTTACGTCGACAGCTCTGCCTGAATGTGGAGACAGCTTGGGCCCACTTCTTGCGTCTAATGCACTTCAGTCCTACTGGATTATTCTAATAGCTACTGGTCCGGAAGGGAGGGTGCCCAGCACGCTTCTCTGTTCATTGTTGTTTCACCTTCGGAATCATCAGGTTCCTCATTTCTAGAGGTACGAATGTGTGGGACCGACTTCACGTGCCGGTGCACAGATATTACACACTCAACTTGAGTGGACTTCCATAATCATTCTCTCACCTGCCCCGCAGAGGCATCATTGTTCTCGCTGTCACGCCTTCTCCGGCCTACCTAAAAAAAGAAAAACTATACCTGTAAATCATTTAGCCCTTTGACGTGATCTGTGGCCGGCGGTTCAATTGTCTGTGGGGTCCGGGTAACCTTGTGTGAACCTGCATGTGCAGGCACCAAGACCATTGCACTCAAAACTTCTGTGAGCACACGCTATAATCTAGCAAGCTGACCTCTCATCAAACCCCGGTTCTAGCTTCATTATTTACAGCTGCCTGTCACAATAGCAATATGTCTGACAGATACAGGCCTCCCGCAGGCCCTAAAGGAACGCGTACGCCGCTTCCTCCACAGTCCTCGAGCAAGAACTGGAGTGGCTCGAGCTCCAAGTCATCATATTACGATCAACCAATTCCCAACAGATACAAAGAAAGAGATAACTACCGCCCAAATTTAGAAAAGAGTGGGCAAGGCAATCGTTCTAGACCTGACGCACATCTGAACGATCGCCCCAGCGGCCCTTCAGGTTACAAGTCCCAAGGCAGTTCTTCGGGTTATAAGCATGCATCTGGCTCCTCAAACTACAGAGACTATAGAAACGACTCCTCTTCATATTACAGGGATAATCGTGGTGAAAGCTCGTACACAAGAGAAAGAGATAGCCGGGATTCTCGGGATACACCAGCAAAAAGTAATGACACTCGCAATAATTTCAAAGATTACAAGGATTCGGGTAAACAGCAGTACAGGGAGCATGGTGTCGGCCAGAAGAGGACCTATCCCGAGGCTAGGAGTACGAGACCGCCGCCAAAAAGAAGAGAATTTAATGCAAAGGATCCAATTAACGCTTCGCATGGGAGAGATGAATACATATCCTCGCAAAGTGCTAACAATGGCATAAAGGGGCCCAGAGGTCCACGGCAAAATACTAACAACGAGCAAAAGCAATTTCCAAAGAAAACAAAGATTGTTGCGGTGCGCAAGCTCAACACAAATCAAATAAACCTGGTGTTCAACATGAGATCGACTGATCTATACAGGCGAGTGCAACAAGTTGGAGAAGGAACATACGGCAAAGTTTATAAGGCCAAGCATGAGGTTACTCATGAGTATGTGGCGATCAAGAAGTTGAGGCTTGAAACAGAGCGTGAAGGGTTTCCCATCACAGCTATGCGTGAAATCAAATTGCTACAAAGCTTTGACCATGTGAACATTGTCGGATTATTGGAGATGATGGTGGAAAGAAACCAGATAACCATGATCTTTGATTATTTGGACCATGACTTGACTGGTCTATTAACCCTCTCGGACCTCAAGTTAACAGAGGGCCACAAGAAAATGATATTCAAGCAACTTATGGATGGTCTCAATTACCTCCATAAGCGCAGGGTCATTCATCGTGATATCAAGGGATCGAATATTTTGCTTGATTCGAACGGCATATTAAAGATAGCTGATTTCGGGTTGGCTCGGAACATGAAGGTACTTAAAGATGGTGCCAGCCCAGACTACACCAACAGAGTGATCACTATCTGGTACAGGCCTCCTGAATTGCTCTTGGGCTCCACTGACTACGGGCGGGAAGTTGATATTTGGGGTGTGGGTTGTCTTTTGATAGAGTTGTACACAAGGACAGCTATTTTCCAGGGCACTGAGGAAATCTCGCAGCTCTTCAAGATTTATGATATCATGGGCACCCCCACGGAACAGACATGGCCAGACATTGAGAATTTGCCATGGTTTGAGATGTTAAAGCCCAAAGCCAACAGGCACTCCCGTTTCGAAAAGGACTTCAAGGGACTACTCACAGAGGACAGTTTTGACCTTGCACAAAAAATGCTCACGTTGCATCCTGCGAGCAGGATCACAGCGGAGGACGCACTCAAGCATCCATATTTCCACAATGAGCCCAAACCGGAGGAGCTTACATTCATGAAAAGTTTGGAGGGAGAGTGGCACGAATTTGAGACGAAGAAGAAGAGGCGAGACGAGAGAAAACGATTGCAGACGCTCAAGAATTCCAAGTCCAAGGAGGAGACAACCGTGGCCCCAGAATTGGGCGGAAAGGTGCCACCATCTTCGGTCTCTCAGACTCCAGTCGAGAGAAATGTGAAAGAGCGCACGGCAGAGGAGGCTCAAGCAGAGGCTGCGGATGCATTATCAAACAGTGAAAGCCAAGGGGGCAGTGAGAATGTGGAAGGCGTAGCCGGATCCGAGGCAACTTAGTGCCGCATCGAAAACAGCGGCTCGAGGACCATGCATACAGCGCAGCGGACAGGCATGCACGGCTATAGATGAAGAGAATTTCGCAGCGCCGGGTGGACCCTAGGAACGAAATTACGAGTAAATTCAATAAAATAACCCTAATACAGCAAGCTTCAAAAGTTCGCCGAAGGCAATTGCGTATTCGTAGAATGATGGAAATGATGAGCCTCGTTCGAGCTTGGAACTCCAGCAGGCTTGATGTTATATGGGACTGTTCCAAACATGTAAGGTTGAAGGAAGCCGTACGTACGGCATGGGGCTGGGAACCTGACCTCAACGCTAGAGCACGACAAAACTCGTAGAAAGATGACGTTTGAGGTGCAATTAGCCGCTGAGATTGCAAACAGAAGCTAAGAAAAAATATAGCACATGCAAGGTAACCCAAAGCGTTGGAAGCGCACTAAACCCGAGATAGGTGTGGCATGAATTTGGATGGAGTGGCTTGTGCTGTGGGATGCAAAATTGCAGCTTGGTGCCAATAGGGGACCAGCCATTGGTGATGTGCCAATTCTACGGCGGGACCTAAACTGATTCTGCATTTAGTGTAGCCTATCGGGGCACATGACATGTCAAATACACCAGGGCTCACAAGGCCCTTACAAAAGACTAGGTACCAGCGGGTGCAGAGATGCGAACCTGCGAGTCCAGCACGGAAGCCGGGGCGATTGCTACATCAGAAGCATCTCCAGAGAACATGAAAAGAGAATTCACAACAAACGGAATTATGCGAGGGTAGCGTCCAAAACCACTAGGGTAGAGCAAGAGTGAGAAGAGCGGAAATCTAGAGCTTTGCGATGACTGTGGAGGAGCCCGGATGGCCAGATCACGGGTGGAGGCAGCAAACAGGACAGCCTCAAACACAAGGGGCACGTTTGCAGGTGACACGGATGTAATGGCGGTGCTCAAGGAGGAATCATCACAACAAATGAGAAGAGGCTATCCAAGGGACAAAAGCATTGCAGTGCAATGTATGCGCAGAGTGTATAGGCAGTTAGGAGAGACGGAGATAAAAAAAATAACTCTCCCGAAAGAAGTAAGTGAACCGCGCGAAAGCTGCGGAAAAATCAAAAGAGGCAAGCACGCTAGGTAGAGCACCCATCCCCATTCCTCAGTGGGCCCTATTGTTTGCGCGCCTCGAATACACTTGCAGACTTATGCGCGAGGGCCAAAGCTCAAAGATGCTAAGTTCCGAAAAGGTATGTGCAGAGGCGTCCGCGCCGGATAAGATTGACCGCCATGGACCACCGCGGGGCCCTAGCGTCCCAAAAGCAGCGGCCACCATAACACCACCCTAGACTGGGGTAGGGAGAAGTGGCGCCACACACAGCAGCCATCACAACCCCGACCCCATGACCGCCGCAAGGTGGCTGTTGCCCCTTTTCTGCATTTCCTGGACTCACGGAACCTTTAGGATGCCGGAGACACATCTGACCTTGCGGCAGCTGTACGCATGCTCAGCGCACCTTTCAATTTCGACCACGGCCTGGCTTTTCCGCCGCGCTGCTTGTAATGTCTACAAGCTATGGACTTAATCTGGTTGGCGCAGGACACCGGGGGGCCATGGTAGGATCAGGCCTCCAGTGGGGGTTGATGGGTTGGGGTTGGGCCAGGATATAGCAATGATGCTGGGGTCCAGCACCTGCGTGTGCCACGCAAATAGCAAGTAAAGCGCTGGGGAAAGTGTTGCTCTCTCGATAACGGCAATCGGACCAAACACCAGGCGAGGAAAATGTATGGAGAAAAAAAAAATGAGAAAAAATTATAATTTAAAAAAAAAAAAAAATACTAAAATAAAATAAAAAAAAATACATCCACTAACCACCAAGAAACCAACGCTTGGCACACTTCTGTCCAACGGATTCAATGGGAGGCTGCACATCCAAAGAACCCAAACAGCAGGCACCGGTGGCCAAGGCGTCCACGGAGAAGCGCACGCAGCAAACGCAGAAGCTCCGTTCCAATCCCAAGGCACAAGCGGCTGCCACCGGTAACGGGCAAACACAGCTAGCTACACAAACAAAAGCCGGCGCCGACGATAAGACAGACCAGGCAGGCGCAAAGACGGGCTCGCAGGCAGGCACCAACGAGCTCGTGCAAACAAACAACAAAGATGTGAAGATCCTCTTGTTGGGGTCGGGGGAGAGTGGCAAGTCCACGATTGTGAAACAGATGAAGATTTTGCACAAGGACGGCTTTTCCGAGACGGAGGCCTACGACTACCGCCCGTTTGTCTACAAGAACATCTTGGAGTGTGTCAAGAACATCATCAATGCCATTTTTGATCTCTCCCCAGAGCTTGTCTCCCCACAAGACCAAGATGACCTTGCAGTGAGGGACCTCAGCTGCTCCCCTGTGCTCGATCACGCCGACCTTCAGGCCATTTTGGACTACGATCTTGCCGTCAACTCCGACGAGTCTTTTGATTCTGCAATTGCCGCCAAAATCAACCGCTTTTACAGTACCCCGGAGGTCAAGGAATTCATTAAACACAACCAGGCAAAGTTCTATCTCATTGATTCCTCAGACTACTTTCTTTCTGCCATCGATCGCATTGCTCAGCCGGACTATGTCCCCACTCATGCCGATATCTTGCGCACAAGAAAGAAGACCTCTGGTATCTTTGACTTCAAGTTCAACATGGGGAGCTCCAATGTCCATATGTTTGATGTCGGTGGCCAAAGATCAGAGAGAAAAAAATGGATCCATTGTTTCGATAACGTTACCCTCATCATATTTTGTGTGGCCTTGTCTGAATACGACCAGGTCCTACTCGAGGAAAATACTCAAAATAGGTTGGAGGAATCCTTGGCCTTGTTTGATTCCGTTGTCAATTCAAGGTGGTTTGCTCGAACATCCGTTGTTCTCTTCTTGAACAAAATCGACGTCTTCGCCAACAAACTACCCTACTCTCCTCTAGAGGCACATTTCCCTGACTACAACGGTGGTAACAATCTAAATAATGCCGTCAAATATGTGCTTTGGAAATTCACCCAAGTCAACCGGTCTGGCTTGAACATTTATCCGCATGTAACGCAGGCAACCGACACCTCAAACATCCAATTGGTGTTCGCTGCTCTCAAGGAAACAATTTTGGAAAACTCCTTAAGAGACAGTGGCATTTTATAGTCATGACTCTAATAAAAAATTCTCGCTTGTTTGTCATTTACATGCTTCATGTGTAAGCTTAACTCTCGGATACCGACACTTTTACAATAGTTTGCCCAAGATAATCACCCTGATTTTAGCCTATAGTCAGATATTTGTAGTAGGGGGATTGCCCTCTGAGCCTTTTTGCCTCGAACGATCAGCCTCTTTCGTCTCTCCCTCTGTCTTCCCGCCACGCCCTCTCCTGTGGCCCCTGCCTCGACCCCTACCTCTGGAGCTTCTTGCAGAAGACTCTGATTGGGCGCCTGGCGTATCTTTCTCAGGCGATGAGTTCTTTTGACTTGACTCATTCTTCTCTGTCTTCTCTTTATTTGTGGCACTGGCCCTCAATGTACCCTTATCTGCTGACTCTGATTCCGAAGTTTGAGTTCTTTCTATTCTTCTCCGGCCTGACTTTCTGCGAGATGATCTCGATTTATTTTCGGCGTCTGGTTGAGAGGGAGTCGAGTCAACAATTTGTTTCTCCTTCGCATCAGCGTTGGCCCCCAGCTCAATCGCTTGACCAGGATCTTTTCTCGGTTTTCTGTCAATTCTTCTGTCTCTGTCTGATTCCTTGCGTGTGCCTGTCTCTTTCCTCGAGGAATTACCCTTTGTCTGTGCGTTTTCCCCTGGCTCAGCTTTTGTACGCGTCCTGGGCTTTCTTGGATTTGGACGGGAGTTATCCTTCAGGGCGGACTTTTGCTTGGTTTGATCAGAACCATCCATTCTTTCGGATGGTTGTGGCCCACCTAAAGATGCGTTCTTTGGTTTGTGATCCGAATCCAAACTGACACCCGTTTCCTTGGTCTCTTCAATGACCAGTGATTTTTCAGGTTTCGCAGTAATCTGTTCATTAAGTTTAACCTCTTCCGAAGGCACTTCATTTGCGGTATCCCCTGCTTGGGTTGTCGCTGGCGTTGACTTTTTTTTCAATATGATTGGTTTTCTTGTAACGGGGGTAGGCGCAGCAGGTGCTTTCATGCCGTTACGTTTCAAAGGTTCGTTGTCGGTTCTCGTGCTCAAGATATCTGCGAAACTTTGCTTATGTACGCTTGCTTTGGAGTCGCCACTCTTTTGAGATCCAGCACTCGCTTTTGGATCATTCGGGTGCTTTTCGTGTATCCGATCATCTTTTTCAGACTTCAAATAGTTTAAATCCGGCCTTCTGGAAGTGGAGGTGCTAGATTTTCTTCGGAGCAGTGGAGGCAATTGATGATGATCTTGAGAATATGACAACTCCATTTCATGTTCCTTCGCCACAACATCAACCGGCTTTGCGCTACCAAATGGGTTTGCTTTTGGGATTTGGGGCTTCACGACAGTGGCAGCGGGTGGGATGTGCGTGTTTGATGCCTGGGGTCGTGGTGCCATCCCATTGTGAGATGGCCGAATATGGCCTCTTGCGCCCGAATGTAGGGGGAGGTCATCAAGAGGCATTCCTCCCGGAGCTCTGCCTGTTGTATGAAGCCTATTCCCGCCCGAGAATCTGTCTTCAAACCCATGACGTGGCTTCGAAGCCATAAATTCTTCTTCTACTTGCAAGAGCTTGGCATTGTTCTCCTGGTTGAAACTCATGCAGTATTGGAAATCAGAAAAATCCGCCACTTCAATTGTCACTCGGCGAGATCCTTTGTAAACGACATCTTGCCATTTGGATACCCTATTTAGGTCTTCAAAGGATTTTAACTCCACGAATGCCACCTTTTTCACTATTCCTGTTTCGAACGGTTTGGCGGCGGGATCAAATATGATTTTGAATTTCACGAGAGGTGTGAATCTGCTTTGGAAGAGATCCTCAATGAAACGGTCGTTACTTGTGAGCGGGATTCCAGACAACTTCACAATGTATGGCGGACCATTGTCGACGGGCCGTCCGAATGCACCTCTCGAGCTACCGAACCCTGACCCGTATCCATATCCACCACCATATCCTCTGTTCTTTTCGATAGGTACCGAGATCGATGCCATATCAATCTCCTCGTCTGCCCATGAGCCACCATATGCTATAACTTGTTAGTAAATCATTTGCGACAATGCTGCTTAGTCCAGCTTGTTGGAGATCTGTATACATACACTCATCAGAGAAAAACTCCTGGAGGGACATCTTTTTGGGAGGTGCTGAGGGTTAGTACATGGACTGATGGAATTGCTTTTGCATCTTTGCTAGTCTGAGATTGCCCTTAGCCGCATTCTATAGGTGTTCTCATAAGGGTTCCGCCCGGAGCCCAGTGTCTCGTACTGTCTTACCTGCTGACGTGTCACGAATTCATCACCAGCTAGGTCAAGAGACATCAGCAGAATTGCAATTGTTCGATGCTTTTATCTTTTGCGGAATCTCTACATACCCATTTTGATATAATTGACGTTTCTTATGAGATAAAATGTATTTCCTTGTAGGCCGCACAGTCTATTGACATTGCTCGTTAGTAGGTCGTGCGTGCTGCACGGACAAACACAATCGTCATGCCACATTTAGACTGCGAAAAAAGATGTACGGAAATACGCAGTTGGAATCTGTTGTTTATTTTCGTATTTTTGACGAGCTGCAGCTCCTGTTGTGTTTTGAGTTCCTATTGGGCGGTAGCTTTCAGTTTACAAGTCGCCGTAGTTGTCGTAAGACTTTCTCCAGTTGGCGAAAAAGCCAGCAAAGAACTTGACTCCCAAACCAACGTCCTTGGACCCCACAGTGGCTCTGATGGAGTGCATGGACAACTGTGGAATACCCAAGTCGATGGTTCTGGCGCCAGTTTGCGAGGAAATAAATGGACCGATTGTGCCTCCGGATCTGGAGTCGTTTCTGATTTGGAAGTACTGAAGCTTATCGTCATTCTTTCTGGCCAACTCTTCCATCAAGGACAAGCCAATAGAGTCTGTGGCCATGTGACCATTTGGATCCAAAGCAATGGTGATACCCTTGTTTGGAAGCGGTTTGTGGTGCTCCAAGTAAACGCTGCTGAAGTTAGGGTTGAACAAGTGGTTCACGTCGGCTGATAAAATGATGGTGTTAGCGTAGGCGACCTTCAACTTTTCTGTGATGTCCTCGCTAGCCTTGTTATAATAGTGAGAGCCTAAGACACGGGAGACTGCGCTCTCGAGCAATTGGCCCTTGATACCCAGTCTAGTGCCGGATCCGATCTCCTCGTTATCGAACAAGCCAACAATGGAGAAATTGTCAGCGGGGAGGTTTCCAGCGGCGTCGGCCTCGATAAGAGAGGAGATTGCAGCGTATGAGCAAATTCTGTCATCCACACGCGGAGCGAAGACAAACTCCTTGTTTAAGCCACCGTATGTACCTTTTTGGACATCGTACAATTGAAGATCCCAACCCACCATGTTTTCCACAGCAACGCCTAGTTTCGAGGCAATGTATCTCAACAACTTCAAGGGATGTTTTCCGTACAAAGGAGACGACTTCTCTGCAACAGTAGGGGTGATCTCCTCGTCATCGCTGCTATGGTAGCCAATCACAGGAACGGCCTGAGTCTCCTTGTTGAATGGGCCTTCAGCGGGAGAGCCGAAATGCGGAGCCAAGGACGGGATCTTTGCGATGGGGTGCGGAGATGAGTCCACCAATTTGGAGACAACTTTACCTGACTTTGCGTCTTGCACCAAGACACGGCCTCCAACTCCAAGGTCTCTGTCCCACCAAAGTGGACCCAAAGTACCCGCATATGGAGCGACACCAAGCTGCTCGTATCCTTCAACGTCGGATTTAGTGGAGTTTGGTTTCAAGGAGACGGTAAGAGAGTCGATGTGCGACCCAATGGCTCCCACACCCTTAGAGGCGGTCCAGTCCTTACCAACAACAAAGGCTACCAAACAGGTGCCGTTTCTGGTGGTGTAGTACTTTCCTGGGGTCAACGAGTTCCAGTCCTCCTTCTCTGACAAGTATGCGAAGCCGGCGGCCTCCAACTTGCCGCCAAAGTACTTAACCACATGGTAAATTGTTGGGTTCGAGTAGGTGAACTCGATGTACTCGTCGGAGTGGTCCTCGTAGTAGGACTCGTCGTACTTGTCGGACGACTTCTTTGGGGTGGAGATGCGAGCAAGGATCTTTTCGCGGAATTCGTTTTGGTCCGCATCCTTACAGTCAATCAAGACTTCATTGATAGCCTGCAATAATTCGTTGTAGCGAGACATTTGGAGCTGCAGTGACGGGGTGTTTCTATTAAGCGATGTGAATCCTCTGGGGAAGACTTGTCTGTGTTTTTTTTTTTTTTTTGGAAGAACTTTACAAACGTTTTCTGATGCTTTACCAATGCTTTGTGCTCTTGCAAAAGTTTGGCGGTTGGATAAAGAGAGGGTTCAGTAGTAAAAGCTGGAGCTGAGAAGTGTGGAGTGGGGTGGAAGGCGCTGGGTGGTTCCCGCAGGACCGTGTGGCTCGGGCTTATCGAGCGGCGCCTCGGCACGTGCGGGAGGCCGCACCAGCACCTTTTGCACCCAACCAGCGGCACCGGGTGTGGGCCAGGATACCCGGAAAAAAAGCCAGCTCTCTACATGAAGCGATTCTGGGCGCGGGGGCGCAGCATTACGTGGTTGCGTTGATTGGGTCTATGTTGGTCTTTGTGCGGCGAAAGTGGCAGCCACAATCAAGGGCCACACCACAGTCACATCGGCGTACACCTTGACGCTCTTGGCCTCGGCCTTAATCTTACCCCAGGAGATGGCCTCGTCGGGTCTGGCACCGGCATCGGAGCCGTCAAACTCTTGGCCCGTGTTGATGAACACGGCCCAGTCGGCACCGTTTCTCATGAGACATGCGTTACAGATATGGTGCTTGATCAACCCTCCTCCCAAGATAATCATACCGGCCTTCGAGGCGGCGATGGACATGGCGTTGATGCGGCGGATATCCGACACGATGTCGAGACGGAATCTTTGAGGGGAAGCCTTGTAGGTGTGGAAGAAAAGCATGTCACCGATGGAGCCGTCGGTGATGGCCGGGCAGAAAATGGGGATCTTGTTCTTGTGGGCCCAGTAGAGCACCGACAGCTCATCGTTGATCTCCTTACCGAGACGGTCGATGAATCTGGATGGCGTCCACACAGCGGCAGAGTCGGCATTCAAGGCCTCCGCGCCTAGCTTGTCTGCTTCCTCCTGCTGCTCCTCCAAGACCTTGTCCAAGATAGGCACGATCCAGTCCTCGAACTTACAGTAGTTGTCGTTGGGCACAAGCAAGTTTCCGATTCTGTTGAGGCCCTGGTCCCGCAAGCTCTTTCCGGGGAGCGTGAAGTCTCCCAAATAGGTTGGAGCCAAAACCTTGATCAAGTCCTCCTCGATACCTCCGGCAGTGGCCACAATTGCGCTGACCTTCTTGTGCTGCACCAAGTATCTCAAGGTCTCACGGACACCAGACGAGATCAAGTTGGAGGTGAAGCCCATGAAGATAGTGGCCTTCTGGCGGCCGTCAGCGTCAAACTCGCCCGTGCGCTCGTGCTCGGGCAACTCGTCCACATGCTTGCCTCTCCACTCGCTCATCTCGTTGATAATGTCGCAGGCGTCACCCACCGACGATCCCTGGAATCCCATCGACTTCATCGACCGGATCAAGTCCGTGGCTCTCATGTTGTATGCGCTGTCTTTGCTGTAGTCGATACCTTGCACCTTGACAAAGTCATCGGGGATGGGCACGGACTGCTTGAGGACGGCGTCAGCCGCCAAGGAGGGAAGGTTCTTGTTATCAGTCATTTTACTGCTAATGTATTCGTGACCCGCAGATTTTGCGAAGACTTTGATGTGGGTGCGGATGCGCTGCCGGTCTGCGCATATGGTGGGCGGTACCGATCAGCCCACCGGCCCGGCTTTTTCAGGCACCACAGATTGTCCGGCTCAGGCCCTTTTGGCCGCTTTCTGGCTGCTGCTCTTTCTCTTCATCCCCAGATGAATCGGCTGCTCTATTTCTCCGCTTCGGAAAGTGTGCTCGGTGTGACTGCTGACTCAGACCCTCTGTGCTGAGGTCGCACCCCATGTCTTGACCGTCACATCTCTCCAAGCCTTCGTGGGGCTCTGGGCGCTGTGGAGTCTACATGTCCAGAAAGACACATGGATTGCCCAGCCACCATCATTGTTGCACTTCCTGGTCTCTGCGTCGTGTTCTTATTCGTGTGATTTTATTATTATACAATGCATAGTTTATTAAACTCTCTCGCTGACAACTGGCTCCCAAGCTGTGTGTTTTGGCTTTGCTGTGCTGTATGGGACGTATGCACCTCTTGTGGCGGTCAAGTTGGCCTTGTGCTTCTGTAATGGGTATGCTCTAACGGCCTTTTGGTCCTCTGGCAATTGATCTGGTGGGGTGTTGGTACCGTATCCCAACCAGTAATGCCAGCCTGGCTCAACCTTGGACATGTCAATTCCCCAGTCGGCGTATTCAACCCATCTGGTTCTCAAATGGATTTCTTCTGGTGCATCGGTCTCGTAGTACTTGTTTCCCCAGTCATCGGTACCTACCAACCAACCTCTCTTGGTATCGTTGTGGGTTTGTATTTGCCATGCGGCTCTCTTGATGCCGGAGGCTTTAATGTTCTTGAGGGTACGGAAAATGGAGGTCGACATTCTAGCTCTTGCTTCCTTCTTCTGTGTCTATCTAAGCTAGTGGTAACGGGAAAAAACCTTGCGAGTGATTGGCTCTCATTTTGTCGTGTGCGAACCGGACCTCTCGCACCCACTGCCCGCGGTCACCAGTTGCTTCAGTCCGCTCCTACCGGTACTGCTCTGTATTCAGGTAGACGTTTATTTATACGACCGAACTTAAAATTAAACAAAAAAAAAAATTCAACAGAAGTCCAGCTCAGTGAAGCAGCTGTAGGTATTGTAGGATGAATTGCAAAGAAAAAAAAAATGAGATCTAAATATTACAGGTAACACGGTTCAAATGAACCCATTACTTTAGCGCCGTCCTAAAGCGGCCTTGTCCAAAAGACTATTGACATCGCTGGCGTTGAGAACAACTCCCTTCTCGGAACATTTGGCCTTCAGTTTCAACTCGCTGCACAATCCATCAATGTCAATATCCAAATATTTCGGATGAGATGTGACTCTGTCCCAGATTTCGGAGCACTTCAACGTCTGCTCTGGTGCAGGGACTGTCTCATTCTTGTCTTCCTCTTCAACTTCCTCAATCACACGCGGGCTATCAAAGCTAGTGATTGAAGATTGTGGTTTGTTACCGCCAGTAACTGAATTGGATCTAGAGCTATCAGATGTTGAATATGAGCTCTTCACGAACTCGTTGAAATTAAAATCAGTGTTCACCAGATTTAGTGGATCGTAAACGGAGTCTTCGTTCACCAATCCAAAAAGAGGATCCGACGGCCTTTGCGTGCTCCTGTTTTCCGTCACTGGATCCGAGATCTGGTTTCCTAGTGCGAGAGAAACATCAAACTTGTCGTCATTTAATTCGTTCAAATATCTGTTTAAGTCAGAACCGTCTGCATTTTGTTGATTGAAGTTCTCGAGGGAATTGAAGAATGGGTCCGACAAATCTGTGTTTGGGACATTTAAATGGGCGAAAGGTGAATCTGCGGAAGTGTCTTGAAGAAAATTAAAGTCGTGGTTCTGCTGTGTTGCTTGCGGTATGCTTCTCTTGTATGTGGGTTGCGGCTTTTGTCTTGTTCCACATGCTTCATTCAAAGATGCACAAAATGGATTCGTTTCTTCTTCGAAAAGATTTCCCATTGCTTGGTGGCTAAATTTCATGTCGCCTACCTGGTAATTTTCACTTGAATTTGACTCAGGCGACACTATGACATTGTCATTAAGTGGCGTCGTAGAAGATGAAGAGGCGCTCACCAAGTCAGGGATCTGCGTTCTGGAGGAATTCGAAGGAATATCAGACTCGTTAGAAGTGCTATTATTGGACCATCCTTGAATTGATAGGCTTTCACTTGGTTCAGATTTGATATTTTCGAATGGCATCAGTGCGGATAACGAGCTCTGGCTACCACCTTTGTAAAGCTTTAGCTCATTTTTTAAGCTTTCGATCTTGGCGAGCGCTTTGATGTTCAGGTCTTCAAGGAGAGAAACCTTTTCCTCTAAATCTTTCATCTTCTGCTCTTTTCTCTCTCTATACGCCCGCTGAGCGGCTCTGTTCTGTGCTGTTCTCTTGGACTTGGGTTCTGTGTCGATAGGCTTCCGGCCAAGCTTAGTGTGAAGTTTCTTGTCATCATGTGTAGAAAGGGCATCTGACACCTCGTTGATGGGTCTCTTGGAATCTGACACGCTCATTTTTGTTTCTAAACAGCGCAACTTATGTAAGACGTCTTGAGCGCCTAAAAGTAAATATTCTGGCCTCGTATCAGGTTATGAATCCTCTTCGAGTTTGGGTGGCAAACTCTTGTGATGGTTTTAAATTGCCGGCGAGGTGGGGGAATCGGAATCGCCTTTTGTGAAGTATCAGTTTCTGAGAAGTTATGGGGCACAGACACTTAATTTTCTTTCCTTATAACTCGAGACGTGTCTTTTGGTGTTAATCGCTGTTAATAGCCGTGCGAGGAACTGGCGACATTTATATTCTTCGTGAGTACACCTGCTCGCAAGAGTCACTGTCTATGTGCAGAGACCTAAGGCTCCTGACCCCAAATCTCCGTACTCGGTGAGGGGGCTTTTTACCATGGTGATAAATCTGGCACTCACCATAAAATGTGCCATTTGAGCTTCGGAAAATCGAGCAGAAAGGAAGCAATTTATTCGCTTTTCCGCTTTGTAAATACTAGTCTCTTTGTATATAATCGCTCGCCATGCCTCCGGTTACTCGAGGTGTGCTGACAAATGTAAGTTTTTTTTTTTTTTTTTTCTTTCATCTTCTTAATCCATATCTCGTGCATATAATGAATAAATACGAAGGGCACCTACATATTTGTCCCGCTTTTGAAACCGTGAACACGTGACTTTGGTCGATTCTAAAAGCTGCCAAATATTCTAAAATGGGTCTATCTGCTGTAAGCCCAAAGTCCGGGCTGCTTACTCCAAATAGCTGGAACTATCCTGTTTGCACTTGAGCTTTGCCCCAGCTCCATGACTCGAATTGATGTGTAGGATAGAATTCTTAGCCGCCCTCAGATCCTAGCAGCATCTGCCATATTTTCTTGTTCCACGACTTCTCAAATTAATTCGCTATGCTATATATGGGAAAATAAGACAAATCTCCATTGACTTTCTTCAATTTTCCTTCCGATGGTTGGAGAATTTGACACTTTTTTTTATATGTCTCCGCGGTCCTTTTGAGCTTTTCGAACCATGAAGTTACTTCACAGGAGTCACCATTCAGAATTCTCTTCCGCAACTCTTCATCCGTTTTTATATTGTGCAACAATTGCTCACAGTAGATAATTCCCTTTTCTAGATTGTCACCAACCTCAAGATGTTTCACTCTCATCACTTGAGCATTGTCGGCAAACTTCTTGAGATCACCATGTTTAGAAGAGTACTCCTCGAAGCTCGGAACTGGAGGGGAGCCAACACAAGACCATGGCTTCATACGCAAATTGTAAAGTATCTTTTCATCCACAAGCAGTTTGTTTTCGCTGGATGAACCCTTGATAGTGACCGTCAGAATCATGATGTACCCAGCTATTCCCGCACAGATGGTATGCAACGCCAACTTCTCAAGGGATGCAAACTTTCGAATATAATTGATATTGCCTTCTAATACTGGCAAATTCTCAGATTTGAGACGGCGGTACCTTTGTCTCATCATCTCCAACTTGTCGCCAGCCTTCGTTTTCTTCATCTTCTTCTGAAGGGCAGAAATAGAAGCTATCTTGGCTGCATTGATTTGTTCCAATCTCTGTGTCAAATGCATCTCAGCATAGGCGCAAAGATCTGATGCGAACCAAAACATCATCGAGGCCTCGTGTGCTTGGTAGATATCGAGCTCAAACCCACTGAACACAACATCGATCATTGTCTCCAACTTCTTGTAGTATAGAAACGAGCTTATGCCGAGAGCCGGCTGCTCCTCTTGTCCTAGCATCAACGTGTCGCCTATTCCAAAGTGGCAGAGTTCCAATTCCAAATTCTCAGCCTTGTGCTGCAATGTATCAAGAATCAAGATGCTTCTATTACGTAATTGGCGCTGACGGCATCTATTGTTACCATGGATACTGAGCTCTTGATAGGTTGCAGTTTCGATATCAGCCAACAATTCGATGAGCTTTTGTGAGCACTCTGCTCTGGTCATATTAGCATCCGATGACCTTTGGATGGACCACTGTGATGGGTCCATGATTGAGTTGCCGCACAACGAGAGGTACTCCATAGACTTGAGGGTAGTAGACTCCACATCCTCCTGCAGCCCAACTATCGACCTGTCATCTCGAATGAAGAAGAGCTGGAATATACCTCTGGTGAGGGCGTTATCCTCAACCGCAAGTTTTTGGCCCACATAATAATTGAGAAGATTTGCTAGTTGCTGGTAATTTTCGATCTCCGATACTCGCTTCAACATCTCGTCGATTGTTTCGAATTGTTTCATTAAGATTTCGTATGCTTTCGAGCGTTCCATTGACACATTCTGACAAGGTATATGCTTATTACTTTGATCAAGTTGGACGAACGTAGAAAATGCATGAGGAATTCTTTCTCTAGCCTCGCCTTTTTTTAGGATGTTGAGTATTGAAGCAGCCTGTTTCATAGAGGGGTCAACCATTGTGGCATTGTAGAGGTTAATTGGGGTCATCATCACGCTCTCCAAGCTTATGAGGTACTTGACGAGTTTCAAAAAGTACATGGCTGTGATGAAATTTGGATCGGCCTTGGCTTCACTCTGGTTACCGAGCCACAACTCAGCATCGCCAATTTCCACCAAGACCATTTGAGACGATACCTGGGTCAAAAAATCCAAGCCTAGGGTTTGAGTGACCATGTCTTCCTCATCGTATAGAATTTCCGATCCTAAACTGACAGCAAATCCAATGAATTTTGCCAACCCAATAACGTAAGCCCTCAACAAGATGTTGACATACTTAGACTTTAAATCATCAGATATTTTCTTCTCCGGGTTGAGGCGCTGGTTGATGAACGTGCACTCACTAAGCAATTTTTTCTCTTTGTAATTCATTAAAAGATCAACCACATATCTGCAGCTGAGAACGGACACCAGCAAGGGCAGTCCAGTGATCCAAGTCATGCACAACACCAAAAGGTGATCCATCGTGGATGTGACATCTGCGAGCGATTGACCCTTCGATGAATCGAAAAAGATTTCCTCTTCTTTTAGGCTAATAAGACCTGTATCTAGCCTCTTGTTTCCAATTTCAAGTGCACGGGCGCCTTCCAACATGTCGAATCCGGAGGCTAGAACGACGTTGCCATTCTTCATAGAAGAAACCTTTTCGAAGAAGTTGCTGGTGATATCAACATGTTGCGCATCGATCTTGTTAGTAAACTCTCTGTATTATGGCAAAGACTTCATACTTACTGTGGCTCATCTTTCTTTGCAGGAAACAAGATGTCACCTTGTATTATTCGTTTCGCCAGTGGACTTCAGCGCTGGGTACTCGCTCGGTGTTCGCGCCTGGAGGCCTGTGGCTTAGTAAAGGACTCTTGTTGATTCAAACTCTCATTTTACCGTCGAAAATTTGAAGAATATGGCTCATCTGTTTTCAGTTTGGTCACACCCTGATACTGCTATGAATTTGACAGTCGATCAAGATGAATCCATTTACAATTATAGTCATGGTCTTGTGTTGGCATGTGCAGGATCAATTGTATCTTCGGCGGCCGAGTCAGAACACCTGGCGTTTCAAGAGGCTCAACCTACTTCACTGGAAACGCAATCGAGAATGGTAAAACTACACGAGTTTTATTATAAGCCAGTATACGTCCTCGTGACACACCGAGGCTCTATGCGAGTAGCACGCGTCTCCCATTCTCGATCAAAGCTCCATCGTCTCCCAAACTGGGGTAGTGAGTAATTTTAACAAGTTGAAAGACTTCTTGCAAACGCATTCATACCATATAGATTGAATGACTTGTTCAGATTGATTCGGAGCCACACTTGAGTCTAAATTCACGACGACACAGCTATTTGACACACACACAATGTATTGTAACTTACCACTCAAATTTATAAAAGGGTGGTTGGTGTAGTGGCTAGCATTAATGCCTTCCAAGCATTAGACATGGGTTCGATTCCCGTACCACTCAATTTTTTTTTCTGCGACACTTAAATTAAGAGGTCAACGCGTTCTACGTGCACTCCATCAAAAACACTGCATGCCTACTTGTTTACCTAGTCTTGAGTTCATTCGCATCCCAGACGCCACCTCCGAAGTATGAATTCCAGCAAACCCACATTAACAAATATATCTAAATACAGGTCTTTTGCTGATATACAGAATGGCATGGCCCATATTTTCAATGACGCCCAATCAACGCTATCAGGACATAGAAAACTAGTCAAGCTTCTAAGGAAGATCCAGATCAAAGCAATCCAAATTGATCACGAAGAGCTGTTCAATTACCAAATCACCAAGTTCATAGCAAAAATTCTCAGTCTCAAGAAAAATGTCCCTTCAGCCGATCGCATAGCCAAGTTCTGTTCTGTGTTCGTAGCTACTCTTGTTAAAGAAGAGGCTGAGAATCCCACAGACCGCCCGGGTGAGGGGCATTCGGATGACCAAGATAACGATGAAAACGCTTTGGAGAGTGTGTCCTCGGAATTCATAGATAACTTGTTCAGGTTCTTACTACGGGGAATCGAGTCAAAACTTAAGGAAGTTCGATACCGAGTGGTCCAGTTACTTGCATATTTGGTGAACTATATCACTGAAATTGACGAGCAGCTTTTTACAGCTCTTCGATATTCCTTGAATCGCAGACTCCATGATAGAGAAGCGATTGTTAGAATTCAAGCCGTGGTGGCAACTTCAAGATTTCAATTCTTAGACGATATCAGAAACAGCAAGAAGAACCCTGCCAGTCAAGCCTTAATCAAGTCACTCCAAAATGATGACTCCCCCGAAGTGAGAAGAGCCGCACTTTTGAATCTTGTAAAGAACAGCGGGACGATGGCAAGTCTATTGCAACGTGCTCGCGATGTGAATTCAATAAACAGGCGTTTGGTTTTTTCCAGACTCTCCAAAGAAATACCATCATTTTTGGATATCGACATGCAGTCGAGGGAAAGGCTTTTGACATGGGGTTTGAATGATCGTGATGACAGTGTCAAGTCTGCGACTGTAGCCATGCTCACGAAGGTGTGGCTTCCCCAATCGCATGATGACATTTTGGAACTTCTAGAGAATTTGATGGTAGTTGAAAGTAAAGTTGCTCCATTGGTGATGGAGATTTACTTCGATTACAAAAAAGAAAAGATACGGTCTATTGATATCCCTTTCGAATTTTGGAAAGAATTAACAGTTGAAAAGGCCTTCTTTGCAAGAAGTTACTTCGACTACTGTACGAAACACGACCTTCATGATACTATCGATGAGAAGATCCCTGAGCTTACCAAGCTTTCATATCTTGTTCAAGAGTACTTTAAACTCAGAGATACTATTCTCGAAAGCAATGAAGATCTTGTTGGCCGCTATAGTGAACACAAATTGAAACTCGAAAAATTTGCACATTTAATTGAAGCTGGTAGTGCAGAATCAAGAGACTTAAGACGAAAAGTTGAGAAGAAATATGCTTATATTTCCCAGCTCAAACTTCACGTGGAAGCGGTCAAGACGAATTGCGAAGAAACTTTGGATCAGATCAGCAGATTGAAGTCTTCAAAGAACGAAGAATCATTGACATCAGAGGAGCGCTCTCAGAAGATAGATGAACTCAAGATTGGAATTAAAGATTATAAGTCTGAAGAGCAGGAAGCTCTCTCATCCATCGAAAACTATAAGGAAGCGATTGCACGCGAGAACGAGAAGATTAAGGACATTGACAGAGCACAGAACCACAAAGTTCAAGAAAGGGAAAAGTATATTGAAACGAATCGTGATCTCGAGTCTGAGTACGCGCCTTTTGGTGATCAATTGAGAGATTTGGAATTTGTGATTGAACAACTTTTAACTATTATAAGCGGATGTGATTTTGCTGATATCGCAGGCACCAGGCGGCTCATGCCAATAATTACAAATTCCATGAGAAGCAGTAATCTCACAAGTCTGATCATTTTATACTGTGTGAGAATATTGAGAAAAGCCTCTACGGATGAAAGATACTTCTCACAATTGTGCACTGAAATCATAACCGATATTCGTGATTCTTCTCTCGATGAGAACGATGAAACTTTCATTTCAGCAGCATCCCTTTTTAACAGTGAGGATGATGATAATAATGAAGAGGAAGATGGTGTGAGGGAAGATGATGAAGAGGAGAATTCTGTCGAGCCCTCTAAAAAAAGAAAGGTTGCGCCCTCTCTTCCGCCTGACAATCTTCTTGTCCAATGTTTAACAATCCTCCAACACTACCTTGAAGTTGCTGAGGATACAAGCTCAAATAGCTACCAGCTCGATACTCTTATTGATACTTTAATTCGCCCAGCACTTACCAACACACACAACGGTCAAATCCGGCACTTGGGCTACAAGACCCTTGGTCTCTTCACCTTGATTGACAAAGGATTAGGAACATCGAATTTGAAGTTTTTCGGAATTAGTGCATCTAAAGCAGATAGTGAGGATCTTAAGATTTTATGCATGAAAATTATCTTCGACATTTTGTCTACACACGGAGTTGGTGTTCTCAACCTGGATGACGAAGATGCTGTGGATTCTTTATCTTTAGCTCGTTTGTTTTACAGCCTTTTAAGGACCTATCATATGCCCAGACTTCAGGCAGTGGTCGCTGAAGGCTTGTGTAAACTTTTTTTGGCTGATCTTTTGATAGAGTTTGGTGAAGAGGAGAATGAGGATAGCGAGGCAAGCGGAGTTCTGCAAGAGGCTAAACTCCTTGAGATCTTGATTTTGTCATACTTCAACCCTCTCAATGCAGCCAATCAGGAGCTTAAACAGACTTTGGCATTTTGTTTGCCCGTATACTGTTTCAGTCATCAATCACATCAAACTAAATTGAGTAATGTCAGCGGTGATTGTTTCTACAGGCTCTTCCGAAAAGGTGGTGAATTTCATGACAACCCAAATCTTCCTTCTCCCACATCTGTCCTTCAGCAGCTCATATATTGGACTGATCCTCACAATTTGGCGAATGTCCTGTCCGAAGCAGCCGACAAAAGCATGTCTCATTTCTGGCAAGCTATGAAGTTATTACAAGTTGTGGAACAAGATTCGCCAAAAAATGTCAAAAAGTCAATCCTCACTAATTTGAACAAGTTGTCGTTGTCGGAATCCCTCGGAACAGATGTCTTGGTAGGGTTGCAGAATGCAGTCGAAGACACTAAACAATTCATCATGAATTGCCAGGATCAGCCTGACTTTATACTCGATGCAGCAGCTGAGAAGTCTCTCGAAAAATTCAGAATACATGTGGAGGGTTTGGTGAAGAAGGCTGAGGAATTAGAAGAAGCAAAGAAAGATGAGATATCAATGCTTCTGGTGCACTCTGTCCCTGAATCCAACCTCTCGGCAACACCCGAGGTAGTCGTTAAGGAGGAGAGCGCGCCTACTGATGGAATTAGCTTGAGAGAGGAAGAGGAGCAGGCGGCAGAGGAAACTTCAGCTGTAGCCTCTGACTTAGCCGCCATTGATAAAATGCTTGACGAAGAGGCCGAAGTCGATTACGATATTGATGTTGACATGCAGGACTAATATTGCGGCAATTCAAACTCAAGGCTAGTAAAGAAGTATTCAGAGACTACAATTACGAAAACTTATATGACGACGATAATGCCCCAATCATTAGCAACGGTGTAGTATACAATGTCTGATTATGCTGCTTTCAGAATCAGACGTATCCTTTTTCATTCTGAGATTCGCATAAACTTTTTTAGGCTTGTAACAACTCAAGATGAACGCTCGTCGATTAGCTCTGGCAGGTGCGAGCGTTAAATTATACGAGTCTATACGACCAAAAAACACGACTATGCGAAAATGCGAGGCCTGCACCTGATGGATAGGCGCGTAAACGACTGAACGACCAGATTTTTCATAGATAATCTCGCACCGCGTCTCGTCCTAGTTTTTTCTCTTCAAGTTTCAACAACTTAAAAAATTAACTTTTAAAAGCTTATCTCAACGATGTCTTCAGTCAAGTTAGCAGAAAAAGATTTCAAGAAGGACCGTGAATTCGCCAAGGCTATGCACGGTGAGTCCTTCAAGAAAACCGGTCTTGGTGCTCTTATGTCCAAGTCTGGTGAAGCCTCTGACCTCGCCAACAGTGGCTACTTTAAGCACTGGGATGGAGGTGTTGCCACAGAGGACGAGGACAAGAGATTGGGTGATTACTCTGCTTTGACCGCTCACTACTACAACTTGGTCACTGACTTTTACGAGTACGGCTGGGGTTCTTCCTTCCACTTCTCTCGTTACTACAAAGGTGAGGCCTTCAGACAAGCTACTGCTAGACACGAACATTACTTGGCCCACAAGATGAACATCACAGAGGACATGAAGGTCTTGGATGTTGGATGTGGTGTCGGTGGCCCAGGTAGAGAAATCTGCAGATTCACTGACTGTTCCATTGTTGGTTTGAACAACAACGACTACCAAATCGAGAGAGCCAATCACTACGCTCAAAAATACAAGTTGGACCACAAGTTGTCTTATGTTAAGGGTGACTTCATGCAAATGGACTTCGAGCCTGAGTCTTTTGACGCTGTTTATGCCATTGAGGCCACTGTCCACGCTCCTGTCTTGGAGGGTGTCTACTCCGAGATCTACAAAGTTTTGAAGCCAGGAGGAGTCTTCGGTGTCTACGAATGGGTCATGACTGACGCTTACGACGAAACCAATGAAGAGCACCGTAAGATCGCTTACGGTATCGAGGTCGGAGATGGTATTCCAAAGATGTACAAGAGAGAAGTTGCAGACCAAGCATTGAAGAATGTTGGTTTCACAATCGAGTACGAGAGAGACTTGGCTGATGCCGATGACGAAATCCCATGGTACTACCCATTGACCGGTGAGTTGAAGCATGTTCAAACTTTCGCCGACTACTTCACTATTTTTAGAACCTCCCGTATCGGAAGAATGGTCACAACTGAGCTCGTTGGTTTGATGGAGAAGATTGGTCTTGCCCCAAAGGGCTCTAAACAAGTCACTGGTGCTTTGGAAGATGCCGCTGTCAACTTGGTTGCCGGTGGAAAGCAAAAGCTTTTCACCCCAATGATGTTGTACATCGCCAGAAAGCCATTGGATGCCGAAAACTAAACTTTATTTCTAGATAGATAATACATTTAATAAAAGTTGCATTTAAAGACGGGAATTCTATGCTGTAATCCGAAGAACAAATCGACTACCTTCCAGCATCGACAAAAAAAATCCGTACCAGAACTTCAAAAAAATAATGACTCCTGCGTGATTCGAACACGCGCATCTTACGATAACAGAACTTGAGTCTGCCGCCTTAGACCGCTCGGCCAAAGAGCCATTTCTTGATGTATAACGCACACACGTTTTTATCTTCATCATCACTAAAAGAAATTTTTAGCATGTGAAAATTAACATTGAACCACAACTTCACTTTTATCTCTTATTTTGAGAATAATTCCTAGCTTAATGAAGGTTCCATCAAGAACTTTCTTATTTTGTCGCGTACACTTTAAATCTGTCTTTTTGGCTTGTTGCATGTCAAGTCTTCGACAAACAAAATTACCGAGGAGCTCGGTTATATCTTGAGGATCCTATTCTTCATTAAAACTGCATTTTGAAATCAATTACGTTCCTATTCGAAAGTAGTTTAATTGACAAGACTTCAACTGCGTTCTTGTGTTGTGTTTTTGTTTTTGTTTTTGTTTTTTTTTAAAAAAAAAACTTTTATACTTGTCTGGTATTTCATGCCTAACACACAGACTTCTTTCCAGGTCAATTGTGCAACTTCATAAATAAACTGAAAATGCGGCTGAAGCCTCAACGCCAAATACAAAAATAGAATCAAAAATTACAGCACACTATTGAGAAGACATAAGACTTAGGCTATTATAAGTATATCTGAGAATAAAGAACTGTCTGAAATTTGCAATAAAAAGGATAGATGCTGCAGTCAATTTCGCTGGCTCTACTAGTCCTTCGCTTTTCACCGGCTTCGAATTACGTCACTGCGCAATAGCAATTTATATAGCAAGCATTGGTGCGAAGCTACTTGATTATCGGCCTTTCATTCCACTAAATTAAAACTACTTCAATTACAATTTTTATCAACTCAATCTAAACAATGACTTTAGAAAACCCAGCTCTTGAAGGCTACACATCAGCCCGCGGTATGTGGCTTGAATTTTATAATTCTAGCAAGAAGACTTTTGTTGCAAAGAGCAAATGCTCTGGCTGTTACAATAATGACCGTTTCGTTGTTTGGGCAGTTTCCGTTGCTGCGCAGGCTATTGTTGATGGTGCAAGATTATACCCGGAATTCAAGCCTTTAATTGCACCTGCAATTGACTCATTCTCCAAATACAAGAACACACACCTCAAAGGTTTCTCGGCTGCTGAGAATGGTGGAAATGATGGTGACATTTACTACGATGATGATGCTCAGGTAGCAAGTGCAATGATCACTGCGTATGAAGTTACTGGCGAGAAGAAGTACTTGGACATGAGTCGTGAATTGGTCAGATTTTTGATGGGTGGATGGCACGAAGGCATCGGTGGTATCAAGTGGCATGTCACTAAAACCTATGTGAACTCTTGTACTACTGCTGAGGTCGCTAAGGCATGCTTACAGATTTCTAAGTTTATTCCCGATGAAGAAAAGGTGTACGTTGAGTTTGCTGCCAAGTGCATTGACTGGCAAATTAAGACCCTTCAAGATCCCAATGACAAATGTATTAAGGACGGTATTCAACCTGACGGCCTCAAAGTCGACAATGTCAAGTTGACCTACAACACAGGTACTACTTTGTCATGTGCGTCTCACTTATACAAGATTACTGGCGACAGTAAGTGGAAGGATATGGCAGAGGATTTGGCAAAGGCGGCCATTAACAGAAACTCTCCATTCTATGACCGTGACTACGGGGATGACAAGAGATACTGGCGTGATCCCTCTTATTGGACACAACTTCTTATTGAGGGCTTGGCCGACTACTTGCTCTATGTTGACAGTGACGTTCCTGGCGACTTGGCCCACAAAATTGCTGAGGAGGTTGAGCGTCATTTGAAGATGTTCTACAAGTACGCCAAAGATCCAAAAGACGGCTTGTACATTCAGACTTTTGAACCAAATCGTACCTTCAAAGAGACATATGGTAAGTATGAAGAGGAGTTTGGAGGCAAAAAGGACAACAAGATGTTGAAAGATGACCACGATGGTAAGGGCAACCCTCAAAAATGCTTAATGGGTCTCGGCAGTGCCGCTAGAGTTTTTTTCCAAGGTGCCAGAATATGTCCCAAAATTGAATAAATTGACGTGAAGTTTAATCGTATTTGTATTATGCAGTATATTTTAAAAGTCTAACTACACCTTAAACAGGCTTACCTCGAAAGCAGAAGAAGTTGGCAAAGCAAATGCTTCCCTTTCGACGACAGCAATTTCGTCATCTCCCCAAGAACCAACCTTGAGAATTGGACGATACTTTTGTGTGTACCAAAATGGCTTCTTCTCCTTGTCCTCCCCATTGTATCCTTCAAGCTCCTGGCTTGCACGCTTGACCAGCGCCAAAGCTATGTCCCTCTCAATGTAGTTTTCTTCATCACCTTTGGCGACAGAGTATTCTTCGATCTCTCTAATACTCAATCCATCGTTATTTCTTTTCTTCGACTTGCTCATGTAGTTTTTGGAAATCTCCATGTTAAGACTCAAGTCAAAGAATGACAACCATTGACTGCCGTAAACCCAGACCTTGTCGTCTTGAGTAAATATTCCCTGAGGCTTCTGTTCTAATTTCAAAAACTGAAGAGGTAATATCTCGCTGTTACGCAGTGACCACTCACTCAATAATTCCGTCTTATTTTCATTGGTGTTGAACTCGAACAACTTAGGTTCTTCGGTGAGAGCCAAAAGAGTATCTCTGTCTGTAAACTCGATCAAATGAATGTTGTTAGAAAGAGTTGTAAGCACACGAGGTTTCAAGTCGCCAATGAGTGGCAATAATTCAACAGAGTTGTTGAATCTCAAAACAGCCAATTTTTTATAGTCCTTGGAGATAGCAATAGAGCGAATGTTGTTGTAATGATCGAATCCAGCTCTCAATTCGTTTGCATCCTCTGTTTGCGACTCGATCTCGTCTTCCAACTCAATGGAATTACCATTTATGACAAATTTGTAGATCTCGTCCTCTGGGGTTTGGATTAAAAGATGGTTTTCGGCAAAGAATTGGACGTTTTTAGCGCCACTGATCAAAGAGTCAAATGCCGGGTCTCTTAATTTTCTTACCTTCAATTTCTTACCTTCATCCTCTAAAGCAAAGACCTTGACAGAGCTGAGTGTAGAAACAGCCAAGAGCGGCTGCGAATCTATCATTCCACTGATATCAATAGAAGTGATGTTATCATCCTCTGCCAATAACAATTTGGCCACCAACTTTTGCTTGTCATCCTGGAGTCGCCAGATCTTTATACTCTGGTCTTGGAACATGGCGACAAGGTTAAATGCTGGATTAAGTCTGATGTTTGATATTTGTTGATCCATAAGAATTTTTCTGTATGGGCCGTCATGAAAGTTTTCCACAGATTGAACGATAATGGACCTCTCAACACCACCGGACACCAAAAAATTGTAAGCCTTACTTTCAAATAAGGAAAGAGTTCTCACATCATTCAGGTGCAATAGTCTGTTGAAATTGTGTATCCACTTGGAGCTTCTCTTCGTTTTATTCTCCAACCAAGAGAATTGATGGATTTTTCTGTCAATACCAGCGGAGAAAACCTTCTCTCCGGTAGCATCCCGGGTCAAAGTTAAAACATCAGCCTCGTGAACCGAGAAAGTTTGGATGAGTGTGAATGTTTTGATGTCCCAAAATTTGACAGCACCTGTAGAATCACCAGTGACAAATTGGTCACGAGAAGGCAAAGCCACAATGGACCAAACTAACGTCGACTCGGTCTTCAGCTTATCAACCTTCATGGAACTGACTATAGAACCTCTATGCTCGCCATTGACAGACCAGCATCTGACTTTACCGTCAGCACAACCTCCGATCAACAAGTCATTTCCATACCAGCGGATTCCCAAGACTCTCTGGTCTTGTCTTTGACAAATAAACTCGAACTCCATGACACCGCTTCCACCGGAGATGTCCACCACAACAACACTTCCATCATCACAGCCAACAGCCAAGCGTGTACCTGCCATATTGGCATCGATACACCAAGCAACACCTGCGTTACAGTTCAAGTTTGCCTTGGGTCTACCTGTCTTCAAGTCCCATTCGGTAATGTAAGTGGAACCTCCGATAGAAAAAAGACGGGGGTTTTCACCCTTTGCGTGAGCCCAGACCAAGCCTTCGATAGCACGCCCACGAGCTCCCGGTAGAGTCATCTCATGAAGCCAGTTATACCTAGGATTCCAAATCTCGATATCACCATTAGATCTTCCGACTGCAAGGCGCAAGCCATGAGGTGCGACCTTGGACGTATCACTGGCATGCGAAAATGCCAGAGCAGTTATGGTATGAGGAGTGTAATCCACGAACCGGCACCTATGGATATCCATTCTGTTGGGTGAAACTTGTAAAGAGATGAGTTTTTTCGAGGCATGCAGGTGATGAGGTTCTCAAAAGCGAGCACATCACCCGAATCTGGCATGTACTGATGTACCGCAACTGACCCAATCATGGTCAATCTTCAAAATTCAATTCATACTTGCGTATCTAAATATCCCAACTAGTTGGGTTTGTTCTATGCAGCTACCAACATTGACGGAAGTATTCTGAAAGCATAGCTACAAGTTTGCATGTGGGTAGCTCAGGTACAGCTTTGGAACGCATGCGACTTAGCGCCTTAACTCTACATGTCTTAGTGGTAGCGATGAAACACAATTTGAACAGCTTTCATGCATATGATGCTTGACGATTTCTGTCGGCAAGAATTATGTCATTTGTTGCTTTATAATTTATGGATATCTATTGCCTGGCCGAGCACGTTAAACATTACTATTTCTAAAGTCTCTTGTTGTCCTGCAACATAGATGAGCCGACTAATTCAGACAAAGCCCACAAAACTATTAAACACAGATAGCAAGCGCAAGAACCATTTGTTTTCACTAGTGTTGATGATCATGTTGATGATGACCTCATTTTGCATTTTGTCACCAATTTGTTTCTTGACCACTGTCCTGTTAACAGAAATATTTTTCTTCAAGAGCCAAACGAAAAACATAATTGTAATCAAGCTAAGAACGACATTTTTGAGGAAACGCAACGTTTTCCAGCCAACAGTCTTGAGAATAAACAAGATCTTCCTTTTGAGAACTTCTCTTGGGTCACCCTTGTCTTGAGCATTCAGCCGGCTGTCATTGAACGAGTGTGAGGAGCTTTTACGGTCCAGGACATCTTGGCTGAGCTTGCTCAAAACCAGATTGATATGTCCTTGCCAGACCCGAAAGTCCTCAATACTTTGTGTTCCAGCTGGGACTTCAGAATTGGTCTTTCTCCCTAATGAAGGTTTCTGCTGCATATACTCACTCATTGAGAGTTGAGTATTTCTTCTGGAATGCGAATAAATTTGCTCCAAGTTGCTCTTATGCTGATGGTTGGTGACCAGAGCGGTGTAGTTGCTTTGCAAAGGCCATGGAGTGCCAGTAGAGAACCTGTCTGACTGATCTATATTAGATAACACCAGAGGGGCGATATTGTAACGGGTGAAATTTCTCGCATTGACTTGAACAGGCGAGTACTCCTCCACATATTTTATATCTTTGATTTGATCCCACAAATACTCTAGCTCGCTGAGCAATTCTCTCGACTCCAGGGTACCACTTGCATACACTCTCATTGTATCGATAAGGAACAGGATGTAGCTTCTTTTTGCTTCCGTCTTGGAAAGTCCTTCCTCCCTCTTCCATGCATCCCACTTCTTCTTTGCGCCTTCGTCTTCTAACGTGGAACCTTCCGGTCTGTTCATGATTCCCTCCACATTTCCCTCTGTGGCCTGCTTATATAGTCCATAAAGCTTAATTCTGTTTTCTGCAGGGGGGCGTGGCAATGAACCATAGTTCGAACGGGATGATAATGCCTTGATGGTTGTGATTGCTTTCACGAATACTCTGTCTTGGTTTGTTAGTGTTTACTCTAGAGTTCAATGATCTTACTAAGGGCGGGTAGATCCCTGTAGAAAAAAAAGAAAATAGGCATCGGATGAACATACCAATTGAATCAGACATATTAAAATATGCTAATGTCGCCAATGTCTGATGCTGTTGTAGAGTGTGTTGTGTATGGGCGTGTCCTCACGTGAATATTATACACCTCGGCAGAACGTGATTAATTCCCTGTGGGGCTAAACATCGGTGCCTCGCGGCTTTGATCATGTCAAAAAATAAGAGCAAAAAAAAAAAAAATGGCGGCCCATCGCATGTAATTCACACCTTGGCGAGTTAATGTTGATATTAAAGCCTTTCAACTACCTAAGAGTTTGCTTTTAGCTTACATACAAGTAAGTATCCTTCTCTTGATATCACTTAAGGTGCTCTCTATCCGAATTGCCTGCTAGGCACAAATGGCTACATTGCGAAATTCACTCAGTCGTAAAACGATATTAAAACCCTATGTATAAAAAAGCTTAGTTCTCTGGAACATCGATCTCACCAGCGTTGATGGCTTCGATAATGTCGTGTGGGTTCTTTCTGTCAACACGACATCCAACAGATTGAGCAGTACCCAAGATTTCCTTGGTAACAGAAGCCAAGGTCTTACCGAAGGACTTCTCTCTCATTTGTCTGGCGATCTCAACGATCTCTTCGAATGGGATGTTACCGGAGTGCTTGACGTTCTTCTCCTTCTTTCTGTCTCTAGGTGGTTCCTTCAAGGCAGTGATGACAAGAGAAGAAGCGGATGGGACAACGGAGGCAGCGGCTTGTCTGTTTTGAATTCTCAATTGGACAGTGACCTTGATACCCTTGAAGTCCTTGGTGGCCTTGGCGATATCTTCACCGACCTTCTTTGGGGACAAACCCAAAGGACCAATCTTTGGTGCCAAAGCGGAGGAGGCACCAATTTCACCACCAACGGCTCTCAAGTAAAGGTAGGAGACTTCAGTAGGGTCGAACTTTGGAGGCATTATGGAAATGTTCTTGTGGTGTAGAAGAGGTTAGAACGGGTGGAAAAATTTTTTTAGAATACTGGCGCGAGAATCGAATTCCTCGATCACGTGCAGTCCCTGATCCTCCAGGTAATTATCTAGCATTTTACCACTTTTGGCCCAGCGTGAATGCGCGCGCACCATGTAGGGCTTGAGCCCTAAACCCCACCTATGGAGGATGTTAGGTATGGGACTTTGAAAGCTGAAAAAAAAAGGAGACAACAATAGCTTCATTTCTCCTTCCATATCTTATGATTATGGGTAGATGAGTAGATGCCTAACCCTCTATGACCAGCTTAAGTCCTCAAAGGGGTCATTCAGGCTTAAGGCGATGGCTGCAACCTATCACACCAGCTACGAGTACGAACTCAATTTAGGAGATACATTGGGAAATTCTTCTTTTTTATTGGCCGTTACAAACGAAGCAGCCTTCATTATAAAGAGCCGCCGGGTATATCGTCTTTTATGTTCTCACCACTATCATGCTCTGTTGATGCACGTTCGCGCAACATGATAGTAGGGTTCTTACCCAGTTCTTGCAATTCTTTAAAAATTATGACGGGTTTTTCTGTAAGCTTCAAGATTCGCTCTTTATCACCATAGCAGACCACGAGCACATATTTAGACCATTTCTCCCTCGGGATATGGTGTCGCTTCATGGCACTTTGCAAAACCTTGAGACAGGTATCCTCAGAGGAAGCTTTGAGCTGTTTCAACGGCTGATTACTTGAAGGAGAAACAGCACCAACAGAACCAGGCGTCAACAGGCTTGACGAGAGCTTGCTCTTAGATTGCAGGTGGCCATTCGTTGATTGTGAAGGTTGCCTTTGTAGACTTTTGAAACCAATGTAATCAGTAGATTCTTCAGGGGTCCCGGGAGACGCCTTTGCATCCACCAAGCGAGGCTTTGACAAGAATCTCGAGGTCGAGCCACTTTTTATATCAGCCAATTTTCCTACCCCCATGGAAAGGACCGAGCCAGAAGAAAACCTCTTGGAGGTTGTAGGGCTGCTTACTGCTTTATGCTTTTGAAGCGAGGAGTTTGATGCAGACTTTTGCACCGGGCCTGCGGAGTTTTGAGCAAAAGTGGTATATGTGGAGGGAGAATAATTTCCTGGATTAACAGTTATCGGAGAAGGAATATTGCTCGATACTTTGGATGATTGCGTTGACAGGGAAATCGCAGCCGATGTAGGATGCGTGGCAGTTGAATGCGGAGTGGGCAAGTTTTCGGAGTCTGAATTCAGATATGACGAAATGGAAAAGATGGAACTGTTCGAATGTGTGGGCAGAGAGGTAGAGACACCCGGGTCCAAAGTCGGGGTAGGGAGCGGCTTTGTCGCGTGGATGAGTCTGATCAACGGTATGAGGTCCGTTTTGAGTTTCTTGAAGTTCTCGTTAAGTTTGTCGATATCCAAGGTGTCGTCAGAGACCTTTCTGGTGGTGATGCTGAGGTCATGCATCAAGACCAGGCAGACGTTCAATGCCTCCATGGAAATATAGTTTGAGTTGATGTTGATGTTCTTGAGTTTAAAGATCTCATCCTCGGAGGATGCAGTGTCTCCATCTTCGTATCTGGATGCAATTAACTCGTTGATCAATCGCTTCACGCGAAGCCTCGTCGCGAGTTGCTTGATGCCCAACTCCCGGAGGTGATCTGTGGTTAGAAAAGGCAATAGAGAGCCATCGACGTTATTCTCAATGAAGGAAGAGCTGACATCCTCTTCGATTCTGGCCAGAAGGTAGTGTGCAACCTGGGCTGGGTCCCAGTTAAGAAAAGACTCCATCAGATTAAATCGCTGGTGAAAAGAGGGAACGCGCAAAGCAAACGTTTGTTGGGGTGGGGAGGTGAAAGAGCGTGATCCTGTAGGAAAAATGTGTTGCTTGCAAGTCGGCCACGATTGGTCTGTGCTGCTTAGAACACCGTGAGCTGGAAATGGCGAGTGTGGTCAAGTGTTGTGCGGCGAGAAACACCCGACCATAAGCCCCCATAGCTTCATGATACATATCGCATGCGCCATGCGCGTGTGCAGATCGTTTGTATTATGAGAAATCGGCTACACAAGGCACCGCAATGGTCGCACGCAAGAAAGAAAGCACAATGCCAAGGCAGACAGGCTAACAACGTGGCGCCACTTCTCAGGGGTCCAAGTGCCTACCTGTACTCTTGCGGGTCTACGGGGCGAAAATCTTGAGCAAGTGGCAGGCTGAAGGTTGTATTGTGCTGGAGTGTTTTGTGTGTGACGGCCAGGGCATCTGTCAAGTCAATGGCGCTCTTCGCTGTGGAGTGCGATTGCCAAGCAGTTGGTCGCGGCCAGTCCCCCGCAAAGGACAAGCTGCGCTGGGCTAGCGAGAGCCATGCGACGCGCGGGGCGCAGATCAGCAACAGCCAGTCCACAAATTACGGCTCGTCACGCCTCCACTTCCTACGCATAACTTTCTTTGCTACGTTGCGCGGCCATAAATATGTGGAAACAGTCTCTCGCACTAGCCGTTTTTGTTTCTCTACTCTACTTCCTTCTTAACGTCATGGCTGAAGAAAAAAACAAAAGCCCTCTTGTGGACCTTGGTGGCAAACAGGTCCCCCTTCTGGATATCAATAAGCCCCATCATGCTGTAATCGGTGGCACGAACAAGCCGGTGCCTGCTTTAGACGATTTCCCGCCCTTGGAGCCCGAGGCAGTCAAGCACGATGAGGCCCGCAAAGAAAAGAAGGATGTCTAGAGCTTATATACGCTGTTTGAATAAAGCCTCTGTTGATTCTGTGTAATTAGTGGTTCGCAATCTAGATTTGGACCAGTGCGGGTCGCTCGGAAATTTACCAAAACACTGGTGCAAGGTGTCTATTGTCATTACGAGCTTCTTTTCAACAGGCCATGTGCTTGTCGCCTTAGCGAGCATCATGGCTGCTTCTCTTGTTTGTAACCCACTACCCTCTACTTCCCTAGCGCGTCCCCTAGGGCGTTCCTGCGACTATGGGGATCCATATCAAACGCGACTTCTGTCTGCACACGGGCAAATGGGCTTCAACAAGCAACTCTGGGCTAGAATCAACTCCTCCATAGACAAACCATGTTTTTGCCGGCAAGGTTGCTCAGATACTCGCTCTATACACTAGTGGCCATAGTGCTGCTGCTGTTCCTCTTGTTGATGGCCAACCAGAAGAGGTACATTCATATTGATGACTATATTCCACCTCATATCATGCCATCGTACTTTCAGCCATCATCAGAGTATTACCTTGTGGACGTCTATTTGGGAAGCTGTAGTATGCTAAACTTAAAATCGCCTACGTGTGGTGTTCCAAAAGCTTCACATGGTGCTTACGGTGATGTTGGTCCGAACGGTGGCTGGCGCAGAATTGAGAAGGACTTGGTCTTGGGATCCCATTGGACTGGCAAGTTCTTTTTGAGTGTGAAACAAATCACCTCCGAATTCTACGAAAGCCATAGAGACAAGGTCATTCTTGATGTTGTTGTCGGAAACCCTGACGAGGATTGTGCCATCAAGGGGAATAAAGACTGTGTGCCAAAAGCCATTTTGACCAAGTTGAACCTTGAACACATATTTGATGACTCCGATTTAGAGAACTTGAAGAAACTTAACAAAGACCAGAGGGCAAAATTAAAAAATGACAAGGTGGAAGAGGCATTGAAAGCAGAGAAATCGAGCAAGATCAAAGCCGAGAACAACGCGTCAGGCCTGGAAGACGATGTGAAACCATCACCTGAACCCGCTCTTACCGACAGTAAACAGTCCGTGCAATCTGCTTTGGCCCGCCGGTCTGTTGAGAAATCACACCTGGACCTCAAGAATTACATGAGAATCCCAAGCTCTGAAGAAATTCAAAAGGCTGGCTGGGTTAAAAAAGATGCAAACATATGGGTCAATATGGGAGAGGCCACAGACGAAGCTGTAAGTGGCATTGACGTTTTATTCGGTGAAGATGCTGAGGATCCAAGGCCCAATTGGACCTTGCTGAAAAACCCTATCAAGAAATTGGGGTTTGTTTCCGATGCACTTCCTAGGCTCACAATCCGGAGAGGGCCGAAGGTTGATTATAAAGCCAAAAAGTATTCGCCTGCATTGAAATTTAATGCTGAAGGAAAATTCAAGGTGTTGCAAGTGGCGGATCTCCATTTTTCGACTGGTTTCGGGAAATGTAGAGATCCATCCCCAGAAAGCTCTGCGAAGGGATGCCAAGCAGACCTCCGCACGCTTAAATTCATTAATAAGGTCTTGGATATTGAAAAGCCAGATTTTGTGGTGATGACGGGTGATCAGATTTTTGTCGAGACGGCGCCTGATCCCGAAACTGCCTTATTCAAAGCAGTTTATCCGTTCGTGAAACGTGGTATTCCATACGCAATCACGATGGGCAACCATGATGATAGTGACAACAGCGTTTTATCAAGAGAGCAGATGATGGAATTGTCTAGCTCCTTGCCATTTCTGGTCGCTTCCCCGGGGCTTGAGAAAGTGGATGGCTTTGGAAATTACAAAGTAATCATTGGAACGCCCAAAGGGGGGAAATATGCTGCAGCATTTTACTTCATGGATAGCCACAGTCGTTCTAAAACCCCGAAAACAAATCCTGGGTATGATTGGTTCAAGGAATCTCAAGTTAGTTGGTTGGGTCTTCAATCAAGCGCGATTCGTGACCAAGCAGGGGAAAAACTTTTGTCCATGGCCTTCTTCCATATTCCTCTCCCAGAGTACAGGAACAAAGGACAGCCAATGATCGGTCATGATCCCGAGGGTGTCACTGCTTCGAACTATCAGTCAGGAATGAGAGAAGCACTCAGTAAAGCTGGAGTTCAAGCTGTATCTTGTGGTCATGATCATGCTAATGACTACTGCTTACTTGATAGCAAAGACAATGACCCATTGTGGCTATGTTATGGTGGCGGAGCTGGAGAGGGGGGTTATGGAGGCTACAACGGTTACATTAGAAGAGTGAGAGTGTTTGATTTTGACTATAATGATCAAAGCATCAAGACGCACAAGAGAGCTGAGAATAACCCGGACCAAGTCTTTGATGAGCAGGATATAGTATTAGAGGGCGAGGTTGTTCAGCATGTTTAAGCGCTACGGTTTTTATGAGTCAAATGGTAATTTTATAGCTTGATTTGGGTTAGGAAATATATTAGTTGAAAGCTCGAAATATAGGAATGATTTTGGATCTATGGGTATTAGCTTACCTTTGCATTTACATCATATTAAGCCTGAGCTCTCGGCGCCATCTTCAGTACAACAATTTACCTCATTCATGATTTTATTTCTGCCTTAGCATCAAACTTCAACGTGAAATCTGACTGACAGCAATTTTTTATCTCACGATTCAGGTGTCACTAAATATTAGAAAATGCAATGTGTGGCATAAATTCCACCCCCGCGCTGCCATTGTTCGAAATCAAGTGCTACACGAATTCTTGGCTCAGACAGACACACGCAGGATGCATACAGCACTCAGAGACGTTAAATACTCCGCCTACTAATTGAGTGTCCAACACAAGTGTTCCCGAAACTTATCTGTTTGACGCTTAACTTCGAAGTTATCATCCAGTTTGTTATTTGAGACATCAGTGGTTCTCTTCGATAATGCCTGAAAATGCAGATTTACTCGAGTGGCTCGGTAAATCAGGATGCCAACAATATCATCAAAAATTTTTGAAAAACAAAATCACACTTGACTTAGTGCCCGAATTAGATACCGAGGCACTTCGGGAGATTGGAGTGGTGAAAGTCGGTGATCGTTTGCGCCTCGAGTTGGCAATTGCCGCCTTCAAAACAGATCTCTTGAAGTCTAGAGTTTCATTAAAAGACATCAAGAAGAACATTCAGTCTAAAATCGCGTTAGATGGCTTTAAAGCAGATATATCAGACTCTCAAGCAGCCACAGGAGTAAGAACCCCTTTGAGGATTGTCACGTTTATTTTACCTGATGGCTCTTTGAAGAAAGTGAATGTTGAAGGTTGCTTCAATGCTGAGCTGATCAAAAAGAAGGCCCTTAAGAAATTGGGCGTTCGCCAGCATGACAATGAATATGATGTTTACGTTCATACATTCATGTCTGGTGAAAGCAAGGTAACTGCTTTATATGATGTCGAATTTGTGACGATTTGCTTCTCTCCAGATAGATCTGAGAAGCACCGCCTTATGCTCACTCCCAAAAATGAGCCGCCAACTCCAACAGCATTAAAACAGTCTCTGATGATATTCCAAAGAACTGCGGTCACTAAGCCATCTACAGCAGAAATGCGGCGTTTCTTCGGACAACGTCCACCCAGCGAATTGATCTCCTCAAATTTGGGCGAGTATTTTCCCACAGCCGAGCTGCATGCCTTAGAGGCCACAATAAGAAATTCTGTTCGCCAAAGCATGAGATTACTGAGAAAGTCAAATTTCATGGGCTCTGTGCTGAACATCCTGTTGGGTAAGCCCTCGTTCGTGTCGGATGATTCTACTAGAAGCTTTTCTCAACAACGCACAATTGGAGATGTCTTGCTACATAATCTGAATATGGTCGACGAAGCTACTTTGCCACTAACCGACGATACTCTGTTTATCAGCAAGTTGCCTACCCCAGGCATGTCTCTGAATTTCAGCGTAAATGATGATTCGTTTCTGGATATTTCGCATAAAAGTCCACAGAGCTACAACAGACTGAGATTTTCTGTCGCTACTCTGCACATATCCTATAACAACAGGCACTCGAGAATAGATGTTCTAAATATTGATTCTGAATCAGAGGAAGAAGATGGGGTTTTGGATAGTTACGATAGAAGCTCCGAGGACGAGGAGCTGGAGTCTAATCAATTTAACAGCAAGAAATGGCTTCAAGGTGCAAGAATAGGCTCTGGAAGCTTTGGCACTGTCTACCTCGGGTTAGATCCATTGAGTGGTGAGTTGATGGCAGTGAAGCAGGTTCCGATTCCCTCGGGGAATACAAAACAAAATGAACAAGCAAGGTCAATGATAACAGCCTTACAAAGAGAGATGACTCTTTTGAAAGAACTAAATCACGAGAATATAGTCCTTTACTATGGCCTGTCATCAGATGAGAACTTCTTAAACATTTTTCTAGAATACGTGCCTGGTGGCTCCGTCCTGCTGATGCTACTGCTGTATGGCCCATTCGAAGAGCCTTTGATCAGAACTTTTACCAGACAGGTCCTTGTTGGTTTAAGCTATTTACATGGTATGGATATTATTCACAGAGACATAAAGGGTGCGAACATTCTCATCGATATCAAAGGAATAGCCAAAATCAGTGATTTTGGTATATCAAAGAAAATTGAGACCGGCGAGGGGGAATACGCAACGAATGAGCAAAAGACTGGATCCGGGAAACAAGCGAAGCGGGCTTCATTGCAGGGACTGGTTTATTGGATGGCCCCTGAGGTTGTGAAGCAAACTGCTTATACGAAAAAAGCCGACATTTGGTCTGTGGGATGTTTGATTGTTGAAATGTTCACCGGAAAGCATCCTTTCCCAAACTTCAGTCAAATGCAAGCTATATTCAAGATTGGTACTCACACGAGGCCAGAAGTGCCCAATTCATGTACTCTTGAAGGGAAAGAGTTCATCCAAAAAACATTTGAATTCGACTATGCAAAGCGCCCTAGTGCTGTGGATCTTTTAACAGAATCATTCTTAACTCCACTCATCATGTCACACAAAGATCAGGGCAAGGAGACTTTGCACACTCATGTGCCTAATGACGGAGTGCTCGAATCAGAGGAAACTGCCACAGTTCAATTAGTGGATTCAAAGACACAAGGACCTATGGAGGCTTGAGCCCTTGATGAAATTATCCGAAATGCAACATAGACATGCTAAATATAAATATGGCTTGGTACATAATAGAATTTGACTCCTCTCATGTACCGATATTTCTCCGATTTACGCGGGGTGCGATAGTCACGAGCTCCTTGTGAGACTATTTTGATCATGGGCTCATAATTCGATCTATGAAATTTTTGGAACAAAACTTCGGATGAATATAAGAGCATAAACATGATGAATCAGGCATAACCCCTGTTTATTTAATTCACAATCACATGTTGCCATGAGATCTCTAGATTTGCAGAACAGAAGTTCTCAGCCGTGCCCCTACTTTTAGAGGTTGTTGTATGCCACCCGAGTAGTTTGCTCACGTGGTGAATCCTGCACGCTCCACATTTTGTAGAATGAAGCACTGATCCGAAAGATATGGCTCAGCTCCTTAGTCTTAGTTTCCTCCTCTCAAATTGAAATCGACCTACGATTGAATTACGGATATACTCATAACTGAACTTGAGAACTTGCTCACTTTAAATTGACCCCAAGAACAAAAATAGGAAAAGGCCCAGAAGGGCTTCTAATTAAACCCGAATCGCCATCAGGACTCAAGATGGATGTCCCCTTCAAAGCAGAGCCTAAGGTGTCTGTCGCAAATCCACTCGACTCTCCCATATTTCTGAGTAGAGGGCGTATACCTCGCTGGACCAAAGATCAAGATGTGTCACTGAAGCTTAACTTTAAAAATGAGATACTAGACCCTCAAGATGAACGGTTCCCTAAGCTTGTAAGAATATATTCGGAAACTGAGAAGAACAATTTCGACGAACTCACTGGACATCGACTTTTTGATGATGACAAACATCGTGCGTCAAGAACTGCCTCCCCGGCAAGAGACTTCGACTCTACGCGTGACCGTGGGCTGAATACCAAGTTATATTCTCGATCTCATGATGACACAATAGACAATGCAGTGGGTGCAGTTCAGGGCCTTGAAGATGAATACATTCCCGGTCTAGACTTTATGGATGTTGTCAAACAATGGAACAGACCCATTTCAGAGGAATCCTCGTTGAATCTGAGAGAGGCTCTGTATCTAGATTTGAATTCTTTGCATGCCAGAGTATCGCCACAGCCAATAGCATTTCGTACACAGGTGTTTCCAAGACAGAACTTTGTCTTGGGTGATCACCCCTCTGAAACCCCTGCGGCGAAGAAGCATAAATTTTCACCGAAAGACCTGGCACCAATAAGCTTCGAAGCAGTGCTTGCAAGCCTTCCTGCAAACTACAACGAATTTCCCTATTCTCAAAGAAAGAAACTCGTCAAGGAAATTTCTGAATCTATTGACTACTCTCAGTTTTCACAATTTGCCAAAAGCATCTCATCTGCTGGTCTGGGCAGTCGTACATTTCGTTCCAATCCGGCATCAATATCCCAAAATGGGAGCTTTATACGACGCTCTAGAAGAAACAGCGCTTCCACAGTCGCTGGAAGATTGTTGGCTTTGTCTCTGTCTGTGGATTTGCGCAAATTGGAGAGGACGCCGAGACCAAATCTGGATGAGAAGGGATCAATGGTGTTGGATCATCAATTAGGTAAAGTTATTGGTTTTGGAGCGTGGGGTATAATCAGGGAATGCACCTCTAAATCTGGCGATATTAAGGCTGTCAAAATCGTCAAGTCAATTAAGGAAACAGAGCGAAGTGGAAAACTCCACAATCCCAAAGTTTTGAAGGTCTTTAAGCAAGAAATTGAGATTTGGAACCAATTACATCATCCACATATCTTGCCTCTTTTGGATAGCATCGAAACTGAGGATGCCATATTCTGCCTCACTAATCGTATCAAAGGAGGGACTTTGTTCGAATTAGTCACTCGCTGGGGCATCTTCAACGAAGGTGTTGATAGTACAAGTGGGCCATTAAATTTTACCTTGGGCGCTCAAAGAAACAGGCTTCAGAGTACGATTGAGTTTGTCAAGCAAATTGTCGATGCACTTGATTACATGCATGAGGAGCTTGGTATAGTGCACGGGGACTTGAAGCTAGAAAATGTGCTTGTGGATGATCTGTGTCCAGAAAATATCACAATGATTTTATGTGATTTCGGTATGTCAAGAAAATTCAGATCGCGTTCCATCCGTAACACATCTCGATCCGGCGAAGACAGTTTCTCATTGAGGTCGAAAAGCCTGTTTGCAACCATCAGACGGCCTTATGAGGGGCCAGAATCTCGCAATACCCGTGCTCTCTTCAATGACGATTGCAAAATTGGAACCTCGTGTATGCTTGGGAGCAAAAACTCGTCACCTATTTTACTCTCGAGAACCAACTCTGGGTCTAGCCTTTCCAATTATCACGAATTTATGACAAAAGATAACAACATAGTGGGACAAGTGGATTCCGATCTACCGCATCTGCACATCGGGCTGTTACCTTATGCATCTCCGGAGCTTTTATCACCGCTGCCACCACCTTTGGGCCCGTCTGCAGATATCTGGGCGTTGGGTGTACTAATTTTTACAATGTTAGTCGGGAAATTGCCCTTCCAGCACTCATACGAGCCACGTTTGCGTGCCAACATCACTGCAGGAAAATTTAACACAAGTGAGCTAAGACAATCAACACTCTCTAAATTCGTTTTGGATACTGAAGATATGACATCTGGATCCTTTAGCGACATGGCACGAAACTCCCAGATTGAGGAACTCAAACAAGAATGGAAAGCCCATGACATCAAAGAATATGAATGGATGAACGCTCTTGTTGTAGGCTGTCTTGAAAAGGATATTACCAAGAGATGGGACTTGTTCTCCGTGGCCGAGTGCTTTCTCAACCATGAGGTAAGGGGCAATTGCTAGTAATTACGATAATGTCTCAAAGTAAATAATAAGAAAATATGTATCTAAATTTATTACGGATGTACTAGAGATAAAATAACTGCGATTTTCCTTAATTGTTCTTACTATTACATTGTTTGAATGCTAGATGCAAATTCCATGCTTTTACGTTTTTCGCAACTATGGTCATCAATATGCAAAATTTATTAGCCCTCCTAACACTTGTTAGTCAGAAAATAATGAAGATAAAAAAAACCTCGAACAAGGAAATATTCACTTGACACATTTGACGAAGAGTAAATATTCCAATACCTAAAGACCAAAGATGATTTATTTACTTGATACAGAGTGAAGCGTTGTAGGCTTTTCTTCGAAGTTCTCTCTGCGACGGGCCGCACACAGTAGGTCCTAAATTTAGCATGCTTGATGCGCACCTGAATAACTTTGGAACACGAAGTCAAGAATCAAACAAACTTTAGACAATGGCATTACCCGAAGGCTACTCAATCAGAGCAGTGAAGGCTTCTGACGTGGAACAATACACCAATGTACTCTCCGTATTGACGACGGTGGGTGAGATCTCCGCCAGCCAGTTCTCTGAACTCGTTCACTATTGGAGCCAGAACAATGATTCATACTCCCCAATTGTCATAGTTGATACAACTGACGCCGTAGTCGCTACTGGAATGTTGCTCATTGAGAGAAAGCTCATACACAGCTGTGGGAAGGTTGGACACATCGAGGATATTGCAGTCAGCAGCGATCACCAGGGCAAGAAGCTTGGATTCCATTTGATCAACCATTTGACAAAGCTTGCAGAGGACGCTGGATGCTACAAAGTAATCTTGGACTGCTCTCCTGAAAATGTTGCATTTTATGAAAAATGTGGCTACAAGAATGCTGGAGTTGAGATGTCTAAGAGATTTGATTAATGTCGTTTATTCACTTAGTGTTTGAATCATATTTTCTCTAATGCCTGGGGTTGTTAGTAAATGAGTCAGAATCAGAAAATCAAATCATACATACTTCAATAGATGTGATGGAGTTTCCTCTAATCACCGTAGTACCCATGGCAAGTTGCCCACCCTTGGAATCGTTTTCTAGGGCATCTGCCACAGTTATATTCATGAAAACATCGTAGCCTCTGAGAGTACCTGTGATATGTTTGGAACCGCTGAGTTGGATAGACACCTTCTTGTCCAAATACTAAATGTTAGTATATCAGTTGTCGTGCTATTAGTCCTCGGGCCAAAGTCAGCTAAACTGGTAAGCAAAGATAGAGTCTACCTGAAGCTGAAAATCAGCACCCGATAGAAACAGCAGCGAAGATTCATCCCGTGAGAATCTTGATGGATACATACGCTTTTTAACTCTGGAGCTGAGACCATTGTGAGTAGATGAGAAGAGTACACTCCGTGAGATTGACTTGGTTCACTTCCGCGCTCTTCTGTTGACAGACTATTACTACCAAAAGCGAGTGCTTGACCTTGAACATTTCAAAAAATAAAGCTATAGTTGGCCACTTAAAAAGGGTTCACTCCCAAATACAAAAAGTATTAATAGATATTTAGATTCTGGCTGGTCATGGAACTCAATCTGCAACTAGAGCATGACGTTGATCATGAATATTCACCTCCACACACTCCTCAAGATGACATGGATACTCTCGTATCTCTCCAAAACAAAAAAGTCCTGCTATTGCAGGAAAGGGATGGTCTTTTATTGAAAAAAACAGAGATAAATCAGTCGATTGAAAGACTTACGGCGACATTAAGCCAGTACAAAGAACAACAACTACAATATGAAACAAAGAAGAAGTTGGAATTCTACCTACATCAGAACACTCAAGACTACAGAGATTTATCTGCAAAGGATGATGGCGCAACGTTCGTCTTAGAAAACCTTGATGTCCTTCCTGCCAGAGACCCTCTGCTTCGTTTGGAATTGATCGGTAAATTGTATCCAGAAATGAGTATCATGGACCAAGACGTGTCGAGCATCTTGAAAAACAATGATCAATTCAATAAGATAACATATACAGTGCAATCTGATGATCTACCTCCTCTCAATATTCAAGTTCTTAGCCGTGAGGAGGCCGTTCAGGAAATTACAATAGCCAATTTTGAAGATGGGCTCCAAATTATGCGGAAGATTAGTCCCACATACTCGCACGCTCTACAGACGGAGTACCTTGTCTCTAATAGAATTGATCTTATAATGTACAGCTACCATTGTTTGGCACAGCTACAGAAAAAAAGAATCAAAGCTCTTAGCGCAATTCTTTCAAAATTTCATACCCTTGTCACACGTCCACAGGGGAATTGGACGCAAGACGTCTCATCTTCCCTTATGTGTTTGGACTATATAGAGTTGAGCTTTGAGAATCAAGAAACCAAAAAGATCTCGCTTATAAGATTGCGTTGGGACCTCATTTTACTGAACGCGAGGACTGGCGACATGGAGTCTCGGCTTGACTTCTCGGTCACGGCCGGTGACACAAAAATGGTTCAGAAAACGAATAATGTCTTCCTTACGCTTGCAACTACCTATGGTGTCGAAAAGGCTTTTAGTATTTTAATGGCAAACTTGTTTGGTTTGAAATAGGCTAAATTCATGAAAGAAATGTTTGGATTTAGCCAAATAAGTATATTACTGTAAATTAAACATATCAAATCCTCTTTAGTGTTAATCCTAAAATCTCGACTATTTGTAGACCATTGATTCCCCTTCGAGATCGAAGCAGATACGCTTGTTCTTTGGATATTGTGCCTTTGTTGTTTCCATTATACGGTCCAATAACTTTTGGATGAGACTGATCTCATAGCTGGTTCGTTCTCCTCCATTATTAAAATCATCCTTTGGAAGAAAATCGATGCCGTACTTATTGATAGTCCCGATATCGATTGGGGAAGAGTCCCCTGGAAGTTTTTCGGTTCCGGAAACAAAGCTCTCTTTTTTGACGTTGTCAGGGCTTCTAAATAGTAATTGTTCCTCGGCACGATCTTTCTCATTGATGCGTGTTGTCATCGATTTCCCGAATTGCTGGTAAAGATAAGCCTCGATTCCTAATGAAAGATCGTTTCGAAGACTCTCCCATTCAATTCCCAAATAACCATTATCAGAATGTCTTTTTTTGTTGAGATTGTCGGCCAAGTCTTTGACAGTTCTTTCTCTCACTTTTTTGAACTCGGGTCTTTGATTTGAAACGGCATTAATTAATTTTGCGTATTTCAGATCAGCCAACTTCATTTTTGGTACCGAGAGTTCACAGTCCCTCGTCAAAGCTGGGACTCTGAATTTTTGGGTACAAGGGGCAAAAGCTTTGGTAATGACGTCAAGATCTCTAATGGGAAAATTAGGATTAGTCCACTTCATGCCAATAAGAGCATCTTTTCGACTGAAATCAACTAATGCACCAACTGATGGGGTAGGCTTTTTTCTCTTAGTTCCACTAACGAATTTTTGGAAGTATGAGGCCCGAGATATGTTATCTGTGGGTTCATTTGAAATTCCGTCAGTATCATCTTTGTGCTCATCTCCAGAAATTGCGTCATCTTCATCAGGCTTCCTGTCTGTCAGTGGCCTGTAGTGGTGATCCAGAGAGAGTTGTTTCCTAATCTTCTGTCTTTCCACTTTGGATTTATTTCCCCTTTTGGGATTAGTGTTGTTCACCTCTTCATTGAGGTGCATCATCCTGGTATGATACATTTTGACAGCATAGTCAACTTCGTAATCTTCATCAATGTCAAATGTTCCCACATCTTCTTTCTTTATAAGCTCAACTGGAGGAATAACATGAGGGTTGAAAGGGTTTTTTTCCAACTCTGGGGCGGTGAAAGAGGTCTCGAGATAAGTGTAGATGAGCCACAAAAATCTCTTAGCTCTGTTTTTTGGATAGATGTTGTCACCGAGGAAGAACTCCATGAATTTGTTTTGTGGACCAGGGGTCGCCTTGATGAATCTGAGTTTCTCCAGAAAAGCATCATAATCCAAGGAGTCATCGTGGTGAAAAGGTATGTTTTGGAAAAATGTGCTCATGAGAAATATGAGCTTTATTACGTTTGTATTCGGCTTTTCTGCTGCAGGGGATCTCAATAAATCCAATAAGGTTTGCAAGTGACCTTGCCCATCACAAACAGCTTTTAAAATTGTCTTAAGACGGGGCGTATCCTGTAAAGGTTTGGTGTGACCATTGCGATCTGCCTGTAGGGATGGTATCAGATGATAAGTTCTAAGGGCAGATCGCATATCAGGAACAAAGTTAACCGTTGTATTCATACGACCAGCGTTGACGAGCAAACAGACTTTACTCACAGAGATTCCCATCTCTTCATCTTTTATGAGGCGTTCTCTTAATACTCTTGAAGACTTCAGCGATTCGGCCAACGTCCTCACGTAAAGTTCCGAAAAAGTAAGTTTGGGATCATTTGCAGCATTCGGGACTTTGCAGTGAGGAAAGTTATTCGTAAAGACCCTTGTTTTATCCTTGAATAGCTCGTCAAGAAAATCATATTGTATGTCTTTTCTCCAGAATGCCTCACCGTCTGCTTTCTTAAGATGTTTAAAGCCTTTTGATACAGAGCGGAAGTCGGGCGGAAGCTGACCGGGACTGCCATGTCCAGGTGGAAACTGGGACGTGTCGCAATCATCCTCATCATCCTCGTCTTCGTCATCATCGTCTTCATCGCTGTCTTCCCGAAATGTCGATTCTGCCCCGGCTTCCGTGGGTGCGACGGGTTGAGAAGGAGCTTTTTTGTCCAATGAGCTTGCCCCTAATAAATTATTGATGGACACTTTATCTTCTGAACTATTGTTTTCGGCGTTGATTTGTCTTGCTGATCCCGAAATCGCCGTATCTATAGTGCGTGTAGTTGCCGAAGGGTTCGGAAGTTGGGTTGGCTGAGATAGATTCGGCACATCTTGGGGCTTTTGACTACCGTTCTCTTGGCGGAGAGGTTCCGATAAGAGGGACCCATCATTTGGAGCTGGAGTGGGTAGCTGCGTGCCTGTACGCGAGGCTTCACTGGAGACGGGATGCAATTTGGGCTTTAAAAGCACATCCGGGCTTTGGTTTATCTGGGCAGATGTCACCTGGCCCGTTGCAGCCAGAGTGGAAGGCAATCCGATTGAGGCCAGTGAAACCAATGGTCTGGACAGCACGTAATTCGAAGACAGCGGAGTTTCGGCATTAGCTTGACCATCTCTGGAAGACTGCTCCGATTCGCCGCTAGTGACTTGCCTCAGGTCAGGGTTGGACGAGTATGTATCGTGTATCGGATCGTAATTCATCGCGGTATCCAATCAGATACTTGAAGAAATATCGGTATTACCAGTGAATGTGTGCCGATTAATTATGGAGCTTTGAACACACAAAAGGCTGATGCAGTAGATTGGCGACCGGGCGTGCTATGTTGGCGTAGTAGTGGGGCGCACAATTGGACTGGCCGCAGAGACTGAGAAAATCTCGAGTGGGTGGGGGTGCGGTGGTGAGCCAAGACGCGATATGGTGCAAGTAATAAAGGCGCCATAGCGAAAAGCATCCGCAGTTGTGCCTAGATGAACATGCCACTTTACAAACGCTTCTGGGGTTAAATATCGTTTGCAACGAGTGCTTATATTCACTTCAAATGCAAGCAGGATCGCTTTATTTTGAAGTCACTTTTTACCTTCCAAGTTAATCCTCGGAATACCTGTGGTATTCGAGTATACGGCGGGCTATGACGAGAACTGTAATGCGAGTTGTAACATGATTTGACGAGTGGGCACTTTCAGGTACATGGTTCATAATGATAGACATGCAACGATTATTATGTGCATTGAGAAGTTTGATTTTTGGCTACTACATGTTGGTCGAGGGCTTTGACAGAAATTACAAGATATCGATTAACGTAGTTTATAGGGTACAGTATACAAAGACTATATGAACCTAAGCATGTATTTGAAATGGAGTGACATCAGTTTTGTTTTGCCATTTAAGACCAAGAGATGGCAGCAGCCTCTTCACCGGCAGCGGTGACACCAGACTCAGCCCAGTCCTCAACGTTGGTCTCAGTGGTCCACTCGGTTTCTGGCTCGGCCTCAACTTCCTCACCATCTTCGGTTGGAGCGCCAACTCTAGCCTCATCAGCAGCGTTTTGCTCAATCTCTTCTGGGTCTCTGTAGAAGTACAAGTCTGGCATGACGGACCATTCGGTCTCTCTGTCAGTGATGGTACCTCTCAATCTCAAGACCTCTCTGGCAACCAACCACCAGATCAAACCGATGGAGTGTTTACCTTTGTTGTTACATGGGATAGCGACATCAACAAATTCAGATGGAGAGTCGACGTCAGACAAAGCGATAACTGGGATGTTGACGTAAGAAGATTCCTTGATGGCTTGAGCGTCAGTTCTTGGGTCAGTGACAACAACCAATCTTGGTTCCTTGAAAGAACGGGTGATGTAGTTAGTGAAGTTACCTGGGGTGAATCTACCGGCAATTGGGGTAGCACCGGTGTGGGCAGCGAACTTCAAGACAGCTCTTTGACCGAAAGTTCTGGAAGAACAGACAGCAACATCAGATGGGTTTGGAATGGCAGCAATAATTCTAGCAGCCAAGACAATCTTCTCCCAGGTCTTGTTGATGTTAATGACGTTAACACCATCTGGTCTGGTCTTGTAAACGTAAGACTTGTTGTGGACCTGAAATTGTTAGTATTTGATGTGTTGAAATTTTCTCTCCTGAATTTTCATCCCATCTACTGGGATTGTGTTTACATCACACAGACATATGGTGTAAGGCGATTATTCCTTCGCTGGTTGGCTCTGAGGCCCATATTGGAAGGTCGCCAAAATTTGACAAATGTTTCGAAACTCCAGGATGGAAGATTTTTAAAAAGAACATACTTGAACGTTCTTGGAACCCAAGTGGACGTTGGCAGCCAACAATAACTTGGCGTCTTCGGCAGTCAAAGCAAAAGATTCTGGCAAGGACATGATTGTTTCTTTTCCGTAGATACTGTCTTCAGAACAACTGATGATGAAAAAGGAATCGAGGAAGAGAATGAAAATTTCTCAATGTGTGCGCAGGATTGGTGGTGCGGGATGCACCGGTGCGCGCACCGGGGTGTGCGGTGCGCCTGTAGGGGGCACTTGGGTGGCCGCACCAAATCACGTGGTTAGGGCTTTTACCCTAGATGGGATGCAGGTTCTGAATTTGCCCTTTTGCAACCTAAATGTACATCTGACTATTGAACCAGCTCGATGTATTCAAGAGAAGTTCTGCGTATTAAAGCAGGAGAATTGACATCGTAGGAACCCTTCTTGCCCTTTTTTGCTTGAAACAATGCATTGTTCTCAGATATCGGGGACACACCGGCGCACGTACACCATGGTTTAGACTTTACTTTGACAGCTTATGAAATGCCACAGAGGTTTGCTTTGAGGCCCCTTTAAAAGTTGCGGAAACAGAAAAGTCTTTTGGTGGCAGTGTCGGTTTTGTGCATCGGATTTGTTTAACTCCAATACCTTGCGGTGATCGCAAGGTAGGTCGAGCAAAAGAAAGACAAAGGCGGAATATTAGAACAAGAGGGCACAATAACGAACATTGAGCACCAATTGCCTAAAGCCGTTCACCTAGACACTCTTGTCAGAAAACGATCAATTTGGTTCGTATATCGATCTATCAGGCCTTTCACCAAACACCCTAAGTGTTGTACCCAATGGGAACGCGGCCAATCCGCACGGCAGCCCAAGCCAGAGCCGCAGCTCGTAGCAAAGCGGCTTATCTCCGCGATAATGTACCATGCGCATTTCGTATGAAGGCCGTGCACATTTGTCAGAGTGCGACAAGCAGGGTGATGTTTGCTTACGAATTCCGCGTAGATCACACTGATTGCCTTCCCCATATAGCCTGTTGTTCCAGATTCAGAAGCCCACAAAACCTGGATACCCGTATTCCAATCAATCTCAACCACTAGTGGCCACCATCTTCCAACTTGTGATAGCAAGGGCGAAAAACACACACTAATACGACATAATTATCATCACGGGGGCGGCAATATCACAACGACGGAATTTAGAGCAAGCAAACCATGTCTGTGCTCGACAACAATCCAAAACCTTCTTACGCATCAATTGACGTTGACGGAGGGGACTATCTAGAACATGCTGCACAGGATCTCTACCTGTCTGTGGTGGAGGATGAAGACCATTTGAGCGAAGGTGCCTCCTGGCTCAAAGATCAGCGAAATAGCCACAAGTCGCTCCATTGGCTTTACAGACCGTCTTGCGTCATGGTGGGCGTATGCATCTTCTTGTTCACATTCGCTTTCTCGTCCGCAGAAAGCTCCAAACAGATGATTCAATTCAAACTTGCCTGCAACACGATTCTGGAAAATTCGAATTTGACGGTCTGTGACCCAAAGGAAACTCAGATTTTGATCCTGAGCTACCAGCAAGCTGTGTCTGTAGCAACAGGTATTGCCACCCTTATCGCTCTGGGAACCGTTGCCTCTCTTTCCGACAAGCACGGAAGAAAGATCTTCATATCTTTGGTCATTGCTTTTCAGATCATCGGAAAAATCTCCCGCTATATTGTAATGTCCCTGAACGATACATTGCAATTTAGTTTACTCATAGCAACAGAAGCGATTGGTAATTTGTTCGGAGGCATGATTGGTATGATGACCCTCACGAACTGCTACATTTCAGACATATCAGATCCAAATCAAAGGCCCTACAATCTAGGTGTGAACATGGCCTTTTTTTTTGTGGGTTTGTCAACTGGTCCAATGGCTGGTAACTTCATGCTCTCCCTTTTTGGGCACAGCCGCAAAAAGTTTGATGACCCCACTGCTCAGTATGGAAGAAATATCAGTTCTGGGGAGTTTGCGCCTTTGAGATTTGAAATGACTGTACTTGTTTTGTTATTTTTGTTCACCGTCTTCATTCTTCCCGAGTCACGGAGCCAGAAGGCCCGTCGGATGTCACGGTCCCTCTCACACTCACTGCTGCAGGCCTCTTTAGCTATGAACGGAAAGCCTTCGAGAAGCTCTGTATATCTTGAAAATCTCAATGTGTTGCGGCCACTCAGGCTTATTTTCTACCCAAAGGACAGTGTTCACTCACTGAGACACGCCAAAATAAAAGAGAACAGAAGAGCAGTTTTTCTTTTGATCATGATGGATTGCTTTGTCACAAGTCTTGCAATGTCCATAGGTGAGGTGCTTATTCTTTATGGCATCTACAAGTTCGGGTGGACTGCTCAAAACATAGGTTATCTCATGACTGTCTCATGTGCATCAAGAGCATTCACCTTGATTGTGATTTCTCCAGTCTTCAATCACAGCATTTTACAGCACTTCCTTGGGTATCCAGTTAACACGAAAAGGCTTGACAGGGTTGATTTTTGGTGCATTTTCACTGCCTACGCTTTTGAAGTGGTTGGAGTACTCTGTATGAGTGTTGCGCCAAATAGCGCCCTCTTCACGAGCTGTTTGGTCTTAACGTCTCTAGGATCTCTTGCAACCCCATCGATCAACTCTGCGGTCGTGAAGTTCTTTCCTGAATCTAAAATTGGCGAAGTCTTTGGTGGCTTAGCACTTGTCAAAAACCTCATGGGCTTAGTAGTCCCTTTTTGCATTTTAGGGATTTACAAGCAATCGATCTCCAAGTGGGATTGGCCACAAATCATTTTCTACATAATAGCACTCATTTTCACTTCCATGTTGGCTATATCTACATACGTGATTAAAATCCTCGAGAGAGCGGAGAAAGATGACACGGACAACATAGCTGTGGCCTGAGAGATGCAACTGGGCATGCAGCAGCTAGATATGTCAATAGGATATGCTTTCTTGGTGAGAAATATGAAGGAAGACTGGATCTTCCGCAGTATATATTTACCATGGTAATCAGAATTCGATATGTTGGAAGTGTGTCTCGTTTCACTTAGTGCAGTATTTGTATTTGGAGGGGAGAACGCGTTCGCGGAAAGCTCACTCAACCTCTGTAATGACAACTACTACACCTCAATGGATGAGGCAGATTTTGCAGAGCAGATCAATCTAAACAAAAACAGAAGATTTGCAGACCTATCAGATACAACTCTAAATTCAGTCGAAGGGCGCCTTTTAATATTTGTTCTCTTTCTGATTCTTTGCATATACATTCTTGTGTGGTCCATAGACTTTTTTGTCATTTGCAGGTATAGCGTACCATCGAACGAAGCACCATCGACCGACAAAAGCCAAATATACGCAGGCAATAATTCCGCTATTGATACAGAAGACGAAGAGTCAATAATCATCGACCTGGAATTCGAATCACCGGCCCGAGAGTCACGCATTACAAGGACCTTTCAACTGTCACCACCTCCAGAGGACGAAACCTTCTTGACATTTGATCGACAGCTGTTCTATCAAAACTTGAACAACAGCTCGCAATACTTGAGACGAGATAGCTTTGTCAATTGAAGATGCTTTACTATGTCTACATTCCGCGGGATATCCGCCAAAGGCTCCGTTTAAAGAAAGGATCCAAGGACTCCACGCCAGGACTGATCCAGATCATAGGCTACCAAATGGAAAGCTCTTTCATAGTATTGGATACTAACATTGCCTGCTCTGAATTAGGCTTTAAAGCCGTGGACCCCGACCTAAGAACAATTGGGCAAATAATCACAAACACTCCTTCCCCAATAAGGCAAGCACAACCTGGGGCCGAGGTTACCACCTTATACCTACGGCTTCATCCCAAAACAAAACTAATGTACGTGGATGACACGCTTTATGCGTCCACAATCAAATTTAGCATCATTTACTTCGCACCACCCAACATAAGGAATCTCGAGTATTTCACAACAGAGCCGATTTTCCTCCAGAGTACTGGCAAAGACAGAAGCGACCGATCCTTGATTGAAGAGATGAGCCGTGTCCATTTGAAATGCGAGTTGGCTCCAACATTGCCTTTATCAATCAGTAGTGATGCAATATTGGACAAGATTAATCAGTGCCAGGGTAAACGTGCTCTTTTGGCCGCAGAGAGAAGAAGATTGGCCAAATCGGCACCAAGACCACAAGCACAACAGCTCAAACAGCTTACATCATCATTGAAGTCCACATTCAAAGCCATTCTAGTCTTTGTGATATCCAAGCTTCTCAATTTACTCACTTCAGTGATTGCTACGCTCAACAGCAGTATCTACGGATTTGTACCAATTCGCCTGTCGTCTTGGTGCAAACAGCTCGACCTTCGATTGCGCCAAATTACATTCATCCCCATTCAATTCATGTGTTATTACGATACAGGGGTCGTCTCCGATGAGCTAAAAAAACAATTGGACTTACCCCTGTTTAATAATAGATTGAACGTGAACAACTCAAACTATATTAATCTATACAACTCAATTTGGCTCATGGTGAACGATGTGATTCTTGGGAAAATATGTTATCACATTATATTGAGAAATAAGGAAAGTGTGCAACATCTTGTCAACAATATCATTTTGAAGTCTATGCTTTTTACAAAACTCGAGAATTTGATAACTTGGGTAGGCCTTCATCACCCTGCAGGCTTCAAGCTCAACAATGATTTAGGAAGATTTTTACAATCCATGTTTATATGGATATCAGAGTGCTGGACAGATCTCTTCGACAACTACCTCAAGTTGATGAATACGGAATCATGGTTGTCATCGGCATTTGGATATTGGTTCTATATTTCTTGTTCTTGTGGGTTTTCTTTTCTTGTTGCAACATGTATTGACTACATGAAGTTTTTCAACCTTCACATTCTTTTCTTTAATATTGCGACAACAAAAATCTACAATAAGCAGATTGAAATGCTAAAATCGCTTATGCAGTTGTTTCGTGGTAAAAAATATAATGTGCTAAGGAACCGTATTGACTTGATAGAAGAGGACGAATTTCAAATAGACCAACTTTTATTGGGCACATTCTGCTGGATGATTTTAATTCATCTTTTACCGACAACATTTGCATTCTATATTCTATTCATCGCTGCCAGAATGTCAGTTTTAACATTTTTGAAATTAGGGGAGAAAATTGTCTTATCATTCAACCTATATCCACTATTCGTCGTGCTTTTGAAGCATAAAAATTCAAAACGTCTTCAAGGCGGAGTCACCTTCACATCCAAAGGTAGCTACAAGTCGACTGACTGGTATTTAATGGAGAATAAAGCATTGTCATTAGACGAGATTTATGGGAATTTCTTCAAGGTTTTCACACAAGAAGGTAAATATGTGCGATTATTTTTGAATTTGCTTGAAGGCAGGGAATTGGAGCTCAAGGATACGTCTATCATGAAATTCAATTACTTGATGTTGCCAGGCAATTATGCTGCGCTAGAGCTGGTTTGGGTAAAAATTAGTTCACAGAAATAACTTGCACATATGAATGAAATGAGAGCATATACAGTAGGAGCACTATCGAATTCGAGCTCAAAGTAGAATTACATCACATTGTCAATGACCAAAATTAACATTTTCATGCAAGAATTAAATACTGATTGACATACAATCAAACCTCGGGACAATTTCATCGATCGAACGTAAATTTTCGAGGAAGGGAGACTTTAAACAAACAATTTAATCTCCTTTATCATTAAGGACTTGCTTCACTGGTTCAGTTTCATTGATATAGAGCTTATGCTCCTGAATGTATCTGATGACCGAGTTGGGCAACAAGTATTGCACCGACATACCTCTTCTAATGAATAACCGAATTTTAGTCGAGGAAATATCATTGTAAATCAACTGCTTGATAACAAGAACATTGCGGCGGTGTTCATACATGATATCGTGACTCAATAAGAAGCTGCGTACATCAGCACCAGTTCTTTCGACAATAAGACAACCATACTTTCCCAAAATATGATGAACATCCTGGTCAGCCCAGACGTCAGGTTCACCCATCGACTCAATTAAGTCACCACCAGCTAGAAGCATTATCTTCACGCCACGTCTTTCACCTGACTTAGTCATGATTCCACCACGCTTGACGTTGATCTCCTCATTAAAATGGTCTAACACAAGGGCAGTTCTAGTGTACTTGGGTTGCAACAGCTCCCAAGAGTCGACCATCAACCAAGAAGAAGTTCTCTCGCACGCTAATTCGCACATACGAACACGATGGTGGGATGGAGCTAACCCTTGTTTCTTGTAGTTGTCGGAGACAGGCGAATAGTAACCGCCGATAACTTCGAAGCGGGTTTGCTCGCTGATCGTATCTAGAGCCATTTCAAACATTCGAAGGTGCAAGTAGGTAATTGGGGAAAAAGATCCACAAGCGACAACGACCAATGGGTGATTGGACTCGTCTATAAGTTTGGTAGCCAATCTGTGTGTTGGGAACTGGTAGTCCTTCAAGTCCTTTGCCTGTCTCTGGATACCATGAGGCATCTCCTCCAAGTCTGCGATTTGGTTCAGTTGCACTTTGATAGTTGGGGGGAGAATCGTCACGGGGGCTGGCGGTGGGGTCACTGTTTCATCTTCGTCACTCAGCGAATTTGTGAGCTCAGTGTGTTTGCGAGGAATCTTCGAGTGGTAAGCTTGGCCCGACTTCTCTGGTTTATTTGATTGAGTCACCGAAGGATGAGGAGTGGGGGCATCGACATTTTCACCCAAGTCAGCCAAAACAAGTGGCTCGATGGGAATGTTTACCGGTATTTTCGAAGAATGAGCAGGAGGAACCAAGTCCTGATTCCTTGAGGGTGGTGTGAAATTGGGGTCGTTGGTGGGGTCCATACTAAAGGGCGAAGATGGAACTTGGGACGGTAGAGTTGGGGCGGGGCACTGTTTTTATAATCCTTCTGCCTTGGAGGGGTCGAGTCCTAACTCCGAGGTGGCTCTTGATCCGAAACACTGGGGAAAGTATTTTCTCGCGCCTCACCGGATAACAGCCACCAGCAACAATAGTCATATTACATAATTCCTGTATAAAAACCGATAAACGCACAAGACTTTACAGCTATGATACCAACAATACAATCTGAGACCAGATGCGAGGATATTCGAGGCAAAGAAAAGCGAGATAATTGATCGATAGGATTCAGTGGAAGGAAAGAATCGAAAATGACTCCAAAAGAATAGAATCTAAAAAAAAATGATCGTCACAGACAGGATTCGAACCTGCGCACGCAATGCGCAACACCTGAGCTGCTGTAATAGCAGGGTGTCGCCTTAACCACTCGGCCACTGTGACTGTATACGAAAAATGTGAAAATCATTTGTACATCAAACGGAATGGACTATTTACGGATCATATTGTTCAGGATAGACACAGATAAAATATATTTCACTTGTATCCTTAGTATTAAAGGTTTGACTTGAAGATGCTTTTCTGGAATTATCTTCTGTCGAGCGAACTTTCATCCTTATATAGCCCAAGTTCGGTCATAGTGGTTTACCTGTTGTCCGGATTGAACCTCGAACTTCCCATAGATCTTCGCGTACACAATCCTCGTGTACTTTCAGTTAGGTTGCACGGTAACAATGTGTAGCCTTTTCATTCCCCGGAAGTATATCTGGAAAAAAAATAGGAAGCTGTATATTGCAGCATTATCTGCACCTGTGACACAATGCGTTTTGAGCAATTAAAAAAAAAAATGTGATCCAAAATAATGAGGAGATAAATGGACCCCAAGCTTTGTTATAAGCCATGATTGTACTGCAGCACCCGTACTTCAAAGAAAGTAGTGCGGCTTCTCTGATATGAGACACACGACGCTTTTAAGGAGCAGAAAACTAGCATTTGTCAAGGGAGTATGGATTTAAATTCTGGGATAGGAGAGTACTGAACAAACCGAAGGCCGAAATGACAAGCCTTTTGTCGACGCATCGTGTGATCATAATGACTCGAACAATCAGACCGGATTAGTCAATTAGTGCAAATTAACTGCGCGAGGCCAAAATTTTGTGAACAGTCTTGAGAATAGCCGATTAATTAAATTCCACGGAGTCAGAAGAAAAATTTAAAGTCCAAAATTATCAAATCAAAATAATTCACTTATGTATGAAATCAGGTTTTACAGAATGTCGGGCACAAAACCCTGTCAGACCAAATTAGACTTGACGGACTTAAAGTCCGAGCACATACTCCCTGCATACATCAACGCTCGTGAATTAGGATCAGCAAAGACTTGAGTCTTGTCTCGAAGTGAGCTTTCTCTTATTAGATTAACTCTCAGTTGTTGGGGCGCAATAAGAACCAATAAAGCACCTTAACCTTGGGTGTGGGCATTAATTTTTGAGTACTCATGTGGCCAGTTACCCTGAAGCGTCTTTCAGATTCTTCAGTAATTCGCATTCCGCAGCCAGCCAAGCCCAACTCCAACAGAGTAGTAACGACCAAGCCAACGCATTACCTACAGAGCTCTTCGCGCCTAAATTGACACTTCTCGACTACTTTAACAGCCAGGTACACAGTCACTGAGCAGCAGCAGCTATAGACTAGCGATCTCGATCTGGAGCTATTTTCCGTCCAAATTCCTGCGAGAAGCGAAGGAAGAGTCAGAGTGAAAGCCAAGAAGGAGGACCTTTGTAGGCTTTTAATTCCCCTTTGTATGGAATCTCTGATACGGTACCACGAATACTGTCTGCAGAGCCAGTTTTGTCGAAGTATTCAAATTGATATGAGAGCCTGAGTGGAGTTTAATTCTGGCGAAAAATTTGATGTTTTTTTTTAAATGGCGGCCAGAGAATGGATGAAGTAGTGAAGCCAGATAGTCTCTAAAACCAAACATATCAAGCCACAACATTCTCAAAAGCAACAAAGCCTGTGTGGCGTAATGGTTAGCGCATTTGACTTCTAATCAAAAGATTCCGGGTTCGAGTCCCGGCATGGGTTCTTTTTTTTTCTTTTTTCAAATTTAGATTAGTGGTAATCAGACACTGCTCAACTTACTGATACATATATCACTGAATTATAGCTAAGAGAAAATACGGGTGTAGTACAATTCAAACAGTATCGAAAAATATTTTCCATACAATGTAATTCTAGGCGAGAACCCGGGTGTACCGTCGCCTGAGGTTTCCCTTTCAACGCCGGTGCTCATCCCGCGGCCAATCCGACATTGCTCATGCGCCTAATTTTGGGCTTCCCCCCCCCGGAGTTTACATCGCCTTTCACGGCCTGAGATACAATGACCGAGCAGGCCCATGCGAATTAAAAAGAGCCAAGTAGCTTCCTTGTATAGTCCCCATTTACCCGTGACATCTACTAAGTGGAATTTAGTAGTAGAAGTGGCGGCTTCGTGGGAATGAATTCCTTGGGTGACTCAAAACTTCGGGGCGAGCTCGGACTTGAGTCATCCACTGCAGGTCTCCTCCCGTTCCTAGATAATCCGATGCCATCAAAAAAGAGAGGGGAATACGTCTCGGTTGAAAGGAAGACGTGTATAGAAGCGCACGTCCCCGCCATTTTTTGGGTCTCATTCTCCTCATCGCGCCCGAGATTCCCCGACTCGCTTGCGTCGGACCGCATTTGTCGGAAGACTGTTTTGCCGTTCGTTTCAGCTAGTTTTCGATAAGGTGCTCTACTATGGTATTAGGGGTCCCAGGACAGCAGGCAACGCATGGGCGGGTGCCTGCTGGTGGGCGTTACCGCCACATTTGGGTTGAAACGGTTGTCGACCACGGTAATTTTTGCCGATGCATGCACGACAATTTCTTGGGTCACCCGTGAACACCCGTTAAAACCGCCTGTCGGATTAACAGTCTGCGAGAAAATCCTGCACACAGAGCATAAATCGAAGGGCAAGTCACCCGAGGCTGAATTCTGTGGCCCGAGTGGCGCGACATTGAGCCACCGGGCGCCTGTTGTCGCGCTTCGGAGTACTTTCAGAAGGCTTTTCTACGGGTAATACTGCACACAGGGGCGTCTGGCCACTGGTACCCCAGACGCATGTTCTGACTTCGGACATGATGCAAAAGACTCTATCGGAGGAACTCCGTATAAATGCTGGGCCGCGTCCGGGGCCACATATTCTCCGAATTTTCCCAACCTCCGTCATTTCTTATTTCCTCCGTTTCTTTTAATTCATATTGCCACCACTCGCTACAGTACTATCATCATGTTGGCCAGCGACTTGCTCTCATATTCCATTATGCTGAACGGCGAAAAAGCCGTCAGCCATTTTAATCCACATTACGGCAGATTTACTGCGCCAAAAAACGAAAACTGGACTCCTTTGCCACCCATCACGAATTTTAACCTCACCGAGAACAACTTGAAGCTGTTCAACATTTCTCTCCAAAAGCCCGTCAACTGCAACACGCCCTCCTTGACGTCACTGTCGCTGGTTCTGGAGCTGCCTTTGTCGTCTCCCCAGCCATACCGTCAGAACCTATACGAGAACCCCGCAGCAGACTCCCATGTGGCCGCAAACAACCAAACGACCTATGAGACGCGCTCCACCAGCCCCATCCACCGCAAGCGGAGACAAAGGTTGGGCCCATCCTGCGACAAGTGCCGCTCACGGAAAGTGAAGTGCAACGCCGAGGTTGTGTTGTTGAGCCGCCACTTTGAGAGTGAAAGTTTAGCCACCACATCGCTGGACTCCGATATTATTGACGAGTATTTGAGTTTGAATGGCGAGGACAAGATAAAGCTATTTACCGGGACACCCGTTCTACTCGAGCTGGGGTGGAACTTGATTCTCTCCAACCAGAAACTTATCAAGTTCAAGCCTTGCACTTCGTGCGCCGGCAAAGAATTGTCCTGTGTCTTTTCCAAAGGCTTCACAAAGGAGGACATCCTCCAGACCAAGCGCAGCGGCCCCGCCGAAGGGATCATCACACCATCTGTTGGTTTGCAAAAGGCCTCAGTGAGCCACAAGGTGGTCAAGAAACTGCATGACACACCGGGATCCGGCAGTGGCTCTTCACCCAAAGCAGGCTTGAGGAAAAGCTCGTGCAACGCATGCCGCAAGAGAAAGGTGAAGTGTGTTTCTGACGACCGTACGCTCCAGTGTGTCGGGTGCACTAAAAAAGACATTGTCTGCTCGTTCATGGACTGTTGAGCACCCATGTCTCTCACCAACTTCATTTCGTTCTTAATTTATTTCGGGTTTAATTAGGTCTAGGATTACAATAATGCATACATACAAATTCTGCCATTCATTACATAAGTCTATTTGAAAAAGGTGTAGGGTTTACCTCGCGTGACGCTAAGCGTGCAGGGCCTTTAGAGGCGTGAGAATGCGGTTGTTGCAGGCGGCAGGCCTCAAGCATGTAGTGCCCCGTACATCTTGCCTGTTTTTCTTGCGACAGCTCTGAGCACGACTCTGTCATAGTGCAGATCGAAAAGCCAAGTTTCTTTCGGACGCTTGACTGGCTGGGGTTTCTGCAGAAGATGGTGACTGAGGCCTGGGCTCGCATTTGGTGTGCGCGGAAATGTCGCCTGGAACTGACGGAATAGAATATACGATTCGGCGCATGGAAGACACCCCGGGCTGACGGTGGAGGTTAGATCAATGGCCAGATAGTAGGATGTGAAGAAGTGTATGTTTTTTTTACTGGTGGAAGCGAAGACTTGCCCGAAAACAAAATGTTCAGACAATAGGTGCAATCGACCGCACGGCGGCTGCTTACGGGTAACTGTCTACGCAGGCATCAGTCTAGATGATGGACTGGGAATGTGAACGGTATCTGTAATTTACTGAGTGTGAGCCGCTCAACTCTCGCTCCTACAGCACCAGATATCATGAGTGAAAAAGCAGCGCTGAGTCACTCTCCAGTCAAGGACCCAGAGCAGAAGGCCCGTAGCTCAGGCCATCTCGTGCAAGTGGCCCGGCCCTGGAACGAAAGGCGCGCGATAAACGCTATTTAGAGAACCGATCATCACACACTTCCAAATCGGGCGTTTGGTAAACACACATTCTCACAAATCTAAACCTAGCATCATCAAGGAACAGACCGTACGCATATATCGATCGACTCCTAGATCCATCTACGTTTGCCTTGATCCGGCACAATCAGACTGCGCTGCCCTGCACTGCCGTAACCTTTCCCTTTTCCAGGCTTCAGTCAACATCTAGCGCCTCTTCCCACTACCAAGGAAGCACCAGATCACTGGGTCACCCACTAAGCGCAAGCTGCTGCCATCATCTGGGGCTCACACCATCCCTGCTCAAGCTGCAGCCCATAGTACCTTTGTCGAGACCGGCCTTGATCGTCTCTTGATTGAGCATCCCTCCCCCACAAAAAACCACATCCCACGCCACCAATGGATGAGAGCTTCTCGTCGGTTCTTAACACGCCGATCAAGAAAATTAAGGAGCTCAGTCTCCATAGCCCGGGCCAGAATAGGCCTGCCGCATTATACCCGGAGCTTAATGATTTGAACGTGCTCCGAAATCCTATCAACGAAAGCATGATAGAAAAGGGCTACTCCCAGACCTTGAGCTCAGCCGTCTTGAAAGAGTTGGACACGCGTGCAAACGAAATCTCCAACCAGATAGCGTTTGCGCCAGCACCCGAGAGGGTCGGAACCGTGCGGAACAAGCGATACTCGGGCTCCCATCGACCACTTTTCAAGAAAATGGAAAGTATATCCTCCCACTACGCTGCCTCCAGACAGGCTGAACAGCGACAAGCAAAGAACCGCTCGGACCCCCACTCCAGCGCCACAAAGAAAAGACGCACCCTCAACGGGCCCGAGGAGATCTTTGCAGCATTAAACTCCAACTCTTCTCCTTTAAGGCATCGCGAAAACAAGAACTCGGCAAATGGAGCCCAAGACAGCAATCGAGTGAAGCCGAATGCATCGCAGGTCAACCCATTTTGCAGGCCGGTCCCCTCCCTTCAAGCGAACACCAAGCCCCTGTCGATAGACCTTTCTTCGTCGCCTGTCAGATCGCCACTACTAGACTCTTCCGTTCCAAAGTTCAATCGCATATCGCCATCAAAAGGCTCCATGAATCTCAACCAACTTCTACTGGACGATTCCAGCAGTGATTTCGTCAAACCTAAGGGTCCGGTCAGAATAAGGCAAACTTCCCTTCAAATGGCTGGGGTTAAACCTAGCGGGTCAACCCAATGTCTATCGAAGAGCCCATCAAACTCCAGTTTGCGGAAAAAGACCTCTCAGTCAAGCCTAAACGATGCGAGCTCAACTTATTCGTGGAACAACAAGCCGTCTACACTCGGTACACGGAATACTCTGGTTTCGTCCACGTTGCAAAAGAAACCGTCCATTCCTAGTCTTCAGAAAAAGCCATCTTTTTCGACCCTTGAGAAGAAAACCTCCCAGAAGAACTTGAATAGCAATTTCCTGAAGTCACAGTCCCAAGCATCAGGCATGAGTGTTCGAACGAGTCATAGGAAACCGCTGAGCGCGTCACCGCTGGAGGATATCCCTCGTTCATTGTCTCGGCGTTTTGAGAACTCTCATTCCTCTCAAGCATCCGATAGTGATGGTTGCAATACCACATCTAATATGAGCATGTGCTCGTCCCGTGGCACAAGTGCAGCATCTAGCGACACGTCTGTTGACGAGTTTAAATATCAGCAATGCGGCTCTAAAACAACTGTGCCAAAACCCTTTTCCCTTTACAGCAAACCTACAATATCATCGAGCCAGAAAAGTTTTGATCCGCAAACCACTTTGCACACCTCCACAAGTCAAAAGTCTCTTTCCCTGCTGGCAAGTCAAAGAAGCTTAAATCGTTTCCAAAGGTTTAAAACTAGGTTTTCTTAGTGGTGTGACAGGTTATATAGTTATATTCACAAAGCAAGCATTTGTGAGCATAGTTCGTAGATTTGACAGGACGACCAGGAACTTTATGGGCTACACCGCAACCGCACAACGCTAAGACCGTAAATTGCAGCACACACCCGTGCATATCATGTCGCGACCACGATTACCCAAAGGTAGCCCCAGCCGCATTAACTACTACACCCTAAACACCATGCCTGTTGAAGAATTTGATACCAAGGTCGTCTTGACCCACCCAGAGAACCCCCAGACATCGGCTGAGATCTTGAAGTTCGGTGCTACCGTCTTCTCGTGGAAGGTTGAAAACAAGGAGAGATTGTGGCTCTCAGAGGGTGCCAAATTGGATGGAAGCAAGGCTGTCAGAGGAGGTATCCCCCTTGTTTTCCCAGTATTCGGCAAGGAGAAGGACGAGACTCATGCTACACACCCATTGCCACAACACGGCTTCGCCAGAAACTCCAATTGGGAGTTTCTTGGGCAAGTTTCAGAAAGCCCAGTGTCGGTTCAATTTGGCTTGGGCCCAGAGAACGTTGAGCCTGAAATGTACAAATTGTGGGGCAACGGGAAATACGATTTCACTCTTATCTTGACCGTCACCTTGGAGAAGGAGGGCTTGACCACCCAGATTGAGGTTGAAAACACCGGCAAAGAGGCCTTCGAATTCAACTGGTTGTTCCACACTTACTACAGAACAGAAGATGTCACGGACACTCTCGTGACAAACTTGGTGGATGCTGAGTGCTACGACCAGCTCTTGGCCACAACTTACAAAGAGAAGTCGCCAATGCTCTCATTCCACGAGGAGTTCGACCGTATTTACAAGAACGTCGAGGAGCACAAGAATGTGCAGCTCGTCGACAAGGGAAAAGTGTTGATGACATTGAGGAGAAAGAACTTGCCGGATGCAGTTGTCTGGAACCCGTGGATCGAGAAGTCCAACGGAATGGGCGACTTCCAGCCGAAGTCCGGTTACATGAACATGGTGTGTGTCGAGCCAGGTCACGTAGCTGACTACATCAAGTTGGAGAAGCACGATAGATGGATCGCCTCCCAGGCTATGACTGTTGGCGGAGAAATCACCGTCCAATCCAACATCTACGCCTAAGGCAGCAGCTCCGGCGTGGTCAGTGCCAATCCTTCTTTTACGATTGCATCTGTGTCACGGAAGCGCTAATTATTACAATGAACGAACACAAGTAAAACATATATGACACCTCGTCCGTACCCCGGAAGCATGCCTAGTCACTCCCAGGCCTCACTTCCCCTGCTTTCAATCGGATGCGCGGACATCACTTGGAACCGGCCGCTTCGCGTACATGCCTAGTGATCGCGGGTGCGCTTTTTTCTGCATCCTTTCTTTTTCTCAGACCAAAAAGAAGACTTCCTGCCAACCCCATACAGCATTTTCTTTTGCGTGTGTCTGCCTACTCCAGACTAACACTGTCTCTTCAGTACCCTTGTATCACAATGTCGTTCATTCTCCGGTCGGCGCCGGTCCAGAAAGCATATCAGCTTTTCTACTATCACTTCCTCAGCGAGAAAGAGCCCGGTGTGACCTTGGCTGATCTTGATTTCGATTTGGACATAAACAAGACCATCAACAAGCTCCGGCGTCATCAGTGGAAGACGCTCGACATCACTCACTACGGGTTCTTGCTGTCTATCATATTTTTTGTGTTCATCATCTTCCCTGCCTCGTTCTTGATCAAGATCCCGATTCTAGCTGCATTCATCACCTGCTTTCTCATCCCGTTGACCTCTGCATTTTTCCTCCATGCATTGCCGATCTTCACCTGGTTGGCTCTTTTCTTTTCGGCCTCGAAAATTCCTTACTCCTGGAAACCCGCCATCTCTGTCAAATTCCTTCCTGCCATGGAAACCATCATGTACGGCGATAATTTGTCCAATGTCTTGGCAGAGACCAACAACTCCTTTTTGGACGTGCTTGCTTGGTTGCCTTATGGTATCATCCACTTTGCCTCGCCTTTCGTGGTGGCTTTGTTCATTTTCTTGTTTGCGCCTCCAACCTCTTTGAGATCTTTTGGTTTCGCATTCGGCTACATGAACTTGACGGGTGTCTTGATCCAGCTTCTTTTCCCTTCGGCCGCCCCATGGTATAAAAACATTTACGGTTTGCAACCCGCCAACTACTCGATGAATGGCTCTCCTGGTGGTTTGGGAAGAATTGACGAATTGTTTGGTGTTGATATGTTCACTACAACTTTCCAGAACTCTCCTCTTGTCTTTGGTGCTTTCCCATCATTACACTCGGGTTGCGCGGTCATGGATGTCTTGTTTTTGTGCTGGTTGTTTCCTAGATTTACTGCCGTATGGTGGTTCTATGCCTCTCTTTTGTGGTGGAGTACCATGTATTTGACCCATCACTATTTCATCGACTTGATCTTTGGTGCATGTTTGTCTTTGACTGTTTTCACCTATGTGAAATACACCAGATTACCCATTGTCGACCCCAAAAAGTACTGCCGTTGGTCTTACACAGAAATCAACCGTATTGATGTTCAAAAGAGCGATCCATTGACCTCTTACATCCCATTGCATGACGATTTAGAAGAAGGTCATGAGCTCGAGTCATTCAGTCACCCCTCTTCTGAGCAAAGGTCCAGGCAAAACTCATACAATACTGCCACTGTCAATCAGTCAATTACCTCCAGAAATCATTCCCAGGTTAGCTTGGATTTTGTTGAACTGACGAGCAACCACACTTTGCTGGAGGGTGAGACTGAATTCAGCAACTCGGATTCTATCTTCGACGGCAGAAGAACTGAAGAAGAGGTTCAGATAAGTGTCAATACCTCTAACACTTCTTTAAATGAGATTGACGCCCCAACTCCTCTGAGCTTTAAGAATACTCTAGCTGTCCCAAAGGGAATAGTACCACGTTAAAAGCAATTTTCACTGTCTTTTAACCATGATGATCAACGAAACCAAAATATCCTCGAGGCCTTCAAATTCTGTGCTCGAAAAAGCGGATTAGAGCTTGAATTACCAAAAACAAGTTGCCCTCGAATGACATCAGGAAAATGTATTCAACTTCCACGGCTGTTCTCTGGTCAAAGAATGAGCCGTTATTAATTGACCTTATACTTCGTCCTTTAGAAACTGAAAAGTAATCAGAAAGAAAAAAAAAAAAATACTACAGTAGAATCAAAATTAACCAACGTAACCTTCACTATATACAATGAACTTCTAAGCGCCCGACAATCCTGGGGCATTGACTCGACAATATCACTCAAGTTTTGGAAAAGACCCTCTTAAAGGTAGTACCGACATCCAACTTTTTGTTCATGTCATTCTTGATGATTGTGGATCTCAATATTCTCGGATCTCTTCGTAAAGTTCTCAAGAGTTCTTGTTGGACGGCAGAAGAGGAGTCGAAACCCATTATGAAGTGGTAGCCTTGGAAGTGTCTTTCTTGATCTTTAGAGATGATCTTAGGAAGTGCTCTTGGGCCCAAGCTTGTGATCAGTCTGACAACACCTCTGTTATTCAAGATTAATTTTCCCACGGTGGTGGCGATCTTGGCTGCCTCCTTGTTCACGTGAAGTGGGTCTTGGATACGTGCTATGGCAAAGATTTCGTAGAACATTGTGGTGCTAGAAGATCGATGGTAATCTGACCTCACTAACGTGATACCGAGAAATTTTGTTGCGTGCGAGACTCAACAGAGATGTCTCCGCGGCCATGCGCGGGTTTACCCACTGGCCTTGAGAATGGGGTAGAACTGAGCTTTTAGGGGCCTTTGGAATAAGGGGCTTTTCTAGTGATATTGGTATGAGTTAGAAGAAGAAGAGAGTAGTGAAACCAAGAGTAGGCCACCAGAGAAATCCAATGAACCCAGTCCGCAGGAGCCATCAGCGCTTTTCTAGCAGCCAATTGTCAAAAACAGTCTCTTTGAAGCTAAACCTAGTTAGACAATCCAGCCAAAAGGTTGGAGCGCTCCCAGGATATTTTGGGATCTAAATGCGCTAAGTTTTTTGGTCAAAGTCTTCATGTGCCTTTTGGACTTTGATTATCGTTCCATAATGAACGCCTAGTTGGTCCCAGGCGCAAGGCATCTAGACTCGCGCGTTATCCAAAGGAACGCTGTATCTCTTAAATTCGAGCAAAAGCCAGATCGCGTCGCGTCTGCAACCCCTCGACTTCATTTCTTCCACAATGTCAAGCACAAGGCCAGACTTGAAATTCTCTGATACTGTCGATGAGCGGCTGTTCTACAGGAGATTCTCGAATCTCCCCGCCAAGGAGAACAAACTGATTGTCCGCTTGGTGGACCACAAAGACTATTTTTCTGCGCTAGGCGAGGACGCGGAGTTGATCGCTGAAGCCATATATAAAACACAACTGGTCATTAAAGTTTCCAATTCGGTCAAGTATGTGACAATATCACCTCAGGTGTTTTCCTCTGTGTTGAAACATTGTCTCGTATTGAACTCTTACAAAGTCGAGGTATACAACAAGCTGTTTTCCCTCTTGACTAGCGCCACACCAGGAAACTTGGAGGGCTTGGCTCAAGAATACGGAATTGATTTGGAGGCCATGCTCAACGATGGCTCTGTGCCAAAGGTGGCCGCCATCAAGTTTTCCTCTACCATGACGTCCAAGAAAGTCGGTGTTTGTCTAGTTGACTTGCTGAACAAGGTAATTCAACTCTCGGAATTCGACGACAACGACTTGTTTTCCAATTTGGAGCTGTTGCTTTTGCAGGTGAGCGTGAAAGAAGTTATTCTTCCCTCGAACTACAATGTTGAGGACAAAACCTCACCAGACACCTATAAGCTTTTCCAGCTCTTGAACAAGATTGGAGGCTTGGTTGTGGGAACTGTAAAACTGTCTCACTTCTCGACCAAAGACATCGAACAAGATTTGAACAAGATTGTCTCTTCGAATACTATTAGTACGGAGTCTGACAATAACATAGAGCTTATCCTAGCTTCCAAAGGTATCAGTTCGAGTGACGATACTCTTTCTCTTTCATGTTGCAGTGCTCTTGTACAATACCTTGACTTGTTGGCCGATGACTCCACAACTTTTGCCATGGAGAAGTACCTGGTTTCTAATTATATGAAAATTGACTCCTCCACTATGAAGGCTCTTAACATTTTCCCCTCTCTGCAAAGCAACCAATTGGCTGGTGTTAAAAGCACATCGATTTCCTCCATTTTCGAGCTATTGAACAAGTGTAAGACTTCCGCAGGTACCAGATTGCTCTCACAATGGCTCAAACAGCCTCTCACAGATAAGCAGGCTATCTCAGATCGCCACGCATTAGTGGAGCACTTCATATCAGATACCAACTTGAGAGTTTTCATCTCTCAGGAATGGCTTTCGCAGGTTCCCGACGTAAAAAGGCTAATGAAAAAGATCTCTTTAGGGATCAAGAAGACTACAGGACTGGAAAACAAGAAGTTGGAGGACGTCGTGAGACTATACCAACTTGTAAAGAGCTTACCCAGCTTGAACGAGATGCTCCAAATGTCTTTGGATGACGCCATGGATGATAGAATCAAGAATTTGATTAGACGCGAGTGGATTGATCCAATTTCCAAAAACCTTCAGCCTTTGCTCAAATTCAAGGAACTAGTTGAAACCACAATCGACCTTCTGCCATTAGACTCGGCCTCTGCCCATACTCTATTACACACAGATTTTAACATCAAACCTGAATTCGACGAGTCGCTTATTTCTATCAACGAAAACTTGGAGGCCACTTCACACAGGATCAAAAAGATCCACGAAGAGGTTGCAGACGACTTGAACATCGACATGGAAAAGAAGTTAAAGCTAGAATTACATCAGCAACATGGATGGTGTTTCAGAGTGACCAGAATTGATTCGAACATACTCAGAAATACCGGGGATAGATACATTGAGTTGCAAACCGTGAAATCTGGTGTGTTCTTCACAACTAAAGCATTGAGGACACTCTCCAAGAATTATTCTGACTACTCAGATGAATACAACAGCAAACAAAAGGAATTGATTAAAGAAATTTTGTCGATCAGTATTACATATCAGTCGGTATTCTTGCGTTTATCATTGGCTCTTAGCAGTTTAGATGTCATTTCTTCCTTCGCTAATGTCGCTATATTTGCTCCTACACCATTTGTCAAGCCACAAATTCACGGATTGGCCAGCACTTTGGAATCCGAAGAGTTTCAAAAGAGGCGTTTGCACCTCAAGAGCGCTCGCCACCCAATTTTGGAGGTACAAGAGGACATAAGCTTCATCGCAAATGACGTCAAGCTTGCTAACCATGAAGGGAGTCCTTTTGCTATAATCACCGGTCCAAATATGGGAGGTAAATCAACATATATTAGACAGGTTGGTGTAATTGCTCTCATGAATCAAGTGGGCAGCTTCATCCCTGTTCTGAACGAAGATAGCACTCCAGAGATTCCTATATTTGATGCAATACTCTCACGTGTGGGAGCTGGCGATTCACAGTTGAAAGGATTATCTACATTTATGATTGAAATGCTAGAAACTTCATCAATTTTGGCAGCAGCAAGCCATAATTCACTTATCATTATCGATGAGCTTGGAAGAGGAACCAGTACCTATGATGGATTTGGCCTTGCGTGGTCAATCAGCGAACACTTGATTACTCAGAAAAATTGTTTCACTTTATTTGCAACCCACTTTCACGAGCTCACGAAATTGGCAGAAAAACACAAGGGCAAGGTCGAAAATTTGAATGTGATCGCCCATATCGAAAAGAACGAAGAAAGTTCCGAGAAAGATGATGACATTACACTCATGTATCGCGTCGAGCCAGGAATTTCCGACAAATCCTTCGGTATCCACGTTGCAGAGCTTGTCAAGTTTCCATCGAAGATCATTAATATGGCGAAACGCAAAGCTTCAGAATTGCAAAGTATCAATTCAGAGGCGGGGATTGACCCCTTCGTGAGTAACAAAAGAACAAAATGCTCAAGTGACGAATTGAAGACTGGTATGGTGAACTTGAAGAAACTTCTTAGCCAGTGGAAGAGCCAATGTGTTGATGCGGACGGAAACTGTAAAGTCGGGTCAGCAGACGCAAAGAAATACTTGAAAGAAGTGATCGAAAAACTGGAAGAAGCAAAGAATGACACCTTTATAAAGGAAATAATGGCATCGTTATAAAAATATGACATTGATTTACAAAACTAAGAGATGGCTCTATGCTAGAAAAGTATCGTTAAGAAATTAGTCTCTTTTTTTGGATCCTGACGAGAACTGTTCGAGTCCCTTCGCATCCTTCAAAACGACTACGGGTAGCAGGTAATGCCACTCGAGCACATAAAACACTTCAGTACCTTGCAACCAGCATCTCAAGTACTCCAAGTAGATCAAGTAAAAGTAGACGCCGGTTCCCGTGAACAAGTGCCACCAGCCATGGCCCTCCAACAAAAATCCATAGGGCATGCCCCAAGAGCGTCTGGTTCTCCGAGCGAGGTCGCAGAAATGAATATCCATGTTCCAAAGAAAGTAGCCGAGTAGAAAAATCAGAATGCCAAACGTCATTATGATGTTGAGCTGTCTCGCAGACTTGGCGTCCCGAACGTAGCGGCGGGTCAAGTAGACGGAGCGGAAGATGATAGCCGCATTCAACACAGCATAAGCGGCCTGGTGGATAGTTGGATCTTTGTAAGACAAATAGATCCAGGTCAACAAGTTGGCCGCGGAAAATATAGAGAAGCCAACAATCATTGAGCCTTCAGAGCCCTTGAACTCGGAAAACACACTCCAGAACGGAATGCATGTGGCATAGATCATGGGCAATTCATCCAAAAGCTGGAACTCGTACCGAAGGGTCATGTGGAAGAGCCAGGAACCAACACCCACTAGCAAGAAGCCGCAGGCGGAGAAGACAAACCGCCACTCGAGGCGGTTCTTGAAGCCGGAGTAGATAGCAAAAGAGGCTAGAGCAATGAATGCCAGGTTGGTGATGGTGTTGATTGCCTCCGCAACATATGGGGACGTGACGTAGTTCTCCTCACACCAGTCAATGGTGGAGGTCGGCTTACCCCAGAAGCCGTCGGTTTGCTCAAGAGGATAAGGAATTGCGAACGGAAGCATCGCTGGAGATCTCAAGCAAAAGAAGGCAAATGCTGCTAGAGGGATGAATGTTGCCGGAGAATCCGGAATTGATAGTTGCGAATGGTCGGTCGCAGGCGTCAGCAAGGTTCCGCACGTGAGCCTGAGATCACACTACAATGGTTGCCGCTATCGCGCAGCGCTCATGCGCGTGGGGAACTAGAGGCAGTGCGTCATTGTGTGGTGCATTATTGAATTTGCGCATATTGACATTTTACTTACTTTTGATCGGGCACCGGTTGCAAGTACCATCCTGCTCACGCATTGGTCCACTCCAACCAGCATTCATCAAAGTATGGTCTGGTAGTGTAGGAGTCGAACATCACCATCATGCCCTCGTCGGAGTCCGGGTTGACGTACTTCTCTCCCATTTTGATGTCCTTGGCCTCATCTGCGGGTGTCACTGCACACCATTGGGAGCAGATGTCCAGCTTGTAGCGCCAGTAAAGGTTGGCCAACGCCAACTTCATTTCGATAGCTGCCAAGTTCATTCCGAGGCACATCCTCACACCTTTACCAAATGGCATCATGTAGCGCTGCATATTCTTAATCCGGTCCTTGTATTCCGCATCCGACTCTCCCTCCTGTGGAAGCCATCTGTCTGGGATCCACGTTTCGGGTTGTGGGAAGACCGACTCAATTCTGTGCATCAGATATGGCTGCACAGAAATATGTGTCCCTTTGGGAACCACAACGTCCTCGCCGTTGATTTTCACGGTATACGTGGAGTTGGTGACCCTGGGCTCGTATCCTGGAATGGACGTGTGTACTCTCGAGTTCTCTTGAGTGAGCGCCTCCAAGAAGGGGAGTTTGTCCACTGCTTCAAAGTCCTCAATGGTGTCTTCAAGGCGGCCAGGTTCGCCAAAAGCTTCCCGAAGCTCTTGTCTGAACCGTTCCTGGATCGCCTTGTTGCGAGGTCTTGAAAGCTCATAGCACATGTAACTCAACTGAATGGCCGTGGTCTCGTGGCCGGCAAAGATGTTATCGGTCAAGAAGCTGTATGCATTCTTTCCGCTCAAGCCGCTCTTCTTCAAAGTCTCCAAAGTCGTTAAGTTCTGGTCGTCAACTTTCTCGGGAATGTTCTTCTCGGCCCTAGCATACATTGCCAATTGCCATTCTTCAATGTCCTGCGATGCCTTGCGAATAGCCGGTGTTGCAGCCCAGTTCCACAAACGTGGCACGAGGGTGGTCCAAAACACCATTCCCGCCTGCATTCTGTGGGGCACCAAGATTTGTCTTTTGACTGGGTCTTGAAGCAAGCTGGTACCATTTTTGGTGCCCAACTCAAAAGCAGAGACCACATCCATGGCCAAAGATCCAAACAATGAATAGACATCGATTCCAAGACCTTCCTTTTTCTGGTCAGGCTTGAACCAGTCACCAGAACCAAGCTTGTGGCCTTTACCATGTTCATTCAATTTCAGTCTCGCATTGATGTAATCTGGTTCAAGTCCAGCCACAGAGGAGACGTACACTTGTTTGACAAGCTGGCGGACTTTATCGTTGACATTGTCTCTCGTAGCGTTTGAACTGTTAAACACAGCTGACTTCAGGTATAAATTGTGAATGAGTTTTTTGTACCGGATATGTCTGTCGGTTTCAATCAGCGCAAAAATGTTGTCCTTGAAACCATGGTTGCGGAAATTCTCGTAGAATCTGGCCTTGGGCATGTTTTTGACATATATGTCCGTGATGAAGTTAGGGTCACCGTTACAGCTGATACCGTAGGGCGAGAGTACAACAACATTTCCATACTTTTTGTGAAGAGCATGGACCCTTTTTGTCCACTGGCCCTTTCTCTGTGCATTGTAAGAAACAAGCGAAGTGATCCGGTGGATATATGGCCCTGGAATATCTTTGAGTGGGGAAAGATAGAAGGGATAGATGAAGAGCTTGTAGAAGGCCGTTGCGATGAGCAACAAGGCAAGGCAAGGAGTTTGGTTCTCCCGTATGAGAGTGAAGACAGGAGTGAAGAGATCAAGCAACATTGTTTGCGGTGGTACGTCAAACCAAGGAAAATGCTCTGATTTTGTAGTATTTATCTTATTCCGATGCGATAAGAAACGAAATTCCGCTCGGCGCGGAATTTCGCGTTGCAACCCCTCGGGCGGAATATGCGACTCAAGCGGCAGTTGCAGACAGCGCTGCAGACCTCTGGGCTGCTAGAAGCGCAAGCTCCAGCTTATCGATTACCAACTACGCAGTGCCAAATAGACGTCATCTGAGAAACTAATAATAAAAATTATGAGCTGCTTTTGCTCTTTAAGTATTCCCCGAATTTCGAGGTCTCGTGGATTCCACACTCCGTCTTGGCTTGGCCCTTCCATCTGCCAGATCTCTCGTCCTCTCCCTCAGCAACAGGCACAGTAGAGTGCCAGTCACCGATAGACTTGTAGCCCAAATCTAGCAACTCGTTGTATGGCACATTGTTTTCCTCGATGTACTCTTTAACCCGGGCGAAGTCCCAGTCCCACAATGGGTTGATCTTGACGATTCCGCTGGAGGCCTCCACCTCGATTACTGGCAAGACGGAGCGAGCCCCACCTTGCGACTTGCGCCGGCCTGTGAGCACTGCTTCCACGCCGAGTTCCTTGTAGGCCCTTTGGGAAGGCTCCACTTTGACGAGAAAGTCGTAGAGCTTATCGTTGGTCTCCCACAAGTTGTCACCATGTTTCTGCACAAAGTCCTTTTCGGTTTCTGCCCCACTAGGCTTGTACACATGGAGTTTTGGATGGTACTTCGACTTGACCTTCTCCACTAGCTCGTAGGTCTGGGGGAAGTGGTATAAGGTGTCAATAAAAACAAGGTCCACGGGTTTTGTTTTGGAGATCATGTCCAAGATGACTAATCCTGTGAGGCCAAATGCAGTGGTCTGGTATAGGTTGGGAAAGGTTGTGGCCGCCCAGGTGAGAATCTCCGGAGCCGATAGTTGTTTGAGTGACTCATTGAGCTCGTCGAGCTTGTCTTGAGTAAGGGAAATCATCAGATGGTCGATCGCCTACGATGCTTGCGCTGATCTTGGTATAGCTTTATAACTGACGTAGCACGTGACATTGCGTATCGAGCGATTTGTCATACTAGAGCTGAGAGAATCGGGCCCGAAGCCCGTACACCACACAGCCTCAAGCAAGCCCAGCGATACGAGCTGCTTTGGCCGCGCGACTCTCGGATGCAACAACGGTGGGCCTACGTGCCCGTTTTGAGTAGCACAATTTTGGCCCCGCGTGGACTTGACGTTCCGGTTGCAAGCAACTGCTCTCGCCGATGACTCAACTTCCATTAACAGTCGCGCAAAGGAATTCATACGGGGCAATGCATACATCACACATCGGCTGATCTTTGAAGTCAGCACCCATTGAAATCACACATCAGTCGATTTTGGCGTTTTGGGCGCGGCGTGGTCGGACCGGCGCACCCCAGTTCGATAGTGGGGAGTACTAGCCTGGAGAGCGACTCACCACGTGGGAAATCATGGGTTATTCAAACATGCCACAGCTCATGATTTACAGAAACATCGATAGCCACATAAATACTAGGGCCCCTAGTCACTCTCATATAATGGCAGCATACTAAGTAGGGATTGCCAAGAGCAGGGCCAGTCCGAATGGACATGAGCATGTGTGGATTCAGATAAAGTCGGTCGGGCCAAACCCCGCGCGCAAGCGAGAAGTGTGAAGCTCGACTCGTATGTCGATGCAGGGTTGGCTAATAATTCGTAAATAGAGCTGACAATGCGGGCTCTGGATTGCGGGAGCTACTTCCCGTGCCGAGGGGTGAACGTTCCGTTCCGGCCTGTGAAAATTCTTTCTCTTTTCGTACAGAGTCCAGTGCCTAGACCCACTCTTGCCCTCACATACAACCTCCACCCCTGGCTCTGTTCACACTTGTCGGCCAGATTAAAGCACAAGCCCTTCGATCAAGGCCCAGTTTCAAAGCACCGGCCACACCCAATCTTATAGCAACACCGGCCACCTAGATCATCGCCAGCCCACCTACCTACAGTAATTCGGTGCCAATGACTTTCGAACGTCAGTCCCTTACACACACAAACCACCAGTCTATCCACGATCGATGCCCCCAGGAATATCCCTACAGCGAGGCCGAGGCTGCCGTGTTCCAACTTTACAAGGAGCACTTGCATTCGATCGAACTCACATGCGAGCAGATTCTACGCAAGAGCCAGAGGCGCGAACGTAGGCATTGACCCGGCCCTGTGGCTGCTCGAACGTGGGCCCGTCCTCAGTGTTGTTGCTCGGACTTCATGGGCTCTATGTTCCCTTTAGCAGTGCGACGTCTTACGTTTGGTGGGGTGCGACGTCTTTGTTCCCTGCGGCGCGAGCGTCCGACTTGCATAAAGTATCCGCCACGAGCCAACTCCTCCAGGGCCTACTACACGTAATAGAAGAGCAATGTCCTACCAAACGGATGCCTTCCAAGGCTTGATGAGCTCTTTGAACCTCGACGCAGAGGACAAGGACGAGGACTTCTCCTCGATGTCATACAAACAACTCGCAGAGGCCAAAGGCAAGATCGAGCAGACGCTTGACAGTCTCTCGTTCCTCCTTCACAACAAGTACAAATTCGACATGACTCTGCCCTTGGTCGTGGACGGCTTCCCCCGACGCGATATTGATGTGGTGACCATCCGGCTCCTCCGAACAAAGATCATTCGCAAGAAGAATGACCACCAGGCCGTGATGCAATTGATTGGCCCCATGCTTGCAGAACAGTTCTCGAAGCATTCAGACGCTGGACAGGCTCCATCGGTGGCCGGCCATTCAGCCAAGAGCACTACACAGGGAACAGGCGCCAGGATTCCTTTTGCCATAGTCAACAACATTGCTCCGAACAGTCCCGCAGAGAGAGCAGGTCTCCAATTGGGGGACAAGATTGTTCTTTTTGACGGCGACATCGATCACACAAACCACCAGAAGCTCGCTCAGCTCGTCAAGCGAGTCCAGAGCAAGGAGGACCAACAGGTTCCCGTCGAGGTCCTCCGGCGCGACCAGTGTTCCAGCATTAACTTGGTGCCTACAACAAAATGGGAGGGAAGGGGCTTGCTTGGTTGTCATATATTGCCAATATAAATTCTATACATCCGGAAATCACCCCGTATCTTCTGGCCATGATCGTCGGCGCTTTGAAGCGACCATGCCTAACCACCGTGTAATGTCGAAGTGAAGGTGAAAGTGTCACCCAGCTCCACCACGTAGTCCTCGGTGCCCTCGAGCTCCCAGTCTGTGTCGTTGATGAGAACGAGAATTCCAGCACGGACCGTGTCTTCTTCGATGAAAACAGGGATGTCTTTAGGATCCGTGATGACCGAGCGGCAGACTTGCGAGATCACGTCCTTCATGGTGATTTCGCCCTCTTCTCCCTCGATGCTCACCTTGTGCTCCCTCACGCCCAGGGAGATGACGTCAAGCCCTCCAAGAAATTCTACCTTTACCTTGATCATTGCTAGGTAGTGACTTGGGTGGGGAGCATCTCGACCAGTGCATCCATGTGCGTATGTGCAGAACAGCTCGCGGCACCAGGTGTCGATGGAGTGCCCGAGACCTTATATTCGGCAATCTGCCCTTACAAGAGTAATGCCACGGCCCGCCACGGATAGTCCTGTAACGAAATCAGAACCGTCGACCCGGCGGCTTACCACTGTGCACTTCGGAGGCTTTTGGCAAGTTGTGCTTTGGCCCAGGCTTAGACCAGAACACTAGCGCGACAGACCTCCAGTCGCCATGCCACCGGGGTACCGGTGTGCAGTTCCGCACACGTATTCAACAAATTGCCAGACTAGCGTACCAACGACACACACGGACCACCATGCTTTTCTCTGCAATTGCCCGTATCGTGACATTTGCCACTCTCCTATTAACGGTGGCATCTAAGCCCACGGACTGGAAGAAAACCCAGGTGCTCGTTCTCTACGACCACGAGCTTGTGTCTGATGTCTCCACGTTGGACGAATCCCTCCTCTTGAACCGTGACAAATACGAGGTCACCTATGCGCCATACACCGACACGGACGAGGCCTTGTTCATGAACGGCGAGACAGTCTACGACGACGTGTTGTACTTGCCAATTTCGAAGCAGGCTGGCGCAAACAAGGCTTTGGTCAACAAGCATGCGATCCTCGACTACTTCAATGCTGGAGGTAACATTCTTGCCGTTGGCTCTGCTGAGCACTCCATTCCTGAGGATGTGCGCTCCTTCTTGAACCAAGCCGGTATCTACCCTTCTCCAAAGGGCTACCAGCTCAGAAACCACTACAATCCGAAGATCATTTTGGGCAGTGACAACCTTGTTTCAACCGAGATCATCGCAGAGATTCCTGGTGTGGAATACCTGGGTGCAGCTGCTTTGATCTCCAACAACGACTTTGTGTTTCCTTTGGTGAAGGCTCCCAGATTGTCATTCACCAGCAATCCAAAGGACGACATCTTGACCAGCGAGAGAACCTGGACCACTGGTGAACAAGGTTTCTTGGCTGCTGCTTTCCAGGGCTTAAACAATGCCCGTGGTGCTTGGATTGGTTCTATGGACTTGATGTCTGCTGATTTGTTGGCTTGGGTGTTCCAAGAAAAAGGTGTCTTGAAATTGCAATTCGCTCATCACTACAGAGCTGACGAACCGGGATTCCACAACAGAACCTTGTACCGGATCTCAGACGATGTTTACTACACCGCCGGTGTATCTGAGTTGAAAGACGGCAAATGGGTTCCATTTGTCCCAGCAAATGAAGACCAGGTGCTTCAGTTGTCTTTCAAAATGTTGGACCCATACCAAAGATTGAACATGACTCTTTTGGGTGCGGGCTCCAGCACAGAAAACGGAGAAGACGACTTGAGTATTTTCGCAGTCCTGTTCAAGCTCCCAGACCACCATGGTATGTTTACCTACGAGCTTGACTACAAGAGACAGGGCTTGAGTTTCCTCGAAGACAAGCAAATTGTCACGGTCAGACATTTGGCCAACGACGAGTTCAGGAGATCATGGGATATTGAGAACGCCTGGATGTATGTCACCAGTGCTGGGGCAGTTGTCGTCGCCTGGTTGGCGTTTGTGGCCATCTTCATGTTCCTTGGCGACACCCAAGAAGTTGCTACCACTGCTCAAAAAGAGACCAAGAAAACAAAGTAGACAAAGTACATAATACTTACAGCAAAGCACAGAAAATACGGAACCGAACAAATGTAGTTGCCGCCCAGGCCCTGGTCTAAATGGCCGTCGCGCGCTATATGTCGAACCCAGAGAAGTGGTGAAGCGTGAGCGTAGAAGGCCAAAGACACACAATCAAGCCACCCGACCATGAGCAGCAAACAACTCGAACAAGAGAAAAAAGTCAAAGAGCATCAGATCCAATACAACAAGTACCAGGAGCTATTGACAGAATTGCTGAACCAGCATGCCACCATTGTGTCGCAGCTTCAAGAACATGTGATTGTCGACAAAACGTTGACCGAGATTCCACCTGACCAAAGAAGCAGCCGTAAGTGCTACAAGATGATCGGCGGAGTGCTTGTCAACAAGACGGTGGACGAGGTGATCCGTATTTTGAATGACGAGCTGAAAGAGCTTACCAAGTCCAAGGAGGCCTTGGACAAAGAGTTGAGTGCGGTCAAGAAGGAGTTGAATGACTGGATGGTCAAGAACAAGGTGAAGATTGTCCGCCAATAGGCAGCCCGGCACGCACCGACCAACATGATGGCAAGGCGGATCTACGGATCAAGCAGCATGACACATAATAACAATTACAAATAGAGAAAGCATAGCGTGGCTACCGCGTAGAAGAAGAGTGGCAGCTCCGGCCCTAGGCAACCGAGATGGAGTGCTCGTAGGCAGTGCGGGCCTCCGTGTGGCGGTTTTCGTCCCTGTTGATGGCCTCCCATTTGGGCTCGTCCTTGAACAAGCGCACCGCAGTGACACTCTTGACGTCGCTCAGGAGCGTGAACCGGTGGTAGATGCCGGCCGGAAGGATGAGAAGATCGTGCTTCTGGAGCTTGGCACGGATCCAGCGCTCGTCCTTGCCACGCACGTCAAAGTAGCCTTCACCCTCTTTGATATAGCGGATCTCCTCGTCCTCGTGGTAGTGCTCCTTGTAGAACTGGCGCATCTTGGCATTGTACGCCGCAAGGTCGCCGCCAAACGACCCGAGATTCAAGTTGACCACGTCTCTGTTCTTGTAGTCGCGCTCACTGGCCAAGCTCTCCAAGGCGTCAGCGTTGTCAATGTAGCGGTAGATCACCCCCAAGTCGCTGAGGGTCTCCTCGCTGACAGTGACGCCAGAGTTGTGCTCCTCGGTGAAGTTGCTGTCGGTGTCCAAGCCGTCGTGGTAGAAGAACTGGACCATTTGTGTGTTTTGTTGGGTTGAGAGTGGATCGTGCTTCGCAGCAGTGGCCGTGGGTGAATGGGTTGGTCAGCAGTATAGGGTGTGGGGCGAGTGGTGGGCAGCAAATGGGCCTGTGCACGTGACACACGTCATATGGGGTGGCCCCAGCCACGGGCGGGTGGGCATGGGTCCCAGAGGATGCTGTTCTCTTTTCCTTGTGTATCACTGGTCGAGTTCATGGCAGCCCGCCGACCCGCCCACTATGGCATTTGCAAAGCCATGCTAGCATGAAGCAGATTGACATCTCAGGCCTCAGCCAGCAGCCGCTGCGCGCTCAGCGAAGAGTGCGCATGCTACCCAGAAGCCGCACCTTGAGGCCGAAATTTCGTCTGCTTCCTCCACATACATCCACCAGCGTCGCATTACACACCCGGTGCCATGAGTGATCGATACCAGCAGAATTTGGAGCAGCAGTTGCAGCTGCGAGAGAAGAAGGGCCAGCACAGAAGAACCGTCGACCACGGCAACCCGATGGGCCGGTGGCACATCCAGCGATCGATCGGCAAAACGAAAAGACAGGTGGGAAACATCCGGCCCGAGTCCTCGTACCTTCTAGACTTGCTCCCCTCGTTGGCGTACGCCAAGGACAAGAGCTCGCTGAACCCGGCGGTGCTAGATATCCAGTCGAAATTCGTGCATCTCTCGCTGAACAAGGCGCGGCACTCGATCAACACCGTCAAGTGGACTCCCGAGGGCAGGCGGTTGGTGGTGGCCTCGCACAGTGGTGAGTTCACCATCTGGAACGGAATGACGTTCAACTTCGAAACCATCATGCAAGCACATGACCTGGCGATCATCTCCTTGAAATACTCTCACAACGACGACTGGCTTCTTTCGGGTGACCAAGACGGTGTAGTCAAGTACTGGCAGCCCAACTTCAACAACGTGAACATCCTCGAGGCACACACCGACGCCATCCGAGACATTGCCTTCTCGCCCAACGACTCCAAGTTCCTCACGTGCTCCGACGACTCCTCCATCAAAATCTGGAATTTCAACAACGGCAAGGAGGAGCGCACCTTGACGGGCCATCACTGGGATGTCAAATGTGCCGATTGGCATCCGACTTTGGGGCTCATTGTCTCTGGCTCCAAAGACAACTTGATCAAGCTCTGGGACCCGAGAGCTTCTGCTGCCATCACAACTCTCCACGGGTTCAAGCATACGGTTATGAAGACCAAGTTTCAGAAGGTCGGTACAAACAGACTATTGGCATCGGTGTCTCGGGACAGGTCGTGTCGTATCTTTGACTTGCGGACCATGTCAGACTTCAAGGTCATCCGTGATCATGAGACCGATTTGTCGTGTGTAGAGTGGCATCCTGTCCATGGATCGCTTCTCACCACTGCTGCCTATGACGGGTCCATGTATCACTATGTGTTGGATCGTCATATCCCCGAAGCGAACTCAGAGTCTCTGCAGAACTCCAATGTGGAGGTCTTACACAAAATCCCCTATGCCCATGAAAAGGCCATCCATGCTCTAGAGTACCACCCCTTGGGACACTTGTTGTGCTCGGCCGGAAACGATAGATCTGCTAGGTTCTGGTCCCGTGCACGTCCAAACGATCCAATGGCGTTTAAAGACCCCTTGTACACCAACGACAAGAACGGTGCGTGGTACTATGGTGTCAATAACAACGTTAACGCTGTGTTGGAAGACTCCGGCGTATCATCCACGGGCGCTGCGCCCTTCACAACACTAGAAGGGCAAGCAGTGCCGGGCCTCAATAACCTCAGTGACGACAGGAGAGGCAACATCATTCCTGGCCTAGGCTTCAGCCACTCGTAAGTATGTTACAATAGAAATAATGCATAGAAAACAGAAACTACAGATGGTTTTACTTAGATGGGTATCGTGTATATGAAGATGGCGCACTGGATACATGGACAGGGCCTTAAACACATTTGGCGGTTTCGAAGAAACCTTGCACAGTGGACAGGTACTTCTCCCCGTATGCTTTATAGTAATTTGAAACAAATTCCACCACTAACTTACCAGCAGCGTCGCGGGGATTGTTCATCATGAAAGCAGGCTCTCTTCTGCCGTTCTTGAGTGCAAGATGGGTGACTTTGCCGTAGCTGGCCAACTCTTCCTCCCCGACAGGCTCGAAGATCTTCGAGTAATGCAGGGTCCGCTGCTTGAAGTCAGCAATAGACGTTGAAATGTCTCTTTCTTTGTAGTCCGAGTTGAAGGCTTTGCCAGTGATGTTGTAGCCGACAAATTTGGAATCTGTGCACGAAACATCAAGCACTATGACATCCGTTAATGAGATGCCTGCATCCGCGATGTGGTTGATTATGCTCTGTCTTCTGGCTTTGGTGGAGTTTGTGGCGTCCAAGAAGCCGACGTTGATCCTGTTTTCTCTGAAGTCCTCCATCATGTTGTCCATACACATTTTTGCAAACATTTCTCTTTTTTGTGAAGCCTCGGCATTCTGTGGGTTGAAGAATTCCGAGTCGGAAAAGCCCGACATCATCTCCCTGCGCACATTGCCAGCATTGTATATGAGGGATTTGTAGTGGTTCAGATTCATGAAGTCACAAAGCTGTTTGCAGATTGTGCTCTTGCCGGATGCCGGAAGGCCGACCATGATGACTATGGTCTTGGACTGGATTTTCTTCTGTATGAGCTCGGCCACAGCGGCCAAGTTGGGAAGGAAGGCAGTGCCGGGGGATTCCACGGGCGTGTTGGAAAGAGTGCCCTTCAGATCATTTCGAGAAAAGAGCGAATCTAGCGATGTGGTGGATGTATTTGTGCTTATGGGTAGTCTGTGGGACATGGCGATGGTGAAATAAATAGGAATGAGAGTGGAGAAGAAAATGCAAAGCGTTGTGCTTAAAAAAATATATGTGGTTGGTGGGAGAACAGCCCGAAATGTGGTAGATATAAGAAGCGAAAAGGAAGGTTTTCGGACTTGAGGAAATGCGTGGATGCGAAGCGCCATTTACTAATCCGGATCTTTTCATGTATGCACTAAGGAAAAACTAGAGTGTTTCCTGCACACCGCTCGGGCGGTGCAGCATATCTCACCGGACTATAGGAATATGCGATTCTGCTCCCGCCGCTGGGATGCTCTGGGAAAGCCCCTTTCGGCTATACCGGTAATTGGGCACGGACCACAGTGCACCGAGGCACCGGGGTCTCTCCCGGTTATGTCGTCAAGTTTGTGCGAGGCGCTCCCTGGAGCAGGCCAAATTCAGTGCACGTTCTGGCAACCGGTGAGTCAGAACTGTACCGGTATTCGGGTCGGCGGAAGTATTTGTTCGATCGAGGCGGGTTGGCAGCGAGAAGATGTGTTGGCATGTGAATGTCCTGCATCTGCGCGCCGCCCTCGCGGATGAGCGGCCCCACACTCTGAGGTCCGATGACGTTTTGTGGAGGATGTCCTTGCTATATACACGATCCGTCCGGCCGTCAACCCCTGGTCCAGAGCATTCTCCAGTGTCAGCTGATGCTATGACGTGTTCTGCAAGATCTTGCTTCATGCCTTATCGGAAAGAATACTGCTGCGGACGCACTATGACAAGCATCGGTGCATCCCGCTGGAAGTACTGCCGTGGCTTGAGTCCTTCCAGGATCAGTGGGAATGTACTGGTGGATGTAGGAGGAGCATCTTCAGTTCCGTGTGACATATACGTGATGGTATCGAGCAACCGCCAAACAACACTTGATCTTGTGTGCTTTTCCACCTTCCACTACAGTCACTTGCAGCCGCTGCGACTGGCCTCTCTTCAGAGGCACACGTGGTAGTGATAACAACAAACGACAAAGTAGAAAGCACAGGTCTTGCGCACGTGTTTCCGGCGCCGAAATCTTAGGGCATTTCGTAGTTTCTACTAAGGTGTGAAGGATGGCTAGCTTGCTATTGTTGCATCAGCGATGCGTCTATATACAGGTGGTGGGTGGGATTAGTACACTTTCGGTGGATTTTCATGAGTGTGCCACTTCTTAAGGCGGTTTCTGCCGATTTCAGAGTACGTCCGCAAGTTATCGAGAAGGCTCGTCGACTTCTTCAGCTTCGGCTTCTCTTGGAAAGCCATGGTAAGCATTGCGGTGGATGCCTTGAGCAAGTCTAGATACTTTTCCTCCATGGGCGACTTCTGCTTCACGCCGACGGATTCTGAACCATCGGTCTCGGGCTCGAGGACCCGATCAATTCTGTATCTCCAATTGCTGACAGCCTTGGCACTCTGTGGATAGGAATGGTTTCCGTGGCCTGACAACCGCTGACCATTCGAGTAGAAGCTGGCTTGTACATTGTAGTTGAGCATAACCGAGTCCTCTAGGAGTTTCTCGTTGAAAGCGTCCAAGTTGGATTGTGTTGTTTCCAAGTTCTCGATTTTTTGCTCTGTCGTAATGTTGTCTCTAAACGAGGTCTGGAGCTGAGTCGAGAACCCCTGGAGCTCTTGCACAGCCTTCTTCTCCAATGGAACCGCAAAAACACGCAAGAAAGAGTCATGTGGACCCTCTCTCACTTCCTTTCTCGTGCGAGTATCGCCTGGAACAATCACCGCTTTTGTTGCTCGCTTCATGACTAGACGGAAGGGCATTCCCTTATACTTGGTTTTCTCGAGGTCTTTGATGACAGTTTTCATAATGTCCTGCCAAATAGTGAGTGAGAGCTTAAATTGAGACTCGGCAAAATGCGTAGGGAGATTATCACTCTCCTCTATCTCTGCAGCATTCGTTGAATTTGCTCTCATCTGGTCCACCGAGGAATGCGAGTAGAAAACCTTGTCAATCTCACTAAGTGGAAGGTACTGGAAGCCAAAAAATGAGCTGATGTTGTGATAAGCCACAAATATTCCGTCCATCTGGCCGATTCTGGCCTGGAATGCATATTTCAAGAGACCACCAGTCCGGATCAAATCTTGATATTCACGTTCAAATGACTCCATCTTCCCGTTGAGCTTCCAGATTTGATAGGATGTCTGAGATGCCTCCGTTGCTTTGTCATATCGAATAGCACAAACCGCACGTGTCTTTAAATCAAATGTTCCATTACCAGGTAACCTTTCGTCATAGCAATCGAGCTGCGAACGCATTAGAAAATCGCCATAAGACAGGTAGTTGTAGATGTTCACATTTGATTCGTCGGTGGTGGAGCTCTCAGCTTCTTTTGCGGACAGCTTCGCGTCGCTCTCCGCGTCAATTAGGAACTCCTTGAATTTATCTTCTTCTGTCGTAAGAAATGTCTCCAAGCAGTGGCCCATGGCGGATAATAGAATCTCAACGTCCGTGGACTTATCAGACGTGACAGAGTAGATTGTCTCGCCAGTCTTTTCATTGACACCCTTTGGTTCAACGATCACTGACAGCGGCAAACCAGTTGCATTTCTCGTGAATTTCGGAAAGTCGAATCTGTCCTCGGATTTTTCGCTTGGAGAGTAGTTATTCAAAAACAAGTAGAGCTGATGAAGTGACAGCGTCATGGACGATGTACTGGAGTAGAAAGTCTTGTTATTTTCAATGGCGGCCTGGAGAAGTGTTGCGTCTTTTGAGGCACTTACGAACCCAGCTATCTTGTCGAAATCGAAGTTTTCGTATGAGACAATCGACTTTAGATGCGGAGGAAAGTTGAATATTCTGGTTCTGGGGTCTTGAAGAAAATGCACTCCGGGTGAGAAGAGCACCCGGTCCAACTTGTGGGCTAATTTAGGAATGTCTCTGTTGTCGGGTTTTCTCGCCTGAACTAGTTCTGCATCGGGCCGAAAATTGACATTCTCGAGCTTCTTGATATATCTGGCTTTTGGTGGTGGTTTGCTTCTGCTGTCTGTCTTTTTGCCATCCGGTTTGGCTTGCTGCGATCGAGCAGTCTTCTTGATGGGTTTTTTGGCCTTGGGCCCCGTTTTAGAAAGCCCGGGGGTGTTTTTGGGAAGAAGTTTCTCGTGAAGGTCTTTTTTGCTTCCTCCGCTTTTCACAGAAGGTGCAATATCCTCGTTATAGGTGTCCAATTCGGCCTTGTTCAAGTTGAGTTTAGGCGAGGCACTGAGGACCTGTGCGATGGTCTTTTTCGAGCTCAACAAACGTCGAGTCACGACTCCGATATGACAGTGACTTCGGAGCATTTCGCCAATGGAGATGAGATGCAAAACCTTGTAGGGGCAGGTATTTAAAATGCCAGAAGCGGATGAAGCCTACGTAATACGTGATGAGGTGCGATAATTGAAATCATATGGTCCTGTACATAGTGCAGTTACCTATAGTCGTTTGCAACTGGCGCTACAGCAATTATAAAGTTATTGCAAAATTATATTCTTGAAATTCTATCAAACAGTAAGCTGCCCTAGTCGAAAACTTTTTTGTCTAGTTCACGAATCAAAGTAGCGACTGACTGTGCCTCCACGAGCATACCCCGCGTCGTCAATCTTCCAACTAGAGAAGAGAAATCCACGGTGTTGAACTTTTTATGTCTAGAAAGTGTTCTGTAAGCATCTGCACATGGTATGAAAATCCCGCTTGAGGTGGTTCCGCCCGGGGTTGTAGGAAGCGGCGTGCCCGGCATCAGAGAAGAGAGTGCTGACAAATCCGTGGCACTTGGAAGACGGCTAAGAGAGAAGGATGATCTGTTCTCTCTTTCGAGACTGGGCCTTCTCTGCTCAGTGGGCCCGCTGCTCTTTTGCAGCGCCGCTTTGCTGGCAACTGTGGAGCAGAACAAGGTGGACATTGGATCGGTTTGACACTGGAAACAAGTACCAGGATTACCTGTGCATCCAGACTTGTCTTTCTCTTCGGGTGTTGTCTTCTGAGTCAGGCTTGCGGCCTCGTCACTAGTTTCAGTACGAACGGAAGAAACATTGCTTTGCGTCATGTTGGCAAATTCACGGATTTCAAGTGTTGGCCCGGGGTGTAGAACGGGAAGTGACGTCTTTCTCATGAAGCTCGACGAGTTCAGCTGGATTGGAGGAAGCAGTGTAGGACCAGCCTGATCTTCCTCCTCTCTAATTTCTTCCTCGAACTGACTCCTCGACATCGACTCGATTCTTGCAGCCTCCTTGGCAGCCTCGCGACACACACAAGGGGTATCGTCAGAACAAAAGCCACAGTTTTCCACTGGGGAATTTTCGTTGAACGACAGGGTGTGGCTGGCCTCGGGCTTGTGGAACTTGTTGCGCAAACGATCTAATGATGGCATTTTCTTTGTGGTGCTGCCTGTGGTAAAGTCCATTTCAGCGTTCTCTTGCTTTCTCTTGCCTCGTAAAGACACAGCAGCTACCGGCGCAAACGAGCTGTACTTCTCCTCGAGCGACTGTGTATTACTCTTCAAGCCAACTTCGGCACAAAGACACAGTTCTTTGAGACAAACACCGCAGTCGAAATCGTCATTAGAAGCTTTGGAACCAGAATGAGATTTGGACGACACCGAAAGGCGGCTTTGTCCGTTCGAATGACGAGACACCAAGCCAGCTGGTGGCAGATCTGCAGATGGAGCGGGCAGAACCTGCTGGACTGAGTATTGCAGCAGGGCTGGAGAGCCCGTAGAGTGGTTCATGGGCAGGGATTTGGCGAAGTTGAGCAAGTGCTGAGCGCTCTGGCTGAGTTCGGACTTCTCGGGGTTGGAAAGAGGAAGCGATCCGGGCGAAGGAGCGCTGGCGTGGGAAGCATTTCCTTGAGAAAATGGGGTATTGGGTTCCACCTTGACTTTGGGAGCAAAGCCCCCGGGGGATGGGGCGGCGGACGAGCGGAACGAATGGAACTCCAGGCGAAGCTGCTCAATGGACTTCATAAGAAACTGGTTCTCGAACTTGAGTTTGTTGATTGTGTTCACCAAGCCCATTTCTTTGGCATCCTTTTCCTTCTCTACCTCAAGCAACTTCTCCTCTAGTTCTTGGACACGCGTAGCGCGACGCTCCCGGAAGGCCCTCTGAGCTGCCCGATTTTGTGCCTTTCTCTTGGAAGCTGGCGTGTCGACGCTGGGCTTTCTTCCGGGTTTAGGGCGAGGCGGAAGCACCCATTCTCTGGATGTGACGATCGAGATAGATCCAGGCGGGGACATCGATTCGGGCGAGGAAGCTGCACCAGTATTTGCCGGCGAAGGGGCCAAGTTGGTCCGAGGTGCGATGCTGGGGCCTCTGGCAGACATGGGTGTTGGACGAAATCAGAAGATCTTGTTTGGTTGGGTGAATTGTTTTGCTCGATCAAACTTGACGTGGGATCGCTGTGGATGAAAAAAAAATATATGGCTTATTATACCTGTCTGTGACAATCTTAGCAAGGCTTGCTACCGATGCTATTCAGTAGAAAGAAGCAAAGTGGAGAACAAATCAGGAGGGCCAAGATGAAAAAGATAAGAATGGAGGGAATGAAAAAAGCAGAAAAGTGAGTAAGAAAAAAAAAAAAGTGACTGCCCCCATGCACTACTGATTCTTTAGATAACAAGCTCTTACTGGTCCGTGCGTGTCGGAAGCCGAGGTGGACGTAGGCACCAGTACTGTGTGCAGATCAGCCTTTGGCCTTGCCCAGAATTCTCCCACGGCTGGAGAGACTGGGGTAACCATGACTGTTTGGGCGAATTTAAGTCTGCGAGTTCATGATGAGTCATCATCCCTTTTTTTTCCCCTGGCCTATCTTTCTTCTTTCCATGTGTCATTTTTCCCCGGAAACGACAGTCTTCCCCGGACTAATCTGAGATAGCATCTCCACTGCTAATGACTCATCTATTAATGTAGTACTCTAGACATCTTATATGCACTGACCGCCATGTAAAGAAAAGAATTGGATATATGAGGCTCCTGAAGAGATTTTCTTGGGCAAACAAAGATACATCATCTATTGCAACATGCGGCTACATGCGCTATGCCTTTTCGGCCTCTTCGCATGTCCAACTTTCGCTTCTGAGGACCTGTTCCAGACTTTCTCAGATACGCTCGACTTCATGAGGATTTGCTTGGGTCATTTGTACGAATTCTACACATTAACCATGAATGGAGATGGCGATGTCAATGTGGTTCGTAACGATGCTGCGCTCATAAATTTGCACTTTGGTGACACGGCTCTTGCAGAATGCTTGGATGCGTACAATGGCACGGTTCCAATTTTGATTGACGAATTTCAGGATGACAGTTCCTGTTGCAGCTGCTGCAGCTCGATGGGTGGATACTTTGGCAATTACCACAGTAAAAAACCGGATCCAATGGGGCCACTTTCTTTTCTCTTGTACACGAGTGAGCTACCTGCAAAGCAGATTCGGATTGAGATTCCTCTACATATGACATTTTCGAAAGGCACGCGTATCCTTTAGATATACAAGTATTATTTCGTTTCTATGTTCAAGTAATAAAAATTATTGCTTACCGGCTTCCTTCGCTGCCTTCTCGGCCTGCACCTTAGCAATGTCCTCAGCAGATGGCACACCCTCGGTCAACAACTTGTTCAAGGTCACAGTACCAAACTCCTCCTTCATCTTACGCTCCTCCTCCAAGAAATTGGCCTCATTCTCCTTCAAGTACTTTTGCAAGTTCTCGTACTGCATTTGACCGTGCTCTCTGATAAGATCCAAAGGCATCTTTGGCTGTCTGTTCACAGAGCTTTGTGGCACACCCATGATGGATGCGAGGAAGCTGGCGGCATTTGGCTTGTTGGCTCTGTCCAACAAATGCTTGTTGTCTTCCATCCATCTCTTACGCAAGTTAGCCTCACGTGTGGCGAATTCCTCGATGACATCATCGCTGGACTTGAAAGATTTGATGATAGGTCTGACGTCCTTGATTGGCTGGGTGGCCACGTATTCCAAGAGAGGAATTAATCTGATCAAAGTGTCATCAGGCTTTCCGTCCCAGGGCTTCATGATAATTGCGTTGTCCTTGTTCAATGAGGCAGTGTCTTCCACGGTGTCAATAGCAATGGTCTTGCCCAAGTCACGGTTCAAAAGATTCAAGTCCTTGATCAACTTACCGTCTTTGTATCTGCAAGCTTCTCTGAACAAAGCGTATTGGATGAAGGCTCTCAATGGGTCCAACTTAGCAACGGTCTTCTCGGAGTACATCTGGTACTCGGAACCGAAAATGACAATCTCGTAGTATTGAGACAAGTAACCCAAGAAGTAGTCTAAGCCTGGTCTCTTGGCGGTTCTCCAACCGTTTTTGGCGTCCCAAGAAGAGTGGACCAAGAGGTCGTCCAAGGTCAAGACCAAGGTCATTGGACGGCGGTATGCCTCTGGAGGTGGGGGAGGCAACAAGTTCTCAAAGGCAGGCTCGCTGAAGAATGTGAAAAGGGAAGACACTCTTTTGCTAAGACGCCCGTACATCAGAGCAGGGGTGTAGCCATTGTCAATACCCTCGCCACCCACATGGGTCTTCTCCTCCTCAGAGTCCCAGTCTCTGCTCATGTATCCGACACCGGCAAAGCCTCCGAACAACAGAGCAGTGTAGAACCAGTTGGCGTACTTCTCTCTTTGTCTGTCTTTGGATGTTTGGGCCCTGCGTCTTCTGCGGGATGATTTATCTTTAGGGTCCTTTGGGCTTTCCTCGGCAGACTCACCCTCCTTGGCGTTTTCTGCATCTTCAAAACCAGCACGGGACAACATGTCGTCAGTCAAGATGGACTGGGACTTCTCCTCCTTCTTTTCGGAGTAGCTTCTACTCCAGTTATGTACAGGTGATCTTCTGGCAGCCTGGAGGCATCTTGAGGCCTGGCCAAGTCTGGCTGGTGTCCGCAAGAGAGTAGGGAGCATATTGTAGATGTGGTATTGAACTGCTCGTTGTTACTGACGGCTTTTTTTCCATACGACTCGACTTTTTTCCCTCTAACTTTATGCACACTCGCGACCCGTACCTCCGCTCACCTCTTACTAGCCTGGCACAACCCCAGTAGGAATCCACCTTTCGCCTCTAAAAATGATGAGGGTGTCCAGATCGGTCTCCGTCATGGGGCTCTCCAATGCCTGTCTTGCACATCTACGGACAAGGGCAGGCCATACCTCGCGACACCTTTACAGATTCTATGGTCTAAAAACACCGCCTCAGTTCAAGGCCAAGGGCAACATGTTGGTGAATTCCATCAACTACGTGAAAGAGGTTGACGACTACCAAACACAGATCTCCAAAGATAGCTCCAACCAAATGTTGGCCACACAACTCATCTCTAAGATCTCAGACGTGCCCGAACTTTTGTATCTTCTACTGCTTTTCCATCAGGAGCTAGCTTTGTTAGGCATCACACCAGACTCGCCCAGAGAATTCTCCAAGCGGGACGTATGGAGATACCGCTTTGCGTATGTGACCAAATTGGCCCGGATCCACAATGTGTTTTGGAGCCAGTGCCAGTTTCACGAGATTTCGCAAAGAAACCACCCACTTGGCTTCCTGCCCTCCAACATCGGGGTCTTGGATCCGTCTTATTACGGTGTAGAAGACTACGAGAACATCCAGAAAGGTGTTTTTAATGGTGTCGATTTTAGGGATACGAAAGTAATTGGAAGAAGAGGGTTTGATTGATTCTGTGCACGGGGTTTGCCGCCCAGCAGAGCTGATCGTTGATGAAGCATCGATATCACATGTCCATTATAAATGTTAAGTCTTTTTTTTTTTTTGATGCACGATTTACAAGCAAATCACCGTAGCTCCGGGTGTCCACAATCTGATATTTGAGCGGTGCCCACTCTTCCTGGTACAGACCATAGGTGTGGAAGCACCTCTATGGCTTGGGGATTCTCAAACTCTTGGAGATTTGGCAGGAACCTTGGAGGGCAAAAAGCACAGCAACCTTGTGGAACTCAAAGACAGTCCCAGCAAAGAACACACCACCTGGCAAGTCGCTCAAGATGGTTTGCTTGTGCACGAAGTAGGACATCACCACAACCCAAAGCAAATTGGAAGGAACAGGCAAGCCCTCGAAGTATTGGGACTTTCCGTGGGCATCTTTGGGGATGTTGTTGGTAGAGATGTTGAACCTGGCCAATCTGGTCAAGCCGCACAAAATCCAGTAGGTCAAAAACAAAACATCCACGGTAGATCTGAAGCCAATGGCAAAGGCAATGATGGCTGGAGAAACGCTGAATGAGATCAAGTCGGCTAGCGAGTCAAGCTCCTGGCCCATGAGCGACGACTTGTTTCTCAAACGAGCAACTCTGCCATCAAAGAAATCAAAGAAAAGACCCAACACAATGAAGAAAAGGGCTCTCTGGACGTAGTGGGTTTGCCCTGTGAGAGCATACCGCATGCATGAGATAATGGAGTAGAATCCAGAAAAGCCATTCAAAAGTGTGATGAAGTCAGCCATGTGGAGGTTTCTGATCAACGAAAAGTGTCTGGAGTCCTGCAAAAAGTTCTGGTAGTCTTTGGGCTCTGGTCTTGGCAAAGGCTCTTGGTTGGAGTTCAACGAGAACAACGAGGACGATCTTCTGACCTTGGGCTGGTGCACTTCTGTGTCACTCTCGCAGTCAGATGCAATTGCATTTTCGCTCTTCTTGTAACCAGTAGCAAATGATTGTGGCATTGTGTGGCTTTTGAGGGAGAGATCACTTGCAGATTCAGAGAGAAGATTGGCGTTTATTTTTGCGGTTATGATGCAATTGTTCTGGCTCTTATGATATCAGGTCTGTGGGTGTTTTTTTTCCTAGGTTGCCTTGCTGTTTCTTGCCTGCACCTCCCCCTCTTTTTTAGGCAAGCGAACCGTCGTCAACTAGATGCGCACGCCCATATGATATAATCGAATTCTGCTACCCTAAACCATAATCAAGCAACGCATATCACTGGCGCGCCCGTCCACTGCTCACTACGAGATATGCTGTTTTTGACATCCTGAGGTAATTTCCTGGCTTTTATTTTCAACATGTATATAACTGCATTCAAGCCAAAATGCACTGGAAAAGCCCAAAGGCCACGAATATTGCAGCGCTCGTCACTGCTCTTTCGATGACCATTCAGTGCAGCAACCACAGAATGATATTATGTGCACTACGCCAGTGGCCGACACCGCAGCCGCAGCACGCCTCTTGTGCTTCTCTTACATTCGTTCCATTTTAACATGACCATGACTGAGCCTCACAGATCTGGCCGCGTGATGCCATTTGACCACATACATGGCTGAGCTAACATCTTCTCTGCTAATCTCAAGGCCACCCTTACCCCTGAATTTAATGTGTAGCCCCCTCATGATTCAGGACTGTAACAGTAGGAACCAGAATAATGCTTTCATTGGATGGACTAATGGCGCCAGACCCAATATCCTGTGCAAGATTCGAATTGTTCTTTAAAAATTGTGATAAATGGCTGCTTCCGTGATCCATGAATGATGAAACCGAGTCCGTCGAAGAGTTTCTGGACATCAGCGGTCTTGCAAGAGACTGCATTTCTTGTCTCTCCAAAAGCTGCTGTTGTTGGAGCATAATTTGGTTTTGCAATTTCAAGTAATTTTCATGCTCATTCTTGTGGTCATTGTCCACAGATACATCATCAATCTGAGGGCTGCTTGGGCCAGAAGCACCTTGCAGATTGTGTTCCGAGTTGGACCCGCCGTTTTCCAGGTAGGGGCTCGTAACAGCTGGCGCCAGAATAGCTTCCACGGCAGCGCTCCCAAATCCATTATCAAACGGATTTTTGTCTTGCTCGCTGGGAGACTGTATTTTGGGCGTGAACATACCGTTGAGACTTCCTGCTTGGGAACCTGGCTGACTCGGCAAAAGTTTCGAAAGCGACATTTTCATCTCACTCTCCTTGTCATTCTTTTGTGTCACAGGCTGTGGTTCTTCTTTGTTCTTGTCTCTATTAGCCATCTTTTCTTCGATGAATTTAAACCTCTTCAAGTGGTTACTGCCAAATTTGAGTAAATCGTGCAAATCCGTGGACCAAACTGTAAAATCTGTGATGTTCTTGCACTTGAAGGTAAACTTTTGACTCAGGTTCGATGTCTTTGTTAAAACAAACTTGAAGTCTTTAGTATCTTTTACCAGGATGCTATAGTCATTCAAGTTATATGACTTCACCGGCGTATCATTGTGATCGATAACTCCCCCGAGTTTGCCCTTGGCTCTCTTTTTGATATTCGGGCTTGTTGGTTCGTTTTTAGATCCCTTTTCTTGATTAGTTTCGATTTTGAATTCATGCAAGTAGTTACATGTCAAAACATAAAAGAATGAAACATATGACTTAATAAGCTTTTGCTTCTTGTACATGTAGCCGCAACGCAAACATTTACTATGGATTGAGTTGGCATGAGGAATGATGACATCACTGAATGATCTCGTTTCCTTCTTTTTGTTGCCTTCAACATCGTAGTAAATATTCAAAAAATCTTTGTTGTGCGTCATAAAATATTGCCAGTCATGGTCCAGGCTCTTCATCTTGCTCTTGAGTGTCACACTGAGATTAAACAAGCAGTTTTCGGTTGCAGTGATGTAAACCGATTCGTGGTTCAATACTTTGATGATCTTGTCTGTCACCGAGTTCAAGTCTTTAATCACGTAATTAAGAAGATCCTTAGATATTGTTTGCAAATTGACAAACAGTGCAAAGATATAGTTCTCGTGAATCAATTGATTTTTGAGCTGGTAGTCTAAACCCAACTTTATGAGAAAGGGATCATTCCTTGAGGCGGCCACATCTTCATCCTCCACCCCATCATTTTGCCTGATAACCGGTACAGGAGATGAATATGTGTGGATAGACGTGTTTAAATCGTTCAAAGCAACACCAGTCTTGGACACCTCCTTGATCAAAGTCGTGTTTGCGAAGGACTCGTTTTTCAACAGGGACTTGATTTCCTTGATTTTGATAGAAAGGTTCTTGTGCAAGGATTCGAGCTTGGGGATAATCTTGTTTGTAACCTCCTTGACTAACTTCTCTTGCGCAGCGTGGGTATTCATATGATGGTTGATGAGAGAGGACGCCATGTTGTTGAACAAGGAGTCTGCAGGGAAATAGGTCGAGTCGACAACCACGTCTGGCTTTTGTGCCAATTTTGCTGCGGTGATTTGGGAGGATGACTGAGCAGTGGTATTTTGCTTGGGAGAAGACGTGTTGTGCTTGCCATTGTGGTTACCGGGCATGGAGAAGAGGTCAGACCTCAAGCTCGAAGAACTGTTGTTCTTCTTATGGGCAAAGGTCTGGTTCTTGAGAAAAGAAGACGAGGATTTTGTTTTGGGCAATTGAGGTCTTTTGAAATCACCCGTGGCCTGGGGGATAGACTGGATGCCCAAAGTCTTGTTCGATTCAGACTTGGGGGTGGCCGCTTGGGAACTCGTGGGGGATGGGAGGTTCTGTTCCAAGTCAGCAAGACATTTGTAGGAGAGATCTCTGTGGCCGGGGAATTGAACACTGCCGATTAGTTGCAAGTTCAAGTTCTGCTCGAACTCTTTGGCCATCACCAAGTCCCTAAGGTAGGAGATCAATGAGGAAATGAAATGCTTCCAGAATTTGAAGTACCTCAACAAGTGTGTGATGGGCTTTGCTTCGTGTGTTGGGACATTGAGGTAGAAAGGACTTTTTCTGTCTGACGCTTGCAATCTAGCGCCCGAGCTCATTTCCAAACGTGTCGATAGGGGCAATCAAACGCAGTTCTCGCCAGTATTCGGCGAAGAGACGGTGGGAAAGGGTAACGGGTGATGTGGTGACGAGTGTAGTATGGTCCTACTTAAAAGGAGGATTGACGCTTCTTAACCGAAAGAAAGGAGGTTTTCAGTAGCGGAAGGGACGGGATTATCGGATCACGAACGTGCTACGCATATGCGTGGCCTTCGTCTTAAGCCTACTGCGTATTGCGACAACTAAATGAGAGACGAATAAAAAAAAAAAAATTCAAGAAAAGAAAAGAGGTGCGGGGCGGCAATTCAGCACGGGCCGTCCCGCTCCTTCTACTCCTTCCGACAGATATTCCCGTATTTTTGACGCCCTGAAGAAGTGCTGAGGTCATGACCCAGAACAGCAGGGCTGAGCGGCCGCCGGTACTACTGAAGTTTGAACGCTCCGAGCATGGCCTAGAAAGCGACCACAAGGCCCAGGCGGCCAGAAAGCAAACGCACGCGGTCGCGCATTGTAGTGAGCATTATAAATAGGCCCAAGATCAAGGCGCTGATGCATGGCATGCTAAAGACCACCGGCTGAGATCGTCGGACGCACATCATGGCGGACACGCGAGCACTCGGGTCGATTCACGAGGTTCTTCTGGCGGGAGGAACACCCGGTAGACGAGCGGCAAAAGTGGCCAGAGGTGAGACAGCAACAATTTCACCAGGCAGCGAGCACTCTGCCGTGCGCCGCATACAATCACCCTTGATTAGCCTTCGTGCTGCGAAGACAGTTTTTCCGCATTGTCGTGTACCCGCATAAACCCACACCTTGGCTCGGCCTGGCAACTAAGCCTGGTTCCTTTGCCTGTTTCCCCGTAGCAACACTGGGCCAGGCTTGTTGTGCCCAGGTCTCTGGACAATGAATGAACAAGCCTGGTGTCTGTGTGCAGGCGTGCCCCTTGGCGGCAGGAACTCGCCGCCCGGGCATTCTCACCAGAACATTTGCCGCTTATATGGTCACACGGTCTAGGCGTACATGGCGTGAGCAATGGCACCGCCTTTTTCGCCACGGCCCGAATTGGCTTAACAGCTGAATTCACTGGCCAATGACCACCACCAGGAGAAGCGTCCTTGTCACTGGCCTAATACCCTGGATTTTATATCCATCCTGCTGTGGACCAGTATGTTTCATACCCCCATTTAAACCCCTCCTGGCCGAGCACGTACTTACGTCATCAAAACATATACTCGCAGACAGGCAAGGCAAATCCTGCCCAGAATATCTTACGCGCGTTTCGCGCCAAGCTACGACAGACTAGCCATGGCAAGGTGCAAGGTATCAAGCCACTCAAACGGAACCTCATTACTCTGAGGTAGCCATCTGCTTCGTTTGGCCAATCTTCATATTCCAAGGATTACCAGGCAGTTTGTTTTGTTTTGTTGTTTTTTCTTCAAAACTTAGTGGCCGCCTCTTCCGCAAAGCAGCTGCTCCGTTTACTCGGCAGCCAAGTGCCGGATTTTGCACCCACCTGTGAGACCCGACTTTGCTATGACCAAGAGTCAGACTCGTCAGCACAAATGGATCTCCACGGGCATGTCACATCAGAAATTTTGTCAAAAATGGCCTACCCTTGGGTACCTGCGGGCAAAGAAAGTGTGCTCAGTTATGCACGGATCACGCTTACGTCAAAAGTGGCAAGTGGTGAACGAGGTCGCCATAATGCTCTGCTCCATATGGCTAACTTCTGCAGCGGCTGAAACAGGATCGTGCCGAAATTTGGCAATCATTGAGAACCCCTGGTCTGCCTCAGCCGGATAAGTTATGCACGGCAAGTACCCTCAGTTTCCCAAATTTACGTTAAGTGAAAGTCCAAGTCAAATATATGCTGCCTGTCCTTCCTTGCATCTCCAGAAGTCCTGATTTGCTGCATACTTTCTGCCTTACTTGAACTATTAAGAGTCTGTGATTAGCCGGTTTTCTCTTATGTGATGTTTCCGATTCCGAAGTTTGGCCGCTATGAGCTTCGATGATAATCTCTTAGCTTCCAGCTACTTTCAGTCCTCTGCCTTACAGGGCCAAGTTCCCAAAAATGGATTTGGCTGCACTACGAACACAGAAATTTTGGATAAAGACCAATCAATTTACTATATTCAAACACCACCATTCTCCAATTCAGATCTTCTTGGTCAGCCATTCCAGGAAATCGAAACGCCAACATCTTACACACTATTCCAAACGCCAGAATCTAATAGGAAAAGGACATGGAGCCATTTCAACGACTCTCTGGATTACACCGAGCCGGGGCAGTTTGACAAAGTATCTCATCAAGACCCGTCCTTAGTTCATCGATTAGTCATGAAGACAATTCAGATGGAGTTTGCTCTTGAAGATGAATACAGCTCGTTCGATTCCCGAAACTATCGTCTGATGAGGACCCGCAAGAGACGCAAGCCTAAAGAGTGTGAATGGAAGCCCGAATCAGTGTACAAGTCTTATGTCGAGTGTAAACCGCACTTCTTTGAGAAGAGTGACTATCAGGATTTTATACCAAAGACATCCTGTTTTGGGAAAATCAATATGAGAATTCCAAAGGCGTGGTCACGAAAACCGAATAAGACGAAGAGGCAAGAGTTGAAAGACTTGCCTCATTATGGATCTCCTGTTGGTATCCCCGAATACAAGCCTGCGAATGCTACAAATAGGACGCAGCCCTCGATCAAGTTAGACTCGACCTCAATGGAAGACATTCTCGCTTTCGACTTCATTTTTGGGCAAGTTTAGCCCCTTCTCTTTCAAGAAGCTCCTGCTTCAATTGTATGCCCCAACGATAGCCTGTGAGTCCTTTTTTGGTGCTGACCACGCGGTGGCAAGGCACTAACACTGCAATTCTATTAGCGGCGCAGGCACCTCCAACCACACGCAGTGACTCCGGTTTTCCCAAATTTGTGGCGATCTCAAGGTACGAAGTGGTCTCGCCCGCAGGAACGTGATTCACGAGATAATCCCAGACCTTGCGCTGGAAACTGGTTCCAAATATGTGGGAAAGGCTTATTTTTCTCGAGATTTCATTGAACCTTGCCGGACTATCTAGCAACTCCTTGACATTCTCGAGAGTACATAAAATTTGTTCGTTGCTGTTCTCTTTCTTGCCGGCAGAGAGGTTGTGTTTCTTACTGACGCGTCGGAAATCTTTCTTGACAGTGTCCACTAGGTGAATCCATTTTCCTAGAGACAAGTAGTATACGTCACCGTTTGTGTCGGTGACTACAAGAGCACTGTGTTCCAGTTTCACGTGCCAGAAATAAAGTTGGCTCATTCCTGAATGCTAGAATACCGAGTTGCACAGATATCACGCGTGTTTCGAATAACAGCTCGACACGCGCGAACGACGGAGAGTCTCATGGCCTAGAAATCTTGTGCGAATTCTTTCAAGACTTGCCCTGGGAAGCATTACCTTCTGCGATCTGCTCAGCAACTACTGTGACCTTTGTACTTCAAATTTACCCTTTACTGACTAGAATTTTGCTCCTTCCAAGTGCGGCTTCTACGAGGCTAGCCGATGGAACTGGGCAATAATAAATCAATTATATTGGCCTGAGATGTTAGTAAATGTTCACAAATATTATAGACATTACTTCATGTAGGTGTTAGCTGATTTCATTCGTGATCTAAGACATTGTAATAAACGATCACGTCATGACGATAACGCATTAATTTCTAATCATGGTAAATATGGTTTGAACATACGCTTTGCTGATTGAAAAGAGTTGTTTCGATGGGGGAGAAAAAATCTCAGTCTCGAGCGCTGTATTTAACCAAGTATATACCTGCAGTCGCACCGTGTGCAGAAGCTTCATTACCTAGGGCTCGACTGGAACAATTCGGTTGGATGCGCGCTTCACGCCCTTCAGCTCTGGTGACTTTCTATTCGAAGGCCTTCGAGAGTTGTAGAGACCACTTTTGAAGCAAGTCCAACTTGCTGAGCGTAGCCTCATTCCTGTCCTCGTCATTGAGCTTCGCCGCTTCATACTGCAAAGACGATCCGAGTACACCTTTGTTCGTGTTGGCAGACGCCTCTTCATCCTCCTGATCAGGACATTGCTCATCTTTCTCTTCTTTCCTGTGCTCAGATATTACTCTCTCCTTTTGGGACTGAAAATGTGAGATCCTTCCCGGCAACGCGCTATGCATGTATCTCGACCACTCTTCTTCGTCTAGTCTGGCAGATGAGTGGTGGATCGAATTAAAGAAGAACATCTCGTAAACATTTGAGGGCTTTTTGTTACGAGTAATGATGTCTGCTTCCGCGGGACTCCCGTACAATTGAAGTGGGCTTTGAGCGCTGGCATCCATCGAGAGGCTTCGTGAATTTGAAGCCCATGGGCCGCAATACCCCAAACGGTATAGACACTTTAAATTCCCCGACACTTTGCTTTTTGACACAACTGGTAAAAACGGATCAACACTCCCACAATCAATGAACCTTTCCACAAAATTCGTTTTCATATTAGGCCAGGTTCCCTTGTTTGCCATGTAAATCAAAAGATCCTCCAACTCTTCATCATCCTTCAAATAGAGTTTTCGTATCAAGAAGTCAAATGTCACCGTGCGATAAGCTCTTGCGAATGCGAGAAGCAGCTTCACTTTAAGATTATGAAGGATCTGTTTTTGAGCCTGCTGGAAAACCACATCACCCCAAAGTGGATCTGATGAATTTTCCATGATATCCCGAACCTCGAGAAAGTATTCCAAGTCTTGATTTTCGTAAGCACTCATCAACTGAATTAGATTTTGATATTCCTCGAGCTGAGAATAGGATTGTGTTTCTTGCGATTCGAAAGGGTTCACTTCACTTTCAATTAATAGGGAACACAAAGCTAAATATTTGAGAATCTTATTTTTAGACGAAGAGCCTGCCTCGTCGTAATTTTTGAAACATTCGTAGAACTCCAATCTAGCCTTATCGTAATTCTTGCGGAAGAAGTGTACCAATGCACCACACTCCTTGATGACACCCGTTACTCGCGGATGTATAATCGCCGGTGCCAATTGGGTACTCTTTCTGTATAGCTCACTGAGTTCGGCCAAGCCGCCCTCACTTTTCATGGTGCAACTGATTTCAGCTGCAAGCACGTCGAGTGCGTATGAGTTGCGGGTCAGTTCCGACACTGTTTCTAATGTTTGATTGATCTCTTTTGTGAGCTTCTTGCATGCATCAATATCATCCATGAGAAGCAAATTATTGAGTCTGTTTATGTTGATGCGTAGCCAAAGACGCTTTCCGGAAGCGCCAGATACCATAAAGTCTTGTAGTTGATTGACGATGGTGCTGTACATGTCTGTCACAAATTGCTGGTTCTTCGACAGCGAATATCTGCTCAAAAGCTTGCTGATCGATTCCTCGGCATAGTTACCATTGAGTTGTGGTGATATTTTAACGAGACGCTCCATACAATCAAGAGCCTCTTTATATTTCTGCTTTGAATAATGGATTTTGACTTGCTGTTTGTAGCTTTTGAATACCCACTCCGTTGTATCCTCCTCTGTTTCAATCGTCACAATCTTTTGGAAGTGCTCTAATGCATTATCTAGTGATATCTCCTTAAGGCTTTTAGCGTAGTAATACCGGCCTTCCTATTTTGCGTTAGTAAAGATTAGATAAGAGATTGGAATTGTGTACATACCGCTGAGTCTTCTTGGGAATCCGATTCATTGTTCTCCAAGTCTTCATCATCATCCTCAAATTCGAATTCGTATGACTCGTCCGAGATATATTCCTCCTCGTCAGACATTTAAAACCTGAAGAGTGCCTTATGAATCAGGGTACTGCGACCTTTACCAGTAATAAAGAGTCTGTATACAAGTCAACATAACTTGGTGATTTATTCAACAGAATATACGACAATACCTGACAAAAAGCGTCTCTGAGCAGGAATTTGAACAAATTTACTTGTTAAAATTTCATTTTTTTGATAACTGTAGTTTCATTTCCATTGTAACACAATTTTTCTAATTTTACTTTCTTTCCTCTGAGCTTAGAAAAACTTTTTAAACCTCAACAGAAGCTCGTATGGCGCAGTGGTAGCGCAGCAGATTGCAAATCTGTTGGTCCTTAGTTCGAACCTGAGTGCGAGCTTCAATTTTTTTTTTTTGCTTCATCTTCAGACGAAAGCAAAAGCATCAGATTGTGAAAGCGACGGCATTTATAATTGTTTTTGTTCCATGATAATCATTTCTAAAAATATTTTATTTATTAAACTAATTTGTAATTGAATTGAAGAGTCGTCGTTCTAAACGATCTCGACACGATATAAAACGAATGGCTCGTAGTCAGAGTCGACTAATGAGGCGTACTCACTCAATTGACTGTTCTCAGCAGATCCCTCGCCTCCCAAGTAACCGAACTTGCTAATCAACTCCTTCTTTGCCTTATCAACATTACTAGAACCTTGGAACTTAATGGCATAAGAGTCGAATTGAGGGGGCAAACCGTATCTTAAAACGGATTCGACATAAACCCGGATAGCCTTGATGTGGAACCAGCCAGAAAAGATCTCGGAATACGCAGTTTTTGCCAAGCGAGTCAAGTCATTCTTGGACTTTAACTCGGTAGCCTTTGAGTTGTCGAACTCTTTTCTTAACTCATTCATGTTTTCCTCGGAGTAGACGAAGTCTGTTCTTGGGTGCCACTTGTGCTCTCTGCAAGCAGTGATGAACTCTTGTTGGAACTTCTTGAACAAAGTCACAGCATACAAGATATACTCGTCGTCTTTAGCAAGAACTTGCGCGCTTCTTGGAATCACAAATTCGGTAATGGTTTCATAAGACTTTGTGAAGTCGCTGTCCAAGGATTTGGGCACAGCAACCAAGAGGGTGCACAAATGCTCAGAGTCCAATACAAAGTGTTCAGGACGAACGATTTCATGCAAGGACTTGATCGACAAGTCACCGTTCTTCTTCCTATCAGCGGCCAAAAAGTTGGACTTGGCAGTCTGGTAGTTTTGGAATGTTTGTCTCACGTCATTATCTAAAGATATGGCCTCGTTGCTAATGAGGTCAACCAAGTCCTTGATTGGCTTGTCTAGTCTGTATTTCGAAGTATTCCAAGAGAAACCCTCAACAAAATTGGGGACCAGTTTGTTGTTGACGGTTCTGGATTCAGGCAGTGGCTTCTTGGATTCGACGGAGTCGAGAATGTCGGCAACCTTGCTCACAGATGAGCCGATTGTCGAGTCCAACTTGCTGATTTCCTCGGAAATCTGGACCAAAGAATCCAAGGTCTTGATTTGAAAGTCTGGCAAAGTAAATTTGCTGAGCGGCTGCTTTCCATTTTGCAATTGACGCTCCAAGAAAGGATATGCGTTAGCGGATTCGGGGAAAGAGACCAAAAGGTACTGAAGAGAGGATTCCATGGTAGTCCAAGAAGATTCGACGAAGCTTTAGCGTTGCGTTGAGAGCACCAGTTGGGGAATTATTATCTCGGTGCCCTGGTGTACGGGTTCGCTGGTGAGGCCGGAAATTAACGAACTGATAGCTGCGGCCGCGCCCATTATCTTCAGCACCGGCTGTGGATTAGGCGGCATATCCAGCCTTTCCGCGCCGGTCTAAACGCAGTATATCTTGATTATTGTTTGTGTGGCAAGTAAAGAGCCATCACCTTGTTTCTGACGAAATCATCATGGGAGCTAGTAATTTGACTTGAAACAGGTCAGTGTCACTAGTGCCACCCTATCCTACTCTTCCGCACTTTTCGCTCCAATGCCGCCCACTGCGACCTCTCATGTTAGCTGCTAAGAACTAGGGTTCAAAACTTTCATCGATAAACGAGCGACAGTTTTATCATCAAGAAAAGAAAGTACATCTTGCATTAGGGCATTGTTTGAATTTCACCGGTCAGCTGATGCGACGAATTGTAGCAGCCTAAAGTGGCCACTTTCGGAGCCCAAACGTAGGGCCATCACCATTAGCCTTACGCATGAGAAAAGTCCTGCATTTTCAATGCGATGGCACAAGAACATTTTTTCAATAGTTAGTAATTACTCCAACAGGCATTAATCTTATAAAATGGCCGAGTCGCTAGAGGTATGTTAAAAATCGAGACGGCATCAATGCCTCTTATAGTAGTATCAGTCCAGGGACTTCATTTGGGAGCTCTTTGCTGTGCCAGCTGAATTTGGGATCGTGGGCTAACATTATTTAGGAGAGATTGAAGACGCATTCGAATGCCTTTGATGGCTTGTTATCCTTAATCCCGGCCAAATACTATTATGATGATGCCACCCAAGACCAATGGCAGCAAAAGAAGAAAGCTAAGAAGGAGGCCAACAGCAACAGGCTCGCCAAATTGGACCCAGAGTCCGCTCAGAATGCAGACTCCTATGCCAATGGCGGTGCCAGCGCTAAAGACGTGATGGACAACAGAGCTAAGTCAGCAAAGAAGGTGAGCTTGCCAGGAAAGGGTGCCTCTGAGCAGCTGGAGCTTAAGTCGCCAAAAAAGAACGAGGCAAAATCACCAAGTAAAAAACTAGAAGGTAAGACTCAAGTTGACGATGTTTCATCGGAGCCCCAGTTGACAACCCCAAAGCCAAGCATCGAATTTGACGACGAGTCAACTACTGGTGGCACTGAACAAGCCCCTGAAAAGCCACAAAAGGGACTGAAAATCTCCAAAAAGCTTCTTTCTCCCGAAGAGCAAAAGTTGCGCGAACAGCGAAGAGCTGATTTGAAAGAGAAGTTGGCCAAGAAGATCACCATCATGAGAGAGAAGAGAAAGGCTCCTGGTACGAAAACTGGAGGCCCAGTCAAGTCAAGAGAACAAATGTTGGCTCAAAGAAAAAACAGAGAGGAGCTCAAAAGACAAGAGAAGCTCAAGCGCAAGAGAGAGCAAGCTGAAGAGGAAAGCGACAAAAGTGACGATGAAGACAACGATGACGATGAGGAAGCCGATGAAGAGGAGGGAGACGTGCTCTTTGGAAACATCCAATTCAAAGACGGTTCCCGTATGACTTCGGACTTAAAAAATATCCGTAATGGCCTCGACAAAAAGAAGAAGAAGGGACCAGCAAACAAGGATGTGAAAGCGCACTTGGTCAAGCTTGAAGCTAAGAGAAGAAAGTTGGAGCAGCTAGCGCCCGAGGAGAGAAAGGAGCTCGAAAAACAAGATCAATGGAAATCTCTCATGAGTCAGGCCGAAGGTGTTAAAGTCAAGGACAATGAAAAGCTCTTGAAAAAATCTTTGAAGAGAAAGGAGAAGCAAAAGCTCAAGAGTGAGATCGAATGGAGAGAAAGAAAACAGACGGTGAAGGATACCATCTCTGCTCGCCAAAAGCGTAAGGAGGCCAACTTAAAATCTAGAAGAGAGAACAAGGGTAAGAAGAGCAAGAATATTCCAAAATTGAGGCTGTTCACGGGAACAGTCAAGAAAGGTAACGGTGGCTCTAAAGACGGCAAGAAGAGGGCTGGCTTTGAGGGCAATGCCAAATCCAAGGGCAAAGGCAAACCAAAGAAATAGTGTGTAATATAGAATTATATATGTGTGATCGACGGAATCCAAAACCCGTGGCAGAAAGCCTCTGTAGGCAATTGCATCCGATGGCTTCGGTTTGCGCAGCCGTCAGCCGGACCTCACATGATAACATTGTCTGCGTTCCTGCATGAATCGGCGGTCAATATAAATTTAAACTTGCTCTACGTCAGACATTTTCTCCCATTCTTCTCGTTTAACATATTATCATGTCTGCCCTTCCACCTCAAGTCACAAACTTCTTGTCCTCAATTGACCGTGTATGTATTTAGATACCACCCGTGTGTGTCCTAAGTTATTCTATTTTTTTTTTTTTGTCTCGTTCCATAAGCTAACCTTTTCAGTCCACTTCCGGTATCCATGCATTTAAGGCATTCGAGCAACAAACCGGTTTGCCAAGATCCTACGCTGTCTTGGGAGGTCTCGGTCTCTACTTCATCATGATCTTCTTGAACATCGGAGGTGTTGGTCAATTGTTATCCAACATTGCCGGATTCGTCATCCCAGGTTACTACTCCTTGGTTGCCTTGGAAACCGCTACCTCCTCTGACGACACTGCCTTGTTGACTTACTGGGTTGTCTTCGCCTTCTTGAACGTTATTGAGTTCTGGTCCCGCACCATCTTGTACTGGATTCCATTCTACTTTTTGTTCAAGACCATGTTCTTGGTCTACATCGGTGTCCCAGCTTTTGGTGGTGCTCAATTGGTCTACAACTCCGTGATCAAGCCAATTTCCAGAACCTACATCGTCAAGAACAAGTCTGTTGCCAACTCAGTTGATCAAGCTGCTGAAGCCGTCTCCTCCTCTGTCGAATTGTAAGGATTATATGTGTTGAGGGCCATGCCCGTCGTGAATTTACATTACAATAGTATTAAATTTCAAAAATGTAGAATCTTTCCACTCGAACTATAATCGAATGTTGATTTATAAAGTTTTGTCGAACCCTGCATAATCAAATTGGTCCTCAGCAGGCATCTTGTTGGAGGTGTATTTGATCTTAACTCTCAATTTGATCTTAGCACCGGCTGTGCCCTCCACTTTTAATAATTGCTTGATGGCATCCTTGGCAACCAAAGAATCTGTGCCCGAAGTGGTCGTGATTGTAAGCTTCTGTGACTTTGGGACCGCAATAAGTAGTTGAACGTTTTCGATTTGCTCAGCTTGTGTTGCCGCGGTAATGTCGACTTCAACAGTTGCCTGGCCACCTCCGAACTTAAGCGGCTTAAAACTTATTTTCAAGTGGCTATTCGAAAACACTTCCGTGCCTCGTGATATCACATCGGCCTTCTTCGACGTTGCTTCTCCCCCACCGAAAAGACCATCTAGCAAATCATTCTTAGGCGCACTTGGTGCCAGTTTTGATGTGTTAGATTGGAAGATGTCAGATAATAGGTCATTGCTGGATTTAGCATCTTCCACGGGTGTATTTTGAGACACGCCAATATCATCCAAAAGGTTGAGTAAGTCATCGCCACCGCTTTTAGTTGAAGAATTACTAGGAACCACGGATTTTTGCTTAGGCTTTCCTTGTAAACTAAGGTTCTCAAATTCCTTCACTGGCGGAGCAGGCATTCTTGCCAACAATCCCTGCTTCAATTTGTCATCTAAACCGAAGATTTGCTGGAACTCAATTGCCCTGGTCTGGATTTCAAGATTGGTATCATATGTTTTTGAGTTAATGATCAAACGCAAGCGTTCAATTGACTTGGAATCTGATAACTTGATGGACATTTTTATCAACGCAGTCAATATATAAGTCACCAAGTTTACGATCTCCTGGTCCGAATATGTAGTGCTGTTCATCAAGCTCTCAACCAAGTCCAATAAGAGACTATCAGTGATGACTTGAGGTTTTCCGTTGACTTGTATCTCGGTGTTCAAAACAAATTCTGTGTACTCACCAATGCACCAGACAGATACTAATGCCAAGCCGTATTGAGAAGAGTCTTCCAAGGTAGATTGGATAAGCTTGCTTACAACGTGCTTCTTCAACTCGGTATCGCTGCATCTCATGATCAATGAGAGCACACCCGAAATAATATCGGGGTTGACATAGTTTCCTGAGAGTTTCAACATACGGATCAAGGTGTCGAAATGCCACTTTTCGTTTGGGGAATACTTTCCTGCGGCGATGGCTAGCTGAGATGAGACATAGACCTTCAAATCATTATCAGAGCAAGTCTCCAAGAATGACAAAATCTCTCTGACTAGAACTCTTATGTTCTGCTCGTTTATAATTCCGAAGGCTAATTCCAAAGCTCTGCGCCTGATTGAGATATCACCATCACTCAAGCAACTCACAATTGTTGCACGATGTCTTTGGACAGCTAAAGGCTCATGTTCCACAACAGTAAGAAGCATTTCAAGAGCAACATATCGCGTGTTGTTATCCTTGATTTGCAAGAATTTACCAAGTAGGTTGACACCCAAGACCCTGAGTGACTGATCAGATTCAAGAGCAAAAATTGTTTTCACACATTCATATAAAATGGCATGTGCGGCGTTTTTACCTGTGTCCAAATTCAGGGCCACCTGAGTCAAGATATCGTTGATCTCCTCAAGGCTCTGAGATGTAGAGTTTTCATCTCTACCAAGGACTTTTAAGATCGAGATGAGAGACACTTGCAAGAATGGATCAGTTACACCAGAGACATCATAATCAGGCATGTAACCACCTGAAACTACCCGCTTAAGGTGGGCGATGAACTTTGGAATGAGCTTTACCAACGAGGCGCGGAACTCTGGGCTGTGTGTATAGATAGATTCGGCCAATTGGCAGCAAGCCAACAATACCAGGGGAGTTTTATCATTAATCAAGACAGCGAGCTTTGGCATGAAAATTTCGCTCAAGTCAGGATCTCTCTCCACCAATTTGGCAGCCACGAGGCAAGCCTTCTTCTTCAAGTAAACAGAGTTGTTGGTGTCTAGAATCTTGCTGACATTGGCATATAAATCACGGGCAAGCTCTGGAGATGCGATATTACCCAAGCACGTAAGTGCCAAACCCACAATGAAAGTGTTGGGGTGCTGCATGTCATTGTCTAAAGAATTGGTCAAAAGTGTCAATACTTCTTGGTTCTCGTCCAACAAAAGCATTGATGCCAAGTATCCTAATCTCTTGTCAGCAAAGCGTGGTGATGCAAGAAGCTTAATGCATTCCACTTGACCAAAGTGGGTCTTCTCGCCAATGATGTAAAGATACAACAACTTTGAAATGTTGATCCGTCTTGTGTTTTGGTCCAAGTTGCGGTCTCGGAACGATGTTCTTATGGCAGCACTCTCCTTGCGGAGTACTGTTCTCTCATCGGCTATGGTTTTGGCCTTTCTGACCGACTTGACAAACAGTTTGAGAGAACCCATCTTGATAGAATCTTAATATAAGTCAGAGCACTTATTGACAAGTTGTGTTGTAACGTGTGGTAGTGCGCGCTTCGAAAGTGCGGCCACTGCTCGCTTGGCAGTCCTACGCATGTCGCGGCTGCTGAGTCCACGTCATGAACCATTTCAGGAATCCCAACTTCGTCCTCAATTATTGTCTGGTACTTAATTGGTAGTGTTTTTGCTTTCTGTATTTTTTAGGAAGTAAACTCGTGTTATTTTCTCATAAACGGTTTTTTCCGTTTTCCTTTGTGTTAAAAAAATAAGTTTTGCAGGATGTGCGTAATTGTAATATCAGTCGGAATTGTCAGTTTGCAGCAAAATGTACCGATACTGTAACAACCCAAGATCAAAAAATCGACAAAAAAAATCAAGTCCGACGCTTGACGTAAGGACAGAAGCAGTTATAAAAAAAGAGATTATTATAGGACCACTCTTGCAACACAGAGGTTTCCCAAGATTCTAGTTCATGTGGAAGCCATAGTGTCATGACGTGCCTTGCCTCAGGCAGGCACTCGCGTTCTATGATTCTACTCATCATACAAAAACGACCACGACCCCACAAGACACTCTGATAAAATGATTCAAGCGACTGCAAATGTAGTGCTACACACCTCAAAAGGAGACATCCACATCGACATATATGCCAAAGAGTTGCCGAAAATGACACGCGCCTTTGTCCAGAATTGCATCAGCAAGAAGTATAATGGACTCGAGTTTGAAACAATCACCGACACTCACATAGAGCTTCAGAGAATGCCCGGCGAATCCCAAATCCCGAAGGAGTCCCACTCCCGAGTCAAGATCAATTCGCGGGTTTCTCTTGGATTGCTCAACTACGAAAGCTCCCCTAATGTCAGTGCAGACGGCTTCTTCCTCACCCTCAAGCCACCTGCGGAGTTTGACCCTTCACATGCTTATATCGGAGAAGTGACCGGTGACTCCATATTCAACGTCATCAAGATTTCAGAGGGAGAGAGAAGGCCAGGAACCGATACTCCAATGTATCCGGTATCAATTCTTGACACGACTGTGCCCGTGCCTTATTTCGAAGATCTAGACTTCGCAACGCCAGTCTCCGAGAAACCTGAGCCGAAAAAGAAAAAAGCCAAAGTTGCTTTGAGTCTAGACTACGGAGATGACGAAGAACCCACGGCCTTGCTAAGTGTTCGGTCCGCCCACGAGACTTTAAAGCCAACGAAAAAGGCAGGGAATACAGGTCAAGATGCCCATGAACCAAAGGTTGACACACTGGAAGCAGGCGAAGCCACTCAGAGTTTGTCCGCTGACAGTAAGGCCGCCACCATAGATTTCGAGGAACATGAAGACCCACTAGAAGCTACAAGTAGCAAGTACTTGGACCTTTCCGGTGATGAGTATGACATGAAGCAGCTCGAAAGTCACAAGTATCTACCCGTCTAATGTCTACATCGTACGCGAGTTTCACTAATATCCTTCATTTAGATAACTATGGATTAGATCTCGGACGTGAAGCCCGCAACATTTGCGTTGTTATTTGGCAAGAGTCGACATTCATCCTCGTCATAAACGGCGTTTTCTCTAAACCATGGGTGGTTTAGAAGCGAGCCACAATCATATCTTTTGGCCAAGTCGTATTCCAAGCATTTGGACATTACATCACAGAGTAGTTTCATTTGGTCGTCTTCGATGTCGAACTTGTATTTTTCAGCGAGCACGCTCTCGAGAGACCAATACTTCATACTTGAGATGCTGCGCATGGACTTCGAGTTCTTGAAATAACACGAAAACAACTCACAATCATTGAGATACTGTTTGGATGGAAACCTGCCAACCAATTCTATGATCTGCGCCATATGGTCTTCATCTTTGTTAAAGGTGTCACCGTCTTTGGGCTCAAACAAGAAATCACCTGTAAGTAACTCAAAGATTAAACAGCCAATAGACCAAACATCAGCCAGACATCCCCAGGTTTTATACCGTAGAATGATCTCTGGTGCTCTATATTGGCGTGTTTGTATATGATTTGTAACGTGATAATTCGCATGAGTAGCATTGCCCAAATCAGCAACTTTCACGTTGATTGTACCGTCAAGCGATTCGGTACCTAATGATATGGGCTCGGAAGGAAGAACCTGGAAATTAGCGGTTGGATGAAAATTCAAGCGTGTACTCTCATCGATTTTCTCAGGTTTGACAAGTATATTTTCAGGCTTCAAGTCTGTGTGAATAATTCCCCTTTCATGCATATATTGTACGGAGATTAGTACTTGCCTGATGGCTGATTTTAATTTGTTCATGGGTATGAGGGTGGGACGGAATTCAATTAATGGGGGATTCAGTGGCACCTTCTTCGTTCTACTCTTGTAAATAAGGTGTAGTAGATTTTCACCCATGAGTTCAAATACCATCACCACGTGGATACCATTCGGTCCACATATCTGGAAGTCATCTTTGAGAAGAACAATTCCAGATTTATCCTCATTCATATGATTGTTGAAGCGGGGGTATTCGTCGCCGTAACCCTGAAGATTTTTGAGGATGGACAATTCGTCACGGGCAGCCTCAGCATAATTTTCACCCAGTTTGACAATCTTCATGGCAACACACTCCCCAGTCATTAGGCATTCACATAGCCATACCGTTGAATAATGACCCCAGCCAAGTTTGCGGACCACCTTATAACGGTGGAGGTCAGAGCTGTATGTATCTCCGATTTTCACCGGATGGTATCCGCCTGACTTGTAATCAGTTGCAGGCTCTTCTAGCTTTGGCTCGTAGGGAATCACGGCGCTGAAGGTGGAAATATCTTTCAGAAGATTCAGGAAGAAATAGCTACTGTTGCCCTGTGGACGATCCAGTTCGCCGCATTCGAGGGCTGAGGTCATTTCACTATTCAGTAAGGAAATACACTCTGTCCTAAAGTTTGTGTAGACTTCGGAATTGTTGTCTTGGTTGATGCTTGGAGTCACACATATACGCACAGTGTCATCCGTATGAGGAATTGGAGTGCAAATGGCAGAGGGTTCCGAATCGGAAGATTGGCCAGCACTAGAGCCGCCGATAGCCAGGGAGAATATTGAGGGGTCATAGTGGCTGGAGGAATTATTTTGAGTGTGATCGCAGGCAGCGTCGAGAATCAGAACGTCGTCCAAGGCATCGGCCATGGCGTCGAGCTGCTTCTTCCACGTCATTCTTTTTTTGAGACCGCCCCAGTTGAACTTCGAGGAAGACTTGGCTAGAGCGGGTGCAGTATATTGTTTTCTATTGAGAACCATCATTTTTCAAACAGGAAACGAAGGGTGCCTAAAGACACAATGAGCAAGGATGGGCGCATGAAGCAGCGAAATAGGAGACAGCGGCGAATAGAGGACGATTCGGAGATTCGGAAGTGGTCGGGCGGATTCTCGTATAGCAGCAGGTGTTCCTAACGAGAGGCAAGAGGAATAGTATTGGGAGGGACAGCAGAGGAAGCCGGGAAATTAAAAAGAGTGTAGCGTTCGGAAGCGGTGGAATCTCACTCCGCATTATTACGAAAAGATTAGGCGTGCATAGTGGGGAACACTGGTTAGTATTGCATCGAAGTAAGCAGCAGGAAAGTGCGAAGTGTGGATTTCAGGTCCTAAGTGCGGAGCTGACGGCAACCATGCACTTATTACACCGAGACGCCGTGTGGCCCCTCTTTGCGGACAAGAACCCGGACCAGGGGCTAACTGCGAAGGCCGAGAAAAACACCATTTTGGCCGTGGGTGTGGAAGCTGAGGGGTGTGTGTGCGAGACTGCTTGGGTGTGCATCGGACCTGCTTCGATTTAAATGTGCCACGTTGCGGCGCATTGGGTGTAAAAGAGTCCGCTGTTGATCGCAGCGGTGGAGGGCTAATTATTTTGCCGGCAGCCAGATAGGGGTGCTTGTCTATTCCCCCAACGCCTAGCAAGCAGACTTGGGCAGCGGAAACAAACCGGCGAGGTTGGTGCAAATACAAATAAACCGCTAACGAAGAGAAATGAGCGAACAAAAGCAACCAATTAATGGTCATATCCATGCGGGCCTTATCCGCGACATCTGGGAAGAGTGGAGTGTGGCAGGGAGGAGAAGGTGCCATGACCGCGAAGCGAGCATGGGCGGCTAAGCATGTACGGCGGTAAGTGCACCCAAACTTATTAGCATGCAGAGCCATACAAGGGTATCAGGTCAGCCCTTGTAAGACCGGCACAATCTCGCGCCATCAGCCGATCAGGTGCTTCGGGACGTCATGGTGGCTCCGAAGCCGTCCCATTTCCGTGTTGGCTGCGTTCCGTCCAGCATGCACGACTTCTGGATTGCTGAGTATTTGACGCTTGCTGACTGCTCAACGCTTGCTAACTGCTCGATGCTTACTGACCCAGCCCGGATTTATGGGCGGAACTCCATCACCTGTGGTTTAGTGTATACTCGATTCCGGTCAGAGTTCCGCCCTGCTTGCTACTATGAGCCAGCGGCTTGCTAGACAACCACGATCCGACATCACGTGCGCGGTTTGTCACCCGGCACCACGGCGGCGTCACAGCCTACACCGCCTCAAGGAGGCACTGGGTGTACTGGCTCTGCAAGACGACGAACTTGTTTATCGACGCTTTAGCTAGAGGAACTCCGTGGGATACACGGACAGGCAGTACACTTAGACAGCGAGTCAGCGCCATGCTACAGGGCTTGGAAACCTGTACCGATTACATCAGCATATCTTGGATTATACCGCAAGCGGGCCCTTAATTCTCGTGGTCACACATGATGTGATGGCAGACGGGGTGCGTGGGTTTCCCTGACAAGATTGACCAAGAAAGCACCTAGCTTCTCACGTAGACAAGATTGATCTGGCAGTGTACAGCAGTCATCGAAGAACTTCACAAAGGTCTCATTATTTCTTATTACTATATACATTTACCAAGAAGCCTTCAGGACGCCAGGAATCTGGCCCGCACGGGCTCTTTCTCTGAACGCGGTTCTGTTCAATTTGAAGTCGGAAAGCACCGATCTAGAGTGCCCGGATGCCACGCATCTGTCTCTGATCTGGGTGATGGATGTGTATTTAGGCATGGCAGTGAGCTGGAGCTGTGCTTCCAATCTGGCTCTGGAAGGGAGTTGGGTGTTTCTGGCGATGTATTTCAAGGCCTTTCTGGCGATTTCGTGCTCCTCGAATTGTAGTCTCTTGAACTGGTCTTTGATGACTCTTCCGTTCAAGTACGAGTGCTTGGGAAGCTCAAACTTCACAGGGAATCTGAATGGCATGTTGATGTGTGGTGGTGCAAGCTCTAGGTCAGCAGTTCCTTGTCAGGAATTTTTTTTCGTGAGAAACACGGGCACACCCGTACACCAGATTTCTGGCACCCACCCAGCTACCTCTGTGGTAGAACGCAATCAGCCGATGTAGCGATGTCATAAATTGTCTGTTAACTCTTAACTTAGATTCTGCTGAATGCAATGAAAGCAAAACCCTTCACGTTGAGGAGCAAAACCCTGTTCATCTATCGTGCCTGAAAGCATGCTTCGCGCATACTTAATTTGCACCCAGGCAGACTCAAATTTGTGACTTACAACATGCAATATAGCTAGGCACTGCTCATGACTTGTTCTTAACGGTCGCTTGTCTCTGATTCCTATAACCACATGGTAATGAACATTCTACAGGGATTGATGGTTTTGTTTCTTACTGTCCTTTCAACCGAGGCATCGTCAATATCTCTGCTTTTGAAGGGCGTGGGTGCAATTGGAGTATCCAGGATAGAGGATATTTCATCCGAGATGCTTGCCAATGAAGAGCTTATTTTAATCGAGCAAGATAATTATATCATAACCAGGGTCCCTTTGACAAAGATGTTGGATGATTCACTGCGACAATCTGAACTGCAACCACAACAAACCGGCAGCAAAGAAGACCCGGAAAATGCATACATTCTCACTGAGGTATTACCTGAACTGATTTCAGTAAAAGAATCCCTACCAAATCATATACACGGCTGCTTCAATAATCTGTTGAGCTCCACTGAAAGCACAGTGTCCAAGACATTTGGTAATGTTCATGCCACATTCTTCAGCCCGCAAATGGGCTTTAAGTTATTTGGCCTTGGTATCAGCTTTCTGATGCGTTTGGGTATCGAAAACTCAAAAGAGGAAAGACTCAGCTGCACTGTGGCCCCCGGAGGAATGCTACAGTTGCAGGTGGTAGCAACAAATACCAGCTTGAATATTAAGAGGACGAGGTTGATCGGTATTGGTCCACCGGATGGTCCACGCAGGAACTTAGTTTTTCGACCATGGCAAGAGTCTGACGATTCCGCGGCTATCCACTTTACTTCCAATATCATGTCGTGTGTGACGGATCAGAAATACATGAACTGCTGACTAGAGAATTAGAGATAAAGACCCTGTATTTAATTGAGTCTTGGGATCGTATATATTATTAAATAAAAGACAGAATTCTAATGCAAGCTCAAAGTAGCAGAACAAGACCCTGATATAGCATTGCGATGGTGGGAGACTCTTACGTCTGATAACTTCTGAATGTGCTGAAGAATCTATGGCCTTGCAAGTAATGCATGCGTATAGTGACTTGTTTGACAAGAAGGAGAGGTCTCACCCAGCTGATTTGAAAAACCATCCTCTTTTCCCATTGGGGATGGCAAGTCCTTGAGACACAACTAAGAGAATAAATGACAACTAGAATAATCTAACTGTAATAATCTAGCTGTTACTTGACAGTAGGCTAACTTCCGTAATCCTCTCGGTGGCCAAGCTGGCTAAGGCGCGAGACTGTAATTGATAATTGTTATCTTGAGATCGGGTGTTCGACTCACCCCCGGGAGATTACCATTCTTTTTTTTGTTGTATTAACCCTCTTTTTGCACATCAAGAAAAACCAACAAGAATTGCTATTAGACAAGATATTAATTCATTTTACAACATTTGAGGTTGAAGGCCATGTTTTCTGGAATGCCAAGATACATGGCTATCGGAGGTCGCATCTACGCATGTGGATGAGTTCGCGCGGAGAGAACAAAACGTGTGCGCATGCAATTGTCAACCCCACACTTGACCTACCTATTTCCCACAGACAACATGGACGAATCTCCCAGCGCAAATTCTAACCTTACAGAAGAACAAAAGAAGGTATGTTTACCACAGAGAGCCAATACTGACGATAAATACTAATTAGCAGGCACACCACATTGCATCGGAACAGAAACGACGCGAGAATATCAGGGCAGAGTTTGACCGGATAGTGGACTTGACGCCTACACTTACTGATCAGGAAAGTCGACTGGAGCTCAATATCCTCACAAAGAGCGCAGACTATATTGATGACCTCAAGGCCGAGAACCAAAAGCTAATTGAGATGTGCCGAATGAAGGGTATACCTGTGCCGGACGAGGCTATATACAAGGGACCCGGTGTGTCGTACGAGTAAAGTGCCCAGGGAGTAACGAGCACGGACTTATTTGCTCACATAGACGTTCAAATCCAAGGGAAACTGTGGTGTTTACCAGTGTCTCACTCTGAGGGCGCTCATGAATGTCGCTGAGACAGGTGATGTCATCCCCCTGGAATCAGAGACTTCCGACGGAAGGCGCAGAGTAGTATTCAAGATTATATACGGCTATACCGAGATGTTTCACGTAAGCATCCTACAATTAATCAGATAATAAATTCTTCAAGATGTCCGTAGAAAAGTGGAAGTTCGCCGGGCGCTCCGGAGGCCGCAGAAATAATCTAGACGCACCCCATACTTCCATGAGTTCCAGCATCAACACACTAAACCCGCGAAAATTGTTCTTTTTCCGACCTGGTGCACTCCTACCACTGGAAGAAGAGGCTGTCCACAATGAATATGAAAGACCCAAATGAAGCAAGCGGGACTAGCATTTCGGCTGTCACAGGCACTTTCATCGACGAAGGATTGCAGGATGTTCCGCCCGACATGGCCCTACTACTCCAGAAGCTCGAAGACGACTTCACCATTAACAAAACAATAGACCAGTGGACATATATCAACAGACGGGAGGAAATTATGCAACTGATCAACCGTTTACACCAGCAGCAACAGCAAGCAAACGTGGCGCTACATCCATCACAGATGGAACGCATTCTCTTGCCGAGACGGCGCTCCGATACCTCTGCCTTCTCCAAGATTAATTTGATGTCGATTTTGGCTCAACGGGCCGCAAGCCGTGGGCCCGACTTGGCCATCATGGTTCTTGATGCCAAGGGAAAGTTGCACCACTCGATGCTGTGGGAGAAGCTTTATCTCAAAGCCGTCAAAGTAGCACATGAGCTCACTCATAGAACCCAGTTCAAGAGCAACCATACTGTTGCACTCCTCTATAAGGATAGTGAGGTTTGCGAGTTTGCTGTGGCCCTCTATGGCTGCTTTCTCGCGAATGTCACTGCCATCCCAATCCATGGCGATATCTCTTTGCAGGAGATGTTTCAGGTCTTGAAACTCTCGAATTCCCTGTTGGTGCTCATGTCTGACTCTGTCCTGAGAGAGATAGACAAAATCAATTCCTCTTCAGATTACGCTTCCATCTGGCCCTCAAAAATCATGAGGCTCAAGACCTCCGACTTGGGCTCCGCTAAAAATTCGGAGCAAGTCACATTGAAGAAAGGCAAGAAAGCTGACGGCGAAAGTGTCAATGACTTGGCTTACGTCGAGTTCTCCAGGTCTCCGGTCGGTGAGTTGAGAGGCATAGCCATGAGTCATCGTACTATCATACATCAAATGAATTGTCTTGACACGTCTTTGCTGAGTTTACCAAATGGTGGTACAAGTCTACACCAAACGTCGAGAAGCACTGGCGCAAGAAAAGTTTTCTTGGCCACCATAGATATGCGTCTTTCGATAGGACTAATCATGGGGACCATGTTTTCGATGTATTCCGGAAATCTTCTTGTATGGGCCCCACCAAAAGTGATGGAGGTACAAGGCCTATACGCCAACATTATCTCGAAAATGCACGCCAATCTTTTGCTTGCTGACTTTCTTGGACTTAAGCGCGTGACTTACGATTACCAGCAAGCGCCTAATGCTACAAGATATCTTTCGAAAACACAGAAAGTGGACTTCTCATCTGTTCAATGGGTTTTGGTCAATGCTCTCACTGTGGATGGTGAATTCATTGACGTCTTGTCCGAAAGATACTTAAAACCTTTGGGCTGTCAGAACTCTCGAGAATCGATCATTCCGATGCTCACCTTAAGTGAATACGGAGGAATGGTCATATCGATGAGGGACTGGCTAGGGAAGTCTGAGAATTTGGGCATTGAGATGAAACATGCTCCAACAGATGACATATCGTCTGTTATCATCGACAAAGAAGCATTAGCACAGAACCGTGTTCGTGTCATCGACTCGGACTCTTACGATACCGATGACAATAGTTCAGACTTCTTGAGAGTGGATGCTTTTGGATATCCATTACCCGATGCAACTTTGGCGGTAGTTAATCCGGAATTATCTACTGTTGTTCAAAAAGGAGAGTTGGGTGAGATTTGGATCGATAGTCCTTGCTTATCTGGTGGGCTCTACGGTTTGAAGAAGGTCTCCAAACTGATTTTTCACGCAAAGTGTAAGGGGGCGGATGGCATTCTCGAAATGGATTTCCTTCGGACGGGTCTTTTGGGATTTACTTATGATGGAAAGGTTTATATCCTAGGACTTTACGAAGATCGTATCCGCCAGAGAATAAGCTGGATGAACGAAAAGGGCTCTAAGAAAGGAAAAAAAGATCTATCCCTTAGCACTCTTGATACAGGTATGCGTTACCACTACTCCTCGCATTTGCTTGCCACCTTGGCTAGTGAAGTCAGACAAGTATATGACTGTACAATATTTGATATTTTCATCGGGAACGAGTACTTACCTGTTGCAATTGTGGAGGCTGAAATCAAGAGAAAGGTTATTGAAGACTCCGAAACCAATGTTAACAACAACACAAAAAATAAGCACAAGTTTGATTACAGTGCAACACCCCTTAATGAACCTGCTTTAAATGCGATAGCAAAGAAATGCTTCGATACATTAGCGAAGTCTCACCAGTTGAGACTATTCTGCGTGGCAGTTGTTGACTGCGATACTTTACCTAAAATCATGAGAAGCGGAGGCTCAGAAATTGCCAATATGCTTTGTAAAAAGAATTTTTTGGAGGGATCGCTTCGAATTGATTATGTGAAGTTTTTCTTCAAAGAATCCATTAATGTGATTCCTCACGGAGAGGATGTTATTGGCGGAATCTGGTCACCTTATGTTTCAGAGCTTCGGAGCTCTTTACTTCAAAGATTTCCACCGCAAATTTCAACCATCGACTTTAGACAAAAATCATTTGATGACAGAACTGGCGCACCTCTCACTGACTTTAAGACCATCATAGATATTTTGAAATTTCGTGTGGGAAGTTGTGGTGACTCTATCGCCTTTCAAAACATCGACAATAGTGGAAAGAGCAGCTCAAAGCCATTGACTTGGAAAAAATTTGAGCAGAGAATCTATTCAGTTTGCCAATATATCATCGAAAAGGCAGCATTAAAGGTGGGAGACTATGTCATTTTGATGTACTCTTTGTCCGAGGAATTTGTCATCGCTTTGTACGCGTGTTTCATGTGTGGAATTATTCCCATTCCGATGCTTCCTTTCGATTCAAACAGAATTGGAGAGGATTTTCCCGCTTATGTTGGAGTCACTAAAGACTTTGACGTAAAAGAGGTCTTTGTCAATGAAGATGTCGAAAGATACATGAAGAATGGTCCAGTCGCAGATGCATTGAAGAAAATGAATAGCCGTCGTGCAAGACCATTGAGGGTGAAAAACACAACAAAGCTCACAAAGGTTTCTAATGTTGCATCGTTGAATTCGAAATTGGCAAAATACCAAGCGTTATCGAACTTCCGTGACGAAAATACAGTTGCTCTAGTGTGGCTTCATTTCACATCCGATCATTACAGAGTAGGAGCAACATTGAGCCACAAAACGATTATCAACATTTGTAAGGTTTTCAAAGAAACTTGCAATTGCTCCTCCAAGTCAGCTATTGTTGGATGTGTTCGCCACTCGTCTGGAATTGGCTTCATACAAGCTGCCCTCCTAGGTGTCTTCTTGGGTACTACAACATATCTAAGTTCACCAGTCAATTTTGCTAGCAACCCTACTGCCTTCTTTTTAGCACTCGCTAAGCTTAAGGTGAAGGACGTTTTTATGACTGAGCAGATGCTTAAATACGCTTTGTCAAAATTCACACCGAAAAGTGCTAACTTGTCAAGTTTGAAAAACATGATGATAAGTACTGAGGGTAGAGTTGAAGTTGACATGCTTAAAAAGATAGCCAATGCGTTGGCTCCTGCCAAGCTCAGTGCCGCTTCGATGTCTGCCTTTTACAGCAATTGCTTCAATCCTATAATCTCAACAAGGTCATACATGACAGTGGCTCCAGTCGATCTATTTATTGATCCTATTGCTTTGAGACAGGGCTACATCTCCATCGTTAACCAGGCCGAATACCCAAATGCTTTGCGAATCCAAGATTCTGGAATGGTCCCAGTGTGTACACAAATTGCAATTGTCAATCCAGAGACGTGCAGAGTGTGCAGAGAGGGCGAATTCGGTGAAATCTGGGTTTGCTCCGAAGCTAACCTTAATTCTTTCACCAATGGCCCTAAAGGTCCAGTGGATTCATTTACAAATAGCCAGTTCCAAGGTAAAATCATCGACGGCAACCCCGAAATGACGTATTTGAGAACAGGAGACCTCGGCTTTTTACATCACATATCCATCACAAAGAATTCTTCCTCAGAGGGCGAGAACGAGGTAACGAGTTTTCAGCCTCTTTTTGTCTTGGGCAAAATTTCTGACACTTTTGAATACATGGGCTTACACCACTTCCCGCTTGACATTGAAAGCACCATTGAGGCCTGTCATCCAGATATCTATAACAATGGTTCTTGTATCTTCAAATGTTCTGATTATACAATTGTTGTGTGTGAGGCGAGAAGAAGCGGAAGCTTTTCAGCCCTCGTGCCGCTTATAGTTAACACTATATTGAGCAAACATCACTTGATTGTCGATATTGTCGCTTTTATCAGGAAGGGCGAGTTTCCTATCTCAAGATTAGGCACCAAGCAACGTGCCCGTATCTTAGATGCTTGGGTACAAGGTATCATTCCAATCTCAGCTCAATACGGAGTCAATTATGGTGAGAATTCTATGATCCAACTCACCAAGAAGATCGACGATGCTACGAAGTCTAATCCTGCCGCAAAGTTAAAAAATCCAGCTCAAGATTACTACGACGCAACCCCGGATAGCGTCTTCGATGAAAACGGTCAAGTTCTCAATTTCAATGAAAATGATGCGCCATTCTTATAGCCCGCTGCGGAAAATGACACAAAAGTTGCAATCTCACTTTGGGATTCCAGAATTATTATCGATGCTTTACCTAATTAAATCAAAAATATATATATATAGCAGCGAGAATTGCAAATGCCGTATTGTAAGCTTCTTAGGCCATGAAGTGGTTTTGATTGCGAAGCAGTCCGTGTTGGTGTACGGATGCGAATGAGGAACAGGTTGAAGCGAAAGCAAGAAAAAAGCCATCAAGCCGTAAAACAAGCAGCACTTCCTGCAATGAAACGGTCAGTCAGCCCTCACTCCATACTGAGCTATGGTGAACTGCAAAATAAGAAACCTAGATCCTCGCGTGGCTTCTTTTCGTCTATATTGAATGCCTTCAAACCTTCAAAGAGCACACCTTCTAAAGTCCCATCATCATTCGAAATTCAAATCGACGTCAACAATGACGAGGCAGCGGACTCTTTCATACACAGAAAAAGCAGGAGTTCCCGTCCTGGATCATTCGTCCAACAGACGAGTTCAATTGTGCCACGCTCATCAATAAGCGGGGAAACCAAGGGTAAATCTTACGATGCGCTTTACGAAACAATCACGAGGGGTGCCCAGACTAACGCGCTTCCTCAAATAAGTGCCAATGTCGAATCAGAGGATCTCCTTCGGGATGTCTCGCCTAGTGTTTTTATTCCAAAAAATCAGATTCTACCGACTAACCCCGAGGAAATGGAGTTGGGCGACGATGATGGCATGCAACCCATTGTAATTGAGCATGAATTCGCGTCTTTATATCGTGATGAAGCTGGAAATCTTGTTCGGCCACCTTTTATCAACTTGGATCCTCGAGAGAGATATCAAATGTTGCAATTGAAAAAATCAATCGAGGCTTCACAGACCTTGCATGACAGAATGAAATACATGGTTGACCCTGACGAGACAACTTCGATTTTGCGCTCTGAAACAAAGGTGGATGTTTCGACTCAAACTCACAACAGTGACTACTTGCAGAAAAAACTTCATTTTAACGCTTTGAGAACTAATTTGGCCTTAAAATCACGGAAGCAGCGCAAATCCACGCGTAGAATTTTTTCCGGCGAGTTTCTTTATGAAAAGGCCGAGAGGCCCAGCGCGAATGAAAATTCTCTGAAGCTTGATGGCTATTTAGGGAACATTTCTAAACCACAATTTCAAGACCCGGCACCTCCTGCCAGAAGCAATACTCTAGATCAGGAATACATTGACCGTTCAGAACGAATCTCCTCTTTATTGAAGGTCAAGGATTGCCCAAAGGATGCAAAGAAACCTCTGGTCGGACCCAGCTCTGGGTTCCAGTTTGACATTAGCAAAGAGAAATTCGGAAAAAACGAAGCGACTTCAAAAAGTGAACTTCCAATTCCAAAAGCCAGTGCTCTGGCACCTGTGACTCTGACAAAGGAGACTTCTGGAACGCAGACAAAACTTTTTGCGCCACCTTTTGAGGATGATGCATCTGATGACAGGCCTTCCAAAAAGACCAAAAACGTTCAAACAAGTGTATTGGGGAAATCAGCAGGTGCCAATCTGGATCCAAAACCCAGCTTCTTATTCACCGCGGGTAAGAAAGATGACTTGAATGCTGAAAGCGGATCCAAGCTGTTCAATTTCGGGACTAAATCTGACAGTGAATCCGGAAAGAAGACCGATTCGGCCAAGGAAACTAATTCACTGGCTTTTAAATTTGGTGCTTCAAGCTCCTCGACTCCCGCCCCATCCTTTAAATTTGGAGGCGCAACGTCATCGACCTCAACCGCTTCAAAACCATTGTTTACGTCGTCGAGCAGCGAGAATGCATCGACAGAAAATTCCGATAAAAAACCAGCATTCACTTTTGGTAAGTCGAGTGAACCTTCAAAACTTTTTGATACTGTGAAGGAAAAGGCAGAAGTTGTTGACACGAAGAAGGATGACTCGGCAGACGTATCTAGTGCCGCCACATCTGCGCCGAAATTTAGTTTTGGAGGCAATTCTGCTAATTCGTCGGGAACACTGACAAGTTTATTTGGCGGGAAACCCTCGGAAACAAAAAGTGAAGCTCCCAAATTTCTGTTTGGAGACAAAAAACCCAATGCCAGCGAGAGTGTTAAGCCAGCCTTTTCATTCGGAGCATCATCGACTATTGAAAAGAAACCCGCATTTAGCTTCGGTGAGGAAAAGGACAAAAACAACTCTTCAGAAGACAAAAACAAACCTCTTTTCTCTTTTGACAAGACTGATAAGAACAAAGAGAACAACCCTTCTTTCAGTTTTGGAAACGGTACAGCTACACCCGCGCCATCTCAAACTCAAGAGAAATCCAACAAGCCACTTGAAAACGCCACATCCAACACAGCAAATGTTAATCCTCCTCAATTTGGCTCCAAAGTTACCCCAAGCCCCGCTTTTTCTTTCAACAGCACACCTGCACCTGAAACTAAGCCATCATCCGGCAGCCAACCTTCTTTCTCATTTGGACTGAATGCAACTGCAGATCCAGCCCTGATCTTTGGAGGAAACAATGCTTCAACTCCAGCTCCAGCATTCAATTTTTCTGCAGGAACGCTACCTAAAGCACCCGCTCCAATCTCGGTGCCGCCTGCGCAGAATGGAGCCTTTAGCTTCAGCGCAGGCGCGTTCCCCTCCCAAGGAAGCAGATCCACTACTCCAGCAACGCCTGCCTTCAATTTTGGTGGCAACAACAACAACTTCCAACCTTCGTTTGGTGGATTTGGTGCTGGTGCTGGCGCTGGTGCCGGTGCCACCCCCGGCCCAAATGCCTTTGGCGAACGCGCCAAAACAGCAACCCCAAGCAGCGGGGTCGCGAATGGATTTGGTCAAAACCCACCAACGCAATCGGCACCAGGGTTTGGTGGACTGAATGGTCAATCTGGAGGATTCTCTTTCAGCAATAACGCCATTATGGGAGGGCAATTTCACAGCACACCGGGAAGTTTGGGTCAGCCCAGCCGAGAAAGCACACCGCCTGCTGGAATGTTTGGAGGTGGAATGCCTCAGCAAATGCAACTGTTCACGCCCCCTGTCGCAAATGTGAGCGGGAGAAAGATAGCGCAAATGCGTCAAAGAAAACGGTTTTAGTAGATCAATCCAATTGCATTAGATATAGAGATTTGACCTTGTAGCGCAGGGCACGTGAATGAGAGAGAGCGCAAATGGCGCGCTATCAACAGAATTTCAACTCCACCCCGCAACTTTCTTTAGAAAATGAATAAGTCTGCTGGAATTGATCCGGATGTCAAGTACAGACCAGGAAGAATTCAAACGCTAACTGAACACCAAGAGCGGCTTCTCAAGCAAGTCTGGGCGTCACTTCTCAAATACGAGGGCTATTCAGTCGACCTTACTATTGATGATATTATATGCGAAAACTCATTCGTGGCCTCGTCAACAGTTGCGAAAGACGCCGATTCTGACAATGGCAGTATATCGCGGAAAAAACGCTCTTTTTTCTCCAGATCCAGCCAGTCATCAGTCCCGGAGAAAATCAGTTCCAGCAGATCAAAGCAATTGGCCAAGAACTTGGTTGGTGGATATCTGGCCAACGCGCTTCACTTAGATGAGATACGGCATTCATACATGGAGCTCAGCGGGAAATCTCAGGATGCCGATGCAAGTGATAATTTAGAAAACAACAGAGACTCAATTGACTCTTACGTCACGGCCTTCAGCAATTTCTGTGAAGATCAGACAGATGTGAAAGACGAGACGCGAGCCCGCGATACCGGATCAAAGGACTTCAATTCCAAAGCATTTGATTACTTGCACTTGTCTCAGTATGATGCAGAAATGTTACACAACAGTTTGTTCAAGAGCGTTCGTAATGACCTTATTGATAATTTCCTCTTGCGATTTTTAAGAGCCAGAAAATTCTCCTTGCCTGATACGATGAAGATGTTACTGAACTCTTTAGACTGGAGAATCAAAGAAGATCTCACAAAGTTGCTCAATGATGGCGATGCGCTAGCTTTTGTCGAAGGAAAGGAGAAAGGCTTTGTCAAGAATTTCACGGTGAACAAGGCCTTCCTCAGAGGCCATGATAAGAACCAAAATCCCCTTTTCATATTTCAGTCTAAGAAGCATTTTGCCTCCGATGCCACGCTCCCAGAGACGGAGAAATATGCATTGCTTATTATTGAATGGTGCCGATTGTATTTGCGTGATGTCCATGAATCCGTTGATACTTCTTCACTTATGTTTGATTTAAGTGGGTTTTCATTGAAAAATGCCGACAATGCTCCTGTGAAGTTTCTCATGTCTATGTTTGAAGCTCACTACCCCGAGAGTTTAGGAATCGTCGTTGTTCACAATGCCCCTTGGGTTTTTTCCACCGTGTGGAATGTCATTAAGAAGTGGTTGGACCCGGTCGTGGCCTCGAAAATCCACTTTACAAAGGGCTACGACGAGCTCACGCAATTCATCGACGAAGAACACATACCGGAGTATCTAGGCGGCAAGGACACCAAACCTTTAGAATACCCTGAGCCAAGTATCGAACATACAAAGCCAATGAAAGCGAAGGATGAAGTATATTACCTGTTGATCAAAAAAACTGACGACTTACGTTGCCAGTTCATCGAAAGAACCATTAGATGGATTGAAACAACCGACGCTGACTCCAGTTCAAAGTATTTGAAGGATAAGATGGTGATTGGGTACAAATTATCCTCCCTTTACATCGAGCTCGACCCCTACATAAGAAATCCGGGAATTTATGACAGAAATGGTGCATTGACTTTAAGAAATTGAAAGTTTCAAACTAAAGAACTCACATAATCTGGTTATTCGTTTCCGGAAAAAAATTCCGAGCCTCAGGCACGGCAGTTCTCGATAATATCAACAAATCGGGAGAGAGACTTAATTAAGTATACGCTGTAAGCTGCGTGAGACATAAACTCAATCAAATAAACTTTTATTTATCAATTAATAGTACACTGAGATCGCGCAGCTCAGTTCCGACGCAATGCACGGCTAACGTTTTGGCTTGTATGCATCACATAGAAGTTCAAAATGCTCGAGTTGCTCTTTGATGAATGGTAGATCGGATGCATCAAACTCGTTTTTCAAGATGGTCACGACCAAAAAGTAATTGTTGAATAAAAACATCTCTTTTTGGAATGTTTTACTCTTGCTAGATCCAACCATATGCGTGCTAGTTTTTGTTAGAGCTCCCTCGTAGTCATTCCGTAGCTTTGTGATTGCTCGATAAAGAGGCTGATTGTCATGGCTTGCTTTGTTCCCAGTACCATCGGTACTGGACAACTTCAACAAACCAACAAGAAACTGAGAAAATTGCTGTGTGGTATTGATGGGGGCGAAATTAACATCAGTCGAGGAGTAGGAGTTTGAGCTTAATGTGTTTCTTTTGAGAGCTTGGCAGTTTGTCTCAATAATCTCGTTAAAAATTTTCCACAATTCCAGAAGGCATACCTTGTGGTATTCCTCCATGATAAGATTTGCTGTTTGTCTCCGCATCTTTTCTGCATCTAGCTCAATTAATCTGATGATCATGAGAACTCCATAAGCATCACAAGTACTTGTATATGGGATGTATTCTCTTTTCGGCCTTGAGGTAGTCGATGGTGCATGCGGGGTTGGTGACTCAATTAACCACTTGACAAAAGAATGGCCCATATCAAAGACATGGCCGAATATGAGATTAGGCCAGGTTTCACTTTCAGGTTCACGATCGTTTGAGTCAATGTTGTTGATGGCGCTGAAATCCTCGCTCCCTCCATAAAAGAACTCGACCATGAAGTAATATTCAGATAAGAAATTATCGTTGAGCGCGATGGAAAATTGGCTGTAAAGAAACTCTAGCCAGTAAGAAAACGGGGAAGTCTCAGCAATTTGAGAGGGAATTGCCCTTTTTGATTCGTCGCTCTCGTCGCTTAGCACCAGAATTCTCTTGGGTAATGACAGAAAATATTCGGCCAAGGTTAGCTTTGGTTGGGATGAAGTCAGCAGTGAAGTTGCCTTTGTGCCCAATGCAGATTGCGCCGTACTTGAGTAGCTGCTCGAGAGTGCAGATCCACCTATGAGCCCCAATAGTCCCAGCTTTTTCTCCAGGGGGTCGTTGATCCCGCCGAGAACATACAGCAGATCAATTGGCTTGATTCGCATCTTTTGTAAAGAGTACAAATACTTGGCAAAGCGAGTAGTATAGTACCATTTCATGGTGTGGATATATGCTATGCATAGTTGTGTTGCAAGTTTTTCGTTCCGTGCTTTAAGAAAAGGATATATCTCTTTGATTTCCAACAAGGACACCTGGACAGTTTGCGAAGAGACCTTTAAAGACAGCCTTAAAAGGCGAATTTGTTCGATAAGATGATTCCGAATACGTTCTGTGGCTTTCGATTCGAGGAGAGCTAGTCCTGACTTGAGCTCCTCGAGAGCTTTGGAACCTTTGTAAAGATACTTAATGTCTTGCTTTGGGCCGTCGCTCCCATCACTCGAGTTTTCAGCCGATTCTATGCTAGCAACAAGCAGAAGTTTGTCTTCGATAAAAAGGATGTTTTGAATCCAGTCCTTGTTTATGTTGTCCTTGAGAATCAGCCTTGCGACCGAAGGCGGGATCATCAAGTCTAGGATGATCGGGTTAAGTTTGTCCACTAGTTGGCGGTGATTGTCGAGCCCACTGGATAGTTGTATGGACTGAAGTTGCAACGACTGTAATGATTCGGCCAAACTGTCTATTTCATGTTCAAAATGCTGTAGGAAATCTTCAATAGGGGCTAGCTTGTTTTTGTAAGGAGCAATGCTAGTTAGGTAGCTTTCAAAGTGAGCCAGCACCACGCCGATTTCACGGTCGCTTATATCGAGCAATTGCTCAGAGGCCGAGTCAAACCCCTTTTCGGAGGAGGGCCCATCATCAGCGACCACAGGTAAGATTTTTTGGAGGTATGATAGACTCATGCTGTGGCGGATTGGATATGCAGCTCACTACAAGAGGTTACTTCCATGGTGGCAGCGCGGCCGCTTGGCGCATTCTACAGTACCGCAGGTGCACAGATTGCAGGTGACCATGGCAACGGTCAGGAATAGCGGGCAAGACAACACAACAAAGAAATGCAGCTATTCAGCATAAGAGAATTGAAGCGACTTTTCGGGTCACCACAAGCTGTCTCTTATTTTCTCATATGACAGTCCAATGTATCTTGTGGCAATGTCTAAAGTTAGTGCGACAACTACCAAATACCACAGTCCCAGGCAAATTCATGACAATATACAAACAGAGGGCAAAAAAAAAAGAACTACAACGGACGAACGACTGGTGGAGTGAATATGACATGATTAGTACTTGGGACTCTTAGGTACAATGAAATGCATCGAAATGGGTCAAACGAAACATGTGGCTGTGTTCTCCACAAGTTTGCCCTAGCATTGATCTTGACACGATCGGTAGCCGCGTCAGTCGTTCGCTCGTTTAAAAATGGCGGACGCGCTTATATGCACACAAAAGTGAAAGATTTAAAATACGTTGGAGTCGTTCCACTCGTAAGCACTAGTAACAAATCAACCTTTCGCAAAAATGGCTCCACAAAACGTTGGTATCAAGGCCATCGAAGTTTACATCCCAACCAACTACGTCAACCAGTCTGAATTGGAAAAGTTCGATGAGATTCCTGCTGGCAAGTACACCATTGGTTTGGGCCAAACCAACATGGCCTTCGTCTCCGACAGAGAGGATATCTACTCTCTCGCCTTGACTGTCACTTCCAGATTGATGAAGAACAACAACATCGACCCTAACTCTATTGGTAGATTGGAGGTCGGTACTGAGACCTTGTTGGACAAGTCCAAGTCTGTCAAGTCCGTCTTGATGCAACTTTTCAAAGAGAATGACGACATTGAGGGTATTGACACCGTCAACGCCTGTTACGGTGGTACCTCCGCTGTGATCAACGCTGTCAACTGGGTTGAATCCTCCTCCTGGGACGGAAGAGACGCCATCGTTGTCGCTGGTGACATTGCCATCTACTCTCAAGGTGCTGCCAGACCAACCGGAGGTGTCGGTTCCGTCGCCATTCTCATTGGTCCAGATGCTCCTATTGTCTTTGACCCTGTCAGAGGCTCCCACATGGAACACGCTTACGACTTCTACAAGCCCGACTTCACCTCTGAATACCCTGTTGTCGACGGCCACTTCTCTTTGACTTGTTACACCAAGTCTATCGACCATGCCTACAGAAACTACTCCAAGAAGATCACAAAGACCGCTGGCAAGACCGTCGGTTTCTTGGACCACTTCGACTACTCCGCTTTCCACGTCCCAACTTGTAAGTTGGTCACCAAGTCTTTCGCAAGAATGCTCTACAACGACTTCTTGTCCAACCCTGCTGCTTTCGAGGACAAGCTTGACAAGGAAACCTTTGAGCAAGTCAAGGCCACCAGCTACGAGGCTTCCTTGACCGACAGAAATATCGAGAAGGTTTTCCTTGGTCTTGCCAAGGAGGAGTCTAACAGAAGACTTACTCCTGCCTTGAAGGTTCCTACCAACACCGGTAACATGTACACTGCTTCTTGTTGGACCTCTTTGGCTTCCTTGTTGTACTTCGTCGGAAGCGATGAGTTGCAAAACAAGAGACTCTCCATCTTCTCCTACGGTTCCGGTCTTGCATCTACCTTGTTGTCTGTGAAGGTTGTTGGCGACATTTCTGCCATCACCAAGAACTTGGACTTGGACCACAAGCTCGGTGCTGGTAGAAAGCAAAGAACCCCACAAGAGTACGTGGAGCACATCGAAATGAGAGAAAAGGCTCACTTGCAAAAGAGCTACAAGCCAGTTGGCTCCATCGATGACATCTCTACCGGTGCTTACTACTTGGTCGACATCAATGACAAGTTCCAAAGATCTTATGAAGTTAAGAACTAGTCAGCATAGATTAGTCCTTATTTAATAATCCACAACTAGATCCTACAGTAAAGAGAAGGTGGTGTACTGCACATAGCACGCTTTATCTATTTCTCGTGTTCCTCTAGGTGCAATTGTAAGCCGCACAATAATTTGCGCTGAATCCAGCCTGAATGTCGCCTGATGGCAGCGTCTGCAATGCGATGCTTCTTTTCTCTGTCCAGACAAGTCTAGACTGCGGTCCCTTTTTCGCGTAGCCGATTCACGTCTCATTGTGTATCTTATTTTTATTTTTTCCGAATCGGGAAGGCGCAGACCCGTACACTCTCTTTTGTTCCCCGTAGTGCGTGCACCACTTAGTAAACATAGGCGCTACTTTAACAATTATCCTTCATCATAATTAGTTCTCCTTAATCCAACGACCAGCACAAGGAAATAATGAGAGAAGTCATCAGCATCAATGGTATGTTCAGCTCAACTAGAATTAGCATAGCAATACCCTGATATATTGTCGATCGGAACGCAGCTCCTCACATCCCAACAAGTTTCCAAAAAAAAAAACGCCATCCACAAACCCACGAAATTGTGTCTATTTTGACCAGAGATCATTTATGAACAGACAGAACACTTATTTAAAGAAACAAGTCCAATCGAATTATCCACTATTATCCCTATCCCTATTGTTCGCCCATTTATATTGCCGAGCAAAGAATGTCTATCCGTTTCTCCTTTCCTAGACCATCCATTTCGAGTGAACATTCTTTTCCAGAGCAAGCACGCCGTATTAAGAGCTATTATTGCACAACATCAAGTTACTAACAATTTATAGTCGGTCAGGCCGGTTGTCAGATTGGAAATGCTTGCTGGGAATTATACTCTCAAGAGCACGGAATCAGACCAGATGGTTACTTGCACGACGGTTTAGATAGACCTAAGGGAGGTGAAGAAGGATTCTCCACCTTTTTTTCCGAAACCGGATCAGGTAAGTACGTTCCCAGAGCATTGTACGTCGATTTAGAGCCAAATGTGATCGACGAGGTCCGTTCTGGTGCTTACAAGGACTTGTTCCACCCAGAGCAATTGATCGCCGGTAAAGAAGATGCCGCAAACAATTACGCCAGAGGTCACTACACTGTTGGCCGTGAGCTCTTAGACGACATTTTGGACAGAGTCAGAAGAATGTCTGACCAATGTGACGGATTGCAAGGTTTCCTTTTCACACACTCCTTGGGTGGTGGTACTGGTTCTGGTTTGGGCTCTTTGCTTTTGGAACAATTATCCATTGACTACGGTAAGAAGTCCAAATTGGAATTTGCTGTCTACCCTGCACCACAAGTGTCCACATCTGTCGTTGAGCCATATAACACTGTTTTGACCACACATACCACATTGGAACATGCAGACTGTACATTCATGGTTGATAACGAAGCCATCTACGACATGTGCCGTAAGAACTTAGATATCTCGAGACCAAGCTTTGGTGCTTTGAACAGCTTGATTGCTCAAGTTGTTTCCTCTGTGACCGCATCCTTGAGATTCGACGGTTCTTTGAATGTGGATTTGAACGAGTTCCAAACTAACTTGGTTCCATACCCAAGAATTCATTTCCCATTGGTCTCCTATGCCCCAGTCTTTTCCAAGGCCAGAGCTAGCCATGAATCAAACTCTGTCTCTGAGATCACTGCTTCTTGTTTCGAGCCAGGTAACCAATTGGTTAAGTGCGACCCAAGAGTTGGTAAGTACATGGCCACTTGTTTGTTATACCGTGGTGATGTTGTCACAAGAGATGTGCAAAACTCAGTTGCACAAATTAAAGCCAAAAAGACCGTCCAATTGGTTGACTGGTGCCCAACTGGTTTTAAGATCGGTATTTGTTACCAACCACCAACTGCTATCACTGGCTCCGAGTTGGCTTCCGCTAAGAGAGCTGTTTGTATGTTGTCTAACACCACTGCCATTGCTGAAGCTTGGAAGAGAATTGACAAGAAGTTCGATTTGATGTACTCCAAGAGAGCCTTCGTTCACTGGTATGTCGGAGAAGGTATGGAGGAAGGTGAATTTACTGAGGCCAGAGAGGATTTGGCTGCTTTGGAGAGAGATTACGAGGAAGTTGGAACCGACTCTTTCCCAGAAGAAGAGGAAGAATATTAAGAAAGATTCGATATCTAAGATACCCCCACGTGAACAAATGGAGAAATGAGGAATGGTGAAAATCAAGCCTTTTTGATACCCGCAAGTGATGAATCTTGCTTACTATTATCTCAATATATAATGTTTTATTTCTACTCTCACTAATATAAATAAAATGATCTTGCGCGTACGCGGCGGCCCTTAGGCACTGTCCGCCTTTAGTCAGCGCGCTAGAAGTCTCTGGAACTGGCGGGTGAGTGTGGAAAAAAAAAAACTACTCGCGAGGGACACTGATACTCCAGACTTCTCCATGGCTGCATACACAGATAACAGAGAGTTGCTCAAACAACCTCTTCATGGTATTTATATACCAGTTGCACTCATCATTGTGGGTACCTGTCTTATTGACTACCACTACTTGCCATACACGGTGGCTTTTACTGCTTTAGTTTGCAGCTTCAACTTTTACGAAGCTTGGAACAGAAGAAGATCCATTGACCCCGTCAAATGGAAGGACCTTGAGCTCATTGACAAGACCATTGTCTCCAAGAACTCAGCTATTTACCGCTTCAAGCTTCTTCGTGATGACGAGGTTTTGGATGTCCCCACTGGACACCACTTGGCCTGTTGTTTCAACATTGATGGTAAGGACGAGATTAGATACTACTCTCCAATCTCCAACAAGTTTGACACTGGATTTTTTGACATCTTGGTGAAGTCTTACCCCAATGGTAAGGTTTCCAGGAGATTCGCCATGTTGAAGGAGGGCCAAACTGTCAAGTTTAGAGGAACTGTGGGAAGATTGGCATACTCGACAAACATGGCCAAGCACATTGGCCTTATTGCCGGTGGATCAGGTATCACTCCAATTCTTCAAGTCATCACAAGAGTCATCACCAACCCAGAGGACCGCACTAAGCTCACTTTGATTTTTGGAAATGAGACAGAAAACGATATTTTGTTGAAAAACGAATTGGACGAAATTTCCTCCAAGTACCCAGACCTTGATGTCCACTACACTGTGACCAATGCTGGCGAGGGATGGACCGGAGAGACTGGATACGTGTCCAAGGCAATGATTGAGAAATACATGCCAAAGCCTTCCGCCGAGAACAGACTCATGATCTGTGGCCCACCTGAGATGAAGAAGAGCTTGATTGAAATCACTTCAGAGTTGGGTTGGGAGAAGACTTCCATGAAGTCTGACCCATCTGACCAAGTCTTTTGTTTTTAAAGAGTGTTGGGAGTCATGAAGGTGTCGATATTGATATGACTACTGCCACATGATATGCCATTGATAGAATGACACTCCATAAACTGTCAAAGAAAATTATCTTTTATGAATCTTAGTAGGGAAAGCTTACTTTGTAAGGCAAGCTTCCGAGTTTGGCCATCTGATCGCGTGGTCCAGATAGAGCGCCGTAGAGAGCACTGGTGATCAGTATAGTGATGGTTATTGGTGTGCGATTTGGGTGTAGCTGCCGAAAGGCTCTCTGCGCATAAGTCACTGACAACAGCGGCATAGCCAGAAATTACGTAAATAAATGGTAAAATTTGAAGAAGAAGTCTCCTGGACCATTGTTATTTAGCAATTGGTCCGGATGGTAAATTATTAGTAGGTGGTTGAAGGTGGCAATGGGGGCCATCTGCATGCACGATTTATCAGCATAGCATCGCAGCACGTACCGCACACAGAACAATACCTCATAACGATTGATATAACTAACATCGAGAACCATGGATAATTCATTGTGTTCTTTTTACCACAAAATCGGGGCTTGCCGACACGGCGAGAAGTGTCTGCGAAGGCATGTCAGGCCCGTGGAGTCCAAGATAATTCTTCTATCGAACCTCTACCAAAACCCCAAGCTATTCAAAGACGAGAATGAACAGATGAGCGAGAAACAGGCATTCGAGGCATTCAACCACTTCTTTGCTGACATGTTCAAGAGAGCCTGTGCAGAGGGAGAGGTCGAGCAGCTCATGGTGTGTGAAAACGAAAACCACCACTTGAGCGGAAATGTGTATGTGAAGTTCACCAGTTTCAAAGCAGCTAGCCAGGCCGCCGCTAATCTCAATCGAGAATGGTACGCTGGCAGACCCGTGTACTGCGAGCTATCACCAGTGACAAGTTTCTCTGAGGCCACATGCCGCCCCCACGAGCTGAACACGTGTACCCGAGGCGACCATTGCAATTTTATGCACATACGAGCACCTAAGCGTGACCTCCAGAGCTTGCTATACAAGGCACAAGAGAAGCAAATTGCATTAAAAAAGATCCGCAAGGCCATCGGTCAAGACGACTGGGGGCAGCAGTGGGAAGCTGCTACTCAGGAAAAGTATGTTAAGGTGGAGCTTCCAGAGAAAGAGCATTCCACAGAGACGGCTGTTGGCGAGGCAACCACTGATCCCGGAGCGGACACAGTGGCGCAGACCACGACAGGAGAGACAGACGCCGTGGCGGAAGACGAGGAAGAGTCCAAGACCGAAGCTGTGGCCAAGCTCTTCAAGTAGTCTCGGCTACCCAAGGAGTGCGGGCTACTACGGATGGGCTGAACTGGATGTCTCAGGCAGGCCACGTTCATCAGCAGGAACATATCGAGAATACAATGCATCCGGCTTCCAGGCAATCGGGTTTTCTTGCACCGAATAGGGAATGTAGACAGTGACGCGGACGTGCAAGAGCGGCCCCGCGAACCAGACTCTCAAGCGTTGTACCGAGAGTAGCTACAGATGTGTACGTAAGAACAGACCCCCAAGGTGCCTGCAGAATGGACACGATCAGAGAATCATAGAACTGCCACAGTTTAATGCACACCAACCTAGACATTGGGCTCTATGCCAAAGCACCATCTGTATTGGAGGAGCCTCGCGTGCCCATAGAGCCTCGAAGGTTTCGCGCTCGGTACGCGCGTGTACCCCGGTCTTTGGGAGGATCAGAGACCACGCTACCCCATAGAAACCACTCGCTTCTTCGAACAGCCCGCTTGCAACCACAAGCTCCATTCGCTCACACCACATTTGCATTTCCAGAATCGAGTCCACTTCTCCAACGCGGATAGACAACCAGACACGAAACACGACCATTACCAACGCCCTCACTACAGTGCTTCCAGTCACAAGCCCCAGACTCTGCTTTTCTCGAACCACCACACACATGATGCATCGGGTGCAAAGACCAAGGGCCGCCACGCGGTCCATGCTCAGCTGTGTTCTGAGAAACACGCCTCAATTGCGCTGGATGGCCACAGGTGCCCTCTTGTGTATTCGACCCCAGCCCCAGTCGCCCGCCTCCTTGGGTGCGACAGCCCGGGAGCATGACGCACTTTTTCCGATCAACAAGCCACTTCAACACATCACCTTCTGCAGGCGTCTAAACACCCACAACAACACTAGCATGCCCAAAGAACAATCCAAGTCCAAACAGGACCCGGAAACGCAGCATTCCGGCGCACATACCCACAGCCACCACGAGCCGGGCCTGCTGGACCACTCGCATGACACCCTGGACCACAGCCACTCGCATGACCACATGTCGCTTTTCCACTCCCATTCCCATGCACATCAACACAACGAGCTCTTGGGCAAGGGGTTCACCAGCAACCCGGCCGTGAGAATCACGTGGATCGGGCTTGTGGTCAATGTGCTCATGGCCGGCTCGAAAGGTGTCGGCGGTGTATACTTCCACTCTCAAGCGTTGGTGGCTGACGCCATCCACTCTGTTTCCGACATGGTGGCTGATTTCTTGACCCTCGCTACGGTCAACGTGGCTCAAAAAGAGGGCACCTATTCCAAATACCCCCTTGGCTACGGCAAGCTTGAGACCATTGGTGCATTTTCCGTGGCCTCCGTGCTTCTCTTCGCTGGTATCGGCGTGGGTTGGTCCTCCTTGCTCCAGATATTTGAGTACATTTTGCCTGCCCAAATCTACGAATTCCTACTGGCTTTCCAGCTTCACTCTCATTCCCACTCATTTGGTGGCGATGCCCATTCGGGTCATTCCCACTCCCACGCTACTATCGATGCCGCAGATGTCGCCAACCTGGCTGGAATCCCCAACATCAATGCCGCATGGTTGGCTTTGGCCAGTATTGGCGTGAAAGAGGTTCTTTACAGAAAAACAATGGATGTTGCAAACGCCACCAACTCGAAAGTTCTTGTGGCCAATGCATGGCATCACAGAGTCGATTCTTTGACTGCTGCTGTGGCATTTGTGACGGTGATTGGAGGCGTTTATCTCAACTTGGCATGGCTTGATGCTGTAGGTGGAATCCTCGTGTCCGTCTTGATCGTCAATGCGGGCTCTGGTAGCTTCAAAGATGCATGGTTCGAATTGATAGATCGTGGATCTAGACCAGGCTCAGATCATTACAACCAAGTGAAGCTGATTGTCCAACAAGGTATTTCGGATGTTGAACTGTCTTCAGGCTCCACGTTAGAGATCATGGACTTTTCCGTCTTGACTGCCGGTGCCAAGTCAAATTTGATACTAAAGTTGGGCTCAAAGGAAAATATCACTTTGGATGCTTTGAATACTTTGGAGCTGGATTTGATTCTGAGCATCAAAAGGCAGGATAAAAACGTGGGCAAAGTGCTCATCGAATTTAAACTTCAAAAGTAGACTGTATCGACAAATATATGTCGTTCCATACGAATCCTTGTATACAACTCTAACTGAGCTGTGTAGAATTAAAAGAGATTGTATACATTAAAGCTAATTACAAGATATACTAATGTCTTCATATGGGGACACATTGGTATGATAGTGACTTGAGGTCGCCCTGTAGTCCTTTCAGTTTCAAAGAACGATTAGTTCTTTTTTTTGTTTTTGCTCTTCTTTCCAGAATTGCCACCCTCAATAAAAGCCAAGATATCGTCAACAGATTTGGAAGCAATTTCTGGATTAGGAGAAACGGCCTTTTTATTCTTACCAGATTGCTTGGAGCTTGCAACGACAGGAGCCTTTTTAATGGACTTTTGTTGCTTGCTTGACTGTTGGGCAATCTTCTTCTTCTCTGCGAGTTGCTGTTCGGTGTAAACAATGTACTTCTTGAGGTTCACAGCAAAGTTAGAACATTCTTTGGAAAGAGCATCGTCAGGACCAACAACCTTGGTAAAGATGTCGGAGGCAAGTTCGAACTGTTCCAAAGCAGCCTTGTATTCGTTCGTTTGAACAAGCAAGACGGCCAATCTGTGTCTAATAATACCCGTTATGTCCGACAACTCACCATTCAATTGCAAGGAAAGGTTCAAAGCTCTGGTGAAGTACTTTTTGGCTTCAGAGTCAAGCTTCAATTCGTGCAAAATAGTTGCAAAGTTGGAGAACGTGTTAACAGTATTTGGATGATCCTCACCATAGATCAAACTCCAGTCCTTGTAGGCCTTGGTGTTTAATTTGAAGGCACTAATATGGTCCTTGTTGAGAGAGTCGAAGAAAGAGGCTTTCACATAAGAGTTGACAGTCTCATAACTATCGATACCGGTTAATCTTTCATGCAAGATAGCAGACTTTCTGGCAACAATGGAGGCCTCGGCATGCATTTCACATTCAGAGTAAATTTGAGCAAGAGTCGAGTAGTAGCTGGCTGTTTCTTGTTGAACGCTACCGTAGATCTGTTGGTAGAATGTTACCAACTCAGCCAAAAGATCCAAACCAACTTGCTTCTCGCCGTCTTTGATCTGCAAACGAGCAGTCTCAAAAACCTCGTCAACGAAGGAACATCTATAAGAGGAATCCTTGACAAGAGGTACAAAAGAGACAACATCGTCGGCAACAAACACAGAGGTACGTGGTTCCTCAGTTTGTTGGACCGGGGTGGTCTTCTTTTTGTTCTTCTTGCCCTTAAGGTCAACGGCCACCACTTGAGGGGCGCTGTCAGTAGAACGAGAAGCTTCAAACTCCTCTTTAGAAAAGGAGTACTTTTGTGCCTTCCATTGAATACCGAACTTGAAGGCAATTTCTCTAAGAGTTTGCAAAGGTTTGAGTTCCTTGGCCCAAGTCTTGCTCAACTGGTATCTAAAACGAATAGCCACCTCCTCAGAAACCATTTGTTGTACTGAGGATGGAGTCAAGGATGCGAAGCTCAATTCTTCTTTAGTGAACAAAGACTTAGAGATGTCATCAATGATAACCTCAGGAGCGGCGTTAACTTCCTCTCCCAACAAACAATTGTGGAAGTGAGAAACGAACTGTGCCTTCAAATAAGCAGGCACATTTGTTCCTTGCTTTCTCAACACGTGCTTAGAAGCTCTGGCAATCATTTCTTGAATACAAATGCCGTTAAGGGCCTTCATGTTGGCTGCGATTGGAATCATTTTAGCGGAAGTTGGTTCTTGCTCTGGGGCCTTAGCATCCTCGGTTTGTTCCTTCTCTTCGCTCTCAGTCTTCTTCTCCTTACCCTCAGTCTCACTCTCTTCTTTTTTAGCTTCGGCCTGTCTTCTGGCTACCTCGGCTTCGTTCTTTTCAACAGTCTCGGCGAGAGATTTGTTAAACTGGTCCAATCTTGCGACGGATTGCTCGGCAATCTCACCCAAGTATCTCATGTTTATACCACTCTTGTGCATGTAGTCTGAGAGTTGGGCACCATCGTAAGGAACTGCGTTCTTAGAGATGTCGTCCAAAAATTCTGGAATCAAATGTTTAGTAACAAAAGCAGACATCTCTTTGACGGTCGATCTGTCCTCTTCTGACTCATTCACACCGGTAAATGCGTCTGGATTGAAGACAATTTGGTCGAAAGGAATAGCAACTTGAGGTTTTTCGCCATCCTTGAAGGCGCCGTCCTTCTCCAATTTCTCGGTCTCCACTTTGAAAATAGCAGCAGCTCTTCTCTTATACCATTCTTCAACAGCCTCATGTCTCAAAGAAGCTTCCTTGTGTGGATAGGAAGAGCTGGAGTTAGAATCGTAGTGCTTGTCCAAAAACTCAATATCGAGAGGAGTTGTTCTGTACAAATCGATGATGTATTTTCTTCCGTCTGTACCAAAAATACCCTTGGTGTCTTTGGAGAGATACAATTCTTTGTCGCCTGTAGATGCACCTGATTCAGTAGAAACAGAGTGCTGTTTCAAGTGGAAAGACTCAGCAATTGGCTTCAAGACATCGTCAAACTTCTCGTTGACGTTGATTTTGTTTTCATCCAATGAAAATCCGTAGGCAACCTTGTCGAGTGAGTTTCCTTCTGCGTCCTTTTGGTCGTTAAAGACACCAGGAACTGGGGCTTGACAAATGACACGCTCACCCAAGAAGTCGACAATACAGGAAAGCAAGTTGCTCACACCATCGGTGTCAATTCTGTTCAAAAGTTTCACAGAGGAAATATCCTTAGCAAAGCAGTATCTGGCAGCCTCATCTCCTCCAGTAAGGTCATGAGCACCAGTTGCATTCACACCAAAACTATAGAAGATGTTGTTTCTGAGATAGATGTGCTTGTCACGAGGTTCGTTAGGATTCAAAGGTGCCAAATTGCCCTTGACAATCTCAGTAGCGGTGGAGATAGCAACTTGGTTGAATTCTTGGATGTACTTGTTGAGGAGTTTGTCTCTGAGCAAACGCTCATTAAAAGAGTCGCGAGGAAATTCCTTGATTCCCTGGAACTCATCGTTCCAGTCCTTGATAGAGTCAGCACCATCTACACCGTTTGCAAAAGTTGGAATTTGAGTCCTGGAAGCATCTGCAGTGAGTTGAGTAGCAGCATCCTTTGCAGCCACAACCCATGGGAATCTGGCCAAAACCTGAGAAGGAATTTGGTAAGATTCCGAGAATTGAGAAGCGCCAAGCAAAGCAGCTTTGTTACTAGTAATGGTGGCGGTGAATTTCTTGGACAATTTCTCAACGAGGTTGTAGAAAACATATTCCTTGTGGAAAACGCCCTTCTCGTTAACCTTTCTCTCCGGGTTAAAAGTAGCATTGGAGATTCTGTTGACGAAGAAACCAGAGACATGACAGGTGATGGAGAAAACCTCGTTCTCCAAGGTGGTAAGAGTCAAGTACAACAAGTCACCTTTGGTTTTTTGCTGGTGGGGCACTGGGTTCCATTGCGAGATAGCAAGAGATCTAATTGGGAGGTTCCAGTGGCTGAGAATGGATTGCACAGCAGCGTGTTCAGTCAAGGAGATGTCTTCGTTGTCGATGACGTTTGTGCTGAGTTCTTTCACAAGAGCCACGTCCTCCTCAGAGATGGAGAACTCGGCCGGCTTCTCATCAGATTCAGCCTTCTCCGAGTCCTCTTCTTGTGGGGCAGATGGCTGGAGAGCCTTGAGGCCGAGCAAGCCCAACTTCTCAAAGCCAGAAGCTACACTCAAAGAGCGGGAAGCGTGGTCGTAGAAGTTCATGCCAATGCTTTCTCTGAATCTAACGAGGTGCTCGTTGACAGCCTTGAGGTTGTAGGCATTTGCAGCCAACTCGAGATTGATGTTGCCTGTGGCGCCTTGGAACACCTCAGCCAAGGGCTCAAAGTCGTCGAACTTGTCGGTGATCTTGACATTCTTGTAGATCAAGGAGTAGTTGGTGACGCAGTTTAACTGCGAAGCCGAGGCAAGGGCCTCTTTCACGTCCGAGAGGGTCTCTTGCAAAGAGTGGCTGGATTCTACAAAATCCACGTTGGCTCCGATAGACGGAGCAAGCTTGATTTTGAGCTTGACCTCTTGCACTGGTTCCTGGGAATTGTCAGCCATTGCAGAAATCGTGGGCGTAGTCGGTGGTCGGCCCAAGAGAGCGTGAGTGGAAAAAAAAAATACCACACTCTCACCCCACGTGACGCGGCCCGGTCTTTTGCCCCACAGGCCTTTGATGCACACCCAGCCAACTTTCCACGGCATCGTGTCACTCGTGAAGCCTTCCATTGCGCTCAGTTCACGCAAATTGGTGAAATTAATCAGATCTCGGACCAGCCCTGCTTTTTTCCCCAAAAACCACCTCAATGCGTCAAGACACCTTTGGCAATACCATCGAGGACGAGGTGGCGCCACCCAAGGCGCCCTCCACGCATGTGAACGATCTACCCGTTGAGGTACTTATTCTAATATTTTCCAATCTTTCGCCCGCTGACCTCAAGGACTTGCGCTTGGTCTGCCATAAATGGAACTATGCTGTTCTGGACAAAGCCGCGTGGGTCAAAGCGTTCGATAACAGGTTCCAGACAGGCAAGATCTTTGCCTCCGTCACACGGTCTCTGGTGTGGCTACTGGAGTACTTCGGACGTATTTCCTTGACGAAAAAGTGGGCAAAGGCCAAAGCTTTCTCTCGGCTGTACCAGCTTGTCAACAGCGAGTACGCCAGCTACGTTGAGGCTGACTTTAGACATGACCGTTTGCTCGTCTTCTCCAAGATCTCCGGCTCGTTCTCTTTCTGCACGCTCAGCCTGGGCAAAAACCAAGTATTCATACCCGAGAGCAACCTCTTTGCTGGCATTGAAGCGTTTGATACCAATTGGAACTACTTGGCTGTGGCCAACGCGGATGGCAAGGTCTACCTTAAAAACCTCATCACGGCGACGTCATCAGTCTCGAATCAACTGTCGTTGAAGGAGTTATACCGTAGCGAGATCCCTACAGTCGCGTTAAAGTTGAACAAGCAGCTTGATCGTTTCAAGACAAGAACTGATATCATCTCCGCGGATGCCGGTGGCAATATCTCGTTTTGGAACATGTCCGGTGAATTGGTCCACCACCACAAATTGGAGGAGCAACCGATCTTACTCGATACAGACTTCAAGTCCCTAGTGGTAGTTGTCACCGCAACCCTGGTTCACGTTCTCAAGTTTCCCGATGCACTGCCGATTATGTCTTTTGAGCACGGCTTCGTGGTACACACTCCTCCAATGCTTGCGATAGATTTCTATGACAGCAACATTGTTCTTGCAGATACTTGCTCCATGAGAGTTTTTCATCTTGAGGATGGCTCCCATAGGGTTCTGGAGCATCTCGCACCGGCTGATGTCACCATCACCAACGGAACAATACAGCCATGCAACCATGCACGCAACCACAATATTGCAGGTGGAGATGGGCTTCTTTACGCCCTCACATACTCAGATGGCAGTGTGGCCGTGTGCAATATTCGAGACCTCAATGGCACTATTCCAATGAAGTGCCGAATCATGCCCTTCGAAGATAACAAGGCGCCCTCGGGAATTGAGCCATACATTAAAGTTGCATTGAATGGAGCAGTGATAGCTATCGGTGCTTTAGCGGACTGGATCCATATATATGATGCCCACTCTGGCCAGTATCTTCGAGAGGGAACCAAGGTCAGCCGAAAACTCACTAGACATGCGCCATTGCCTATCCTGAAAATCGAGTTTAGTCAAGAGGATGCCAGTGGAGTTGTCGTGAGTGGGGATGTTGTACAGTACTTCAGATATGGAGAGGAAAGTGCCAGCAAAAAGAAACCATTTGCGCCACTGGCTCCAGACACTAGAACAAGACGCGCAATCGACCAATACATTAAAGCGGAAATAGACGATTACGATGAACAAGAGCATACCAGAAAACGACTGGAGGCGCTCGCTGACAAGTTCAACGGCACCTCATACGATACAGAACAAGAGGAACTACGCATGGCATTGGCATTAAGTGCAAGCAGCTGCAGCAATTATGACAGAGTGGACTCCGACGAGGAACTTCAAAGAGCGTTAGAATTGCTGGCAAAAAAGGACGAACTGGACGGCGAGCCGTTGGATGAAATCCAAGAAGCGATCAGACTATCGGAACGAGAAGCTCTGCAAAATCATTTTCCGCATAGCGAGTTGATGCAGGAGGGCAGCAGCCTGCAATATGCCCACCCATCTGCTGAACCCGAAATTGACTCAGAGGAGGAAACCTTGAACCGTATTTTGCAGCTTTCCTTGACCGACCATTGAGGAAATGGTTTTAGGTTCACGAAATCCACATATAACTTACTGCGTGAGCCAAGGATCAGGGACTCAAAAAATTAGAGGGCCGGTGTTGTGACTTTGCAGTCGCTTCGATGTAACGCAGCATGCTCCAGAGACAGATCGGCATATGGCGTCCCTACATGTGACACTGTACAAGGCTACTGGAATTGTGGTACCCAAGATCAAGATGGAAGAAAATTTCAACGCAAACGAGACCACAACACTCAAGAAATTTAGACATTCGTAGCATGCAAATAGACTCATAACCGAACTATAGCTATCATTTTAGAGCGCGCCCGCGCATGGTGCCTGTCGACTGAGTCAATGCGTGGTGAGTGCCTTGAAAGTCGCGAGCCGGTTTCTCCCGGCAAGATCTCATTGGATGGACCTGCGAAGTAAGCCTTCCTCTTGGACATCGATGCGCACTAGAAACCGTAAGTTCCTAACCGTGGCAAACGAATAAATCCCCGTCCTCAAACCTCCTAATCTGGTTCTTTTTAGCCAAGCCCCAATATACCTTGTGAGGACTGAAATTCAAAACACCTATCGACCCTTTGATTTAGTTTTTTTTTCGACCTTGCATCCGTTTTATCCTTGCTGCGCTTCTAACATCGCAAATACACATTGTGATCGCTAAATCGCCCCACAGCAATGGCCAAATTCAGGTTTGTTAAGTCTCCTCGTCGGAGAAAGATCCGCTTCTTCCAGAGCTCCCCCAGGTATCTCAACAACAATTCAGCCACTCTTTACAAATCATGGAGAACGAAAAAGTGGTCACTGGAAAGTGCGCTGTCTTCTGACCAGAAGATATTGACATTTGCTAATGGCCACTATGGCATATATTTCAGTCTCTTCAACCACGAACTACGGAAAAAGGAAAACAGTTATAACATCGAAGACAAGGGCGGTATCTTGGTCATTTTACCCCAGGCGAAAATGCCCTTGACCATGCCCGAATTCCACATATCCAAAGCAAACCAATCTATCTATAATGACATCAAAGAAATCGAATCCGTTTCCCGAAACTTTCTCTCAGCATTGTCTGTGCTCAAGCCCAGAGCCTCTTTGAAGAATCTATGTCCTACCAGAAATTATTGCACGGCATCCCCAAGACTCCTCGTTGACAAGACCATCTCAGATTCACGCCACAAAAACGCTGAACCCAAAGTCGAGCTTCTCGTCGAGGACTCCATACCTCCACCGGTTACAGAAAGCGTTAACATTGATTCGGATAACTTCCATTCCTCATTCACCAGAAACCAAACTGAAATGATAGTCAGGACTTTTGAGAACCATGGAGATAGCTCAGAACTCAATATCATTTATCCTTTATACCAGTCTTTGAAGAGGAATGAGCTCACATTGCCCCAGATAGATCAATACAATATTGTCCTCAAGTCCATAGCCCATCGTTCGTTGGATAGCGAACTGGAGCTTAGTGCAATCGAGCTGAAGCTTTCTTGTCTTCTCACAGTGTACGAGGATATTCTCGTCGCCTGTCAAAAGAATTCCCTGCTTCGGCCAAACTCCGAAACTTATGATGTCGTTTTGACAACAATGTTCAAAAATGTGGCCAGAGCACTAGACCTAGCTTTAGATTCGAACATCTCCCAGCGCAAACTCCAAATGATCAAAAGCAAGTCACTTGAGTTCACATTGGTAGGCTTGAATTTATTCATGTCTATTAAAGACCCAAAACCATTATCGTCCGAACAATTTCTTCCTGAATTACTCAGAAGTCTCAAGACATTTCCGCATCTAATCACAAAAGACATTGCGGCCAGATTCATTGGTTTGAAAGATTATGAACTGGAAAATGCCGAGTTTTATGCACACATGATCTTTTTATCTTCCCAATTTCTCAAGTCTGAGAGTGAAAATGTGGGCAAAAAAGAGGTTTATGACTTTATTTCACACGTGTTTGGTAACTTTAAAAGGCGTGCTCTCGAAAGCAGCCATTTAGAAGCTCATGAATATCCTGTTTATTGCGCTTTAGTCGCATCCTTGATCCAAAGCGAAAATTTACCAATCGCCACAAAATTTGTTGATCAAATTTTGAGTTCATTTGAAGAAGACGCTCAATGCGGCAAAGATCAAAGTCAAAAAAGTCAAAACATATCCGACTTACTTTCAACATACATTGAGTGCTTGTCGCTGTCCGGTAATCCAGAAAACTTGAAAAGGGCTTCTTCACTCGTCGCAAAGTTTGCAGAATTAAGCCATATTCCTGAATTAAACATCAGTGCTTACAACACAATGATCAAACGTTATATTGATCAATTTGTTCATCTCGAGATTGCAAAACAAAACAACGGAAATCAAGAGCCTCACATTTCTCTGGAGCAAAACTTGATCTACGAGAAAATCTTGAGCTTATACAATCTTATCGCCATCAGGAAGGACTTTCAAAAGAATATCACATCGGGTTTGGCAGGCTTAAGTGGAATCTCAAGCACAAGCTGCAGAGAAACTCTTCTTTCTCTTTCCCTTGACCTTGGTGATCATGCCACCATTTCTCGTCTCTTTAAGGAGATTTTACTAAAGAAAGATATTGTACGAGACTGGAATATATCCAAAAAGCTTTGTCAATACTTGATTAATGGCGCTGTGTTGCATAAGAACTCCTATTACATGGATGTCATGTGGAATTTTTTGGAGCAGCAGGGAACTCACTATAATGATGACGGCTTCGAGATCAATAACTTCTTGAGTGAGCATTCCGAGTTTCTTGTGCATGATGCTTTTCCGAATTTCCACAAAATTCTTAACCTGTTATTGGTTCTCAATTCCTTGAAATCATTCAGATTGGAAGGTTGCAACGTATATGGCGTGACCCATTTGATGCTGTTTTTGATAAGAAATGCGGAAATGGCATCAGAGCCAAAGGATATCTTCAAATTATTGCATTACCAGAGCATATTAGTTCAAGAGTTGCATGAAACTGAAAATCATTACCTCGAAATTCGCAATGAACTTGTTGAATTTGATCAGTGGCTTGTCGCTTCCTTTCAAAGCCTTTTGGAGAGGTTTCCCAAAAACCTCCCCACAAGCTCTGATATTCTCTCCGCTTGTTCTATATTGGGACTCTCGCCCAACAATGAAGCAACTTCAAATATCCCTGACCTGCATTATGTACTTGACTTGTCCCCCCAACTCAACGTCAATTATGAGCTGGGTGTGCAAATGTTTATCGAGAAATTCAAAAGTGGATATTCCTTCGATGAAACGACAACTAGAGCAATAATATCCAGGGAATTTGTGTGGAACACATTGGAACACGAGAGACCCATATCGGTGAAAGAATTTCTCTATCGTTTTTTCCATTCAAGCTCCCAACGTGATGCTAGTTACAGATCTTCTCAACTTTGCAATTTAATCAATTTGGGAAACGAGAAAGTTAACGTGAAAATTATTGGTACATTGACACGTGGTGACTTCAATGATGTTTTGCAAATGGATGATGTCTTACTATCTCTTGCGCATTTTGCTTCCCGCAGCCAAAACAAGCACTTTACAGCTCGCTTCATCGAACACTTCGAAACTTTCAAATCTTTAGCTCCTCTGAAAAAATGGATCTTATGTATTCTCGACAAGTTTGTTGCAGAGAATAAATTCAAAGAGGCATTAGCCCTCATACAGAAGGACTCCAAATTTTACACTGAACTGTTGGACGTAAACTGTCCAATCGAGGAAAGTATTCTTGAATTGGTCATAACCGTATTTTTGAATACTAAAAATTTGCTGGGAGTCAACTTGATATTGAAGAAAAAGTTTTCTGGACCGCAAGGCAATACTGACTTGCTCAAGTCCGAGAAACTTCTTTGTCGCTTCCTCGATTATTACTTGCACCTTGGATCATATGAGGTGATCTTGAGCAAGTTTTCTCCATTAGCTCATAAATCTCCCATTCTTAAAGATAAGATAAATTTAGCTAGATACCTAGCAACTCTTGAGGGAAAAAACATGAACAATGTCGAAGCAACATGTGAATCAACCAAAGATTTAGTTTTCGCCATGATGAACGAAAACAATTTATTGTCCATGAGGGAAATTTATGACAACAGTCTTCACCTCGTTGATAACAAAGAAGCCTTCTTCAAGAAATTTATCGATACTCTTACAGAAGCTGCGTGCTTTTCTGATATAAATAATCACCAGAAGATTGTCTCAAAGTTCGAGTCAATTGTGAAACTTTGCAAAGCAATGAAGTTAACAAAGTTATCCACAGAGTCTTTGGGATCAATATTGAGCTTCCTAGCAATCACCAACTCTACCAACTTATTGCATATTTTGTTTAACAAGTTTGTTAGCAATAATGTGCTTATGAAGTCTTTTAACTTTTTCTTTCTCTATTTTGAGATTCCTGATATTACTGAGGCTAAAAGGGTTTTGTTGTCTTTCAAGAAAGCCCTCAGTGCGGTCAATGACAATATCAACTTATTAGTTGTTGACGAATTGGAGAAATCATTAATCAAAGACTGAGAACAATGTTGACTTATGTTTCGTCAACACCATTTATTTATGACCAACAATATATTTATTTCATCCGATCCATAAGGATGATAATGCCGCTTTATGCTTTGGCCAGTGACATGGTATCCGTAGTTGTAAAAGTCTTATGTGGCTTACTGATTTTTGCCCATGTGACGTTTCATTTCGTTTATTTCTAAATGCTGGTTGATTCTTTAAATGTAATATGTGATCTGATTTTTTATCTTATGTTTGTTGTTGCTTGGGTTTCTTTTCAACATATCTGTTTGCAGCAAGCCACAAAGCTCCTGTGGTATCAAATCTTCGAGTATCAGATTCTTCAAAAGTGAATACGTGACCTGTATTGTCAACGATTCCAGAATCGGTGTAACTGGTAATTCTGTTGTAAGCACAGTATTGATAAGCCAGACATGCTGGGCTTTTTACCCAGCCCTTTTGCGGGCCGTATTCTTCGATTTGGTCGATATCACTGATATCATCCACGTCTTTATGTCTTTGTTTCAAATGCTTCTTTAGAGTTTCTTCTTCAGTGGTGTCCCATGGCCCGTTCATTGGACGTAAATCTGGGTTGGAAGGAGGCACAATTGCCTCTCTTATCTTGAGTGGAGTGTCATATAAAAGCCTGAGCTTTTCTATGTCAGTGTATAATTTAAAGGGAAAGGCTGATTTATCTCTGAAGTACCCGTTCTTTTTGCAGTAAGAAAAGCCGGAATTCATCCATAGTAATTTTCCTTCCGGGGAAATATGTGCGGGATGAGAAGAACAGAGTTCCATGGACTCGGTGGCATTATATTGCATAAAATGGCGATCCTTAGTGATTTCACCGACACTCGCGGTTGCGTATTTGTTAAAAGCATAGTTTTCATCTCCTACCATCGACATCGCTAGCCAGTAAAATTCTTTATCACCCCAGACAGAAGTTTTGCATGGTTCACCCCATGTGGAAATTTGCATGATGGCCAACAATGCCGAGAAGTGCTTTTTTCTATCGAAGACAACAATTCCGGCTTCTTGGCAATGTCTCCATCCGCTCATGAATTCGTTCCTCATGGTGTGTTCCGTGACGGGTTTTACACCCATGGCCATATCCAATTTGTGGGACAGTTGTGGCATAAGTTTGGCGAAAAAGTTTGTCTCCACCCAGTCATTCATGTCTAACAAGGATCTGTCTTTGAAGAAGTAAGCACCAGTATCAACAAATTCTTTGAGTTCGAAAAAATCTTCCAAAGTGATGAGTGGGACTGTATCTGAATCTAGGAGAAGAACTTGTTCGAAAGAATTGAAAATGAGAGCACCGATTTTACTGTTATAGCCTGTAAAGTCCGTTTTCTCCAACTGAGATAATGTCTCGCGCATGTGGATTAAAGTTAGATCCTGTTTTGGAAACTCGCCTTGCGTCACAGTGTTCATATCGAGGCCGAGCGTATCCGTCGCCTCTTTCAAAGTTTTGCGATGAGTTCTTTGTGTATCAAGTAGCTCCTCTTTTGTGGCCGATGCTGCTTGTGTGATTGCTAAGATTGCCTGACTCGTAAGGCCATCCTTATAAAGTACTTGGATAGGGAGCTTGTTGCCAGCCGCACGAAGAATATGTATGAGTTTCACAAGATCTCTTGCATGTCTTGTAGAACAAGACAAGACAATTCCGCGGCCCTTCATGTTATCGTAGTAGTAATCTGTGATAAGTGAGCCTGATTCATATGGTGGAGCGTCCGCAAAGAATGAGGCCTGACCAACTATTTCCTTAAGCTTCGGCAAAGTGTTGGAGATGGGCGGGAGAACTTTCGAAGAAAAAGTTTTGTATAGTTGGTTGATTTTTTCTGAGCTTTCACGAACCGATTTGTCGAAAAAACAGTAGCCGTAGTTGCGGATAATGGTCATGGCATCGGCCATTTTCTGTTCATTGCCAAGCGTCTCGTTCAAAACCTGAGTGAACCAGCTCTCCACTTCCTTGATGTCTTCTGCTGTGATCTTGTTTTCGTTATCCAACTTGTTTTTCTTTTTGTTACGCAAGATTTGGGCGTACTTATCGGAGAAGTATGCCTCCTTGTTTGTAACATGCTTATTATATGAGGCACCAACAAGCAGTCTGGCGGCCCAGTCCGGGTCCTTTTTCTCTAAGAACAGGAAAAACGCCTCACACTTCTCTGCCTTGGGTCTGGAAGAAAAAGCCTCCCAGCCGCCAATCTCCTTCTCAAAAGCATCCGAGTGCAGAAATTGGTAGGTTGAGAAATGCATGGTCTTCCTGACCTCACGATCGTGGTTCTTAAAGTGGGCGTCGGTGAGGGCTGGAGCGCTGTAGATCAAAGGAATCGGGGAGATGTATAGTGTTATACTTAGGAGAATAAGAGTCATTATGAGCAAGACCCACTTGCGGCGAGTTCGTAATCCCATGGCTGGCGAACAAGAGGAGGGACTAGGCTATGGTGTAGTTGCAACAGCTAGGACGGTTGCGCCAAATGGAACTGGCTGAGTGAAAAGAGAGCACGGCGGGATACTGCTGAGAAGGAAAGGAAATGTATGTTGGACGTGAAGTATTTTTAGGCGAGGCCACTAACGTGGTTCAATCAGTGCCAGTAAGCGCCGTGCAGGCAGTTTGACACATGCCATGTATGTAGTGCTCCTGCGCGATACTCGCACACGTTGTGGTCCAAGCCTTGGGGCGGTGTTGCAAGGGCTGCAGGCCAGAATGCCCAGCGCAACAACACCCAGTCCTGGGTGGCCCACACCGAGACTCTGCTTATAAGCGGGCCATGCCGCCGGCTAGTGACCGCAGTGCTATAAAGACGTGCAAGTGCAAGTCCCAAGCGCAGGCCGCCAGCGAAGACGAATGCCTGTGTGGGCCCCGAAAACACCGAAGCAACCTAGGCTCGGTGGCATGCCAGGGCCTGGGAAGTACGAGGTGGGTGCATGGTGTGGCCATGCGCGGACGACTGTTCGTAATTTCGACATAAGACCGGCTGGTGCGGATTGTGACCCGAGTGCTCGTCCTCCACTAGGGAAGGAGGCCGGGCGCGACAGCCCAAGAAATGCCTGGAGTCCGCCAGGTGCTCACGTGCCTTCGTGCCCGCGCCAATTCGTACACGTAACGTAAAAAAACACTCACCGCCGAAGGTACCTATCACCGTAAGATGTCCACACAGAATCGCAAGGCCATGGAATCTAGTTCGGGCTCGACCCCGGACAAGATGGCCGTCTTCCAAGAGTGTTTGCAGCAGTTCAACGCGCTGCCAATCAACACCAAGAAATGCCGTCAGCTTTTGGCCAAGTTGTTGAGATTGATCTACCAAGGAGAGCAATTCCCAGCACAAGAAGCCACCGGCTTGTTCTTCTCCATCTCCAAGCTCTTTCAGCACAAGGACTCTTCTTTGCGTCAATTGGTCTACTTGACAATCAAAGAGCTTGCCGCCACCTCCCAGGATGTCTTGATGGTCACTTCGTCGATCATGAAGGACATCCAGTCTGGTGACTTGGTCTACAAGCCTAATGCTATCAGAACTTTGTCCAAGGTCTTGGACCCCTCCACGGTGTCGGCTTCCGAGAGACTCTTCAGAAACTGTCTCGTTGACAAGAACCCAATTGTCTCTTCTGCTGCATTGATCTCCTCCTACAACTTATTGCCAATTGCCAAGGATGTTGTCAAGAGATTCACAAACGAGACTTTGGAGACCATCCAGTCCTACAAACAATTTCCTGCAAACCAATTCCAATTGCACGAATACTACGGTGCCTCGACCACAAACTTGCCTTCCAACTCTTACATGTACCAATACCACGCCTTGGGCTTGTTGTACCAATTGAGAAACCACGACAAGATGTCGTTGATGAAGTTGATCACTTCTTTGCACGAAGGCTCCTCTTTGAAGAACTCCTTGTCCATCATTGAGCTCATCAGATTCATCAACAAGGTCTTGCTGGATGATGGCTCCCTTATTACTCACTTGTATCCAATTTTGTCTAGCTTTTTGAAACATAAATCAGACATGGTTGAGTTGGAGGCCGCCAAAACAATCACCAGTTTACAGCATCTTATTAAGGATGACGAGTTTATGGGTGTTATCTTGACTCTCCAAAAGTTGTTGAGTGTTCCAAGAACAGCCACCAGGTTTGCTGCCGTCAGATTGATCAACAAAATCTCGATGAAACACCCAGACAAGATATTGGTCGTCAATTTGGAGTTGGAAGGTTTGATCAATGATCCAAACAGATCCATCTCTACGTTGGCTATTACCACTTTGTTGAAGACTTTAGGTGCTGGAACCATCGAGTCTTCTAACTCTGAAAGTGTCGACAGATTAATCTCCAAGATGACCTCGTTGATGGATGACATCACCGAGGATTTCAAGATCATCATCATTGACGCAATCGAAAACTTAGCCTTGAAATTTCCTTCCAAGCACAAGAAGCTAGTTGCTTTCCTCTCCGACTTGTTGAGAGACGATGGAACCTTGCAACTCAAGTCTACAATTGTTGAAGCTTTGTTCGATTTGATCAAGTTCTTGCCAGACGAGAATGCTAGGCAGTTAATCTTGATGAATCTTTGTGAGTTCATCGAAGATTGCGAATTCACAGAATTATCTGTTCGTATCTTACATTTGTTAGGAGAGGAAGGTCCAAAAACTTCTAACCCTTCGTACTACATCAGACACATCTACAACAGATTGGTTTTGGAAAATTCCATCGTGAGATCTTCCGCTGTCATTGCTTTAGCAAAGTTTGCTGCCGTCTGCGATGAAGACGTCTCCAAAAACGTTCAAATTCTTTTAAAAAGATGTCTAAAAGATGTTGATGATGAAGTGAGAGACCGTGCCACTTTGTCATTGAAATTCCTCCAAAAAAACCAAGTTAAATTCATTGTGAATGACTCGAAGTTCAACTTGGCTGCTTTGGAAAATAAATTGACTCATTATTTGAACTCTGAAGAGAACTTCGCTCTGGAATTTGACATTTCTGAAGTTCCTCTTCTCACATCAGATGAAGTGAAGTCCTTGGAATACAATACCAAAATCAACAAATTGGAGAACTCTGCGGATGGAGGTCACGTGGAAGCTTCAAGCGCTAAGGATTCTTCTGAAACTAAGAATGGTAAATCTGAAGAATCCTCAGCTGCAACGGAATACTTGAGACAACAAGAGTTTGCTGCCAAATTATCCGAAATTCCAGAATTTGAGGCCTACGGTACATTGACTAAGTCTTCTGCCAATGAGATTTACTTAACTGACAAGGAGAATGAGTTCGTCGTCACAGCTACCAAGCACTTCTTCACGGAAACTCAAAAATTGGTCATTCAATATGACATTGCAAACACATTGCCAAGCTTGCTTTTGCAAGATGTCTCCGTCGTTGTGCAAGCTGATAATGAGCTCTATTCTGAAGACTTTGTTATTCCATTGGCAGAATTGAAGCCTGACCAATCCGGAAGCGTATACGTCTCCTTCTCCACTCCTCAAATCGGAGATGATGATATCTTGGCTGCTTTTGGAAACACTATCCATTACGTGAGTAAGGAGACTATTGATGAAGAAGGAAATGTCGATCCTTCTGACGATGGTATCGAAGACGAGTATCAAATTGAAGACTTGGAGATCACCGCAGGCGATTTTATCAACCCACTTTATAACTCAAACTTCACTTCAATCTTCGACCAATTGCCTCAAGAAGACAGCAGTGTTGTTACTTTGCCTGGTGTCCTGGGTATTGAAGCTGCGGTTACCAAAATCACTACTGTTTTTAACAGCATGCCATTGGACGGATCCGACTACGTTCCAGGCGAATCCACTTCCCATGTATTGAAATTGCTTGGTAAAGATGTCTGGGGCGGAAAGGTCGGTATTCAAGTTAGATTGGCATTGAGCGGCGGTAAGGTCATGGCCAAGATCCACGCCAAGACTGAAACCGAAGGATTTGCAGAGGTTGTTTCTACCACTCCATTTTGAGTATGGTGACTAGAAAGGAGGGAAATAGTATTTGATATCTAAAATTGTATGCATGATTATATAAAAATTGCAAAGAGACATAAGTCGAACATGACCCTTGTAAGTATAGAAGTATACAAAGTCTTGTTGAGCTTGGCTCCTTGGCGTGAGATGAGACTATTCCTTGGGCACAGGACGTTTCATATTCTTGAAAAAGAACGTTCCCGAAAAATAAACAAGCAATGCTGCTAAGAAAATTAGGAGGAAAATCCACATGGCGGCCAAATTGTCGGCTTTGGCAGCAGTAGGACATGCAAAATGAGAACGGATCTCAAACATATATGTACAATCTTGAGGAGACGCAACATGAGTAACATGGGCTTTGTTCATCATTTCACGGTCGCATACGAAAGTCAAGACGGTATTTCTGCGAATACGCTCACCCAGAATAGAAACAATGTCTCTGCAATAGGATCCGTTCTCGTAGTTGAGAATGATCTTACGGCCGCTCATGACCGGTTGGTCTACGAACTGTCCCATCAGGATGTACTCGTGGGTTTTGGGATCCACGAAGTATGCGCCGACTTCTGAGATATTGACGTTGTCGGCGAATTGGGCCGATTGTAAGAGCGACTTTCTGAGTGGAGAGGAGCATACTCCCAAAGTGTAGTTTCTGCTCGTGATCAGATCTCTCACCACCCAAGGTTGCGCTCTGCCTTCGTGACCCAGTCTTGATAATGGTCGAAGGTCCATGAAGCCTCTGGCGGCGCTAAAAACAGTGCATACGCCTAGTTCATGATCATGCTCAACCTTCGGCTTTTTGGTGGCGGTCTTCTTTGGAGCCAGTGCCGGATTCAGTGCGTCTTTTGGCTTGTCACCGAACGATGTAATAGGGGCGCCCCATCCGGTATGCATGATATTCTGAAAGGATTTGTATAATTTCGAGTGGTTGTCATCCTTGCTAGGTCTTTGTTCAATGACAAAGATTCCGACGAAAAAGAAGAGCGTGATAGCTAGATAAATAATCCGTTTGTGTATGCGGGAGGCCATTGCGACGGCCAGTTTGTAGTATAGCTTTGTTCTTCTAAGTGATGACGGGCGAACGTTGACAAGCTTTTAACGAAAAAAAAGGACCGTGGTGATGAATCTATGTTCGGTAGCGGCGTATTGAGTTCGCGATGTGTTGCATGTGCGCACCGCTCGGATCGGTTAACTCGCCGTTAGCCTGCGATACAGGCCTATGGCCGTCTGCCTCGCTCAAGTGCCAGAACGGGCCAGCTCAAAATCTGATAGAGCTATTATGCAAGATGTTGCCTTCTCCCAGAGGAGGATCTCAGAGGAGAGGGTTTAGCCAATATAGGCATCAGGATTTTAATTTTTTTAACTGCCTCCGGCGCTCAAAAGAATTTAGGATTCCATTCGCTCACAGGGAACTCCTACTAGTCCTGGCACCAGCGAGTAGGCACTCCTATAGTGCGCGCGCTTGGATTTTGGATCCTCCAGCAGTGGACCCTTTCTTAGCAATTACTCCAGATGAACGCTTGGCTTGACCAAACCGACTCTGCTCCGTTTTTTCTTGCGGATGTTGTGCGGCCCGACCCAGCAAACCCGCTCTACTCCCGCTTCACAGATGCCAAGAAGTCGCTTCTAGCAAGCCTGAGCCAACCGCTTGGGGACACCTCCGTCGAGCTAGATTCAGCCCAGGAAGGCTCTGACACTTCAGCCCCCATATACGATAATGCATCCGACGACTCAACAAAAGCTTTTTTTTCTGCCATTGTCTCTGGCGATATGGTGACGGTCAAGGCAATGTGTCTCGCCAATCCAGAGTTGGCCTCGGCGTTCTACCCTAGCCCCGACGACGGCTTCTCGGCATTGCTGTTTGCTGTGGTTTTCGGCCACAGCCTCATCTTGCAAACCCTTTTGGATTCCGCTGAAGTGGACTGTAACATGCCAGACTCCGCCTCTCCATATTACACTCCGCTTATGTGGGCTGTGTCATTGAAAGACCTACCCCTTGTGGAAATACTCTTGGAGTACCACGCCGATCCCCATGCACCAGCAAAGGAAGATGGCCCGACTGCTGCTTCGATGGTGAGCCCTGGAAACAATGAATTGTATGCTTATTTCGTGGCCCATAATCTTTTAAACGCTCCAAACTCGGCGGATCCCTCCAATATTTTCCAGACAGATTCCTTTGGTGCAAATGATGAATTCGTAGACGACATTACCTACAAAATTCGTATGCAGACAATTGGTGGCGTCAAAGAAGCTGAGGAAACCCTGGAGAGCTTGAATGAATTGGATGAAGAGGCACTTTTATCTCAAGATTCAGACTTGGTACAAACACCTGATTTTGACTACAAAACTCCCCGCCCCGATCAATTCATAAAATTCACTGATTCTGACATTCCCTCTTTGCTTGATTTTATCTTTGGTCTCAGACTCACCGAGAGGACATTTCAACACGATGGCAAAATTCCAGCTTCCATTATTTTCCAATTGTTACAATATTCGCATAAAAAGGCAGATTCGTCTGAGCTCACAGAATTCCTCTTTGACTGTTTTATCACGAGATTGAGATCCGTGACCGACACCAAGTCGGGAGTTTTCAACATGGCATTGTCCAATGATCAGAGCAATAAGAAATCTGGAGGAGGCAGCGATATTGTTCTCATCAGTTATTGGCTCTCTGTGGTTCAATTTTTGCATTACTATTTAGCGCGTGGCAAATTTTATACCCATTTCCCAAAATTTCTACAGGAGCTAATCAATTTAGTGCAATCACTCATCGCCACACTTTCCTTCTCAATAAACTTTCGTCTCAACGATTTGGTTGACAGTTGTTTGTTAAATTTCACAAGCTTTGTCGACACTTCTAGCGTTCTATATGCGAAAGATTGGAATTTTTTCAAGTCTCTGAGAAAACATCCCAATGATTATGATGACATTTTGAAAATGTTGTACCCACCAACAGAGACTGACCTAATGAAGCCTTCTCCTTTGAAATATGTCCAAGTCTTGGGAGCTCTTGACTACGTTTTAAAGCTTCACTCGGTGGATACGCTCTTCCGCTTCCAGGCTTTCTCTCAAGTATTTTACCAGGTGAACGCAACTATATTCAATCGGCTCATATCTAATTCTAAGTATTGCTCCAGGATCAAAGCAATGCAAATACGGTTGAATATTTCCACCTTGGAAGATTGGTTACGTTCTCATAACTACCACCCTCGCATATCAGAACACATTGGAGGATTATCCAAGATGTTGGGCGGAGAGTCTGAGTTGCACCTTGCATCTTTGCTCGATGAAAATGGTAGCTCGGATGATCCACGGTCGTTGTCGTTCTACTACAAACCATTGTACACAATTGGACAAATGCAAATGAAACCAACGATCGAGCTTTTGCAATGGCTTCAGGTCATGACTGGCCTCGATGATGAAGAATCCTTCATCAATACCATCAATGAATTCGACAGGCTCAATTACTATCAGTTGTATAAATTGACTTACAAGTTATACCGGTTTGAGGTGAACGAAAAGCCCTTACCCAAGCCTTTAGTTCAAATGCTCAAGAGCCTTATGAATGAACAGGGGCCACTGCAGATTGAGAAAAGTATTGTGCATTATATGACTCAGACGACTTTGTTGCTGAAAGAAGTTTACATTTATCTTAACCCTAACTTCATTTTTGGGGTATCGCTTCCAAACCAAGAAGAGCTTATACAAACTTATGGTGCTGGCTTGGGTGGAGTCAAGAAGTTAAGGGCAAGGAAATATCAGCCATCCTTGCCCATAAGTGTCATGGATGATGTTGAGGAGATTCTTCTGCAAAATAGAGCTGGCCAATTCAACGACACTTATGATTATGAACAGGCCAGTGAAGACGAAGAGGGAGACCATAGTTCAGACCACGAAACCCACGAAGAACTGAAGAATGAGAGAAGTCAACGCAGTGAGAGAGAAACCATGTTTCTCTCAAAGCAGATGCAACCGCCAAGCACATTAATGCATAAAAATTGGGGCACTGATGAAATCGATAGCAACCCCTGGTAACCTAAAAAAAGAAATACAAGACTGAATTAACTCATTGACTAGATAAGAAATGTATTTGCCGCTAAGTAGCCGCCGTTTTTAAAATTATATACAAGGAAAAGCGCAAGAATTGTGATGAAGGGACCTTACATTTGGGAAAGGAAGTTGTTATTCTTGATCTTGGCCGAGTTCTTCTTGCCGAGCTGCTTCTTTCTCCATTGCATGATGTTCTCTTCCTTAAGCTGCAAGTCGTTTTTCTCCTTGTCGAGGACGTCCCACAACCAAGCAGGGTATTCGGAGTCTTCCAAAGCGACTGGCTCATCACCGCTTTTTCTAATTTTCAAGTTCAAGACTGTTCCAGCTGCACAGGAGGACTTGGCAGCATTAGCATTGACAACGGCAGAAGAAAATGTTCTTTGACTGGCCAAGCGGAGGAGGTTATGTGTAGATCTAAACATGCTGACGACTTTGACGGTTATAGCTTTAAGATTGAGGTGCACAATTGTTGATAGTTTTGGAGTAGTGCGAATAGCGAAATGAGAAGGCCCGGCTTACGCTGGTATCGGGCTCGTCACGCAAGAGACTCGATAAGACCATATCACATTGATATTTTCTAATTTGCTTGCTTGCTATTGATTATTCAAAGGGATTCATCAGTTCGTTTTTGCAAGTCATGCCAAATATTTATTAGTTTTTGGATGCGTATTGCCAACATTTGGAACCTTGAGTGCTCTCATTCAGCAAAAATGTAAATTGTGGAAATCACTGCGCAAGTTAAAACATACTTCTTAATCTCTACAATTATGTTTGAACAAACATTTTCTAATTCAACACAATAATTAAGGACATCAATAGCGGCCGCCAAAGGACTAACCAAAAGCTACTAGAATTGCATAGAATCTTTGCTGGCGGCGCTCGACCAGCAGAAACATGCGCTAGTAGCTGCCTTATAAAAATCACAATATGGAATTGCCAACAACCACACTGGCGATTTTTTTGAGGATATAATTAGGCTTTTAACCATCGAGTACCCATCACGCAAGGGATCCTTACTTACATCTTTTACATTCTGAAGTCCCTATGATCCAGTGCCAAAAAATGGGCGTGCATGTAGAGCCCTCGCACTCGCTCGATGACGTGTGCGCACAGGAAAGTCAAAGAGTCGCTGAAGATGATTGCAAACACATTATTCAGTAAGATAGTAGGGTTCGTTTTCATAAATGGGCGAACATTCACCAACAGCCCCTTCTCAGAGATAAAGCTTCCGCGTGAAGAAAAAAAAAGTTGGGGCTTGTGCTCACCATGGATGTATCTGTCTCGCTTGTTCTTCAAGCTTCCATGGCTAAAACCTCTACACATTACTCTCACGGGTCGTGTATGGGAGATACAAGATAAATTGGGCGCAACCGAAAATTTTCAGGAAAGAGAGTAACAAACCATACACAGAAATGCCACCAAAGAAGAAGGGAGTCGTCGAAAAACCAATTTTGCTTGGTAGACCAGGTAACAACTTGAAGTCCGGTATTGTCGGATTGGCCAACGTCGGTAAGTCCACCTTTTTCCAGGCCATCACCAAGTGTCCATTGGGTAACCCAGCCAACTACCCTTTCGCAACCATCGACCCAGAAGAGGCTAGAGTTATTGTCCCATCTGAGCGTTTCAACAAATTGTGCGAGTTGTACAAGCCTAAGTCCGAGGTCCCAGCCTACATGACCATCTATGACATTGCTGGTTTGACCAAGGGTGCCCACGCCGGTGAAGGTTTGGGTAACAATTTCTTGGCCAACATTAGAGCTGTCGATGCCATCTACCAGGTTGTTAGATGTTTCGAGGACTCCGACATTATCCACATCAATGACGAGGTCAACCCAATTAACGACTTGGAGATCATCAAGGACGAGTTGAGATTAAAGGATATCGAGTTTGCTGAGAAGCACTTGGAGGGTGTCGAGAAGCTCACCAAGAGAGGTGGTCAATCATTGGAGATCAAGAACAAGAAGGAGGAAGCCGAGTTGGTCAAGCGTATCATCGAGTTGTTGAAGAACGGTGACAGAGTTGCCAACCAAAAGTGGACTCAAAAGGAAGTTGAGGTTATCAACTCTATGTTCCTTTTGACCGCCAAGCCTTGTATCTACTTGCTTAACTTGAGTGAAAGAGACTACTCCAGAAAGAAGAACAAGTGGTTGTTGAAGATTAAGGAGTGGGTTGACGCAAACTCTCCAGGTGATGTCGTCATTCCGCTCTCCGTTTCCATGGAGTCTCACTTGGCTTCCTTGGAGACCCAGGAAGAGATTGATGCTTACTTGAAGGAAGTCGGTGCTGAATCTGCCTTGCCAAAGATTATCAAGACCATGAGAAACAAGTTGGACTTGATCTCTTTCTTCACTGGTGGTGCTGATGAGGTCAGAGAATGGACTATCAGAAGATGGTTCACTGCCCCACAAGCCGCCGGTACTATTCACACCGATTTGGAGAGAACATTCATCTTGGCCAACGTCATGAAGTACGATGACTTTGTCGAGTACGGTGATGAAAACGCTGTTAAGTCCAACGGTAAGTTGATGCAAAAGGGTAAGGACTACTTCGTCGAAGACGGTGACATCTTGCACATCAAGGCCGCTGACGGTAAGGCCCGTTAAGTATAGTAGCTCATTGAATAGAAAGCTCACATTTCAATTGGTTTGTAGGGATACACTGTAAGAGGAATTTGTTTGAGTTCATCAGCAATCACTTGTGAAGAACAGCGCGAGCGCATGAGCTAAGAACAGCGCGAATCCGAGTTAGACCAAGGCTCTCCACACTATTTTTAAGAGCAATGTTTCGTCGAGTGACAGTTCCATGCCAACAACTGGGTTTTTGTTTCCGGCAACAGAGGTATCTCTATATGCCAAGGTCAAGTTTAACCCAATTCAGCAACCCCAAATCTATACCTCAACAGTACAATGCGCCACCAGAAGACAAGAATTACCAAGGTGAAAGTTCAAACGAAGAGGTCATTAAGCCATCCCACAGGAAAAGGCCTCTCGGAGACATCACCTCTTTCCTTGCTATTTTCTCTTTAGCATATCTAGCGATTGACAACTACACAAGTCGAGTCAAGATCGAAAAACTCAACCAGGAAACAACTGCCTTGAACATCAAGACTTTACAACTTCAACAACAAAATTACGCAAGGTCTAAAAAGCAGCAGGATTTGCGTATGATAAAAGAGAGAATAGACACGTCGAAACGATGTTTTAAAATGTCAATGCACATTGCAATGCTAAGGAAGCAGCTTATCGAGAACGGAATAGAGCCTCAAGATGTTAATGCCGTCATTGAGGAATTTGAAAAAAACGCTAAGGTTAACAATTCTATCAATAACCTCACAAGTCACGCCATTTGGCTTACAGATGACTCAGAATACAAAGCCTTTGTAACGGACTACAGAGAATATGATACAAAGGGAAAGTGAAGGGCCCCGGGCCTGCACACACACACATTTTAACCTTTCTAATCGACTTTAGATTTACAACACATGGCGGAAAGCTGGTTCATGTTGATTGAGACCATATGAATAATATAACAGATTCAATTATTGTTGCAACTCATACGTAAACAAGAAACTAGATTCCTTATAGTGGAGCCCTAGGGTTACCCGCACTTGCGAATACATATATATAGCGCTCGAGGAAAATTCCTTTCAGACTTTTTTTTTTTCTCTATACAATGTCTTGAGGCGCCCATTAGAGTCACGGTTTATATGACTACTCACACATGTAAACTTACCACTATGTGGTTCTTCGTGCTCGGGTTAGCCTTAGAATGAATAGTTTTTTCGGCCCTTGGGTCGTGGCACTCTTGTGGGTGTTCACGCGGTTCTTAACTTACATCTTCAACAATTTCCGTAAGCAATATTTGAAGGTGCCCCTAGTCTTCAAGAATTACATTATTGATGCGTAGAAATCCCTTAGACGTTTGAGTAATGTATTTTGATTTATCTATGTGTCAGAATTAGTTTGGCGTCAATCTTGCCTAACAGCCTTTGTTCAAGCTTCAACTGTAATAGGCTAAATTTCGGGCAACACACACTCTTGGCGTCAGCGCCCTCATCCTCATAAAACTTCTTACAACACTTGTACAATGCGTCAATGGCTTGTGTACATTTGGACTCGTCGTATCCGTTCTGCTGGACGCAGTCTTGAATGGCGCAGGCGAAAGGCTTGCAGGTATTGTTATCTTGTTGTGACATAAAAAGCAGTAGTGCTACTTTAAAAATAGAAGAGAGCAAGTGAGGGCGTTAACTAACGACGCACACGTGACGCGTGCGCCAGTTCGTTGCATATGTGTTTGTTCATTCGAGTAAATTATCATATAGCATTTGGATCAAGGTCGGCGTGGTAGTCATCTTCATCAAACTCACTTGGTTCGTAGATCACCAACGGCACAAACTCATCTTTTTGGGCCAGCTTCTTCTGGGTATTTGCTCTGTAGACGTAAAACGCACCACACCCAGAGAAAATGGTCACAAATATTGTTATAAGACCCCAGCGAGACAAATGCCATCTCAAGGATTCAATTTCAGATCTCATAGCCATATTTAGCTCGGTGGTGATCTTATGATTGGACTCTTGCACGCGCAACATAATCCTCTTACTCATCAAGGTGTTGTCCGACCTCTGGTCATTTATCGCCACTTGAATGTCATTCTTCATCTGGATGAAGTGGTTATTGAGCTCGTCACTAATAAGACTATAATCCCGCTCAAGGGCGTTGATCTGATTGATGGCGTCATTGATATGTTGCTCCCTATTCCGGGTGATGTCCACATTTAGTTCTTGATGTGCAGATTCGAAGAGGTAGCGGTCATTTTCTAGTTCATAGAGGTGAGAGTATTTGTTCAGTAGCCTGCTGAGTTTTGAGTTGAGTTGTACAATGAGCAAGTTGATGATCTCGTCTGCCTGAGAGGGGGTGAACCCGGATTCCACAAGTTGCTTATAAACCTCATAGGTATCAATGTATGGCTCCTTGTAGTCGAAGATAGTCGTGAGAAGATCCTGAGACTGGATGCCTTCTCCATTGTCTGTGTCGCCCGACTCTTCGGCCACTTCGCCCTCGGATGCCACCGACTTGCTGCTGGCACTTCTTTCCGAATTTGCGTTCTCTTGTGAAGTGCTGATTGTCGAATATCTTTGACGTCTTAGGTTCTGCAATTTGGAGGTGCACTGGACACGCGATAAGGGTGGGTATGAGGATTGCTCAAAGAGGCGGTTCTGCCAAATGCTAGTATGGTACAGCAGGCGTAGAGTGGGCGAGGGTCCCATGACTCGTCGCAATAAAAAGGTACATTTTTGAGAAGTGAGATGTGCCGGAGTAAGCTTCATGGTTGTTTTATGGGATGCAAGTGTAAAGATTCGTTATGACAGCGGATGCCAACAGAGCTCAGTTAGCAGCGGTGCAGGAGAATGGATCAGACGTGGTGCGCGGTTTTCTCTACAGTTGATCAATACATTCTAGAAGCCACCCGCCATGAATTTCTTGTCCAGTGCCTTGAACTTGATCTCGGCCTCTTCGATCCCCTATACCTTCAAAGATAAGGTCGTTGATTCGAGCAGCCTGCAATATCCGGCAAGTGAATCCATCTGGTCGGTCTACGAAGGTGTCAATCCAAAGACAGACACCCCAGTCTCCATTCATGAATTCAACCTTAAGGACCCTAACAATGCCAGATACGAACCATTGGCGAGAAACTGTTTTAAAAAAATGAAGCTGGTCAAGTTTCCAGGTATTCTCAATACTGTAGACTTCATTGAAAACGACTCCTTCCTTTACATTGTCACCGAACGCGTGACTCCTCTTATCACTTATCTCACAAAACATGGCGAGAAGGTGAGCAATGACGCCAAGATATTTGGTATTTACGATGTTGCACATTCGGTCGCCTTCATCAATTCAAAAGCCAACTGCTTACTCGGAAGACTAGATCCCAACTGTGTGTTCGTAAACGAGCAAGGTGAGTGGAAGCTATTTGGCTTTGATCTCCTCACAAACCTCAACTCAGACCCGGATCAACCGTTCTACCGCAATGCGACCTTTTCTCCCAGCTTTCAGGAGAACGTTCCGCTGGAGGTGTCCAATAACGGTGTGGATGTTGTTCGCAAGAAGCCTTTTGATTACGATGCTTACAAACTTGGAATCTTTATCTTATCCCTATTCGAGTCATCTGATTTGCTGAGGCCTTACATTATGACCGCCAAACCTTCTGCGTCAAAACTATCTCAAAATGCTCAGATTTCTACGAGCTTGGCGAGTCTCATTTTGAAGTTACTTGCTCCCTCTGGAGCAAGGCTCAATGTGGAGAGTTTTGTGCTCCAGTCTGAGACAGCATTTTCTTCTAACAGTTTGGTAGCTTTTTCGAAGGCATTGGATGAGATCAAGTATGAGGACCAAGCCACGAAAGCCAACTTTTTCAAAAATGAGCTTGTTAATTTCATTGATGGTAATTTTCCTCCAGGCTATTTGGACAATAAATTGCTCCCTGAGATAATATACCAATACAATATTCTCGTGAAAGAGAAAGCGCTGCCCCAAGCGACTCTTGAAGAAAAAGCAGCCCGTCAAGAGACAACCTCTGTCCTCCTAAACTATATCTTGAAACTCAGTGCCGACTTGACTGAACCCGTGTTCACTAAGAGAATCAAACCAATTTTGTTTAAGGCATTTACCCAACCAGACAGGTCTGTTAGAATATCTCTCTTGGAGTATTTGCCTAAGTACAGCTCGTTCTTGACTGAGCTGGATGTTCAAAGCAAGATTTTCAATAATTTGCTCACTGGTTTCCAAGATACCAATTTCATCATTAGAGAAATTACATTGACTTCTATTACAACTATTATCGACAAAGTCAGTGTCAAGCAAGTCAACCAAGAATTACTTAAGGTCCTTGCAAAGCTGCAAATGGATCCAAAACCCTCGATTAGGACGAACACTTTAATCTTGATCATAAAAATTGCCGAAAAGATTCACTACACTTCTAGAAACAATGTTGTGATAACCGCGCTTGCCAAATCGCTTAGAGATACATTCACTCCATGCAAGCTCGCAGCATTGAATGGGTTTGAAAACTTATTGAGTACGTTTACACTTGAGGAAATTTGTTCGAAGATTATGGGTCACTTGGCAATTTCATTGATGGATTCCAAATCTTTCAAGGTCCGGAAAGAATCTAAAAGAATTTTTGATCTATACCTTGATTCGGTTGAACAACATGCAGCTACATTACCGCAAGTTGAAGAGGATGAGGATGCTGAGGAGAAGGCATTTTACGAAGGTTTTTCGGAAGTACTGGTATCTCAAAACACAACCGCCACACCGGAGAAACCAGCATCTAGTTTTAATTGGATGAACAAGCTCGTCTCGGGTGATGCGAAAGATGTTAAAGGCAATTTAAATGAGTCTTTCAATAGATCGACACCAGATTTAACTAGGGTTTCGACGCCGAAAATCGCTCAGGAAGAACCTACCGCATGGGAAGTAGAAGAAGACTTTGACGATGGATGGGGAAGCGAGGCAGAAGAAATCTCGGCTGATCCCATTGTTCCTGCAAATCTGAGTGGAGGAGTGAGAGGCAGCTCATCACATAAATCATTCCAGAATAGGGGACATGCAAAAGCTCAGGAAAACAAAATTCCTGGATCTTCACTCAAACTCAATCTTGAAATAGAAGAAGATGAGGACAACTGGGGAGATGAGTGGTAAATTATTAACTCGAATTAATCAAGATGTTATATACTAATGTGTGTTTATAAATATTGCTAGTTGTTCTATCTGACAGTTAGATCATCTAAATCACATTGATTCTGGGTCAATGGCGTTCGCAGAATTACTCTCCAACATATACGGAGGCAAGAGACGACCAAATATCTGAGTATCGAGAGTATCTATCATACCTGGCACATACTCAAGAGTCGGATCAGGATAACTTTTTATAAGTGAGGGATCATTCATTTGGGAATTAGTTTCAAACGGTTGCCCGCTCAAACTGCCTCCGAAGTTTTCCCCTAAATGCAAATCCGATACTTTCAAATTGTTTTCATTAGGGAGGTCTGTCAGCAAATTCTGGGACTGTTCCTGTTGTTGACCAGGCTGGTTGGAGGGATTCATTGAATAGTACTCAAAGAGTCTGCGATCAAATGACTGATCATCTTCCTCAACTCCCTGAACGATATCATCCATTTTCAAGTCATTGTTTACTGAAGATTTTTCACTGTAAATGAAGTCATTCATGGCATCGAAACTATCGATTGTAGACTTTGCAACCGTATCAAAGTGTTCGAATTGTTCAGCTGGAATTTCCCTAGCTTGGGTAAGTGATGTTGCAGTTTTTCTGTTAAGCATATCGAAGAGCTTATTCAAAATATTATAGATTCGGAGAGATGAATTTGACATATTCTTTAAATTATCAAGCACCTTTTTTCCAACTTCGATATCCTTCCTTATCATGTCAATGTTCAAATCATCGTCAAAATAGACACCCGCGTAATTGACACTCGAAGCTTCGTTGCCGTAATTATTGTAATTTGCTGCGTGATAGTAATAGACCAAACAGGCAGTGGAGAAAAAGATTGTATACATCGAGAACCAGTAGGTACCAATCAAAAGATCTTGCTCAATCATTTCGTGTGCAAGTTTCACAACAAAACGGGCCACTTTGATACAGTTTCTTCCACGAATAAGGGCCCTTGGATCCGTATTCTTGTAAATAGAGCCCTTACTAATGTAGTGGATGAAAGGTCTGTACAAACTTAGCTGACAATTGAGGAATGCGAAATGAAGATAATATTTTGCCAACTTTAGTCTCTCGGGTACATGGACGTTCCGATTAAGGGTACTTGAATTTGAAGGGCGTAGCTCCATAGGCACGCTTTCTAACCACTTTTTCAAGTCTAGTTCTAAATTTGTCACCAAATCATGAATGTTGCGCACAGGAATATTATTCTTGGGTTTGGATTGAACTTTGATGGGATATAGCTCTTTCACAATTTTCGATAAGAGCATAGTAAGTCTGGTGTGGTAATTAGCACAAGCAGATGAAGAAAGAGCACCGTCGCTCTCTTCGCCAAAGATTCCTTCCCTTGTTATAGATTCATCATCAAGTTGAGGTGGCAACTCTTGATCAAATTCATCCTCACTAATAGAGCCAGGAAGACCTAGTAGGCAGTTGATGTAAATGTCCATTTTGTAAATCGTGTAGAAAAGCCGTTTGCGGGTGTCAACCTCAATAGGATCAAGCTTGCGCTTCGAAATAAAGACACCGAGGTCGCGGTGCAAGCCTTCTTTTAAAGCACTGCGCAATGCAATACCGATATATGAGTAGCAAGTAGAGAGACGGGCCGAGCATTGTAAGTAAATAATCATCATGACGATAGTCTGTATGGCAGGAATGTCACTGACATCTGTAATATCGATGAGCTTTCTGGCCTCTAGGAAGTACTCGTAGCCGTCGTTTTCTAGAGACTTGTTGTTGGCATTTTCGTTACTGCGTTTCTTGGAAAAAAGCGACCCACAAGCCAAAAGCGAATACATAAAGGGCAAGAACTTTTGCTGCCTATTTGTGTAATGCAAAGGGTCCATGCTGTACAAAAGGTCGACCTCCTCTAATAAAGAAGGTCTATGGTAGAAACGGAAGAGAACACAAGCCTTGTTCCACGTGGTATGAATAAGCTGCAACGCCTCTTCCTTAGAAGGTAGAAGAATCTTAAACTCTGCACCAAAGCTATCTTGCGGAGTGGATTGCGAATCCAATTGCAGAATGGGGGTAGCGTTGGGAGTGGTGTCGCTCAAGTATAAGTCGGAGATCTCGTGGATGTTGATGTTTAGGGAGTTTTTCTGCTGTAGATGGGCAACCACCTTCAGGAACTTGACAAAGTCAAAATCCTGGCGCAGCTCCGACAAGAGGTTCAAGCCGATTCGGGGAAACAACAAGTTGATCATGTTCTGAGCAAGGAGAAGTTTCTCGTTGGCCGAGACACTGGACGGGTTCTTGCACACACCTAGTAGTTGGGACAAGTCCTGGGCCTCGGGCGCCAGGGTGAGCTTGTTGAGCTTGTTGCGTACATTGGGCCGGTCGTACGTGCAGTTGAAAGAGTACACCGTGCAATGGATACAGGGCTGTCTCCCGTCACATTTGACCTTCTTGTGTCTGCAGTTGTCGCAGGCTCTGGTGACTCTACTGCGTTTCTTCTCCTTGGCGGCGGCGTCGTCGCGCCCGTGCTTCTTGCTGCCCGTGCCGCTGTCGGGCAATTGTTGGTTTTCTTCGAAACTCATTTTGATCTCGGTGTGGTGTGGTGCCGTGGGAGTCTAGCCATGCAATGATCTGGACGTGGGGTGCTTGCTTTGCTTCACTCTGACCATGCGGGAGTGTCTCAAGTGCGACTAAAAAACCTGGTTGTGGGCAGGCCGCCATGCTGGAGCGCGTATGCTAATAGTCATCGTGCCCGGAGGGAGCCAGATCCCGGAGCACGAATTTCAGTAGAGGCACCGTGTCGGGTCCAGATCCTCTGTGCGGTTCTGATGCAGCAGACTCGAACTTCTCTACGGGTTTGGTGGCGTGGAACGGTGGAACTGGCCGACTGCGGTTTTGCATTTCTGCGATCCGGACAGCTGCACTGGCTTGATGGCTATGCGTAGCACTGGCGGCGGCAAGACTCAGTGGACTTCCGTGGCGTGGACTACAACACGTGCAGAGAAGGCTTGCCAACGAGAGCTTTCCCGGGTTCTCACCACCACTCTCCAACGGGCCATTCACACTGCGCGGAAAAGTCAGAGACCCGCCAGGCATGCATAATCGCTTCGCCTGACAAATGTCCGACACACAGCGCGCTCGTTATCTGATGAGTAAGGCCGGCCGGCCTCAGCGGCACCACCCACTCTCTTTTGTTTGCACGCTAGACCCCGCCACCGCCCGCCATGAGTGCTATACTCTCATCCGACGACTTGAACGACTTCATCTCACCGGGCGCCGTCTGCATCAAGCCCGTGGAGGACTTGGCCCCGCAGAGCGAGTCGCTGGGCGAGGTGGACATCCAGATCGACAGCGATGGCAAACCTCTCGAAATCTCCAAAATCGACGGCAAGGTGTCTGCACTCAGCCCAGCCCAGATCTCGCTTGCTGACTGCTTGGCCTGTTCTGGGTGTATCACCTCTGCCGAAGAGGTGCTTGTTGCACAACACAGCCATGGCGAACTTCTCAAGGCTCTTGGGGAGGGAAACAAAGTCTTTGTGGTCAGTATATCCCACCAGTCCCGAGCATCATTGGCCCATGCATACGACATGTCGGTCGAGAAAATGGACCGCTTGCTTTTGCATTTCTTCCGTGACCAGTTGGGCTGCCACTACGTCGTGGGTTCGGCCCTCGGCCGCAAGCTCTCGCTCTTGCAAGAGGCGAGGGCCGTCATGGCCAAGCGCAACGACAACCCTGATGCGCTGTCGCCCGTGCTCTCGTCGATCTGCCCAGGGTGGGTGCTTTACGCCGAGAAGACCCATCCCTATGTCCTCTCGTACATGTCCAATGTCAAATCTACACAACAGATCACTGGGTGCTTGCTCAAGAGCTTGGTCTCTGATGAGCTCAACGTGAGCCGCGATCAAATATACCATCTCTCCATAATGCCATGTTTTGACAAGAAGCTTGAAAGTGCTCGCCCCGAGCAAAGCGAGCCAACTGGGACTCCAGATGTGGACTGTGTGCTCACAGCAAAAGAACTTATAAACTTGATCGAATCTTCAGAGTATCTGCTCGTCCCAGAGAACGCTCAAGACATCACAGAAGACCCTACAAACATCGACGATATATACGACAAGTGTGCGCCCAAGCACTGGCCTTTCAAGTCCCTATCCTGGGCAAACGACAGTGGGTCCGAATCGGGTGGCTATGCGTTCAACTACCTTAGCATCATGCGCGGTCACCTAATACTGCTGCAACCCGAAACTTATACCGAAGATGCTCTCGAAATCGTCACCGTTGCCGGAAAGAACTCCGACGTGTATGAAATGCGCCTCATGAACGGACAAGATAAAGTGGCATCTGCTGCAGTGGTGAATGGCTTCAAAAATATCCAGAACTTGGTGCGCAAGCTCAAACCAACCCCCGGCGGCACCGCAAAAACAACTAAAGCCAACCCATTGGCCGCAAGAAGGCGAGCCCGGATGGGCGGCAAGGCTGCGTCAAACAGCAGCGCAGAGGTCGCTGACGCTTCTAAATGTGATTATGTGGAGATCATGGCGTGTCCCAACGGATGTATCAATGGAGGCGGTCAGATTTCACACCCAGCAGGACAGCAGCAAAAGGACTGGCTTGCAGAAGTCCGTGGTGCCTACCAGCAAATTCCCAATATCGACTTGTGCTCTCAGCCTGATCTTGAGGCGGCTTTGCAGTCTTGGAGTGCTGAATTTAGCCGAGAACATCAGATCGCAGCCTCGCGGCTATACAACACTGCTTTCAAGGAGGTCGAGAAACCTACAGACCCAAACGCAATCCTTCTTGGCGCCAAGTGGTAAACCATGCTTCATCCTTTATAGACTTAATGCACGCCATTTAATGAAGTGTTTCTTTATTCAAGTCCATTCGACAAAACCCAACGCTAAGGCCCGCACTGCCGCTGCCACGTGACTTGGTAGAAGGCACCGTGCATTTTGATACTTTACCTCATAGGAACCGCCACAATTTCACTTTAGCACCAACCACCATGATTCGGACCTTATTCGCCTCGCAGGCTTACGCACTGACAGCGGCAATACGGCGCTATTCCAGTGGAGGCTTTAATCTAGATAAGATTCTCGCCTCCTCGCGGTCGGCATCAGCTGCCTCTGCTAAACCTCGTGCAAATAGATTTGCAGACAAATACACCCAAAAGCCAAAACAAGGTAACACACCCCAGGGCCAAAAGGGTCATCAGGCCAAGGGAAAGTCCGGCGAAAGCTACCAGAGGGGTGCTCGCAACACCGGTGGTGACTCGCGTCAGTGGAACACTTCTGGTGGAAACTCCAACTTAGCCCGGAAGAACGGACATAACTCCAGAAACTCCAACAGATCATCCAACAAACCCAAGCCGAAGACATTCAACATACTGACAGGCTCTGAAAGGGCGCAGGAAGCTATGAAATCGCTCATAGCCAAGATCATGGGGATGAGCCCAAACTTCCAAGTCAACTTTGTCGATGCAGAGACCAATAAAATCCAGAAGCAACACTTACTGACAATAGTGAATGGGCTCGACTTGGCAAAGCAGGGTATTGTTATCATTCCACAGAAAGAAGAGGACATTCCGCTCGTCCGTGTCAATAAAAGTGCTGAAATGCTTCAGAATTACAGTGACGAATTAGCCAGTCTCAGAGAAGCAGAGCTCATGAATCTGGGCAGTGAGAAGTTTAAGAAGAAGGTTCTTATTCGAATGAAAGCCGAGAAGAAAAAGTCTGCTACTAAGGTTCTCAACTTATTATGGTCGATCAGTTTAAGTGATCTCAAAAACCAAAAGAAAACAGAGATTTTGAGCAGGTTAAAAAAGGACGAAAGAATCACCATTTATTTGGGTGACAAATCTTTCTTCTACCATAAAGGTGCTGAAGACGAGAGCGAAGATGCTTTGAACAATATACCCAACCCCAAGCTCAACCGTCTCAGTGAAGAAGAACTAGATCTTGAAATGAGAAAAAGGGAACTTCTCTTTGAAAAATTGCAAGAGGTGTTAGAGGAGTGCGACTGCAAAGTGGACATTACCGGATCTATCCAAACTAGAATCATGGTGAAGTGTACTGCTAAACAGCCCGTTGTTGCAAAAGAAGAAGAAATTGCGAAAATCAGTGACAAAGATTTGAAGAGAAAGAGGAAAGCAGACAGAGCTAGAGAAGCTGCAGAATCCAAGTCCAAATCCGTCAGTGAAGAAGATCTTGATTCATTGTACTCTTTCAAAATCAATGATTGATTCACCACCCGTGTATATAACTGAAGAGACTATTTTATAAGTCATCTAAGATCGACGAATACTAGTGTACATACATATAAATCAAAAGTCTATCGAATTAAAAATAAAACCTATACGGTGCCGTAAGTCTGCTCGCGCCTCAATTGATTTTCATTGAGTCTAAGACGATCTGCCCGTAACTTCTTAACCTTGTAACCATACTCATGACCACCAATCAACTCATCGACAATTGGATAATTGATCAATTGCTTAACCTCCACCTGGTCGAGCTTGTAATTGTTTACTATAGAGCAAGCTTGCTTATAAAGGTGCTCATCCTCGTCAAACCCTTCGTCACCATAATTGATATCCGGGTTTAAGCGTCTGATCTCATCGTCTAAACTTTCTTGGCTTTCTTCGATGATCCCAGAATCACCATGCTGCGCTGGAGAGTCTGGCGGGGAGTTGTCAGTTTTATGGGATGTGGGATATAAGCCTCTTACCGAAACGTCAGCCAGGTCAATTGAAGGCGGGTATTGCGAATGCAGGTTCGATCTGACGCTCGTAGAAGGAATTGCAAAGGACTCAACGGTGCTTTTGATGCTAGAACGCGTTTGACTTGAGTTATTGGCGTGCAGCTGCTGATTAATCCAGTGTTTTTGTTTGCCGTCTGTACTGTAACGAAGACCTTGGTTTATCCGGCCGATTCTGCCGTGTGACAGAGGGTGGGCTATAGTGGCGTCCACGGAACTAAACTGCTTATAATCTTTGTAGTAGTCGCCATTGAAAGTCAACTCGAAATCGATTAAGAGATCCTTGAATCCGATCATATCTTTGAAAGCATAGTAAAACTGGAGTCTACTGCTAGGCATGTTCGAGATCGTAAACGCTTTGTAGGAGAAAGAAAGCCAGTGGCCTATCGCAAAAGCAACCAACTCGATACAAAGCAACGCATTCTGAATAGAGACGCCAATGTTAGGGGCAGCATTTTCGGCCAGCGAATTGTTGCCTGGCAAGAAGCCTGTGAAATTGAGAATGGCAAGGATTACACCCTGCCAATAAGAAGCAAAAATGATCAATTTGACACACAAGAATTTCCCAATTGGATTGAAAGGCTTGAGGTCCACCCAAAGAATCTTCCAGAAGATAGCTAGACAATAAAGGGAAAGAGAGACGCTAAAGTTGTACAATATTGTGGACCAAAGGTAAAGGGATCTCCAGCCCATGTCATTAACATTGTACCAACCCAAAGTCTCAGCTAGAAGTATACCAAAACAGAGAGCCGGTTTGAGCCACACGTACTGTAAGATTCCACGCTTGATCGCCAAAAAAGTGTAAGGATCTGATATGTCCAAAGGACGCAAAAAGTACAGCACTATTCCCGGATGAGGCACTGGGGGACGTCCGCTGGTGGTGATCACAATATTCCGTGCCCCACCGAGCATGTCAATCAATAGAGAGAAAAATGTGTAGATGACAAAAGCCTCATAGATTTCTCTGGCTGGCTCGATCAAATACTTCGTGAATATGGATGTTGGGTGTGTAAGCATTAAGTAGCAAGACAATGCAAAGATTGGAATAATGAGATGAATGCGAATCATGAGTCGTTGCTGAAAGGGTTTACGATAATTCTTGAGATGCAAAAATATCGACCCCATGACAATAAAGGTTGCCAAGAGCGAACAGCATCCTGAAAACTTGACAATCCAGTGAGGTAGGGCCACCTGGGAATCGCTGGCCTGGTCCATAGGTTAGTGCGTGATTGAACAAGGGTAAAGTGGTCAATATGTTAGAGATAGGATAACCTCAAGTCACACTGCTGGAATAAACTTAGCGCTAGATGTATGTTTTGGTCGGAGCAAATTGATGGTGTGTATCAAATGAATTGGTCTCATTTTCACGGGGCCACCATCCGTACACCTGGGGTGCGCTCCCAAGCTACTCACATGCCTGGCGTACTGGAAAAGAGGTTGAACAATTATAAAATAAATCATGCACATTAAAACTACTAAGTAGATGACGAGGCTCCCGCCTCCTTGGCCTTCCGAGCACGCTCGCGGTCAGCGTTGATTTTGTCTAGCTCCTCGGCGGTAATCAAGTGATGACTATGGTTATCGGCCTTCACAAGTGTTCCCACCTCGAGTTGAGGTGGAGGCATCTCCTTCGGTACACCGTCCGGAGCGTCTTCCGGAGAAGTAGATGCGGGGTGAGTAGGATCAACAAACTCGTCCACGGACTCGGCAGGTGTGGCAGGAGCAGTCTCTGGTCTTTGCCCAAACTGATTATACTTGACTTCTTCGTGGAATTCCATAGCATCGGGAATCTGTTCGCCTTGTTCAATTACATGGCAATGCTTGATCAGTTCGAAAAATGGGTCTGCAACCACTTGGCCCATCCTGTAACGGTTTTGTGTTTTTATCGATAACATATTCCCAATAAGCTTTCTGGAATGCGAAGGTAATATGCGAAGTAGTCTTTCCGGACCGTACTTGGGTATGCTATGGTGGTTGCCTTTGTTCAGCTTGAGATTAAGGTCCTTGGACAAAGTCTGGGCCAATTCGGTCTCTGAAACTGGCTCGTCCATGTCATTTAAGCCTGCAAAAGCCCTGTAAGACGGGTCTGAACTCCGAGGCAATTTCCATGGAAAGCGCTTGAGGATCATGCAGCAGAAAATGATAGCCACGGACCACACGTCTGCAAGACATGCATCGTAGCCATCATCGTAGACTGGCGCAAAGACTTCCGGGGCTAAGTAGGGGTCCGATCCCACAATGCCCTTGGCTAAGATTTGCAGTGTACCGTCAATGACGTTTCCGTCCTCTGCGGTGCCCGATTTTCTGAATTGGAAAGCTGAACCGAAGTCAATAAGTTTGAGTATGCCGTTCTTGTCAACCACACAATTATCTAGCTTCAAATCCCTGTGAGCAATTCCTGAGAGGTGCAAGAAATTGACACCATAGCCGATCTGCTTGAAGTAGCAGTAGATTTCCTCCTTTGACATCAACCCGGACATAACTAAATTGAAAAAGTCATAAGGGCAATATTCCATGACAATGTAGTACTCAAGCGGCGACTGTCTGTCGGGCCTTTCCGAGTACAACTCGATGGTGTGAATTAAGTTTTGCTGCGAAAGATAGTCGCCCACCAAAAACTCGTTCTTGACTTTACGCGTGTAGTCTTTCTCAGACTCGTTCTTGAGCTTGCTTCTAAACTTCTTCAACGCATAAATCTTGGTTGGATCTTGCTTATCTGTGATCAAGTTCACGGAGCCACTCGCACCAGCGCCAATCAAACGGCCGTAGTCATACTTCTCGGCGAGCTTGGATGTCAACGACGGTAAACTTTGCTTACGGGGTTTCTGTTCAGAAGGGCTGGAATGGCGAAGAATGTTGAAGAAGCGCTTCAACAGGTGGTGGTGTTCATGGCGACCTGACTTTTCCTTCTTTTTCTTAGGAGCTTTGACAGATTGGTTGTGGGCACCCTCGTGAGCGCCGGCAGCCCCATCATTTGGGTGTGCTGAGGATACCGTGGAGTCCAAGTCCGACTCGGTGCTGGTGTGGTTAGCGTCGCCTTCGTGCACGTGCAGCTGCGCCCCGTTGGACTTTATGGAGCTCACGGGGGAAGGCGTGTTGAAAGACGACTTGGAACTGCGGCTTCTGAGAAAGAATCGGTGGGAGTGGGAGGTGTCACTGGATTGCTGCGACTCATTGTCCTGGTGGTTGAGTTTGGAGAGACTAGCAGACGACGAGCTGCGGAAAACGTCTCTGAACGACCTGTGCTTCTTTTCGGGCCCCATGCTATGCGGGGGATGCTCTAGGTGTATATGGGGTGGGGGCGGATCAAAAGGTATGCAATTGTACTGGTCCGGGGATTAGTGCAGTGGACCAAGAAAACAAAAGCACGGACCGGGAATGTGAGTGGATGACGGGCCTAATGGATATATTTACCACAAAGTACTAATCAAGGATCAGGTGGCTCGGGGTGGCTCGGGAAATGCAAGGGCTCAATTTGGAATACGGCAATGCACCCAGGGATTCACTAGTATGGATGAGTGTGCTCTGATAAAAATTCCGGTGGTTCTCGATAAAAATATCTTAGCCGGTGAGGTCAGCGGCCGGGCCCCAGGTAAGGCCCTAATTCATGACGACAATCTACAGGACCTGCGCGCTTTGCCCTCGTATATCCAGCGCGACTTCCGCGGAGCAAGGTGGCAGTCTCCGATGTGACATGGGGTGCTAGCTGCAGATGTGCCCGAGCCCTCTTTTCTTGCATGTAACCGCTGGTTTCTGCCAAGATTTGGGCCCCATTCCGTCGGCCCATAAACCATGTTTGGGCCAGACGAGCTGCCGAATGGGCTGCGGCTTCCGGTGTCGTTGTCCTCTTTTCCCCCTTGGTCTGTACTAAAAGTCTTGGCCCTCTGTATCTACAGGTCTCATGTATTCTAATGCTCTGCAGCTCCTTGCGCGTGAAATTATATACCATCACGTCATGTTGCTGGGCCATGCCCTTCTACATCTTCTATTTGGCGTGTATATTTGTAGGTCTTATAAAGTATAGATTGCATGTCTTAATTTGCAAGCAATAATCATCCGGTGCACAGCCTTCGCATGGAGACCAGTGTCACCGGACTAAGTCCTTGGGCAATCGTGGCGGACTAGAAAGAAAAATAATGTGTTAGTTTCCAGACTTATGAATCATAGTGGATCAAGCTCTGCGCCTCCTCGTCGGCAGAGCTGGATCTCTTGCTGTTGTTGCTATTGAGCACTCCGTAGTCGAGGCTATCTCTTTCATCCTCACTGATATCCTCAATGATGGTCTTATGGACACCTTGGACATTGATCACAGACTCCACAATACCACCGTTTCTGTACGATCTCAGCTCCAGGTACTCATTGTTTCCGCTTTTTGCAGAAGCTATGTCATAAGGCTTAGATTTTGACTCGCCCAGATCTGCCAGTCCCCTCGTTTCGTGGTCGGCGGACGATCTGGTACGTTTCAATTCATCCAACACTCCTTGTTCCGTGGTGAACACTGCATCGTATGTTTCTGGGTGCGGCTTGCCATCACCCAGGACAATGTCCTTGTCGATAGGAAGGTTTTGAGGATGCTCGACATTAGGGCGCTTAATTTTCACAAATGACTTGGAGGTTTCTAATGGGTTTGATGCAGGGTTAACCGGTGCTAGAAGGTTTCCTTGACCGTGGACCTTATTTCTAGCAGGTGACATTGAAAGTCCAGATCTTCTTGCTGCATTATCATCAAAGCTTCTTCTTCCTATTCTTGGCATTTCGGATGAGTTTCTCTTCGATGTTTCGGTGCTTTGGTATAAGTTGTGTAAGTATGCTGTCAAGTTTCTTTTGAAGAAAGGACCTGGGACCTCACGTTTGATATTGTTGTTGATATCAATGTAAACGTCAGACTCGTCGACAATCTCTTCGCCAATCAACTCCTCGATAACATCTTCCAAAGTCAAAACACCCAAGGCACCAGTAGGCTCTCCAGGCGAATCACTGACCACGATCATGTGCGATTTACCTTCTTGGAAGTAGTTCAAGATGTTCAAGCATGAAGTGTCTGCGGCGGTCTCAGGCAATGTAGCTAATGGGAAGGATGCAACAGGTAAAGCATCTTCAGGGTCATAAGAAATCAAGACTCTGACGAGCAACATACCCACAAAGTTCATTGGCTCATTCGGTATATGAATTGGAATACGGGAGAATCCGGCGTTGAAGATCTCCTCAACGGTGTTTTGGTCCAAAATTTTATCCGACGGCATGGTGTAAACTCTATCTATAGGGGTCATGATTTGAGCCACGGGCTTCTCTTTCAAGTCCAAGACGGCAGAAATGATGGTGACCTCATCCTGGTTCAATCTCTCAACACCCATGGTCTTGTGCAAAGTAACCAAGGTTTTCAAACCAGACTTCTTGTAAACGGTACCGTGGTCTTCACCCAATAAGTGGTCCAAGAGGAGAGCACAGGGATAGGCCACAGGGTACATGATGTACATCAATAAGAGAACGAACGGAGAGAGTGCGGAGCCGACTTGCAAACCATAACGAACGCAAATGGACTGGGGAATGATCTCTCCGAAGATGACAATCGAGGCGGTGGATGTGACGACGGCCGGCCAACCGCCACCCAAACATCTGTCCAACACAATTGGCAACGTCTCGTTGGTGATGACGTTGGACAACAACAAGGTCACAAGGACCCAATGCTTGCCTTTTCCGATCAAAGACAAAACCTTTCTGGCGTGCTTTCTTTCGTGGGCTTCACCAGAAGTAGCAATCACCTTCAAGTAGACCTCGTCCTGGCCCATAAGACCCAAAGTAAGGCCAGCAAACACACCTCCTGCAAGCACAAGACAGGCGGAGATGAAGAGGTTCCAAAAGAACTCGTTGGTGGACATTTTCTCATGCTTGGCAGATGCCTCCATGTGAGCAACGGGCATACCGTGCACCAAACGGACCACCATGGAAAACAACATGGTCAACTTTGTTGCAGAGCTGCCTCGGGTTAAAGAAGAAACATGACGGCTATTTCGCGGGACAGGCTTTGACATATGGGTAGACTGGAATTTGTGTAACAGGCTCTTGAAAACTTCTTGGTGTGAAAAGTAGATGTGGAAGGGCTATGAGGAAGAAGCTCGTCTGCAGAGGAGGATTATTGCGACTAGGATCGAAGCGCTCGGCCAGGGGGCGCCTGCAGGAACTGCCGGGAATTTCTCTGGGCCCGCGGTGCATGCAACGTGCGAGTGACTTGAGGGAGCAGGGCTCCCACTGGGTGCTGCCGTCGCGAAATCAGCATGTTCCGCGAGCCTGCCTTTTGTCACATGTGAGGCGAGTTGCCTGGCAAGGCTAAGGCGCCAGAGCAGTTGACGCAGACCAGAGTCTCTCATTCTCGTGGTTGTTGCTCTGATTCCTGCAGCGGGCGCCGCGCTTTTTTGGGTGCAACATACACAGCATATGCATTGGTCTTTTCTGCGAATTGAGGAAGCCAACATGCGAGTCTGGATCGAAGTAGCACTTGGCCAAATACCGCTGATCTTTTCTGTCGATGACTAGATCTTTTTTCGTCGATGGCTAAGGCCTATGCTCTCGGAAAAAGGTCTCAGGTGTCAACTCAGGGCGGAAAATTACGCTCATATAACGAGCTAACACTCTGGGGTTTTGATGTAGCTGTGCACCAATCACCAAATCTTGTGTATCGCCCAAGGTAACAACTTCTTTCAAAGAATTAATATGTAGTAACAGTACCCTTCAGGTATTGTTGTACCATGTCTATACAAACGTAAATGTGCAGTATGTATTGGATTTACTGCTAAATGGTGTAGAAAATGGTGCCTCCGAGCGCACGTAAACTAACCGCACTAGTTTCTATGGCTATTAGTCTAGTGTAACAGGGTTGCCCCAAGTGCCGTCTCCCGGCGAGATCTTGGCCAAAAAATCGTCGAGACCGTCGTTGAATTCGTCTGCCGTCATCGACATGTTCTCCTCTCCCATTACATTATTTTGGGCTTCATCTGAGACTTCCTGGCCCGTCGCACCTGCTGAATTTGCAGTCTCCTCGGCAGTGCTCTGTCTTGCTTCGGGTTCATCGTTGTGATGTGGCATTTCTGAAGCGACAGCCAGCTCTCCCTCGGACTTGTCTTCCGCTTTCTCTGTCTTGACAACAGCCTGGGGCTCTGCCTCTTCTTCCTCATCTTCGTCGCCCGATAAATCAACAACTTCATGCTCATTTTTCTGCTGTTCATCGACATCTTCTTCAACAATCTTGTACCGGTCGTTCTCGACCAACTCTATTTTCGTGGTGTGAAAGGGTGTTGTCTTGACAAAGAAATTGAAAATGTCACTGATATATAGTTGTTTGAGCCCGAACTTTTCATCGCATAGAGGACATTTGTATAATGGGGGCGTTCTGCTATAAAGGTCGGTGAAAAACATCTGCCCATGCTCGGAGAATTGGGGGTAGATCAAATTGGGCGCCCGGCTCAGTAGCGTGCCATTTTTGATCTGGAACTGCTGTTTGATAAATAGGTCTTCCGTCTGCCGAGCCTCCTTGGACTGCATGATCAAGGACCGCTTCAAGCCGCCTTTAATTCCCGGAGGAAGCTTGTAAAAGAGACAAAAGTTAAAGAAGTCGAAGCACTCAAAGTGTCTGCATGTGGTGGCTTTGATGGGGAGCTTGATCTTTGTTCTTGCAATCGGGTCTTTGAGAGAGAATGTCATTTTTCCAATCACCTCCACCTCGTCGTCTGCAGACGATTCAAGCACTATATTCAACTCTCTGTGAATTGCGTTCATTAGATTCGGTGGGATGTTGCGGTATCCCGGTGGCGGCGGGCTTCTCTGGCGCTTGATGGGGTCGTAAAGGTTAGAAATGATATTCTGGCTGGACCTGTGGTTCTTTCGTGGGCTGCTCGGCCCGGTTACCGTACTGCTGCTAAGAGGTGCACTCGAAGATAGGGCCTGGTTGAGCTCCTCGTCGAGCGATGATAGGTCACTTTCCGTGTAGTATGAATTGCTCGCATTGCGGTCATCCTCGGTGTGCAAGCGGAGGGCCGGGTCGCTGCCCATATTAGGGTGTTTTCTTTTAGCTGCGGGGCGAACCTCGAGAATTTCGATGTCACTGTCAGAGTCCGACAGTTGAGGCGGCGCCACCGGCGGGCCCTCGTCGGTTCTCTGCTTTGTGGGGAGGTGCAGCCCGTCAACAGACTGTCGTAGCAGAGACGTCTGGGTTGCGGCTGGCGGCGGCAATAAGTGTCGTAGAGCAGGGCCCAAGTTTATAGTGACAATGAGTTTCTGCTCAGAGGCCGAGTGCACAGCTCTGGATAGTGTCACTTTCTGGGGCGGATGTCGGCCTTGCTGTGATGGCATATGCGCTGGTGCTGGGCTTCGGATGTCGGCCATTTGGTCATCACTCGGTATGGCAGTTCTTGTAGTCTCTATCAACTGGGGTAGCTGGGCAGGATAATTGGTGTCTGGTCTAGGGGGATGTCGAGTCAGCTTCGGTCTGTGCTATTCTGGTCTGGTGCACGAGCTTGCCTATGGCTAAATTGTGTGTTTAATGGGTGCTGGTGGCTCTTGTGAAGCAGTGATGTTTGGTTCTTGACTCGCAGTACACTCTGTGGAGGAACGACGGGTTGCAACCCACTGTGCACTTCTGGGCGGTCAATCACGTCTGACGATAAAGAAGCACACTATTCATCAGCCAAAAACTCCCAACTATAAAAAATCAATTCTACAGTAGGCTGCATTCTGGTACTGGCGTATTTCTGTATCCCTTTGCCGCCACTTTTCTATGAGGCACCCTGCCATCTCATAGCAAATCACCGAGTAGAGCATCCAGAGAGCACACCACCAAGTAGAGAATATCACCAAGTAGAGACCATGACTAAGTAGAGCGTATTTAACTAGAAATGGATTATTTTGAAATATTATCTACGAAGAGGACGTCAGGATTTTCTGGGTCCAAAACTCTACCCTAGAAGCACCGACCCTGACCGGTCGGTAAATGGCTCTCAGGCGCACCTTTGGTGTATTGTTTACTTGGCTTCTCTAAGCATAAGCCGTCATCTACACCGCTAAGGTTTAATTTGCGCAACGGGGCGAGCCGGGCCGGGGTTGCTGTGACAATAGAAACAAGTAGAAACTACAGAATGAAACATGATAAATCGAGCTTTGGTGACATTGAGCTATTGCTGCTCAGGCGTGCTTCAAGCTGAGCCGTATTCCACCAAGCACCGGCCTCAGTCAACCGAGCCAGATACACTACTCAGCAAACAGTTCCTACTGCACGCCACAGATTTCTTATTAGAGCCAAGGCCTCATATTTGAATCACAGGCCTCCTGGCACCGGCCCACGAATATAGCCCTGCATCCATAATACCGTGGTGCTTCGAGCACCGAGAGAAACAGGGACGTGCGCTACTCATATAACCATAGGGGTACAAGAGACTTTCTACACTTCCAGCAAGTGGACTATCAGACACTGAAGTCCTTACAAGAATCGTATGTCCTTCAAATCTTTAAAAGAAAAAAGCAAGAAAAATCCTACCTTTACGCCCTGGCATTTCCGGAGTGTCCTGCATCCAGCAGCACGCCCGTCTCACCCACACCAGCCCCCATTCTTGCTCCATGGATTGGCCGTGGATTTCACCTGACCACAGCTTTATAATTTCCCGAGAAGGGAGGCGCCCATGTCCATTTCCGGAGATTCGTAGCATTTTGTGCCTCCAAACGGCAGCACGCCCGGTCCACCCCAGCCCACCAGTACCTCACACACCCACAGCATCGACCACCCGCGCTCGTTTGCGCACGACTCCTCCGCCAATCAACTTTCCTGTGTTACTACTTTTATTCTCTATCAGCCAGCCATCATGAGTACCAATCCTTGGGCCAAGAGAGATGCCTGGAGATACGAAGGCCAGTTCTCCCGTTTCAACCGGTTTAAGTCTGCTTTCCCCGGATTCGGCATTGCCGCCGGCGCCTTCGCCATCTACGTTGCCTACGAGAAATTGGTCATGAAAAAGGACGACCACGGACACCACTAAACTTGCTGGGTGCCTGTTAACCCTTTGCATTCTTTTGCGTCTGCCCGATGCACCAAAGCAAATCATTCTCTCGGCGGCATCTTCTCGGAGACATTGTTCGATGTGCCGTTGCCGCTAGATCCATATATACTGTTCAACAATAAATTGAAGTTTTCCTGCCTCGACCTAATACTCGCCATCTCTACAGAGCGTTTATTTCAAGTGTATCATCTATTCTCCGTGAGCCACTGATTATGTCTCGCCCTCCGGTCACGTAGCACCGAAACTGCCGGATTCGACGTATCTCATATTTACAAGTTTATTCTGTCTTGGAGCTCTCCAAAATAGTTTCCCAGATCGAGGGAGCGTCTTTCTCCTTCTCTTCACTACCGACACTGGCGGAGGTCTTGCTTCTGGAAGCCTCCTTGATCTTGGTTCTTCTCTCGGCGATCTTGGTCCATCTGTCAACACTCTCCTGCTCCTTCTTGATACCCCATTGTATGTTGCTGGACGCGAAGACGGCGCCGAACATGGTGGACTCTTCTTTGGCCACAGTGGACTCCATCTCGTCAGCCATGCGCAACTGGTAGTATTCGAAACGTGCTTGGTCGTAGGCATCAAAGAGGGTGAGCTTGCCCTTTTCCTGCTGCAACAACCACAAGGTTCTTTGCACGACACTCTCACCATCCAACGGCTTGTTGAGCTGGAGCATACGAGACCAGTCACACTGGCTCAGCTCGGAGCCCTTGTTCTCGATCAAAATCTTTGGTCTGGCAAACTCCCATGGATGTTGGTGGTAGAACACATCTCTCAATTGGTCCTCGAGAAACTCCAACTTGGGGATTCTGCTGACGCTGTTATTCTTTTGCTGTCTCTCGGAAGCAGTCGCTCTGGTTTTGTATACACCGTTGGTCTGTGTCCATAGCTTGGCGTGAGGATCTTCTTGTTGGTTGACTTGGAGGTTCTTGGATTTCTTGGTCAAATCGAATGATGGTGGAACCGCAGCGACGGCATCGTACCACGCTGGCTTCTCTCTGATGACACCTGAATTGATGTAATGTGACGTTCTTTCTAAGACTCTTGTGGCCTTTGTCTGGATCTTCATCGTGCCTTTCTAGGTCTGCAAGACAGTCCAACACCTATTCCATACGGGCATGCGAAGTTTTTTCAGACCAGTGTACTCTCGCATGCACGTGAGTGGTCACGTGAGATGTGCCATGCTCCCCACTTGTTCCCCGTGGTTGGTTTAGGGGCCTCCGAATTGGGCCGGAATGGGCTCTCTAGGCGTAGGACCCAATTTTTCTCTGGAACTCGGGCGCTGCTTAGCACTTGGACTGGTGTTCACGAATGGATGGTACAACGCGCGTATGAAGTGGGGCACATGTCACCACTGAGAAACCACTAGCTGCTCCTCACCCGTCACATGACTGCCCAGAGACTAGATTCGGCGGTCCTAAGGATCAAGGAGTGTATAGCGAGGGGCCTGCTGGGGCTGTATCTTCTGCACTTAGCACCAGCTCGGCTACCGGCAGCTTCCACGTGGAAGTCGACTGAAGAGGAACAGAAAGCGAGAAGAGCCAGTCTCGACTCGTACAAACAACACGGGCACTACCACAACGTGGATCCGACTACCTACAACCGGTTTCTCAAGGCGCTCTATCCGCAACGAAGCGGCCTAGGTGTGGTCAATTCCAAGTACAAGCCTCACAACTCGGTCAACCATGCATCTCTCTATAAGCGGTACTGCCAACTACCCACGCCTGGGGTGGCCCACATGCGACACGAGGACTTCGAAGCGTTTATGGGAGCCTTCTCGTCTTACAGAAAATGGACACGTCCCAACAAGCTTTCCTCGTCAAACATGCCTCTTTGGACCGATGACAAAATCCTCAGCAACTATCTCAGTTCCTTGGCCTCGCGCCAGGAGCATCTCAACTCGTTGTTACACATCACTAGAGATATGAAGCTAGCGGAAATCCCCATCTCGAACCACGAGCGGAGGGATCTCATATCCAAAACGTTCTATAAAGACCGTCCTGACATCTTGAAGCATGTGATTGCAGCCACAGAGTCGGAGAGCCCTTTGGCAAAGCCTGTGCTCGAAGAGCTCGGCAAACTTCCGTTCGACATGGCCACCTTTTCGACTCTTCTAGAAAGCTTTGAGTCTGCTGATCCAGACACACTCAACACATTTCTCTTCATTGCCATCCGCCATGAGAACAAGGAGGTCGTTTCTAAGATTCTCTCTCTATACCCACCTGCATCTTTCAATCGAGACACCTACAAAATAATGCTTGAAAACTTTGCCTTCATTGGCGATCATGAAAGCTACGCCACTGCCTTGGGGATGTTGGCAGAAAAACATTTGCATCTTTTGGAGATCAGACTCATGAATATCATCATCTCCTCCTTGGTCACTACAGGACACACTGAATCTGCGGAATCCTTGTTGAACGCGCTTCTTCAGTCCGGAACCGGCGACTTGGCACCGTCAGATCAATACCTCAAACTCATCACCCATGACGACGTGAGACTCTACGACTCTGCGTTGTCCTACTACGATACCATGCCATTCAAGGGCATCCCAAAAATGCATCCTACAGAACAGACTTTTTTGTCTATACTTAAGTACCACTGCGACAACAGGTGCGAGTTCCACACCATATTTCGGCTTCTTGAGCAGATCGAGAACAATGCATATCTCCCAATGACTAGTCAGATGTTCAAGACAATATACTATTACTTCACACGGCAGCCCGGCCGCTTGGAGGAGCTCCAGTTCGTGACAGAAAAATTGATCGAGTACCATGACATAAGCACCGATGGGGAAGATAACTGGAGGAATGAGCTTAAACATGAGACGATTTTGCCCGACAAACTCAAGACTTTTCTTGCGCAATCTCCAAGCAGCCCCGAAGCTCACTACGACACCAATAACAGCTGTTTCGTCAAATTGTCGAGTGAGCTTGTGTCTACCATTTTCGGGGCCTATCATGTTGCCCTTCTCAGAAAGCCAGATCTCCAGCATGTAATAGGCGCCATTCGGAAAGATCTCGAAGTGTCGGTGAAAGAAGCCGTTGAACGCAAAAAGATAATTCACTACCGCGACGGGCCCGAAGCTCTGGATTTGGCTGAGAGAAATGAGTTGGTGCACCTACGGAAAATGAGTCTCATTAAGTTGCTAGATATGGATTTCTCGTGAAACCTCATCAATGCCGGAATGGATACGGCCCAATATTTATAGAATCAGCAATGGGAAATAAGGAAGAAACACTAACTATAAACGAAGCATCCATCCACCGGCTCGTATGTCCGATCATGAAGACAAGTGTGTGCACATCTGCCCGTGGCGCTCAAACCATGGCCTCTTTGTCGCCACCGAGGCTCTGCGACGAGTACACCTCCAGGGCAGCCTTCTTCTGATCGCCTTCGATCTCCTCTTGGATCAACTCGTCGATGTCGTAGTCGTAGTTGTTTGGGTTCAAGTCACCCACCGATCTCTCGCCTCTCTTGCGCAAAACACCGTCCTGGTGCAAACGAATGCGGATCGGCATGTCTTCGCTGGTGATGTTGACCCTGTCCTTGAGGTTTCCCTTGCTGGTGCGTTCCGCCTTCTCCTTCTCTCGTCTCATTTCCTCGTCTGGAGGAATGTATCCGGAGTAACCGAAGTCGTCGGCTCCAGAGGATGTGGCTTTGGCCAGCTCTTCTCTCTGGCGCTTTTGTTTCTCGACTGTGGTCAAGCCTGCCGCATATGGGAGGTACAAGATCAATGCACAGAGGGCCACGGCCACTAGTATAATGAAGAAGAACATGCGTGAGGGTCCCACCAGATTGGTGTCTCGGGCCGCGAGATGAAGGTGCCAGGGCGTGTTCTGCATATACAACTCCAGCTGACGGACAGTCCCACCCTGTGGCACTCCAGGCACTTGAGGCGGATGGCAAGCGGGCAGAGTCACATGTTTGTGTTGGGCGCCGATTGGTGCTTTCTCGTGTGCTGGTTTTGTTTTCCGTTGCACTTGATAGCGGTTCGTACCACGCTGTAGTTCGGTCCAGGCGGTCCGCATACCTTCGCGGCAATGGGTGCAAAACTTGGGAGCACACATGAATGCGTCGAGTAAGGAACAAGCGATGAAGATGTGGAGAGTCCAAAGAGCAGCCAATAGCACGGCAAGCCAACAGTGGAAGCATGGGAGCGTCTCCGGCAGCAGGGAAGTTCCCCTCGAGGTGAAGAACCCTGTAGCACGTGACATTGCAATGGTGTGAATATCCCAGAATCGTCCTGTAGATCAAGGGCCCCAAGTGGCCGGGGCAGCGTGTGTCCAGTTTGCATCTCTTGAATGCCGGCGTCTGTCCAAAAGCGCCCCAAAGCCGAGTTTGCGGCAGTGGTCTCAGCAGGCGGTGCTCGGAGGATGGCTTCCTGGCGAACGGTTCGGGTTGCACCATCTGGTGGCCACAGGTCAGGCCCCGGGAATTCCAGAAAACAGAGCACGCGAAATAAGACGCATCCCTGTGCCGCCGTCCCCAGACGACCATTCTTCTCGACTTCCCATTGTGCCGGTAGGAGAGAGGGCCATGGCAGACAGAAAGCCACAGTGGTGCGCACTGCTCTCTGCTCCAGACGAGCATACACGCTTATATACAACGAGGCCTCGCTCATTGGTGTTCGCGCCCCTACTCCCATACATCACCCACTACGGAAACCATGCTCAGATTGTTAGCGTCCGCAGCCAGACAGACCGCAGTGTGTGGCCTCAGAAGCCAGAGAGGCCTGGTGGCCAGCGCCTTGCGCAGCCCCCTCATACGCCCAGCGCCGGCCTCGCAACTCGGTGCCGCCAGATCCCACTCTGTCTCCACAGACGGCGTGGACGTCAGCCAGATCATCGACACCATCAGCAGCAACGAGTACAACACGCTTGCCAACGACTACTTGGAGACGTTGAGCGACGACCTAGAAGACCTCTGCGAGGACTTTCCCGAGGTGGATGCCGAGCTCACGCAAGGGGTCATGACCGTGACCATCTCGGCCGGCAAGACCTATGTCATCAACAAGCAGCCGCCCAACAAGCAGATCTGGCTCAGCAGCCCGATCAGCGGGCCCAAGCGCTACGACTTGATTGGCGGCAAGTGGGTCACCTTGAGAGACAACACTCTGTTGACCGACTTGCTCGAGGAGGAGTTTTCTGCTGAGCTCGGCCTGCCCATCAAGTTGAATCTCGACCTGTAGGTGCTTGCCTCCCGTGCCTCCCCGGCATCCTTTTCCTGTCAATAGTACTCTCCGCGTGCCGCGCTCCGTTCTGGCGGCGTTTCGGCTCGTCTTCATGCGGGGCATCCCTGGGCTCCGTGCAAGTCTGCGGTGCTGGCGTCCTCGCTCAGGGCGACGGTTCTGCGGCACGTGGCTCCGGCGGCATTTCTCTTACATACAACCTGTCAATACATTTTGCTGTCGATTGAGTAGTACCCGTGGGAGCACGATCGGTGCGGATGGCCTGCCGCGGCCACTAGGTCTGAAGACCTTTCTGCTTCTCCTGGATGTCAACTGATGCTCTTCTCCTTTTTGTGCTTCTCCCAATCGTCCAAAACGGCCGGCTTCCCTCCTCTTGGTTGTGAGTGGTCTCCTCTGTGTGATACTGCTTTCCCATGGTGCACCTCGTCCCTGCACCTAGCCGGTGTCTACTGCCCAAGCACCTGGTCACGATCCGGGCTTCCTCTCAGCTCCCGTGGCTGCTTTTTTGTAGTGTCGCCATTTGCTTGACCAAACCAAGCCCCACCGCCCACTCTCCGGCACTTCTCCCCTCTTCTATCTGCCCTTCCAGTCCTGGGTGCAACTTCGGCACTCGTCCACCGGCCACCGCGCGCACTGCCCTCCCGCAACAGCGTCCCACTTACCCCGTCTTTCTGCCCTACTCTCTACTACACCCCATAAAAGCAACACCCACAATGGCAGGACCTCCGCCTCCTCCGCCTCCTCCGCCTCCCATGGGCGGGCCTCCCTCCAGCACCCCAGCCGCAAGACCGCCTCCCTCGATGGCGGGGCGTGACGCCTTGCTAGGCGCAATCCAGAAAGGCACTTCTTTGAAGAAAGCTGTCACGGTCGACAAATCCAAGCCCATGATAGACCTGAAAGCGTCGGTCGGCTCTCCTGCCGTAGCTTCCCCGGCTCCATCAGTGCCCTCCACCAACGGAGCCCCGCTGGCCCCTTCTGCACCACAATTGGGCGACATTTTTGCCGGCGGCATGCCCAAGCTAAAATCCGTCAAGGACAACAGGAGCGGCATCGTGCCCTCGTCGGCGCCCCAGATTCCTGTTGGTGGGGGCTTGCCAGCTCGCTCTGCGCCGGCTCTGGCTCCCGCCCCATCCGCCCCGCTGGCACCACTCACCCGTCCAAAAAAGAGCACGAGCCTGGTGCCGTCCGCCGGGCCTCCGCCTGTGCCGGGTGCCCCGCCTCCTCTTCCCGGAGCTGGTCCTCCACCCTTGCCCTCGATGGCGCCTCCGGCGCCAGGCTCTTCTGGCCCCAAGGCACCCAAGATGCCGCCCGCACGGCCAAAGAAGCTGTCCCACTTGAAAAGCAGCTCGGTCTCGTCGGCCAAGTCCTTTGAGGCGTCCTCGGCGGCCCCGCCTCCGCCCGCTGCTCCGCCGGCTCCGCCTGTTCCAAACGCCCCTCCTCCGCCTGCCGCTGCGCCTGCCCCACCGTCAAATGCATCGGCTGTTCCAACGCCCCCTGCTCTACCATCTGGTCTTCCCTTCTTGGCTGAAATCAATGCCAAGAGATCTGAATCCAATGTTATTTCTGGACCTCCCCTGACAGGCGCAAAGGCGTCAGCATCACCATCAACACCTGTGGCGCCTCCCCCACCTCCTCCACCTCCTCCGCAAGCGTTCAATGCACCACCGCCTCCTGCTCCTCCTGCTCCTTCGATGCCGCCTGCGCCACCTGCACCACCTTCATTAGGGAACTTGAATCTTGATTCGGCGCCATCGAAAGCACCTGCGCCTGCCTTGAAGACTGGCGGCTTACCGTTCCTAGACCAAATCAATGCAAAGCGCAATAATGCACACGTGGTTGACGGTACATCAAACACTACTACACCTGCTCGTGATGCGCAAGCTCCGAGTGAACCGACTAGGGCGCCAATGGCCCCCCGCATCCCAAGTGGCACCTCACCAGCTGCCCCACCCCCGGCACCTCCTTCGTCCTCTGTTCCAGCTGCTCCAACGTTGTCATTCATGGATGAAATCAATGCTAGGAGACTGAACGCCAGCCACAACCCGGTGGCATCCACGCCCGATGTTTCATCTCAGCCACCTCCCCCTCCCGCGGCGCCCCCTGTGCCTTCAGGCATTCCTCATTCCAAACCACCGGGCAACCCCTCTACTCCTCCAGTGCCTCCTAGTGTGCCAGCACAGCCCATACAGCAGAGGGTACCTGCATCTCTCCCAGAAGCCCCATCCAGTCTGCGGCCACTGCCACCATCATTGCCTCCATCGTTGCCTCCATCTGCGCCGCCGTCTGTGCCCCCCTCTGTTCCGGCGGCAGTTCCTGATACTACAGCTCGCACAGCACCAAGCATCCCCCATAAGGCCAAGAAAACAGCACCTCCACCGCCTCCAAGCCTGCTAGATCAACAGCAGTCTGTTGGACTGTCGCTCCGGAAAATATCCGCCCTGGCTTACACAATCAACCCAAACATGAGAAGCAGCGAAACTAAGGCGGAGAAGCTAATTATTGAAGACAAAAGATACAAATTTGTGAACAGCAATGCACTTCCAAATCCCAGGAGGTTCGAAAGCATTGAGAAGTTGTATCCGAGCGGAAGAGGGTCGTCGGTCCCGCTCGACTTGACTTTGTTCTGATTCTGGGTCTACATGGGAGTGCCAACTACAGCACACGATACAAGACAAACTTCACGATGCGCATGTTGCGAAATATATAGGGAGCAAATAAAAGATCATTCAGTCTCGTGGGGCAGCCAGGCTTGCACCACGTTGTCGTAGAAAGAACAGGTGATGATAGTTTCGGGATCGAGCCAGTCGGCTCCGTAGCACATACTGGAGTGGTCGCCCTTGAAGTATCTCAGCACCACCACGCCGTCGTTCTCGGGCTCCAACACGCGGGCACCGTCATACATGCAACAGGCCAATACTTTGTCGGAGTCCGGCGCAGGAATGAGTCTCCAGACACCGCCGTTCAAGTTCTCGCGGGACTTCTCCTGCGGGAGAAGACTGGAGTACAAGCGAGGGCCGTCGTCGCCATCTAGCTTGCGCAAGTCAAACACCCGCAAATGGTCGTCGTATGTGCCGGTCCACAAGTCGTTGGGGCTGCTGGCACGCCACGTTTGCGAGGGGCATAGGATCAGCACCACGCCGGCGTCGTGATGTTTGTAATTGGTGGCCCAGATCTTCAGGCGCGTACGGAGGTCGTGGGCCATAAGCACAGCATCGTCGCCTCCGGTGAAGACCACGTCGCGGGCCGGGCCCAACTCGCCAAAGGCGCCGGTCCAGCACTCCAAAGTGTGCAAGGAGTCCAACGCCTCGTAGGCGCCGGTCTCCAACTCCAAGAGGCCCGACTCGCCCGAGGTGAGGGTCACCAACACGGTGGTCGGGTCGGCCGGCTGGAAGAACACTGAGGTCACGAGCACGTCGTCTTCGGCAACGGGCCACTCCTTTGCGAGCTCCAACGTGCCATCGTACTTCCACACACAGACCTTGCCTGTGGAGTGGGCCAGGACAAGCACCAGGCTGTCCTGAGGACTGAACTTCAAGTCCAAGATGGCCAGGTCTGTCTTGGTGGCCGAGACCCACTGGAACCGCTGGCCCTCGTACCGGTGGATCTCGATGGAGCCGTGGCGGCTTTTAGTCTGCTCCTCAAGCTTGTATGTGCCTAGAAACACGAGGGTGTGGTCCTGGGGGTGCACTCGGAGACAGCACGGCGGCAACTCGGCCTCGGTCTTGGCGTGGCGGCGGGCAACTTGCATGTGGTGGGATTTCTCGGGCTATTTCCAGTCCGGGGGAGTGAGGCCAGCTATGGTGGGTCAGAAAAGAACGGTGTGATCTGGCCTGTTGCGTGCAATTGGTGCTTCGAGCGCTTGCCGATTGTGGGGAAGTGCGATGAGGTGCTGCGGGCCCGGCGAGAAAAAGCTCGCGTCCTGCGAGGCACTACCCAGCAGTCGCCCATTCCATAACCACCGCCCACTTGCTGTCCTTCTCCCCAAAGCCTGCAACGGACGACGATTCACAAATGATGGGTTTATGGCAAAAGTACAAGAGCTTGCCGGTCAAGGCCAGGTATTACATCGCAGGATCCACCTTTGTCTTTGCCTTGGCTGGTGACTACATCACCTCCCGGATCAACGAGGAAGTGGAGGCACGGAACGAGGTCTTGGACGACTTGCAAAAGCGCAGCTCGTGAGGTCTTGTGGTGTGTCCTTGGCGTGTTGTCTCTGTGGTTGTTGCCGAACCACAACTCCTTTGATGGTTTGATGTACATCTGGGTGGCACAAGCACTGGCTGGATGCAACGAATCTGTGGATAAAGCGGACGTCGCGTGTCTATGATGCAACGAATCTGTGGATAAAGCGGACGCCGCGTGTCTATGAAGCTGTCCTAGACGACTGCCGTCGACATTGACGTTTGCTCCTCGACCCACCGGCTCCTGGCTCCAACTCTTGCAATCTACATCTCACGAAACTAATCCCTAGAGATCGCCGCTACCTTGCATTCCTGCTTTTTTTTTTTCTTTTTGCTTATAGCTATATAATAAAGAGCTCCGGCTTTACAAAAGATCCCGGGCTACAAATTCTTTTCTGAGCGAAGAGATAAACTCCAAGAACTTGGCTGGATTGGAGTCAATTCCTCTGGTGTAGACGAATCTCGATGCCAAGTTAGTTGCAAACAATGCCTTCAAATATGTTTCGGGAACCCTCTGCATGATCTTCTCCATACCAATGGCCTTCAAAAGGAGCGGTGGGAGCGCATCCACCAAGACCGCGTTTCTGAACTCCTGGTCTCCCTGCCACAACTCGTTGGAAACTGCCAACTCATCCGCCAACTTGTTGATCGATTTGGAAAGTTGGTCCGATAATTCGGTGATTGGTTCTTTGGTCTCGGCGTTCAACTTCCACAATGCTTCAAACTCGCTGTCTGCATTAGACACAATCTTCTTCTGCACCTCGTTGACGTATTGCTTGTAGAACTCTGGCAAGGTTCCTGATCTGTCCACACACATGTTCTCCATAAATCCCTTATCATCGAATGCAAGAGCGGAAAGAACTTCCAAAGAAGACGAGGTGACACCTCCCTTGTTGGTGGAAGAGTCTTTGAAAATGATGCATCCGGCATTCTCCAAGATGAGCTTAGCCGACTGTGTTATGAAAAGGTTGGCGCCCTCCACAAAGTATGGGATAATGCTTTTCCCGGTTGTCTCGTCAATCAACTCCATCACATTATTTGTGTCAATTGCTCCTGGACGACCACCGCATGGCACGAACAAGTCCACGCCATGTGTTCCATAAACCTCTTTAATCATAATGTGGAAGTTGTTACGGAAGCTGACACCGGAGGTTATCTTCATTCCATTTGGCAACACCACATCGATATCCTCAACAAGAACAACAAAACCTTCCTTCGAAAGTTTGCTCTTGTCAAAATGACTGATCATTTTTCTCTCATTTGCGAGACGTAAAAGCTCAGCTTTATCCAATCCATTGGGGTCGGCGATCACTCCTGAGCCATCAACAATACCGACATAGTTCTCATTTCTGGAAAGCTTAATCTCGTTGGATCCCAAATCTCCATCAGGGCCACCTGTCTGGACCTTTCTGATAGTAGCATTATCGATATCGAGCTTTTCGTAAATTTTGTTCACGTATGCTCTGACGGATAACGTGGTCATACCAAATTGATCGTGAGGAATACCTCCAATTTGTTGCGACTTGCCAGTAAAGAAAGATTTCCACCATGGCGCACCTCTGCTACGAGCATGAAGGGCGGCCCAATCGACGTAACCAGCGGTTCCTTCATCTGGTCCCAAAAATAAAATTTCTGGTTTGTTGTAGAGGTCGACATAGCTTTCCTTTGCGTCTGGGATATGCTGCTTGAGCAATAAATCAATCAAAGAATCAATGTACTTTTCAAAAGAAGCTTTTGGATTTTCTTGAGCTGCACCAGGATCAAGCAAAATGACACCCTTGGAACCACCCTCGGGGATGTCCTTATTTTTCTTCTGTTGAGTCGATGCCAAGTTATAGTTCTCATCAAACAAGTTACGAACATTGACATTGTATGCATCAGTAGATCTAGAACGCACAACACGAATACCTCCTCTAGCGATGTCTCTGAATCTTATGTGAAAGCCTCTGAAATCAGATCCAACGATAAAGAACATACCAAATGGTGTATCTGGGTACTCTGACTTAGGCAAGAATGAAGGGTCCAATCTGAAAGAGATTGCCACTTTAGTAGAAGTATAAAAGTTAGTCTTGAGGACAGCCTTGTTGAACATGAAAAGGGCCTTCAAAACGATGGCATGGTGCTCATTTTGGGAGCATTCTCTGCCGAGCAATTCCAAAAACTCATCCTCATTACCGACCGGCGTAATTTGAGAGAGTCTTTGGTAGGATAATGTTTTCTCCATCGACAGTCTGATGTAGTGAACATCAGCAAATTGACGGTACAACTTTCTGATGATATCCTTTCTCGAGGCAAAAACCTCCTTGATGTAGTCCTGGGTGTAGGTTTCTGCACGCAAACGTTTCTTCAAAGAATTCAAAACTTCAGCATGTTGAATCAGTTTGGATGGATCGAGCAACAGGGACAACTTCGTGTACTCTGGGCCCAATCTGTTCAAGAAATGAGTGACAAAGATAACACCACACTGAGAGTAGATACTTTCCTGCAAGGATAATTCATTCTTGACAAACAAATCATGGAAAAAGTTGCGTGGAATACAGTAGAGAAGAGATGCCTCCTTAATCACTTGGTATATCAGCAAGTCAATTGGGTTTTTCTTTGAGTCTGAGGAACTAGCCTTCATGTACATCGAGATGATGGTCACGCCGTTAGAGAATTGTTCCACATACTTACTAACTGTCGTGAGCTTGTAGTATGCAGCCAAGTCGGAAAGTGATGAATTGTAGTGTGGAGAGGTTTTCTGGCGGTAGCCGATAATGACTCTGTATTCCTCTGACTCCTCGACTAAATGATGCTGGATCACAGGGCCGGTAGATTTCACGACACGCTTGATGATTTCAGAGTAAAGCGATAAGGTATTGGAAGAGGCAATTTTCAAGAAGGTCTCATCACCAATTTTTGAGATGTCAGTTTCATTTGGATCGGTCACACCAAGAGGGTAGTTTGTCTTGTACACGAAATTGCACTGAACATTTTGCTGCGAAAAAAGTGTGGCAGAGGGAGAGCCTGGGGTCAAGCCCTGCGCGATACCCGAAAGAATCGGATCAGTGCCGTAATTCAATGGAGCGGAAAAGTACTCGAGTCTGTAAGAGCTCAGGCCAAAGGAAGGGTCAATGTACTTTGTGTCAATCAACTCATTGAAGTTGCTGGCCGCAAACGGGTTGCTCGGTATGTTGGTGTCAAAAAACACTGCATGGTCGTCAGCCTCCTTCTTGTAGCGGATTAAGGGCTGTTCCTCGACTGCAATTCCCGACGCAAACGCCTGGACTTTACATGAGTACAAGGAGTGGATGTGAGACGCAATGCCTTGTGGGGATTCTCTGGCGAAAAAAACATCGTCAATTCCCAAACTGGAATAGAACCATTTTGCCTCCAGCTCAATCAAAGGCTCGGGTATGAATCCTGTGGAATCCAAGATATCGAGAACCTGTTCAATTTGCTCCAGCTTGCCAGAGAAGGGGGTTTCGATGTAGTCGTTTCTGGCAGAGTAGACAGACGACGTATCGCTATCGGCTTTGATGTTGAGCCTTGAAATATCGACACTCATGGGTTTCGGAAAAAGGGGGGAGGCTGTGGCTGTGAATACTTTCACGCAAATCCGGCTCGGGTTGGAGGCGGCTTATATATCTTGAGTTAGGGGCAGGCGAAACGTGTCACAGGTTTGACTGCAACAAATATCCGGATAAGAGGGGTGTTTAGCGTGCAGGCCAGGGAGATCCGGACAATGAAAAGCGGATTGTGGATTTTTGAACCAGTCGAAGGGCGTTGATTTGGGTTGCGAGGGTTGGCAAATCTATGGATCGTCAGTTTCTGGGGCGGGACATGTCGCCGTATTTATACTTTGCAACTGTGGAGTTGCAGACAGCGAAACGGCATTGTGTGTGCGGAGGAGGGGCAGGTTTACGGCAGTTTGGCATTAAGCCAGTGGCACTCCCAAAAAAAAAAAAAAAATGAAGCTGGAAAAGGCAAGAGAAAAAAAAAAAAAAAAATGAAGAAAGTTCGAAAAAAAAAAAAAAGAGCGAGGCAATGACACGAAAAAAAGAAAAAAAGAAAAAAAAAAAAAAGGGGAAAAAGGAAAAAAAAAAAAAAAAATAAAGGGGAAAAAAGAAAAAGAAAAAAAAAAAAAAAAGAGCGAGGAAATGACACGAAAAAAAGATAAAAAGATAAAGATAAAAATAAACAGGACCGAAAAGGGAACGCCCTCTGAGCAGGGAATGGGGAACGGCCACATGGGACACGGAAGGGAAGGGAGATTTGGGGGGCCCGGAGAAGTTGGCGGACACGTGCACAGCACAGAGGCTGGATGGGCTGACACCGGCGGTGATTGTGGGTGGAAGCCAGTTGGCAGCAGCAGTGGGTCTAGGCCGCAGAGGTGCCCCACATTTCAGAGCCAAGCTAGCTTCTGGATGCCACTTAAGATGGCACGGCAGAGGCAGATCATCTGCAGTTTCCCAGGGCGCGGCGTCGCTATAATTTGCCGCGCACGGACACCAGCCACCAGGAATCCACCCGAAGGACCCGCCAGGCGAAAAAAGAAACGGGCCTCGAGCCTAGAAAGTGACACCGGCCACAAGCCGCCGGCTAGCGGCCTTGCCCCAGATCCCAAACGGCGCTGCAGGCCGTCTATGTTTTAGGGGCGGTTATGCGGGGGCCGCCAGTCTTTTTTCGCTCGCGGCCCACAAGAATTCTCCTGGTGCCTCAGGCGGCCGAGCCTGCTCGAGGTGCTCTGTGACTGCAGACTTCTGGGCACATTTGCGCAACAATCGACCTCCACACCACGGTGGCCTGTGGGGCTCAGGGCCGCTTCCACAGTCCCAGGACCCGCAATTGCGCTGTGCCCCACACAAGGCGGCGGCGGGCCTACACACGGGGCGCCCCCAGTGCGAGGCTGCTCTCCATACGCCCGGCCCGCCTGCTAGCCGGAGCCTCTGGAAAGTGGTCATGTTTGGCGCTGGGCCGACATGACCACGCTTTCGAATGCGGCTTTTTACAAGCCTACCCCGACGTCTGGGGTAGCAGCTATGCGCAGTCGCCTAACGCGCACTCAATGGGCTTTCTCGCTGGGGAACTCTATTGACACCACATAGAGGGGAAGTTGCACACGGCATAGTTGCCTTCCGGCACACGGGCGCCGGCTGTTTTCTTTGGGCCTTTGGGGTTTCTTCTTTCTCGACTTGCGTTTCTTGTTCTGCAAGTTGCCCTTTCCTGGCCCTTTTGGTTTTGCAGTCGGGCCCACGGCCTTCCGAACAGGGCTGTCTGGACCGAGACGTGCACCTCCGTCCCCGGCCCTCCTGTTGCTGGGGTTGCCTAGGGTTCCCTGTCTTTGTCTTCTTGGTGGCGGCTGTTTTGTTTTGGCTCCGTTTCATCTGCCCTTGGCTGGCCACTGTGGCAGGTGAGCTCCCGCACACGGCCCATGCTTTGGGTGCATGGGCTCGTCAGCAGCCGCTACTCGCACTGGCCAAAAATTGTCTGCATCACATCATACAAGCGCGCAAGCCCCTCACCACGCCCGGCCTCTTTCTCCGATGATCACCGCCATCTTGATCTGCAACCAGAAAGGCGATGTGTTGATGTCGAAATACTACAAGGACGGCGTGCGCAAAAATGTGGCGGACGTCTTCCGAATCCAAGTGATCAGTGCCGCTGGCAATGCAGCCTTGAAATCCTCCTCGGTGGCTGAGAACAGGCTGCCCGTGTTGACCTTGGGCTCCACCTCTTTTCTCTATATCCAGTCTGGCTCGCTCTGGATCTTGGCAGTCGTGCGGTCCAACCAAGACTCCCTGCTTATCTTGGAGTTCCTTTTCAACTTCGAGGCGCTCCTCAAGCACCTCTTCGTGGAGGACCCCAAGGCCTCCCTTTGTGACGACGACATCATCAACAATTTCGTGGCCATCTACGAAATCTTGGGCGAGATTGTTGAATTCGGCTACCCAATCAGCATGGATCTTCCATATCTTTCGTCCATACTCCCGGGCGTGAAGTCTTTGTCTCTGGGCAAAGACGACTTTTTAAGACCCCGTCCCGTCAACAAGGATATGGGCCCGGTCATGGACGAAGCCTACGACCCTGCAAAGATCTCCTGGAGAGACTCGAACATAAAATACCGCAAGAACGAGGTGTACTTAAATGTGGGGGAAAAAATCAGCGTTCTTTTGGATAGCAAGGGCAACTGTCTTCGCTCGCATATCGACGGAACCATAAGCATGAAGTCCCATTTAACCGGAATGCCAGTCTGCCGCTTTGGTTTTTCAGACGAAAGCGTGCGTGATTTGGTCCATTCGATTACACTTGATGACTTCAAATTCCACAAGTGTGTGGACTTGGCCATGTACGATTCAGAAAAGGTTATCCGCTTTGTCCCTCCTGATGGCACTTTCCAATTGATGAGCTATCACATAAACGATTCTTTCATGATGCCTTTCAGTCTAAGCCCCCAAGTCGTGGAGGCTGACGGTTTGGTAAACTTGAAAATCCGGGTCCGCTCTAACTTCTCCTCCAAGAATGCTGCTTCCGGAGTTTCCTTGAAAATCCCCTTGCCTCTGGTGAAAGGAAAAGAGGCAATTACATGCTCCAATGGAAAGGCCAAGTTTGATCCTCACGAGAATGCTGTCATTTGGAAATTCTCCAAGTTCTACGGTGAGCTGGAACATCTTATATCTATCGACACAGTTAACAACAGCGGGTGGTTCAAACCCAAGATCACGCTAGATTTCAGCTTGGACATGTACAGCACATCGGGGCTTCAGGTCAAGTACTTGAAAGTGAGTGAGCGGTCCAACTACAGAACAATCAAATGGGTGAAATACCAAACACAATCGGGGTCTTATGAGATGAGACTATAGCGTGTCGTGGTCGGACTGATGGGTATCAGGCGCGCTTTCCCAAGGCCCGGTGCACATAGAACTCAATTAACGGATGCCACTTGCAGGTTCTGTTTATGTAGAGAAGATTGGAGTCCTGTCACGCTTGTGTCAAGGCGAGAGTCTCCGCACATACGCCCTACGTGTATTCAACAAGCAGGCTCGTGTCATGGAAGCCCTGGCCACCGAAGCTTTTGCCGGCTAGGGACGGATAACCCGCGGATGAGGACCAATCGCCAGTCACGTGGCCTGCGCTCGATGTTATCAAGAATTGAGCATCTCCGGTACTTGCGCGCATGGCCTCTGGCGAATTTTTGTACATAGCACCACACAGAAACCAAGCCCTGATTCCAGATCGATCATGAAGGACGTTGTTGTTCTTGGGGGCAGTTCCGTGCCAGTTCTTACCAACCTCATATGCAGAAACCTCACCCTCCAGAAGGGCCACATAGAGCAGAGGAAGTTTTCCAATGGTGAGACCTCCATTGAAATCAAAGACTCTGTCAGAGAGAAGGATGTGTTCATCGTTCAAAGCGGATGTGGCCACGTTAACGACAACTTCATGGAATTATTGATCATGATCTCTGCCTGCAAGAGTGCCAGTGCCAAGAGAGTGACGGCCGTTTTGCCGTTCTTCCCCTACTCCAGACAACCAGAGAACCCTAAGGTTGAGATGGAGGCCCGTGAAGCCCTGGCTGCACTGGGTGTGTTGGCAAATCTCTCCAACCAGCCAAGAAGAATGAGCACAAATGCCTCTGGCACTGACGTTGGTGCTGTGGATGGCAACGGCAGAGATTTGAGTGGCTACAAGCAATGGGTCAGTCAAAACGGTACATTGATTGCAAACTTGTTGACCACGGCTGGAGCAGACAGATGTATCACCATGGACTTACACGATCCCCAATTCCAGGGATTCTTCAACATTCTGGTTGACAACTTGTATCTGATGCCTTTGTTCAAGAGATACATCATAGACTACATCCCATCATACTTGGACTGTACCATTGTTTCTCCTGACTCTGGTGGTGCCAAGAGAGCTACAGCCATTGCGGATGCCTTGGGCTGCTCTTTTGCTTTGATTCACAAGGAGAGAAGTATTAGGGTCTCCCCCTCGGTTGTTGGTTCTTCTATTTTATCGGCCTCCTCGACTCCAACGGTGTCTCTGAGTCTGACTTCCAAGACCTCGATGCTAGTTGGCGACGTCAAGGGCCGTGTCTGTGTTTTGATTGATGACCTTGCTGACACCTGTACCACTGTCACGAAGGCGGCAAAACTTCTTAAAGCCAACGGAGCTTCATACGTCTACTGCTTAGTCACCCATGCGATTTTCAGTGGTGATGCTATCGATAAGCTTCGAGACTCTGCAATTGATAAGATTATCACCACCAACAGCATTCCCCAGACGGACAATGTCCATGCATTGGGCGCTAAGAGAATGGAAGTTTTGGACGTCTCGAGAATTCTTGCTGAGGCCATCAGAAGAATCCATAATGGTGAATCCGTGTCCATGTTGTTCGATCATGGATGGTAGCTACAACTCATAATAAATGACTAATTCTATGTTTGATTTTACTGGCCCTGCATCCCTTTGAGTTCTGCGTTCGTTTTTTTGCTGTGCCGGTTCTTTCTGCTGTGGTTGGCATTCTTCGCCTTGTTAGTTTCTTTTCTTTGGTGCACATGTGCTTTCTCTTGCTTGGACATAGTCGTCGTATCGATTTTCTTCTTTTCTTGACCAGACAGAACGGGGGTCAGAGCTTTCTTGTTTTCCACGTCTGTGGATTCTTTCTCTTCGCTTTCACCCTCAGGGCGGTTCATCCGGCGATTCGAATTATGGAAGAAATATGTCTCCTCCAACAAACGAAACCGTTTGGATGATCGCTTAAGCATGCGGGACCATCCCTCGATCTGCTCGTCGGACCAGCCTGTTAGAGACCGCATTTCTTTCCTAACAGCATTTTTTCGAGATGATTTCTCGAAAACGGCCTCGCCGTCTTTTCTGAGAAATCCAAAGAGAATCATTTCTAGTTTGTCGTTTTCCGACAATTGTCGGGATGCAGAGTCGGGGCCATCACCCTCATCATCATAGACCATAAGCCTTGCTTTGCTTCTATCTTTCGGCTTTTTCTCGAACTCCAGGAAGGCGGCACCTTCGGTATTTTCTTGTGCATCGTAAGTGTCGTCTCTTTCGTCCTCATCACTGTCGTAGAGAAGCCGCAAGGCTGCCGTCAAAGTACGGTTTTTGGAATCCTGCTGACTCTTGACTGGTTTTTTCCGTGTCACTTCCAAGAAGGTCTCTTTATCTTGTAGCTTGAACCTTTCAATACCTCTTTCAAGTTCGCTCGACGACACTTCAACTTGCGTTTGCTTAACTGGCACATCCTCGAGTTCCTGTAGCAATGATGGATTCTCTAGAAGCATATTGGTGACCCTTTCCATGTCACAGTCGTTCTCTGAGAGAAGCTTCTCGGCCTTACCCGAAGAGAGTTCAGGAAACATATCGACTAGCGCAATCACATTTTGCTCGTCCACAGGACTCTGAGCTTCTTGCATATTTCTCAAGAACGGTATCCTCTCTTCGAGACCAGGAACTAAGTTCTTGTAAGCATCTGAGAGAATAATTGCACTGAGCAAAGGAGCAAGCGAAATTGTTTGGGGACTGTTGATACCAAGGGTGGTGACAACGTTGGCGAGTTTGGCACTTGAAAGCGACAACACCGATACGATCATCCAGTCCTTGATCACATCAGCATTGATACTCTTTCCGCCCACATAGAGACTCTCCAAGTCCTCTATCCACTCGGACGTGACAAATTGCTCGGCATATTGTAATGCACCGGTAGCTGTTTGATTGTACTTGTCTTTGGCGAGAACCTTCTCGCTGGTGCCTCCCGTGACAGAAACTTTGGTGATACTCGATGCTCTGGTGTGTTGGCCCAAAAGCATGGAGATGAAACGCAAGTGGCATTGCTGCATCTTTCCCAGATTGATTTGAGAAAGCACAAACTTTCGGAGTACGGGCGTCAGAGCAATCTTCCCTGACTTTTTGTTATCATTGAATTTTGATTTGTGGGCACCGCTCAAGATCCGGCGGACCAAAGAAGCGTTCTTCTGCACATACACACGCGTGAAGTTCCAAAGGGTCTCGCCACTGAAAGCAAGCTTCACCACTCCATAGTCACAGACGACTTGGAAGACAAAGGCACGCAATGATGCAGTACGAGACTTGATATCTGGATTAATGGTGCCAAGAGAGAAGATCTTGGTTTCTTCCTCTGCCGTTTCCGCAAGAAAGCCCTTGAAGAACAACTGTAACTGTTGCTGGCTTCTGACATCTAGCTTCATGTCCTCATTTAGCAAGGCTTGACATAGTCTAATGTAACCTTCCAACAAATGAACCCAAATGACTGGATCTTTGTCTATGAGTGAAGATCTCAACTTGAAGGGCGGGTACTGCGGAATCTGTATATGGACCGAGTCTGTCGTCATGTTGGTTGGTGGTTTGCCTCTGTAGTACTGAATACGGTGATTTAGTAGTGGGGCGCACGTGAGCATTTTTCGCAGCTTTAGCCAAGTGCGCTGTGGCAGCAGCGACTCAGCTCCTGCCTTGGCAATTTAATACGGTATGAGATGCTGATAATGTTATCTACGAAAACTGTCGCAATGCTGGCTTCGGTATAACGGGAGACTCCCGTTTACACAATAAGTATATTATGTTGTGGCTGGTAGTACTTTCTCTATTCGTAGAGGTAATAATGAGAAAAAGGCGGCTCTATACTGAGATGGTAACACTCTCGAGATCCGGGGCCACGAAAACAGTCTCTGAACCATTATCATGCACAACGTCTATATTGCATGTGTCGTTCTCCAATGGTTGAATTTCTGTTTTGGGTAATGCAAGGTTGCCTACGTTCAAGGGCACCAAACACACATCAAACTCCTTAATCGAATAACCATCTGTGACAGAAAAGTTTTGACGAAGTACCCCCGAAACAAGCCAATTGTCATCGTTTAATATGTTCACTTGGAAAATTTCCGTATTATCGGACTGCTTTCGCTCTGGAGACGATGAAGCCAACATGTGCTCAGCCTCTGACGGTGACCACTTCGAGGTCGAGCTTATGACTAATTTTGCATCTATCAGTTCCCCGACTGTGTAAACCGAAGACTTGTCAAACAAAAATTCCACACGGTGCAACATGTCGAGGCTTGGGATTGTGACAGGGATGCTGAGAATTTGAGATCTCAAAGACTTTTTGGCCTCCTCACTTATGAGCGCCCTCAGGTCCACAAATAAATTGCTAAACTCTTCAAGCAATTTCTCTCTGTATTTGAGCCCGATGTGTGTTCTTGCCTTAGCATACATTGCATTGACGCAGTCCTTGACATTTCTGATGATTAATTCCCCTCTCGTTCCGTATGCCATGAGATCAAATTTCATGATTGGTATTATGGAGCACACAAGAAGAGAGAACTTACCTAAGTTAGCACCTCTCAATTTTTCTATAAGCGTGTGTCTCATGATCTGTTGACAATCTTTTTTAAGATTCGAATGCGATATTTTCAAATCTAACGTATCGCTTGGATCAACTTCATTTCCTTCAGGCAAAATCTGATAAAACAAAAATGCCAGTTGGTCTCCAGACACTAAACTTGATTCTTGATCACCTGATAGTAAAGACAGTCCCAAAATTTTGTACTTACCACTCGAGCAAGTGAAGCTACAATCATTGATCATCACTGGGATGTGATTGTTGACACAGCTTATCTGGAACTTCGAAAATATGGAGGAGCTTCTGAAAATATCTTGCACGGAAATCGATATCACGAGACTCTTATCAACGCAGTCCTCAAAGTGGTACTCGAAATCCTCGCCGCCTATCTTGTATAGACAAACAGCGCGTATGTCCACTATGTTGTTATCACTGCTGTGTTCAAATGATGACAGGTGAGATTCGCCAGCACCAATATAATCAATCTGGATTGTTTTGCAATCATGTTCCATATTCAAACCAAAAGTCGGGTTTGAGATATTAATTCGAATGTCAGTGGCCACGCTTGACCCGTTAATGAGATTCAAATCTAGTTCCTTAGAACCGATGTTGATCTCTTGAGGTAACTCAATGTTCATTTGGATCATGTTAGGTGATGGAAACAAATGAAAGATATGATTTAAATGCACATTATTGCATTTGCTATTGTCAGTCTCCGCTTTATCTGGCGCATAGACGACAGTGTCGTCAGGCGATCTCGCTGATTTATCTTGCGCTTTCAAAAGAAGTGTAAGATTCTCAGTGAGTCTGGACCCAAGTCTCTCAATTTTGTATGAGCCCAATTTGAAGACATTAGTATAAAGACGAAGAATTTCATGTTTTGCAGAAGATAGGACCACATCCTGTGCACTGAAATTTATAGAAAAATCTTGATTACCTTCTTGGTTTTCGAGCAAGACATAAATCTCCGGGATCAGAAATTTTATACCGAAAGAATTGATGATTTTGATCTCAATGAAATTCTTTCCGTTCAGTTCATCAAAGTCAATAAAAGGCTCAATTTCGAAACTGAAAAGCTCTTCAAAAGGAAAGACTAGCTCTTCTTCAAGGTTTAATGAGAGTTCACGCATCTTTTCGAACATGTTCTCTTTCTGTGTCTGATTTTTGAACAAATGATAGTTATTGATGTCTTTGGGGCCATCTTCTTTGAAGCGTAATGCAGCAAATAGTTTTAGTGAGAGTGATAGGTTGAGGACATTATTCTGCGGTTGGAGATGGGAAAGGCAGTCAAGAAACACCTCAAGAAAAACCCCGCCCATAAATTTCCAGCCTGTCTGACCAAAGTATTCGTGAGAGTTCAGTAAGATCTCAAAGGCCTCTTGATATTGCTTCCTTCCGACGTGAAGAAATGCTAAATCAATACTGAGTAGATCGACAGTCTTCATTCTATCACAATTTGCAAAGTCTTGGATAGCCTCGATGGTAAGCATTTCAAAGGCTTGATCGTAAGAGTCCTGATTTGTGAGGACTGTTGCGATGGGCGGATATTTTATATCCGTAGAATCACCAACGATTTCTTTTCCGCCGTGCAGACCAGTACTCTTGTCGTCAAGAGAAATCTCTTGAAGTGGAATGTGATGGTTGGACGGATCTATTCCGCGATGGATAGCTAGAGCATCGAGTATTGATCTCTTAAGTAGCCGGAGTTCTCCAAAATACTCGAAGATACCCGAGACGTTTGAGACGCCATTATTAGTTTCAGTCTGCTGTGAGTCCAACTCAATTAATTTTTTGGCCAAAGGGAGATTTAAATAATAATCAATCATGGCACACAGCCATTGACTGAAGAGATCCGAGTCAGTATAGTAGTTCAAGCCATCATTCACAAGACCAACAGTATTCTGGTATAGAGTGGAGATGTAGATCAGAGAGATTGATATGGATGGTGCAAAATTTGCTAAGCTTTGGAGATTGTTGGAAAGCTTTAAGAAAAGTCCCAACTTCAATGCGAATGGTACAATTGGAGTTTTATTGTACAAGAAATTGGACACCTGAACACAAGGATCGAGATTGGATGACAGCTCTTCAATTGAGAATCTTTGCAAGTCATCAATACACGGCACATAGCTGAGATCGCTCTTCAGTGACGTGTCGCTCTGGATTATATTGCTCTTGATCTTGGCAACAACGCTTTCATAGAATTCAAGGGACTCGGCGAAACATTTCATGTCGTTAAGAATCTGTCCGAGCTTGAGCTCCTCTAATAAAATCTTGAGCTTGTTTTCGGGCTTCGCGTCCTCTTGAGGAGTGAGGGCCTCGATCATTCGGGTTGACTTATTGTAGCGACGGTCGAAGGTCTCAAGCAAAAGAGCCTTGAAAGACGTGCAAATGTCGTTGTACGCTTCAAGCTTTTGTATGTCATCATGATATACTTCGCTCACTTGCATTATATGCTGCACTGGATCACTCAGGTCTAGAAGCTTGATATTGTTCTTGCCAAGCTGCTTTCCGTCCTGGCCGAAGTCATTTCTGAGCTTGTCGAAAATGGATGTCTTCATCAAACTCGACTTGCTGGCTTTCTTTCCCCCTGCAAAAACCATGATGATTGACCAGGAAATGTCTTGATCTTTCACAAACTCCTTAAGCCATTCAATTATGAGGGGTCGCGTCTGTGATCTGTAGACCTCCAACTCGTCTACTTGGACGAACATAAGGCGATGGTATATGGAATCTTGTCTTGCACTTTGGTTTTTGTAGCATCCTGGAACTTCCTCCACTAATTTGACTGGTAGTAGGGGAATTGACTTGACTGGTTGATGTGGATGGTATTTCCAATGTAGATTGGAGAGAGGAAACCTGGCGAGAAGGTCCTTCTCCACGCGATGAAGAGTACCAAATGGGTCATAGTACCCAATCCCGATCGGATTTTGTAGGTTGATGTCTTCGAGACGCATGTGGACTCCAGAGATAAGCGGATTGCAAGCTGTGACAAAAAATCAACAGATGATTGAGACATGAACGCGACAATGCAGTGGTTGTGGAAATAAAAAAAGATGCGCAAGCCCAGAATCGAACCGGGGGCCCAACTATGGCAAAGTTGGATTTTACCACTAAACCACTTGCGCTTGGAAAGCTCCGCGACGGGGAATTGAACCCCGGTCTACCACGCGACAAGCGGTAATTCTAGCCACTAAACTATCACGGATTTCTTGTTGTTTCTAATGCTAGTGAATTTTGAGTCATTCAATTTTATTCTTTTCATTTCAAAACAATTATTAGCGTCTTAATGCTTGATAACGATATTTTGGTTTTCTGGTTTATGTATTGATAGACATACAAGCTGCATCTCGAGTAGATACATGTCCTTCTTATCATGCTGTTTGTTATCTGGAAACTTGATACATTGAAGGGCTAGGTTGAGACTTCGTGGAGTGCTAAAGATCTATAATTTATTCATTATTAATGTTTTTGAGTTTCATGAATTATATCGTCATGGATGTCTGAACCATTTTCTTGAAAAGAGCTTTGAGAGCCATCCCCGTGAGGATAGTTTATGCTTCCCATTATAGCTATTTTAAAACCATCATCTATGTTTGTTTGCCAGACTTCATCAGTCCAATTATTTGTCATTTCAGGGACATCAGATGGTTTTGAGTCGTAGTAATTATGCGAAGCAGGCTGATTCTCGCTTACCTCACCTACCACCATATGCATACCGGTATTTTGCACATCAGTAGGCTGATTTTCCTCCTTCCAGGATACTAGTTGACGCGAGGCAAATGTCGAGTTGGCAGTGAATTTATTCATGAACGAATTCGCTGGCTCAGGGCAGATTTTCAGGAGCGCATTGAATGTTTCAGTGGCGATGGCACAATCATTTCTGAAGTCTGACAAGGACACCTCGTTCATTAGCTGCTGACATCTGGTTAACAGCAGGAGGAATGCTTTGCACCCCAGAAATAGATTATTCGTGGCCACCCAGGAATAATTGATTAGCTTCTTTTGCGACATTTCGTGGTAAATGTGTATGATTTTTCGACCAGCTTCATAAACAATCTTATGATGCTCATAAAATCTAATAGTAGGCGTAATAATACTAGCCTCGTATAATTGCACAAGGGTCATGTTAAAGTTCACTGCGATAACCAATCTATCAAACACATTGTGAGTGAGATCTTCCTCATAGGATTCCTGGAGCCAGGACAAAAGCTCGGTGTGCCTCTCTTTCTTCCATGCATCGTGTTGAGCCAAAGCAGTAGAAAGCTCGGGCTCGCTCAACTCGCGCTCGTTTATGCCATTCTCCACCCTATGCATGTATTCGAAGATTTCACCTTGTATCACTCGTAAGTTGATGTAAAGCATGGTAATTTTCTTTTGCTCTGGTTTTCTAAAAAGCCAATGGCGCAACTGCCGCATCTCTGATGATCCGTATATCAACTCCAGGTCATCAAGAGCTGTTAGTAAAGGACAATCGATCTGAGAGTCATCAATGGCGAAGGGACGGCCCACGTAACTTGAAATTTGTCGATCAAGAGAGTAGCAGCACCAGAAAAGCCGTCTTCGAAGATCGACAATATAGTAGTCATCCGAGCGCAAAAAGCGGGGCTCATTGTCCAATCCCAAGTCTTGGCAAACACGAACACACGTTCCGATCGAATACCAAGCTCCTGGGGTGGATGGACGCATTAGGGAATACTGGGCGAGTAATAAGAAAGACTGGAGGATCTCGAGCTTTGGGAGCTCACCAGCATTTTCGGAGCCACTTCTCTTGATGACGCTGGCCAGAAGCCTCAACATGATGTTGTGAAATTGATCCACTTCCTCAATTGAGTATGACTGCTGGTTTTGAGAGACGACAATTGCAATCACCGCGTACAAGAAAAAAAGGCACTTCTCGTTTCTGGAGTCCCTATTTTCCGGAAGATTTGCTTCCAGGTATGCCTTTTCGTTGAAATTCTCAGCAAACAAAGACCGTAGGAGATTCGGCCCGACATTCCCGTATATTGGCTTGTAATAATGGAAGAGGAAGTAATCTCGGTGCAAGATTGGAAGCTGAAGGCTGATTCTAGTAAAATAAGCTTGAATACACTGATCAGCAAAGACTCTATTCGGAATGTCAACATTGTTGGGATCACCTGCACGGTTTGCAGCAGACATTAGGCAGAAATCGGACCCCGCAGACACCGGTTCCTTTGTCGAGGAGGATGCATGATTGCGTTGGTATAGAGCAAGCTTCAACGCCTCCAATTCTGCCGTTGTCTTCTCTAGCTTCTTTTGAAGCGCATTGATGTGGACTCTGGTGACCCTTTCTCCCGTATCGGGGTCTAAAATCAAGCACTCGGTACCCGACTTGAGGCAACTGCCACATGTGGGAATGGCACGATCACATTTTATCTTTCTGTTTCTGCAGTTGAGACAGACGGTGATTGATCGTGATCGATGAGGATTTTCTTTCTTCAGGTAGTCAAGGACATCTGACATACTTTCTGTATTGACATCATTCCGTTCATGTGCCCTAATGTATAGCGAGTACTTTAGCCGGAAAGTACAGTCCGATTTGTCTGCATGCAGGTCCGTTGCTTGGGTCTATTTACGTAGAGTTTTGGATAAAGATTTCCACCGTTCGCCCAAGAAAGACCCTAAGTCTGAGCTATTCGCCGTCTGATCCATTGAGTTTGACACGTTGTGTACATCGCCGGTGTTAGCGCTCTGGTCATCTGAGCCATTTTCTGCATCATCTGCCTGCCCTGTAGCTGCAGGGTCTGCCTGAACCTGCTCGGCCCCGTCCATGTTCTGCTCGGTTCCGCTGGCGTTGCCTTCTACAGCTGGCACATCTGCGCTCTCGATGCTCGTAAGCTCTTGTGTTCTGGTCTCTGCAATGGTTGAAAGGTCTCTGGGTCCTGCCAAAAGTACCTCCTCGAAAATCTGAGACATCGAACGCGAGTTTGAATTCTCAGAGAAGCTATTTGCCTCCTGACTCTGATCTCTGTTCGAGGGCTTGCCCGAGTCCAAAAATACGTTTTCTGCGTCGTTTGCTTCGAATCTTCTGATCTTCGCAGACTGTCCTAGGGTGTGCGAGTCCTCCTCGCGGGCATGCTTGACCCCCGCTAGATCGATAGTCTGCAACTCTGGGATTGACAATTCCTCGCTCTCCTCACCTGGCCGGAATCGGGCCGGAAGCAAGCTCTTGGGGAGATGGAAGTCCGAATCATCTAGCGACTCATTCTGGAATTTCGTGGCGTTCCTTCTAACGGGCGATAAGTGCAGTTCGGCACCCTTCTTCGCCGGCGACTTGGTTCCGAAAATAGGCGTGTTGGGAAGACGCTGGGTCGAGCTGCCCTGGCGGGACTTTTGCTTGGGTAGCGAAGGCGTCAAAGTTACAGCAGGCATCGCAATTGGCAGGAGCCTGCCAAGATCTCTATTATCGGAGTCACTCGAGGAGAAGTCCTTTGTCGTGGGACGGGGCCGGTTCACACTTGAACTGCTGGCCGTAGGCATTCTTCCTAGCTCGCTCATGAGAACAGGTGGTTCGGGTAGAGTGGGAGAGGAGTCGAGAAAATTCTGTATGATGGACAGGCGCACACGCCTTTCTTCTGTGCTGATACTTTTGGGCGTCTGCTTCTTGGGGGAAGTGCTTGATCTTCTGTAGGCGGAGGCATGGCTCGAGGGGTCTTGGGGAGTTGCGTTTCTGGCTTGCGAGGAGAAAGACGCCCTGGACCGCTGCTGCTGTGGGGTCGATGCCTCGATCCGCTGGTCGTAATTCGAAATATCAGCAGACGCCGGCTCGTCGCTGTGGTCAAGGTGGTCCTGTTGTGGTGTTTCTCTGAGTCGAGACGCCGTGGACGCCTTTTCGTCTAGCGTCTTGATCTCAACGTCCGCCGCCTCCTCCATGAAGTGCTTCCAGAAACCCGCATTGTCCCAGACTTTGCTGGTTGCAGACGCGTACTTGGTCAAGATCGGAAACATCTTCTCGTTGATGACCGCGTTGGCACGGGATAGGTTGTGGTCAATCTCTTGCAAGACAAGTGTGGTCTCCTGCTCCAAGCGTTCTAGCTCGAGCACCGGAGACTCGGCGTTGTCACGGTCGGTTCTCGACATCATGTTGACATTGATGGTGGATTTGCGCCGTGCCGACATTGTAGGGAGGCTCTGGGGACGGTGTGGTCAAAAGGTGGTTTGTTATCGTTTGCAGTAGAGTCGCGCTCTTTCCAAGAGGAGACCCATCTCGCGGATCCTTCACACATGCGCCAGAGCGAGCCCAAGTCGCACCAGCTTTTTCCTCAGTCTTTCGAACCTGCAAAAGTAAGATGGGAAACCTAATGTCAGTCTCCTTTGCCCCCGAGTGTACAGACCTAAAAAACAAGCATGATGACTGCTTCAACCAGTGGTACATTGAGAAATTCTTGAAGGGCAAGTCGCTCCACAACGAGTGTGCGGACGTGTGGGACGAATACATCACTTGTGTCAACGGCGCCTTGGCCAAGCACAAAATCAAGCCCATGTTGGACAAGGCTCGGGAGGACCAGCCGTTTGAAAACGATGTCATTCCTAAGGACCTGAAGTAGTCTGGTGGCGCTGGCCATGTGTCCCTCGAGGCACGACCCTGCCGGCGGCCTAGCTATGCAGCCCTTCCTGTGGTGCTCATGCTCGCTGGGTCTTGTGCATGCTGTTTCGGTGCAAGTGACGGTGCATGGATTGGGAAAGCACTCGGAATCCACCCTGCCCTGGCCGCTTTGCCCGGCTTTGTGCCCCGTCTTCTTCTGGGGCACTACATACATTTTAAATGAATCTACGATATCTGCCGTCACAGAAGGCCATTGTCTGATGCCTATTCTTTTTTAGCTCCTTGCCTTGTTTCTTCTTTGTGTCTCTTTTCTCCAACAAACATCTCTCCTGTGTGCCTCGTCTCTTCCGGATAGCCTCTTACAACTTCTCGTGTCCTTCGGTCTCTGTGTACAAATGTATTTTGCTATTCTGTATCTCGGTTTGGCAATGTTGTACCTTACTCACTGTGGTGCTACCGAGCCCAGCGAAGACTTTCTGACAACATCCCCATCTGAATTCCAGCAGCTTCAGAAATTCGCATACATATCGTCGGTGGCCTATTGTATCAAAAAAGGTCTTCATTCTGGCTTGGTCGGCATTCAGGGTGCCAATTGTCCCTCCTCTGCATGCAGAAACGACATGATAGCTTCGCTTGAAATCATCAAAACTTATAGCTTTGATGGCTTTTTTGAGGTGGGCTCTTGCTTTGTCGCCTTGGATAAAAAAGATGGAGTCATTTACATCTCATTTCGGGGCACCTCATCCAGCCAAGACTGGTTCAACAACCTAGACGCCCTACCTGTTTCTTACAAGCCTCTAGTCCAGACCGACTCAGACTTCGATGCATCATCCAACAGAACATGTAACAAATGTAAGATACACAAGGGAATGCACTCATTCTTGAAAATGAATGCCAAAACAGTCCTCCAATACATCATACAGCTCAAGAATGAATACCCAAGGCACAAAATCGCCATTGCTGGCCATTCTATGGGTGGTGCATTAGCGCTACTAACAGGAATTGAACTCCGACTTTTGGGTTTCGACGCTCTTGTCGTGCTGTTGGCTAGCCCCAAAATAGGAAATAATAATTTTGCACACTTTGTCAACGACTTGTTCGATATCAATAAAGTCGTGAATGCAATAGAGTCCAGGGGCTCTTTTGAGCATTTGAAAACCGGCTTCATGAGGATGAATCACAAGCATGACATTGTGCCATATCTTCCTCCCACATCTCTATATGCACATGCTGGATATCAGTATTACTTGAGCGAAGAGGGCCTTGAGCAAAAGCCTGACACTGTAATTCGGCGGGGCACCGACTACCTAGAGGACGAGCCCATCGATTTATTTCACTCAATCTCTAATTCTAGAAGATTAGATCACTCGAGTTACTTTGTTGCGGTCTCCCACTGCATTTAGCTCTTAGCAACCTCCAACATTCTCGCTGGATCCGAAATTTTATTTCTAGTTTTGCTAAGCAGCTTTCCATCCTGCAACTCTGCCGCATCAATTTTCTCCCAATCTTTCCAGGTAACATAACTGGTATGTAAATGCTGCTCAATGCTTCCTTCGCTATCCGGATGGTTGTATACTCCATTGGAGAGGTCCTCGAGGATATTTTCCGCCGTATCGAACGCGTCCATCATCGTTGTCGCTATGACACCTTTGGGCCCATTTTTGATCCAGCCTGATGCGTACCAGCCTGGTTTGTAAGAAAGCTGAGGCTCACGGCCATCACCCTCGGGAATAGAAACTTGCAAGCGGCCCCCATTATTGGATATGCGGTTGCGCTTATGGTCGAATTTGACGCCCAATTCCTCGATACCGTTGAGCCCTTTGCCCTCATATCCTATGGACAAAATCACCAATTCGTTTTTCAAGCGTACCTCCTTCTCAGTTGGCTTTACCGAAACTTGTTTGGTCAACGCATCTTCGACAATCTCGTTCACCTGGAATACTGTAGACTCAAGCAAATGCGGACTCTGTTTGCTATGCACGAACTCTTTTGGGCTCATGAGAAATCGTAACGACCACTCCTTATGCCCAGCCTCAAAGCTGAGTTTTTCGCCGGAAGCCTTTTCAAGAATCAGAAACTTTCTTTTCTCCACACGTCCAAGAGACTTGCCTTTTGAACGGACATCTTCAAGTATCTTCTCTTCAATAGGAATGAATCGTACCCCCAGCTTCTTGGATAATTCAATGAGCTCTCTGATCTCTTTGTTTGTAAATGCAGACTCTAGCAAACCTCGACGAGCAACGATGTTTACTCGCTTCACAGAACTTCGGGTGAGAAGCTCAACTGCTTCGGTGGTTATGTCGGTAGGAGACCAGTGGTCCTGAGGTCCGGCCAAAAGCACCCTTGCAACATCAATTGCAACATTACCATTGCCAATGATTGTGACGTTCTCCACTTCCTCGAGATTGAAGATGTCCTCCTGATGAGAATCGGGGTGTCCGTTGTACCAGTTGACAAACAGGCGTGCAGAGACAACTGCAGGGGAGTCTGCACCAGGAATAGATAATTTGTTGTCCGAGGTAGCACAACCATAAGCCAATACCACCGAGTTGTAGTATTTATCCAAGACCGAGAGTGGCACATCTTTGCCTATGTTGACATTTCCGAAAAAACGTACTCGGTCAGGAAACTCGGCCATCATTTGCTTCAAATAGTCTTCACAATTCTTAACTTCAGGGTGATCTGGAGCGACGCCATATCTGCTGAGTCCGAATGGAGCAGGTAGCCGGTCAAAAAAATCGATTTTTATAGGCACGTTTTTCGACTTGTGAAGCAAGTGGTGGGCCGTGTAGAAGCCACCTGGCCCTGCTCCAACAATAGCCACCCTATACCGGCCAACCATCGAGGTCGAGAAGCTTCTTCTTAGAACACTCATTTCCTCTCGTAATCAGTAAAAGGAATAAGCGGTTGGAACTGAACCACGCGGTGCGCGACATTTCTTTGGCACCCACCATGAGCCCGTAATGGTGCTAGAAACCCGATTCTTCTCGAAACTCAAGGGTTCCAGAAGTCTAGTAGAGAGTAGGTCAATGTCGAAATTAACTCCAGGAGGCTTGAAATAACAGAATCCATATTTGCATTTATTACTCATCAACTGGTGTTAGGCTATATCAATGACTTTAGCTGATCAGTATAATACTGCGAAAAATTTACTAGTCTCTAAGGAAAGTGAAAATTCATTAGTTGAACCAACGCCCAAGATACTTAGGCTAAACTGCCGCACCAGTTGTTTAGCCATTGGTATCTCATAGGGCTTGATAGTATACCATAGTCTCATATTTTCTGGACTTTGGACTCCATCGTAGATTGGATTCTGTCAAGAGTCTTTGTCTTCAGACTTAGATACAGCCTTTACTGCAAACCAGCTGCACGGGGCGATCACTGACATGGTCTGGGTTTTAGCAGCAAAAGAAAGCACAAAAAAGCTGATTTAAAATAAAGTGACTGTTAATGGGATTGTATAACTTTACAAAGCCTTAGCGGAATGATATTCAGTTGATGGAATTGCTTTGTGCTCTCGTTATGAACATGTATCAAGAACCCGATTGCAAATGTACGCGTAAGACTGCTAAGGCTATTACCCGCAGTGGAAGCTTGGCATTTCTTGGTCCAGCTAAAGCAGTCTTAATGTGGCCTCAGGCTTGGCAAGCTCCTACCAAACCAGACCTCAGTGACTATCTTGAGGCTAAATGTATCTAGCCCGATCACACGGAGACAAGGGACCGTACCAATTTGTCTAGACCAAATCAAAAAGTAGAAAAGAAGGCAGAAAAGATATCTTAGCGATACTTCAGCTGGAACTCTTACTATTCTTGCCTGTACTCACATAAGTTATATTTATAAACGATTATACTTCTTGATGCAATTATGGGTGGAGATGCACTAAGGCAGAGTTAGTACTATGTGTTGTACCACTTCTCTCAGAACAACAAGAAATCCGTGATAGTTTAGTGGCTAGAATTACCGCTTGTCGCGTGGTAGACCGGGGTTCAATTCCCCGTCGCGGAGCTTTCCAAGCGCAAGTGGTTTAGTGGTAAAATCCAACTTTGCCATAGTTGGGCCCCCGGTTCGATTCCGGGCTTGCGCATCTTTTTTTATTTCCACAACCACTGCATTGTCGCGTTCATGTATCGATTACCAGACTTTATTTTTTAGCTTACTATGTTGCTTGCGCTTCAAAATCAAGATGTGTTGACGCGTCGATGAGCCAGCAGTCGCATGCGAACCATTTGGCGCAACGACTAACGACCACGTTACTCGGCTATGCGCGTACTGAAATCTCTATTTTAAACCCCTGTACATACAAGACCCATGCGCGCTGCGATTCCATATGCCCGGCATACAGCAAGGTGCCTTCCGTATTGGGATTTCGCAACCAGCAGCTTACATATAGCGAAAAGTATTTGATGTCCTTCCTCCCCACTTACCCCTGAAGGAACATTCCTTTTCTTATCTCCAATCAACTAGAGACTCACACATGTCACTGTCTCTGGTGCTAATATACAACACAAAATGGCCAGGCAGCCTAAGCCTGATGATATCCTCACAGGCCTCGGACAAAGGCAGGACACAGAGCCCCGCTTACGATAGCGCCAGTCTGAGCGGCATTAGCCGAAAGAAAGCTTTCAACAATTCGACGCCCACTCCAAAACACATACGACAAAGCTCCCGTCCTTTTGATATTCTATACCAGACCGATTCCTCCCCACAGCGGACCCAAGGATCAGCCCCATTGTACCCAAACTATGAATCCTACAAGACTGCTAGCTACATCAAAATAGAGGAGGCCATACAACAGGGCAAGGTGATGACAGGCTCTAGCGGCTCGTCACAGCCGCCAGTAGTGACATTCGTGGGCGAGCTGCCTCGGCGATCAGGGTCTATCATATCCGAATCGGCCACTCTACGTCGAAGAGGAACTTTCAGAAAGAGGAACAAGATGAGGAAGCGCCAGGATATCATACCTAGAAAGAACAACCTGTCCTCTCTGGTCTTTTCGAGTGATTCCAACGCGAAGCGTAGTCGCCACAAACCATCAAGAATGTCGCTAGTCTTCCCTATTAAGCGCAAAACGTCATACAAATATTTCCCTCCATCTCGGGCTGCTTCTGGAAGCAGCAGATTTAAATCCCAGGGTGATATTGATGATTACTTTGTTAAGGGAAACATACTCTCCCTTATGAAGGATGTCATACCCAGAACCATGATGGTGAGAGAATATGAGAAATTATTTAACATCAACCCTATTCTAAAAACGTGTCCTCGCAAGTTCGCAATTTCTCGGGATGCCCAGTTTAAAATGCTCGATACCCCCGTCTCTCCCGAATCAGAATTAAATAAAGAGTTTCACGGGAAGCAGGTGACAGAAGACGCTGCCTTGCAGGCAAGGCAGCCAGCTTTTTACAATTCTTCTTCTTCAGAGAACTCCATTGTGGCCAAGAGAAGTATTTTCTTAACAAGTGTCCAAAGCAAATACAGGGACGTTGTTTTCTCTGAGGGTGGTCTGATTCCCCGGAAGATAGAGGAGGCATTCCCGTTCGAAGGCGAGATGATGACCCAGGAGGAAAAAGAACACATGAATACTCAAATATTGCTTGAGGTTTTGTTACGCAGAACGATTTCGGCCAAAATTGACTTTAGACTTAAACAAAGCGGTATCGATTTCTCCAAAAGAACAAGTCCGGATTATACCTCGTCAAATAATCTGACCTCAAAATCTTCACAATCATCTTCATCTTCTGGCCAATCCAGCGGCAGACACAGCAAAACACTTGCGAAAAGACATCCTCAAGATTACCTGCTCAACTTGCCCGAAGCAGGATCTGCCTCTATTAATACCGAAGAACTCATGCAACACAATGCTTCCTTACTTTCTGAACTCTTGCCGTCTCCGCAAATATCTTTCACAACCAACATTTTTGGTATGAATGCGTCTGAGCCAAGCTTAGTGAATTTAATCAGCCGCAGCTCAACTCCCGGCGAACCTTTGGAAAAATCTGCCAATACTAACCCAGATAACACAAAGCGGGAAAATAAGGCAATGCAACAAGATTTGAAAGGTCAGAATCTGTCATTTGATCTCCAAAAAGATATTTACGTGCATGATCTCAGCAAAGTTGATTTCGTGGCTAAGAAAAAAAGACCGGAGAGTTCCCAGCTTGGAAATGTTGACTATGCATTATTTCGTCCCTTGAAAAGTTCAAACGATACCATATCCTCGTATTCTTTCAACAGTGAAATGGAGCCTGAATTATACAGACCCCCAGGAGTGTCCACTGTACCAGGGTATGAAGCACCAAAGAGGCACTCGGACTCTTCACAGGGAACATCAAGGTCAGCTCCAAATACAACTCGATCAATCGGGGATCACACCAAGTCGACCAGAAACTCTTCCGTGCTCGATAGCTTGGATGGCCGTAAGCATTCTCAAGACGCATTTGATTTGGAAAAAATAGTTCAAGCATAATGAATTCGCCTACCACACCCCGCTTTCCGCGACGTATAAAATTGATTTAATTACAAGTTGACATAAAGCATTATTATCATGTTTTTATTAAGTAAATCTCATCTCTTACTCTTTGTTTGGGTATCTGCCGGAGCTTGGTAGAAATAATCTGACATGTACCCCTTTGATTCGGAGCTGGGAAATGATGTCAAAATGTTACTACTTCTCGCATTATAGCCTGTTTTCCCCCCTTCGGCCATACTATTCAGACTCTCCTGAAATAGAGCATTTTCTCTGAGCTCGTTTATATTAGCAAACACCTCTGTTAAATCTTTGATCTTCTTTTTCTTGCCTGATAACAGTGAATGGCTTGGGGCACTCAAACTGGTGGGGGTAGCCAAAGAATTGGACTGCTGTAAATTAGACGATTGGGTGAATAAAGTCAATGACGACAATCTATTGTTCAATGTGTTGTAAGTAGATGATTGAGGCATTATCATAAGAATACCGTACAAAGTCTTGTACAAGTATGGATGATTTTCAGGCTCTAGCAATTGCAAGCGTAATTTCAAGAAGATGTGGCTTTCTAGAAGTTGAATAAGCATGTCTAATTGAGTCAATAGCTGTAAGGTCACCTCCAGTTCGGCCAAATCTTTGATTATTGAAAAAGCAAGTTCATAGTTGGAAGTAAGAAGGCAGAGAGACAAAACACTAGGAGCATTGTAACACCAACTTCTAAAAATGGTGGAGAAAAAATTCCAGTCTTCTGTCTTGTGAATGTCGAGGGTTTTGAGCTTTTTACGCAAACCCTGTAATTCGGGAGCAGTAAGAAGTATATTGTTTAACGTCACCACCATGTTGCTTATGAATGTGAAGCTGGCATTTTCAGATGTTATCAATACCTCTGCAAAGGTTTTGAAGATTTTCTCTGAGCTTATGGAGACACACAACCTTCTGATCACAAATTCTACTTTGTTTCGAGACAACAGGAATTGCGAACTGTTAGAATTCGTGTTTGTGAGCGATGAGGAGTCGGGACCATTGGTTTCGAAGAATACAATCAATTTGATCATGAAATCCTTAAAGAAACCTTGGTTGTCTGTGGAGATTTGTGCTGCAAGAGACAATACTTTGGAAATGACTTCATTACTTGCGTCAACTGATGATCTCAACAAGGCCGTCAAATCTAAATTAAGCTTTCTCTTTGGCGAGTTATCTCCTTCAGAATCATCCTCTTGTTGTGGGAAAAAGCTTGATCTGTAATTAGAGTAAAGAAAGATAAGCCAATCGATACTGGTCAAGCGGGCAAGCTCATTTACCGACAGGAGACATTCATTCATGACAACTTGAAACGTTTTCATCAAATACAACTCCAAAAATTCTTCATAGGAATCTTTGTTCAACCCCTGTATCGCACTTTCACTGACCAAAGATATCTGTGACGCATTAAAAGAATTCAATAAATCACTAGGCTCATCCGAATGACAATCATGAAGATTTATCAAGTACTTCCTCAATGCATCGTCAAAATCGAGATATTGATTTCGTAACTCAGTGTCGTTATGATTATCGGTGTAAGCAACATTTTGCATGATAATTGAAACACAATCAGGAAGCGACTTCAGAAAACTAGTGGGACTAATGGTGATGATTTCCTGAAGCCATTTCAACGCAATAGACTGAATTTCCATGTAGATCTCATGGCTCTCGTCAGAAAAATCAACATATTGTGAACTGTTTCCACTGCTTTTCGACGAGTGCGGCCTCAAAAATTTAATGAGAATTTCAATGATCTGGGAGTAGTTTATGAAAATGTCCTGTCCACTGATGAATGAAGAGGCATCACTATCACTGTCATTCTCGTCTTCAGCCTCAGCTTCATTCGCCTCATTAAGATCCGGGCTGTTTGCCCTTCTAATGATGGTGGTGGAAGCGGATTCGATAGAGATCGCATCTGAACTCTTTTCTGTATTGAAGTCATCGATAGATGCTTTACTCAATTGCTCGGTGAGGTCACGTTGGGGCGCTGGAACTGGGCTTTTGTCTGCGACCTCATTGGTTTCGGCATCAGTGAGAACTTTCTGCAGCCGCTTTCTCTCCTTCACTATTTGAATCTTCTTCACCTCATATTTGACCTTATAGATGGCCTTGATTTCTTTGAGGAACGTATTGAGTAAGTTTTGGGTTTCAATGCGGACGTCAGAAGGGGCATTGTTCATGAGAAACCTCATAAGGGGCTCCAAGAAGTTGGGAAGAAATGTGATCAAGTCGGACGAGGGAATGTCATCGAATAGCTCGAGCCAACTGAGTAAGAACTTTTTTGCAAAAGGCTCAATGGTGTACATTCTCTCGAGTAACGTTGGCATGAAACGAGGCAAAGAGAAGGCCTTCTGGGGGTCCTGAGGGTTGTTGACTTGAACAGAATGCCCATCAGGATTAGTTACGTTTGACTGCGCATCTGGTGCCTCATCAGACCTTTGGTGGAGTATCGACACGTAATTCGTCGATTTGGCACTCACAATGTCCTTGATGAGACGGTCCAAAATATCTGCTGCATTCTTGACCGAGGACTCTGTGTCTGTGACCAAGATGCATAAGATGTCAAAGACCTCGGTCAAGTAGAGAAGAATCTCACCACGGGCAATCTTAGCGATGTTGTACAAAGACTCACAAGCATAGTACCGGACTCTTGCGTCTGTGTCTCTGAAGGTGAAAAAGATGGGTCGAACAATGTCCTCAAGAAAATAGGCGATTGCAAGAGAGCCTAGGGCCACGGAAACACTGCCTAGGGCTGTGATAGCACCCATTTTTGCAGACGTGCTACCCCCATGGACCAATTCCGTCAATTCGTGTATGAGCTTGTAGATCAGCTCGCTATCATCTCGAACAAGGGCATTCTTGGTGAGATTCTCGATCTGGAATGCCGTTGCTTTTCTCTTTTCATAAATGTGGTTCAGTAGATCCTTCACTACGGTGGGATCTAAAATTTTAGCATCCACCATGTTCAAAAGTGCCTGGATTCTATCAACTGAGAATGTGGTTTCTGGAAGGAGCTAGCCTAGGGCAGGACTTGGACACTAAGATCTTACTAAAACAACAAGAGGATCAACCTTGGGGCTAATGTGCGCATGGTCAAGCCAGTGCACCCCTGCCCAGACCGCGACCACTTCTGCCAGAGCTTGCACGTGCCCAGATAAAGGCCTACATGGGAGTAAATAATGAGCCGTAAAATTCCGTAATATGAAGTAAATCTCTATTTTGCCTTGGAGATCCAGAGCTAATCTGAATCATCCACCTTTTGTCTCTTGTTCTTGGGTTGGTCTTCTTTGGACCACTCTTCCGCATAAAAGTCGTCGTCCTCATGCTCCTCCGAGCCACCTTGACTGTCGACATCGAGCTGATCGTAGTCATAAACGTCTGAGGATTGATTCTCATCGTCTTTTTCAAAAACCTCTGATGCGGACACCAGCGATTCATCAACGTCAACCTCTTCTCCAGGCAAATTTGCTAGCTGGTGCTCAGAGGCCATTGTGCTGTATGCCTCTTCTTGCGTGCCTCCAGGTAGTAGGTTCGCTAACGCCTCTAAAGCACCTTCCTTTGCAAAATCAGAGATATTGGGCATCACCACATTGAAGCGAATGAACAAGTCCCCTCTGTCAAGTACTGATAGATCGTCGAAGGAGGGCGCCCCAATTGTGTCTTGAAAGTAAACATTACCCTTAATCAGGGGGTTAATAGGAGTGCCTAAGCCTTTCACAATCTTAGGCATACCTGGCTGGATAGTTCCCACTATATCAACTTGAGATGACTTGTCACTAGCTTTTTTGTGTGTGTTAATACCTACTATCAAATCTTCCCCTGGACCAGGAAAATCCAGAATAACAATTCTGCCGCCAAGAAGCGCAGTCTTAAGATCGATGTCACGCTCCATGAAAAGATCATTACCGCGTCTCACAAGGTATGGATGAGGTAGCTCTTCCAAATGAATGATGACATCGCCGGGAATAATATTTTTGCCTTCGTCAGACTGACCCTTTAATATGCATTGGTCGCCGTTTTTAGAACCTGGAAGAATGCCAACCTTGAGGATCTTCTTCACCACCAAATACCCGTCATCACAGCGGCGGCATTCATCTCCACTAGAGAACACAGTTCCCTTTCCGGAACAGGCTCCGCACAGAGTCTGCTCTTGATATTTAGTGAAGTTGTTCATCATGGTGATAATCACCTCTCCGCTGCCCTCACAGGTGGAGCACGTTTTGGGATTGAAGCAGCCCACGCCATCACAGTAAGAGCACTTAGTGGTTTTAGGGAGCTGGAATTTGGCAACTTTTCCGTAGTACATCTCGTCAAGAGACACCTTGAAAGTGTGGTGGATGTCGGTGCCCCGTTTCAACTTGTTTTTATTGGGGTGCACGGGAACGCTTTGCACGTGTTTGGTCATTCCCTCTGCAGCTGGTTGACCAAAGGGCAGAGCCGAGCTCATGCCAAACGGGAACAGCGGGCCATTGTCAGTGAAGGGCATGCCTGTGTTGAACATCGAGTTCATGTCAGTGAAGAACTGAGAAAACATAGCTTGCTGGTAGCCAAAAGAGGAGCCCGTGCTAGCGGCGTGGGGCCGAGCACCCGGTCTAGCCGGGTACGACGGCTTTTTTTGAGGCAGCTGGTGTGGTGGTGAAGATGAGACGTTGCCTTCAAGGCCGTCTTTGCCGTAGGCATCGTATACACGCCTTTGCAGCGGATCCTTAAGGATCTCATAGGCTCGGGTGACATCCTTGAATTTCTCGGTCAAGTCGGCGTTGTGATTGGTCTTGTCCGGGTGATATCTGAGAGCGAGTTTTTTGTATGATTTGGATATCTCTTCTACTGTGGCAGTGACAGGCACCAAAAGAATATCATACAACTGAGTTTCAAGAACCATGAACAGTCTGCATATGTGAGATTTCGTGGGGATGCTGGTTGAATTAAATGAATAGATAGAAGGAGCAATTTGCGTTAGCTGGGGGAAGGGTTCCCGTGGGAGAAAGAATAGTAAATAAGATTATTAGGAGATGAAGCAGAGAAGCATCCAGAAAGCAGGAGACGAGATGCTGCTGCCGCCTTCCTGGAACACAATGATCTGCGAGATGTAGGATCTCCTCTTATATACAAGATAGAGGATTCGATAGGCTTCTTCCAGGAAAATTCCTGTATATAAACAGACACATGCGCGCCTTCTAACGGCTGGTAACTATAATCGCGCAGGGGACGTGCCATACATACGCGTTTGCCCAGCACTTCCGAGAGCAGCCGGCAAGAACGGGGCCCATCCCGCACTCCGCTCCCTCGCAGTTGATACTGCCGACCCAGTCTGGCACTTTTGCCTGGTGCAGACACTCTGACTTCGAGGGAAGGTGCGTGTTCTAGCTAGTAATGTATATAGGAGATCTTATCGCAAATGCGTCATTATCTTGTGCCATGAGCTGCAAAACAGAAGCAGACCAGCCACATCACTGCAACATTTCGTCTCTGAAGTGGCGTTGGAAGTTGGCCTTCCGGGTCTTGGTTCTTCTTTCGTGGAGATTTTTCAGCCTGACCTCTAGTCTCTTCTGTTCCTTTTCTTGCTTGGTGACAACTTGTCCAGTGAGGCCCGGAGCGTATCTTCTGTCCACCAAAGCAACTGTTTTCTCCGCCTCGGCAGGCTCTCTTGCTGCTGGCAAGTGTTGTCTATTCACGCGAACCAACGACCTGTGCCCAAGCTTGGAGCCATTAGGAAGCACTATGGTGGATCCCGGCTGGTCAGCAGCCTCTGCATCTTGGTCTGATTCGGGCTCATCGCTGTAGCGCACCTCCTGTGGCTCTCCGAACGAAACGGTCTTATATGTTTGTTTCTTCTCCTCCTTTTCGTAGAAGGAGTCAAAGTCATAAAACTCTGCGATGATATCCTTCTCCTGCCTCGTTTCGTATGGGATTTTGCAGTGTCCTTTGGAGATCAAATGCTGTCTTATGCTTTCCAAACTTTTACCCTCAAAGCCACACGTGAGACACTCATGGTCCGTAGTGATGACCTCATTGACAAATGTGAGAAGACCCTCGAGATCAACCAAATAGGATCTCTGCGGGATATAAAGTCCATGGTAGTTTGTCATGTGCTTGATGTTGAGCTCAATCTCCTTGTTGTTCTTGCCACAGTAGAAGCAGTAGTAGTTCGGAGGAGCCTCCATGGGTTCTTCATCGCTCGAGTCGTCCTCGTAGTCGCTGTCCCACAGCTCGCTAACGCTGTCATGCACATGGCTCCATTCGCTGCCGTCAGACATGTGTGCTTCCGAGAGCGTATCGTAGTTGGAATCAATGTCTGTGGAGGGCACAGAGGAGCTTCCCAAAGAAAACTCGGAGAATTCCGATGCAATTGAGCCTGCGGGACTGTCCTCGCGGCCAGCAGGCGTGTTGTTTTCCTCGAGATGGCGGCCTCTGAGTTGCTTTCGGGCCAAGCGTTTCAAGTCCTTCTTGGTCAGCTGTCTTTCGCCCGCAGACTTCCTGCGGTGGCTCACGTAGAAGCCAAACTCGTCCTCATTGGATGGCTCGTCCTGGTTCATTGACGCCAAGACCTTTTCGGCGAACACCTCTGATGCAATGCTAGGCAACCCTGCCACCCGGCGCTTCAAGTTGTACCTGTGCCAGTCGGTCCGCATGTGTTGTCTCTGCAACTCTGCTGTGGAAAACCGGATCCCACATGTGTTGCAAGTGAACCCGGCGGTTTTGGGGTTCGAGCCCTGTGGCAAAAAGCTCATGGGCGAGGCTCTAGTGATTTGGGGCTTTTCGGGAGACGGAATACTGCGACGGTCCGACAATGTATGAACAGACGGTGGCTCTGGACTGTTGGCGAGAATCTCTAGCTGTATGGAACCTCTCGATGAATCTCACTCTAGGTGCAAGCAATCTGGATGTTCAGTTTGCTTCAAGAAGAATGTGGTAGGTGATGGTGGCAATTAGCCGTCTAGTGCGCCAGAGATGTGGGTGCGCCTTGGGGTCTCACGCCTTTGCTCAGTCCAGGCACACCTGCCATCATGCCTGGCGCACCGCTGGTTAGGCCACACACTGAGCGGTGTTTTGCACCCAGGCCAGCAACCATGTGGCACCAAAAAGTACCGAATTCTTGTGAGTTGAGGCTCATGAATTGTGTTGGCTGCTCATATGGGATTGTTTGCTCATATGGGATTGTTTGCTCATATGGGAGTGTTTGCTCATATGGGATTGTCTGCTCATATGGGATTGTCTGCTCATATGGGATTGTCTGCTCAGACGGCTCCAGTTGCTGTGATTCTGATAGACCTCACACTCCATGCGAACCCAAAATCAGTAACAATCTACAATGTAACGCAGGCCGCCTCAAACAGGACGTCAGCCTACTAAGAAACCATCTATTGTCTTTCATTATGCTAATAACCTGTACCTCAATGCTCCCAAGAGCCTCTACTGGGTCCACAAACTAGAAAACCCGGGCCATACACGTCTGTAAAGAGCCATGCCAATAACATCCTGTGCGCTCAACCGGCCGTCAAACGTGGACTTGAAGTATCCATGCGTTCCCAAACTCTCCTTGATGAAACCGGTTCTGCCAGACTTGGTGAACAAAGGCACCGCCTTGAAGTAGTTGATGTCCTCTTGGTTGAAGAACATGTATCTGACAGTGACCAATTTCTTGTGGATCTTGACAGCATGTCCTGTCAACACAACTCTCTCGGCCATGACTCTGGTGTGGTCGGTGTTGAGGAAGGTTCCTTGGCCAACCAACTGCAAGGCACCATCTGCCTTTTGCTTGAAGAAGATGGCTGGTGCGTTGTGGAAGAGCGCTGGCGCAATGGCCGTGGCAATGCACAAATCTCCAAAGTGGGCAAATCTCTCGTACTTGTGCACGTTGTTGGCGCTGTTCGAGGCCTGGTTGAATGTTGGCGTGATGACTTGCCGCCTGAACCCATACTGCACGACAAGCGACTCTCCAGATGGAACGGGTTCTTCGTAGTCCTCCCAGGTCTGGAACGATATGTTGGCCACGGCCAATTTGTGCTCATGTGCTAACATGGAATATATGATGAGCGGCTCCCTCGACACATTGACGTTGTCAAGAACATATCTGGGGGCCTTGATGTAGAGGCGCACCTTCATACCGATGGTGACCTGGGCCTCGCGGATGGCGTCCTTCTGAACCTTGTTCTTGGTGGCCTTGTAGTTGTTGACCCTCAACAACCTGTCATAGATGCTAGGGCGTTGCGAGTCGCTCTCGTCCCAGTCCCAGTCACAGGTGCCGAGCGACTTGATACCTCTGTACTCACCGAGTCTCTCCTTGGCCAGCTCTCTTGGCTCCAATTCGATTTCGTCCGGGAACTCTCTGTCCTCGTTTTCCAATGCACGGAACTGTCTCAACTGTGCCTCTTCGTCCTCTGGCGACAAGTCCACGAACATCTCAGATTGTACGTCGCCAGCCTCGGTTGGCTCGTACTCTGTGTTGGTGTGGGCGGCCTGGTCAAGCATGAGGTCGTCGTTGGCGACCATGTCCATCTCCACGTCGTCTCCATCGAACTCCTCGACATCCGAGGCTCCCTCCAAGACATCGTCCAAGAGCCACTTGCTTTGGTAGTCCGAGGTACCCTTAGGAGCTCTGAACTTCTTGCGGCCGCCGTCGAGGGCATCGTTGAAGTATGTTTTGCCCTCCATACGAACACCAGCGGAATACTCGTCCTCGCCAAAGTCCGACAAGTCATCGTCCATCTCGATTTCCTCGGGGTTCAATTCCTCCAAGGACTCCTGAGAGTGGTCGGGAACATACACCTTTTGCTCGTCGTTCTTGTGCTTGGCGAGCTTCTCGATACGCTCCAACTGGAAGTCGCCATGGCCATTGATGTGCACAAGGCGGTTGGCGTTGAAACCAGTACCTCTGGCAGTGCCCTCCACCACAACGTACCCGTCCTCGCTGCCTTCACCGGCAGGCTGCCACGAGGCCTCGCTGGCCACAAGGTAGCCCCTGGTGTCTCTCCAGTTGACGGACTTGGGGAACTTCTGCGACAAGAAGCGGAGCGCAGCAACGGCCTCGTTCTTGTTCTCGAGCGCATAGAGCCTTTCCTCGGCAGGGAAGAAATGCTTGAAGAACGACTCCAACGACTGCCTGATGTCAGCCTGGAGGTTCTTCTTGGGGTATGCAGATATAAGGTTGGGCAACACACCGACGGGCGTGGCTATACCCTGTGCGATGACAGCACGCAAGATGCTCTCACCATAGTCCTTGTCGACCTCTTCCTCGGCGGAAAGCGAAAACACAACGTAGTCCGACACCTTGGCGGCATCCAAGATGGAGATCAAGTTGCTGTGGTCGGGCAAGATGAAGCGGGTGTTGCACTTGAAGCCGTCCAATCTGAGCGAGGCCACCAACGGTGCCGGGCCCAACTCGAGCTGGGCAGCCTCGTCCTGGATCAACTGCGCGAGAACCGCCTCGGGCGCCACGTCCCGGGTCAAGGAGATCACCGACACGACCTTTTCGGCGGCATCGCTGCCCTCGAACAACTTTCTGACAAGCTTGGTTTCGGCCATGCGCTTGTCCTTGAGCTGCTTGGCGGTGTTTCTTCTCTCCTGTTTGCTGAGCACTCGGATGGCTTTGTTGGTGCCGGTGGTGGACTTCTCCACCTTACCTTTGTGCTGGTTCTTCAACTGGCCCTTGGTGGCATGCTTGGACTTGAACGGCTTGTGGTCGTTTTTAAGCGTGCTCCTGTGGCCGGCCATGGTGCTGGGTTCACGGGGTGCTGGGCTGCTGGTATGGGGCGTGATGCCCTCTTATCATGGGCTCTCAGCTCATCGCCGCAGGGCGCGGGCCGGTGGGTGCACCTAGGGCTGCTGCCCTACCGCGTGCGCATCACCTGACCGAGCCTCTCTGCGCGCTCTTCGCGCGCCATTTGTGCACAACCGCGAAAATTTTCCCTCCTCGCGCCAACGCCTTACATTTCGTATACCTCAAATTCTTCACTTGAGTTCTCTTTCCCACCACATCCAAATTAACTAAATCGTATGTTTCATCCATATCTACCATTTCCCCCATGACTCCGCCCTTCATGCTCCCCGAATAGCGCCACCGCCATCCATGCACCTGCCTGCTCATTCCATTCCCCTCGTCCTGCTGTCGGTTTTTCACCCGTCGGTCCAGTGTCCGGCAGATCCATCATATTTGCCTTCCTATTTTCTTGATTCTGTGTGTTTTGCATGTTATACACGGTGGCCCATGTGCTGCCGAAAAGTGGCATGTCCACCAACCGTTTCCTGCCATAGAGCCTGTTTTATGGGCTTCTAAGGATAGAGGCCAGGAACGCTTTTTGGCCGAAACAGATGAAAATGAAGCGGATGACACGGGGAACTCGATCTATCTTTTGATATCTTTTGATATGCGTACTAACATTCTAGCAATATGGCTCACGAAAACGTTTGGTTCTCCCACCCAAGACACTACGGTAAGGGTTCTAGAAAGTGCAGAGTTTGTGCTTCCCACTCTGGTTTGATCAGAAAGTACGGTTTGGACATCTGCCGTCAATGTTTCAGAGAAAGAGCCTCTGACATTGGTTTCAACAAGTACCGTTAAGAAGCATTTTTTACAACGTGTATAGTCAAAAGAACAACAACTAATTGTTAAAACGCATGTAGACAAGTTGAAGTCAAGTAGGACTCAGAAGGGGGCGGATTCAAATACAGCATGGGTTGCTCATTGCGATCTGGCAACGGTTGCAGTCTATCGACCTAGCAGCATATGCAGAGGGTCAAGCTCAAGTTGACATGACTGGACAAGCTTAAGGGTTGACATGACTGAACAAGCTCAAGTTGACATGACTGTAGTGCGAGTCGAATCAGCACTAGTCGTGTGGTAAATGGTAGAACCGCCACGCGCTTGGCCTCGGCGGCCAGAAGAGGACCCTTGAAGGGTGCAGGCGGAGAATAGAGTAGGCTACGCGTAGAAGAAATGTTTCCCATAAAATATCGACATTCAGAATCCATCGCCTCACTAAAGAGACCCATCGGATAATAAACTTCCTATTGGGAATTGGTGGTTACTCTGGGGAATGCAATATATAATATATATATGGCAACGGTGATAACTTGACAATGTGCATCATCCCGTCGTGGCAAATATTCCCGGTTACTTTTTGATTGGAGAAAAAAAAAGAAACCGGTAATCCCCAGGATCCATCGGGCCTTATATATGAGCCTTGGCTGGGCACGACCACCGCAGACAGGACCCAGGTGCAGACGGAGCTAGGGCACGTGGCACACGGAAACAGTCGAAGGTTGGGCCCAATCTGGCCGTGGCGACCGACGTGTCAGGCGGCCATATTCCCAATCAGCACAGCAGCAAACAGAAAAGCACAGCGGCCCCAGGCGCCCAATTGTGCCCGTGGTCCAGAGCTTCGCAGCCACCGCTGCCGTCCCAGCGTGGAGGGCCTAGCGCGACTGGCCCCAGCGAACCACCCACAGCACCAGAAAGCACCAGCCGCCATCTACACCGGACACCCACGCTCCACCCACACCCGAGCAACACGCCATGTCCAGCAAAGCAGGAAAAGCCCTCACCATATTAGCCGTTGGAGCCGTGAGCTGGTACTCCGGCGTCAAGTTCTGGCAGCCGCTCGTCATGTATGTATAGCACACGACCCGGGCCCCGGGCCCCATCCACACCACACCACACCACTAACACCCACCAGCGAGCAGCTCCGCAAGGACGGCAACCTCCGTGCCGATCTCCCCGTGGAGGTCCTCGAGGACGACAGCCCCAAGTCCTGGGACGACTTGCGAGACCAGGTCAAGGTGGCCATCCGGCCCGATTCGGCCTCTGGCGCACCGGACGCCCACAGCCTGGCCGCGGTCACCACCTCAGACGAGAACTAGGCGCCCACCACCCGCCACTCCCCACACAACGCCACATAGAATATACAACCGCCGGACTCAACCCCCGCTGTAGACGGCCGCCGGCCCCCGCCTCCCGCCACAACCCCAAAAGGGCCCGTGCCGTGCTCAGTTCCCGGGGCCCAGCGCACCCGCGCCTACATATAACCCGGCCATCTCATTGAGCCATCTCTTGAGAGCGTAAAAAATTAACCTCCCCACAACCAAAGCACACCATGGGTAAATTGAAAAAAGGAAGGAGAACCCAAAAAGGCCGCTTCAACCCGGCCGCCAAGAAGGACGGCTCCACCGTCAGCAAGCAGGATGCCAAGGACGAGTCCTTGCGCCAGAGCAAAATCTTGCCATTGATTGCCAAGTTGTCTTCGTCTGCGTCCAACGATCGCTCAGTGGCTCTCAGTGCCATCACCGTCCTCATCGAGGACGCCCGCATGCGGAAGATGCTTTTGAAAGAGCGCTTGGTCGCCACTGTCATGGAGCAAACGCTCCACGACTCCAATGACGAGCTTGTGGTCGAGTCCTTTGGTTTGTTGAGAAACTTGACCATCGAGGAAGGCTACGAGATCGCCAAGTACTTGTGGCGCTCCAACATCTGGGCTGCCATCGAAAAGGGGCTTGCCAAGGTGGAGAAGGCTTTCGCCGTCATGAAGTCCGATGCCAAAGCGCTCGACAAGAAGATCACCTACATGCTATTCGACTTCATCGAGAACATTCTTTCTCTCATGGTTCTGATAGCCAGCTGCTCCGAGGACCTATACGACAGCATCTACTCCAAGATTGGCCCGGTGACCCAGCTCGTCGTGGACTTGATCAACTGGAACATCGAGAAACTCAAAACCACAAAACTTTTCAATGCATTATTAGACTTCATCTACGAGTTCGCTTCGGATTCCTCCGAGTTCGTCGAGTCCTTGGCCAACAACCAGCTGTTCTCCTTGCCAAACCTCAACTCTGCTCTTGTGCTGCCAGCCCATGAGAAGAACAATTTGGCAAAGCTCTACGCACAAGGTTTGCATTTCCATATTCTCGAGATAAAGGGCGACCCAAGCCAAAGCAAGGACTCTGCATGTGCTGCCATCTTGCAACAGATCTTGAACACCATCACCAAGATCGACATTGAGCAGATCAAAAAGAACCTTTCCGCCACTGACAACGCCGAAGAGCCAATTCAAAAGCCGGCCGCCGACGAGAAGCCAAAGGACATTGATGTCGCTTTTGGGGGTGAGGCTCCCGAGAAGACTATTGCACGTGCTGACTTACAAGCCTTGGAAATTGCCATTGACTTGATCACCAGTATCTGCGAGTATCTTTCGATTAACGAACGCAACTTGAAGGAGCCTGTCAACTTAGACTCCGGTATTATCACTTTGCTTTTGAACACCGTCTTCCCATCTTGCATGCACCTTTTGGTATTCGACCAGACAAACTCGCAAGTCTTGCAACTTTCTGCCAAGATCTTGGTCTGCCTCAACAATCTTTGTTGGCTCTTCTTATCTAATGCATCCGTCCCAGTATCGTGGTACGAGAAAATCCCTGAGTTATGGCAGGCTTGCGAGAACGCAACGAAGTCGAACGACAGAGAGCTTCAGAAGTTGGGTCTCGGAATTTTGTGGGCCATTTCCAAAACAATTGGTCCTGAGATTAGAGAGAAGGTTTCTGTTGAGGAGGTCAAGGGCCTTCTATCAGAATGTAAAACTGTTATCCAGAGTGTGAATGAGCAAAGCGAGACCGTCGCTACCGATTTGGAGTTTGTTCTCTCTGCCGTTGGCTTCTTGGGTTCTGTGGCCCAAGTTATCGGCAATGCCGAAATCACAAAAGAGATTTCTGACTTTTTACTAGATTTAATCGATTACTTCACCGATTCGAAGAACAACATGAAGCAAGCTAAAGCAACCGAGATTCCTGTTGAGTGCTTGAATTTGATTTACGATATCTTTGGTGATTGTGCCTACGAATATGACCTTCCCGTGTTCGTTCAAGGTAATTACATCGAAAAGTTAAAGGCTCTTGAACCAAAGGTCAAGACATGCTACAAGCAAATCGACAGAAACAAAAATGCAGAGCTCAAGGTTCGTGCTGAAGAAGCTTGGGCGAATCTCGGGAGATTCATTGACTACAAACTCAGCGAGAGAGCTTAGGTTTAGAATAGTTGCAAAATATCTCTTACCAGGGAACTAAATATCAATTTTATTTACTCGAAATCACTGTGGTCCTCTAGCCCACTTGCGTAATCACTCTGATCGGAATCACTCAAATTGAGCGAAGATGCCGACAACACATCGGAATCAGCACTTTCACCTTTGCCATGAACCCCCACAACTCCCCACTGTATATGAGTCACTTCCTCTAATCTAAGAAGGATTTCAGTCATAGGTGAGAACAATCCGAATTGCTTATATTCTCCGTCATACGAATGTAACATTCCGACCACTCCAAGTCCCTTTTTAGTTGTGCTGCCTCTGACATCCTCGAGTTTGGACAACACCCAAGCACCACTATCACCGCCAGCGGCAAAAGCAGTGGTATTCTCTAGAGAATTGACCACAAACTCTGAAGAATGGATCGCACCATCCATCCAATATACCAACTTGATACCATTAAGATTACCCCTGGTCAATTTTGTTGTCGATCCATACTTGAATACTGGAAGACCCCTATGGTTTGTGGAGTTGGTATAGCGCATTGGCGATGTGGACACAAACGAATCAACCTCTTGAATGGTTCTCAAATTCACCTCCTTGGCATATCTCTGGAGGTCCACCACTTGTTTCACGTATAAATTTTCAAAGATGAGTGCTGGATCAAATTCATTGAAAGCGATATCATCACCGAGGTAGTTGTCTTCGCATCGAATAGATTTGTTCACTTTGATAATAGCTATGTCGCTGAGTCTTTTCTCAATAAAAGATTTGCCATTACTGGTGATCTTAGCTGGTATGAGGGTTCGTTCTCCCCAAATGATTTGCCCAAACCGATTTTTCGGGAAATTCTTTAGTTCGTATGTCTCTTTCTTTGTAATAGGGTCGATCGTTTTTACAGATTTCATAGGAAATATATTATCCAACTGATTGAGCACCGACCCATATGCAACACGGGATTCCATAGAACCCTTTGAGTTTTCGGTATCTCTCGCTTTCTCGAACTCGTTTTGCAAAGCCTTTTTATACAACCCAATAAGGACCGACAGCGGAGAGGATATGTAAGGGTAATCTTCTCCTACTCTTCCGTCTAAACAAACATGCCCACAGGATATCGCAAATTTCGAATCAGCATATGACAGAAGGTGGGGCTGTTTCTCTTTGTCGATTATAGGGTATATGAACCCGCCCATAGTCCCACTGAGTCTCGAAGATGATTCTGTTGAAAGAGAAAGTGATATTGGGGGCTTGTTCTTTTCCGAAGGATATCGAAATGGTAATTTGAATTTGTGAATATAATCCTGAGAGTTGATTTCGGGCGTGTTGGATTCCTCGGCCGGGCTGGGTCTCAACGAAGCCAGCTCAATCCGATTTTTTCTCAAGATAACGTGTATGTCATCGAAAAGTTCTTGAATAGCTGAGCAATTCTCGGCATGACGATCTTCGAGTACTGGGTACCCAAAATATAAACAGAGAACAGACATCGATTTGCTAACTCCACGGCATATGGGGGCAATAAAAGAACCATTCTGCTCCTTTATTTTGAGCAGTGAGTTGGACATGCGGTCCAAAATCCGGGTCAAGGAATCCTGGTTGGGGAGGTCTTGGTGACCATTCGTACCAATGGCCATGTTATAAGGTCTCAATGGAGCCGAGTATACGGGCCGAGGGTCGCGGAGCAGAGCGCTGTTCAAAGTGGAGCAAAATTCACTGAATTCCTTGCTGAGGATCAATTTGAGCTGCAAATATGCATCATCGTGCAAGAGATTGTCGTAGAAATGAAGGAATACCTTGAGAATCTTTCTTACGTACTCATTGTTGTAGGAGTCGAAGTTCCACTCGCCTTCGACTGACAAAGAGCCGACGGCGGTATTGTGCTTCCGAACACAGTTGATAAAGTTCAAAGTTGTATTTGACAAGTTCGACACAGAGGTGGTGTGCTGGCCCTGAACGAACAAGATTTCCAGGTAAAGGTGATGGAGCCTGTCGGCAAATGCGGCCATGTCGATTCTGTCGCTGACATTTTCCTTGAGCTCCTCCGTGGTGTCCAAGATCTGGAGAGGCTGAGATGTGATTTGGTACTGTTTTTTCGACTTTATTCTGGCCCCCGAGTTGTATGAAGATGGGTTTGTGGAGGCAGAAAACTTGCTGGAGAAGACGGACTTGTCCCTGTCTTGCGATGCTTCCGTAAGAAACGATTCGCTGTAGTTGACAGACGGGCGGGACTCCAAGTTCAAGTCGGTGTTGAACGACCGCAGAGGCGTCTGGTTGAACATGGGCTTAAGAATGTTTAGCGAGTCGGAGTCCAGTGCGGTGGAGGCGGAGCCCGAGCCCGAGCCTGCCGTTGCATTTGCATTTGGCTGCTCTTGATCGGCTGCAGGCGGCTCCTTTTTCAGCTTGCCTAGGAACTTTTTCATGGTGATGGGCTTTGCTTTGAAAGTTTGGAGAGAAAATGGTACTAGGCGCAGTCCGTATCGTGTGCATTTTGCAGGGCGAGCGGGTGCGACCCATCTACGAGAGGCTAGCAGCAAATGCGCGGTTGTGAAATTGGGCTCTTGAGTCCGTGCTAACTCTGTTGCTTGCTGTTGGAATTACAGCTCTGCTGTTGGGACCGCCGCTGTTCTTTTCTTGGCCCGGCGAACAAACAACTCCAACCGGTCGTTGCAAAATGTGCCGTGCGGAAACATCAGACTACTTGTGCCTCGGCGCAAGAGAAACGATGCTAAATGTGTAAAAAACACGCAAGGATCCCACGCAAATGCAATATACACCTGGACAAAAAAAAAATACACCACCTCGGCAACCAAGGAAATAGAGCCGCCTCGAACTTCATGTCACTCACGCAAGGGTCCTCTTCCAAACGAAATAATTTTCCAAAAAGAGGAACTCGAAAGAACCAGAGTCACCGTGCCGCACCAGGATCTGCCCACTGTGCTTACAACGATCGCGTGAGCGAGTCATGTGAGAAATTATGTCGGATCACATTTTCTGGGGAAACTAGGTTCGCGGCGCCCCAGTACGTGCATGGAAAAAGTCAGTCACCTCAAAGCGACACGTACAACAGCAACAGTTTCTTCACAACACTGCTTTTCCAGAACCATCAGAGCAGCTTCCATAATCAAAATTTCTCATAAAACCAACCCCTGAGCCAAACCGCCACACCAGCCGTCTATCGCACGCACTGGGTCATTTCTAGTTGACCACTTACCTCAAACGTCCAAGGAAGAAAAAAAAAACACTCTTTTCAGATGCCTGTTTACTCCGTCTCTCATGTTGAGAACGTCAGGATCTGCGTGATTATGGTGGGTTTGCCTGCACGAGGCAAGTCCTTGATTGCTCAGAAAATTGTCAGATACCTCCTGTGGTTATCAATCGAGTCCAAGTGCTTCAATGTGGGCTCTTACAGACGGAACTTGGCCGGTCCCGAGCCCGTCACCGCCGAATTCTTCAACCCCGACAACTCGGAAGGTTTGAATACTCGTAAGAAGGCCATCGATATGGCAATTGCCGACATGATGGAGTGGTTCACCGAGAAGAACGGTGTTGTGGGTATCATAGACGCCACAAACTCCACCAAGGAAAGAAGAGCCGAACTACTCAAGTTGTGCAGAGAGAACTTGATCGAACCCATCTTTTTGGAAAGTTGGTGCGACGACAAAGACCTTATTTTGCACAACATCACAGATGTCAAGACCACGTCTCCCGACTACACCGACGTGGATCCCAAAACCGCAACCCAGGATTTTCTTCAGAGAATTGAGCAGTATGAAAGAAACTACGAGACTTTAAACGTGGACGACGACGGAGACCTTACATTCATCAAGCTTGTCAATGTCGGCTCTCAGATTATTGTCAACAGAATCGAGAGCTACTTGGAATCGAGAATCGTTTACTACGTGATGAATTTACACATTAAGCCAAGATGCATTTGGTTACTGAGGCACGGAGAGTCCGAGTATAATCTCACCGGCCAAATTGGAGGTGACTCCAACCTATCCGAACGAGGCATGCGGTATGCCAAGAAGCTCCCCGACTTGGTGCTCAAGTCTTTGGGAGAGGAGCACAAGCACACAAATTTGACTGTTTGGACATCTACACTCAAAAGGACACAGCAGACGGCATCGTTCTTGCCATACAAGAGAAAGTTGGAGTGGAAAGCTTTAGATGAATTGGATGCGGGCGAATGCGACGGAATGACATATGAGGAAATCGAGGAGAAATTCCCAGAGGACTTCAAGGCAAGAGACGACAATAAGTACGAGTACAGATACAGAGGAGGCGAGTCCTACAGAGATATCGTGATACGGTTGGAGCCTATCATCATGGAATTAGAGCGTCAAGATAACATCCTCATCATCACACACCAGGCCGTTTTGCGCTGCTTATACGCTTACTTCATGAATGTTCCTCAGGAAGAGAGCCCGTGGATGTCCATTCCGTTACACACATTGATCAAGTTGGAGCCAAGAGCGTACCTGACGCTTGTGTCACGGATCAAGGCGGACATTCCTGCCGTGAGCACTTACAAGGAGCGGGGAACGTCGCAGCTCGGAGAACTGGAGGCTGGTGCGTCAAACAGCAGAGACTTGATCAGTAACAGCGCAAGCAACTAGGCTCTACAGCGTTAGGAGTTAAATTAGATTTATTTTTATTCTATAGTACAATCGAAGAAGCATCAATGATGCCTTGTTAAACAGAATCCATGGATCCGGGGAGTGTATGGGGAGCAGGGGGTTGCCTCCCGAGAAGAAGCGAGCCCAAGAATCAGTTTGCGTTGACGTATTTCTTCGCTTGCTCTTTGACCTTCTTCTCGTAGGTGGTGCGGTCTTTGCTGAAAGCCTTCCAAGCCGGCTCCTGGGCTGGAGAGTCCGGATTGGGGTTGGTGAGTAGCTCTTGAATACCCAACACAATCTGCTTGAGCGTGATGGCAGGACGCCAGTCTTGCGACTCGTTGAGGATCGATAAGCACACGGTTCCACTTGGGTATACGTTGGGGTGGTAGAAGCCCGCAGGAAACATGACCTTGGGCGGCTTGGAGGGGTATTCGTCGGAAAAGGTGATGCTGACAGGGTAGGTGGCGTCTGCCCACAAGGTGTTGGACTTGCCCGGGATTCCTGCGTCCCAGTGGGTCAAGTCCAAGGCACCGTCCTCGCCCTTCTTGGGCCGGGCGTAGAAGCCGAACGGATGGTCTTTTCTCCACTGCTTTCTTTCCTCTTGTAAGCGGGTCTTGCAAAGTGACATTGGGAAGAGCGTCGGTGACAGGTGGAAGCGTGGGGTGTGGCACTTGTTTTTTTTTTGGGCTGGCCGCGCCGGCGCCGCTTTCCTGCCAAAAGTCACCAGACGTTCGTGGGCGGGCGCGCCTTAGGGCCTAGGGTCGCTGCGCATGGGGCCAGGCGCTGCTGCCGCGGGCGCTGCTGTGTGGCACCTCAGGCCCGTCGCACTCCAGGTGCACGGACTGGCAGATCTGCAGTGGGGGTCACCTAATCAAGCTTCATGTTTGACAAGGATAGCCTCGGGTGGTGGTCTTTTTTGTCCTTGATGTTCTCTATTTTGCCGGTGCTGGTTGCTTTGTCTTTGCTCTCGAGCCTTCCTGTTATTGCTCTCCATGCCGGGACCCACCAGCTGTGTCTTGCAGGCCCTGGATGCAAAAGCCCAGTCAACCCAGGCTGCTGCGCTGACTTCCTGCAGTATTTCTGGTGGTCATAGGGCGACCGCCCGGCTGGCTTTAGGCTTTTCTGAAGGCGTGGTGACTCCACTCAGACTCTTTGATCTGCGCTTGATCCTATGCCCCGTCATTCCAATGCCCACGGTGTGAGGCACGGGCGGCCATCTTCTTGTCTACTCCCAAATTCGCAGACCATCGCAGCCTGCTAGGGCTCTTTCCTCCGGTGCTGACCAGCCACCCCCACGGCCCACACTGCCGCCTACTACGAAAAAGCGAGATCCCCGCTATGTTCCTCCAACAAAGCACCTCTTCTGTCTGGCCAGGGTCCATGATGGCATTTCATCACAAGCCGATCCCATACCCTGCAGGACACAAGAACGAGACGCTAGCTTTCCCATCTCTTGATCAACAAGCCACCCGCAGGTGTACCTGACTAGAATGCCTTCTGGGACAGGGCACGCCTCGTAAGTCGGACGACGGCTTTTTGGGCGCAAATCACCGAAATCCCCCGGAGCCAGCGTTGTGGGTGGAACTAGCCGCGGGGTCACCCAGGCGCTGGGACCACGGCTTGTGCGCACGGCATGCCATCAATAAACCACCTGCCCTGCACACAGAAACCGGCCCCACATGCTCTCCCCCACCACCATGCGTGAAACTTCTTCTTGGCCCATTTCTTCTTTCCACCACACACTCAAGACCATGTCTGCCGAAGAAGAGAAAGCAAAAACCGTCGTGACCCAAGCCCCAGATGACGACGACTTGGACGATTTGTTGGATGAGTTTGACGAGCAGGTTTTGAGCAAGCCGCCAGGAACCGCAGCTCAGGCCTCCCAAGCCGAATCCACAGCGGACTCGGCCACCGCCAACAACACCGAAAGCAAGCACAACATCGAAGAATTGATCAAGGACCTCAAGATCGAGAACCCAGAGGCTCAGAAACAGTTTGAGACGCTCGTCAAGCAGTTCGAGGCCTCGCACATGGAGGAGGTGGCCAAGGCACAAGACCCCAAAAACTTCGACAACGTCATGAAAGACACCATGGAGCGCTTGAAGAAGTCAGGGGAGACAGTCGACGAGCAGTTGAAAAACGATACTTCCAGCAGCAACCCAGAGGACATGATCTCCCAGTTGTTGGCCGGTCTTGGAGGTGCTGACGGTGATGGCGACTTCGACATGACAAAGCTCTTGACCGACATGTTGGACCAGTTGTCCTCAAAAGAGGTCCTTTACGAACCCATCAAGGACCTCAATTCCAAGTTCCCAGAGTACTTAGAGGAGTCCAAGGACAAGATTCCTGCTGCAGATTACGAGAACTACTCCAAGCAGTACGAGATCACAAAGGACATCTTGGCGGTTTTCGATAGCCCTACCTACGACAACGATAACATGCAACACAGGGAGAAGGTGAATGTATTGCTAGAGTCATTACAAGAATTGGGCAACCCACCAACCGAGTTGGTTGGCGAAGAGTCCGATTTCCCAGGCTTCGGCGGTTTGGGCGGCGCCGGCAAAGACGCGGGCTTGGACTTCAACGCTGGAGATCTTCCGAAGGACTTCGAGAAGGACTTGGAGGAGGGCTGCAAACAAACATGATTGATGAAACCAACTTAAGCTTTTATTTAATGATATTACTCACATGTTCAAGCCACTTCTGCTGGCAAAGTCCTCGTAGTATTGTAGCATTTCTGGGGTGATACCTCTGGAGATGCTCTTCAATGAATGCTCGAAATGGTGCTCTTGCACAACTCTAGCATTCTTGTCTTCCATGATAGCTGCGAGTCCGGCCTCTTGACATAAAAGGGCAACCTCTGCACCAGAGCAGCCGTCCGTGGCAGCAGCAAGACGCGCAAAGAGGGCTTCGGATTCTTGGACCTGGAATTTCTTGCATCTTGTTTGGATGAGATTCAATCTTGCTTCCAAGTCGGGTGGAGCCACGTAAATATGTCTGTCTAATCTTCCCGGCCGCAAGAGCGCAGGATCTATCTCCGATGGGCGGTTGGTGGCTGCAACCACAATGACACCATTCAACTCTTCGACACCGTCTATTTCGTTGAGTAGCGAAGTAAGAACATTCTGAGAAGCCAGAGTCAGAGCATCCTCTCTCGAAGAGGCCAACGCATCGATCTCATCGAAGAAAATAATGGATGGCGCAGCAGCTCTAGCCTTGCGGAAGATCTCCCGGATCGTACGTTCACTCTCACCGACATATTTGTTGAAAATCTCCGGTCCCTTCACCGCCAAGAAGTTGAGCCCCGACTCGTTGGCCAAAGCTTTGGCCGTAAGAGTCTTGGAACAACCAGGAGGGCCATACAACAACACACCCTTGGGCGAGGAAATGCCAAGCTCAGCGAAAGTATCTGCCGCCTCTAGCGGAAGCTGTACCACCTCAGTGAGCTTTTGCTTCAACTCATGTTGGCCGGCAATGTCATCCCAGGTCACTTTGGGCATTTCCAAGAAGATCTCCCGCATGGCAGACGGGCGAACCTCCGCAAGCGCTGCTTCGAGATCACAGATCTGCACTTTTGTAACAGCGTCGAGCTGGTCGAAAGTCTCGCCAGGCAAAGACAAGGCCAGAGAAACCAGGCCACCCAAACCACGCCCGATGGCTCTCATCACCGCTTCGCGGCACAACGCAGACAAGTCTGCACCAACATAACCGTGGGTTTTCAGAGCAACCACCTGCACGTCGTCGGCCAGAACGTCGCATCTAGCCGCATTCATCTTGGAGAGCTGTTTCTGGAGAATCTGGGCTCTCGATGCAGCGTCGGGGATACCGACCTCGACCTCCTGGTCAAATCTGCCGGGGCGCCGCAAGGCAGGATCAATGGAGTTGGGACGGTTGGTGGCACCCACAACAACCACCCGGCCTGAGTCGCCCATCCCGTCCATCATGGTGAGAAGCGTGGCCACGACACGCGACTCTGTTTCGCCCGCGTCATCCAGGCCTCTTTTGGGGGCCAACGAGTCGATCTCGTCCATGAAGATGATGGACGGCTGGTACTTGACGGCCTCGGCAAACATGTCACGGAGCGCGTTCTCGGTCTCCCCCAAGTATTTGGACACAATCAGCGGTCCGTTGACCATGAGCACATGCGCATCGGAATCGTGGGCCACACAGCGGAGCAACATGGTTTTACCGGTGCCCGGAGGGCCATGGAGAAGAATGCCTCGCGGCGGCGAGATCCCGAAGTCCGAGAAGAGGTTGGCGTGGTGGAGCGGTAGCTGGACGGTGGAGCGGAGGAGCGCAATGGCCTTGTCAAGCCCGCCCACCTGGTCGAACGAGAAGGCCCGCGGCAAGCGAGGATACATGTTCATGTTGATGTCGTCGGTGGTGAGCTCCACTTCCACGCCGGGCACGCAGAGGTGGGGCGGTGACACAAAGCCCTCGACGGTCTGTGGAGTCAAGGCGAGGCCCGCCATCTGCTGCGCCACAGAGTCGACGGTGGCCTTGCCAGATGGACCCAGGTTCAGGTGTACGTCCACCACCTTGACCTCGGCCTTGCCACACGCAAGAACCACGCCGGGGTGGATGACGCCCTCGGCCGTCAAAGCCTTGCGGACAGAGTCCACTTGTGTCCCGGAGGCACACGAAACCCGGACTTTCTGGGCGAAGGGCACCTGTTTTGTATAGCGCGAGAAGCTGACGCGGTCGCCCAACAAGATGCCCGCAAGAAGCCGGGACTGCTTGGGGATGCGGACGACGTTGGGCTCGTCCTCGGACTCGTCGAAGCAGTCGACGACGGCAAGCACGCCAAAACTGCCTTCTTTCTGCACCACGACAAACTGGCCAGGCGAGATCTCCAAAGCCTGCGCGACCTCGGGATGGATGGCCACTTTGGGCAGCGAGGCGGCGGCTGGCCGGGCGATGAACTGCTTGGGCATTTTGTATTTTTTCTCTGCTGCGGGGGCGCCGGGCAGCGCCGTGCCCGTGGTTTTTTTCTTGGCCTTGGACGACATGGCGAGGACAAGAAGGCTGGTGGTTCAGGGACCGGGGAAGGCTGCCGCCGGTCTGAGATGAGCGCCGGAGATGCGCCCGCGTGCAGTCCGCAACGCTACCGGGTCGTTTGGGTGGATGGGCTGGCGGCGGCATGCCACGGAATGGCCGCTTCTTTTGCCAGTATGCTTGGGCACCTGGCGGCGACCACACGAAGCGCCTGGCTTGGGCCTCCAACTTCGCCGGCAGCAGGATGGCCCGACAGACCACGGCGCGCACGTGACTGCTGCTTCCCACGGCGGCCTTGGCTTCGGACCCAGCACCGCTCTGCATTGTCATGGCCACCACAATTAGGTGCTAGGGCCGTTGCAGGGAGCCATGTATTCAGACGGGGTCTGTCCTGTGATTTCGTGCCATGTGACCAGCACTGCGTCGAGCTGCACTCACAGCCACCGGACATTCCTGTGGTGGGCCCTTCTGCACTGGGTCTCGCTGATTCTCCGTTGGGAGCTGCAAAACTTTCACTGCTGGCCGCCTGAAACTTTCACTTCTGGCCGCCTAAGACTTTCACCGTTGGCACATTGACGCCGCTGGACTTCTCTTTTTCTCTTTTTCTCTTTTTTGACCGCTGTTTTGGCTCATCTTCAGGCCCTGGCCTGGCGGCCTGTGCAGGGCCTCTGCGGTCGCAGCTTATCACATTGTGAAGCCGCGAGCTCACCACCTTCTTTCTCCACTGTAACCAACCACACCCGCTGCCACCTCTGCCTGCTGCTCGTTCTGTGCATTGGCTGATCCGATTTTCCACACCGACCTCGTCGCCAAGTAAATGCGTCCCTCGTCTCTAAGGCTCAAGAAGCCGCTGCTTCTGAGAACGCCCGAGGTCGTTCTGTCCAGAGACCTCTTTCTCAAAAACCTCGCCTTGAACACCACCCGGAAAAACCTCCGCTATAGCCCGCCGCCAAAACCAACTCTACAGTCGGGCTCAACATACTTGGACCAGCACTTGTCGCGCCGCCACGCAAACATCCTAGAGTCGCTCAACCTCCATCCGGAGTTGGAGCAATCGCTCTCCGACCGAACTAGCCGCATCCAGGCGTTTGTGGGAGACGACCACCCTCTTCTCTTTGGCGAGCTTCTCAGCATAGTCTGCGGCCTGTCCAACATGGATATCGACACCTCCTCCTTTCCCGCTGGCTCGGATTACGGCAAGTGTCTGCTTCTGCTGGACGTGGTCCGTGAGTTGGGCTCCCGCTTTTGCGCTCTTCACTGCTCGCTGCAATCCATATTCTCTGACCTACTGTACCTCTCTCAGTCGGCAAAAGAGCTTGAAAACTCTCTTTCTTTATTCCTGAACATGGACTCCTTGGTGTTGCGCTTCATGCGCTTGAACTCTCTCGATCAGTGCATTATACCCTACAGAGGTGCCCACTCGGCCGGTTTTTCGAATCGGGTCGCCGAGATTAGACATTCCGTCAAGAAGAAGTCCTGTGTTTCTAGTTTCTACACTTTGGTGGGGCTTCTAGTTGCCAAGTACGGTTCCAATTCTACTCTTCATTCTTTTTGGATTCCTAAGATCCTCCATTCAAAACTGGGTCTTTTGAACATAGCATCAAACCATGGGCTTGAGCTGCCCTAAATATACAAAGATGCACAGAACACGATATCTCTCTTGATGCGCTCTTGTGCCTCGGACATCTTTGCGTGCAATTCAGAATCACCGACGATGGACGCTGCGTTCTTGACCTGGCGACAAACCTCATCTAATCTGGTGATGACTCTCACAATAGTTCCCTCCAGCTCCACACTAATTTGCATGATTTCCTTGAAAGTCATTCCCTTAGCCCATTCATAGACGACATTCACTAATGCAAAACGCTTCCGTTCCAAGAATTCCTCCTCGTCAGAAGAAAGTGACACCTGGTACTCTGTGTAGATTTTGAGTAGCTTTTCAGTGATCTCCCTTATTCTGAGTTTTCCCTTCTCTAACCTAGGTGTGATTGGTGGATCCTCCTCGTCTTTTGTGCGCCCTTCGTAGACAAAGCATGAGAGTAATGCCACAATCTCCTCTGGTTCGAAATCTGCCAAGAAGTTGTCCAAAATGAGCTCGGTCAACACCAACTCCCAGCCAGAATTAATCTCACAAGCAACACGTCCTTTAAGTGCAACATTCTGATTCTTGTCGATAAAATCCAAATGTTGTAACACTTTCAATCTCTGTTCATAATCTGGCAACAATTCCAAATTTTCATCGGACATTAAAAGATTGAGAGAGTCAATGCTGTTTTTAATGATCTCGCGCTTATCAATTTGTGCAAAAATTTCCTTGAATTCTGGTTTTTTGAACGCTTCAAGCCTTTCGAATTCTTCATAGATTTCTTCAATCCGTTTCAATTGCTCTACCATTCCAAATTCCACTTGAGACTTGGGCTTAAATTCAAGAAGCTTTGGAAACAATCTCCGCACTGTATCAAGGGAGGATTTGACTTTTTCCAACTCTTCTTGGTCGTTTTGAACAATTTTGTCGCCACTGATTTTCATGATATAGGCACCAATAAATTGGATGTTTTCGAATGGGACAGTTGTGAGCCTCAAGTCACCCGAAAACTTGACAGCTGGCATCACAGTTTGTAAATATGCTCTGCTGGGTATGTAAGGCAAGCCATAAAGTTTGCTCGAATTTTCGTACTCAGATCCATGATCAAAAGTTAAGAACACAACTTGCCTTCTAGCATGTCCAGTCCTGATCAAAACACCACAACGAATCACGCTGTCCTCATCTTTGAAAATCATCAATCTGCCGATCGTGAAGCACTGATTTCTACGCTTCTCTTGAGTCTCCTCCATCACCTTTCTATGAAGAACCTCAAATTCCTTCATAAGAGTATACGTCTTTTGGATGTCGTCAATATTTTTGGAATCTTGAATTTCACATGATTGCAATCTTTCACGTAATTCATCCACCTTCATCTTGTGCTCTGGTAGAAGAGTTTGTGTGGAGTTTTCACTGAACGAATGTTTGATCATCTCTTCCACTCTGAGCGCCTCGATTCTCAATAGATTTAAAATCATATTGTATGTCAATCTAAACTGCGAGGAGAGTTTAGTGGGTCTTCCCATGGTAACATCCTTGAAATCAGCAGGCATGAGAGGTTGGTTAAATGACATCACAATGACGGTACCAGTGGTATCTAAACCTCTTCTTCCAGCTCTACCTGCCATCTGGGTGAATTCGCCAGGTAGAAGGTTTCTGAATCCTCTTCCATCGTGTTTTCTCAATTCACAGAACACTACTGTTCTGGTTGGTAAATTGAGTCCCATAGCAAAAGTCTCAGTTGCAAATAAAACCTTGACAAGAGATTTTGCAAATAGGATCTCAATACACTCTTTGACTATTGGCAATAAACCACCGTGATGCACAGCGATACCTCTGCTAAGTAAATCGCGGATTTTGAGAATTTGGGGCAATTCTCTGTCTTCTTTCTTCAATCTCGCGACTGCTTTATCGATAAACATGTGGATCTCTGATCTTTCTTTAGCAGTGCAAAAGTTCACACCACTTAATGTGTCAACATAATCCTCACACCTTTTCTTGGAAAAGACGAAAATAACGACAGGAAGAAGCTTTTTAGCATGTAAATAGTTAACCAAACTGGACCAGGTGTTCTTGTTGGGCCCATCTCTCATAAAAGCCGATCTTGACTGCATGGCTCCTCCTCTACCGCCACCCCTATTTCCTCCTCTAGCAGTACCACCGGGGCCCCTTCGAGAACCACTTCCCATTGTTGCCTTGGGAGGTGTATTTTTGGTATCTCCCGTCAAAACGTCTTTGTGTTTCTTGAATTCTGACTCGCTGAAAACTCCATTGGCGTTGATAGCCTTGTAAAGGTCATTCTTTGCCCAGATGAAAATCTCCAAAGGCACAGGTCTTTTAGGGGTAGAGATAACATAAATATCTTTTTTCTTCGTTCTTCCGATCCAATTGGCGAACTCGAATGTGTTGGGCACAGTTGCAGATAAAAGAACGTATCTCACATGATCGGGAAGCATGATAATGACCTCTTCCCAAACCACACCACGGTCAATGTCGTTCACATAGTGAACTTCATCAAAGATAACGAATTCCACGTCACGTATGAGATCAGCACCTCTGTATAACATAGACCGCAAAATTTCCGTCGTCATGATCAAGCAATTGGCATCTGGATTAATCTGTACATCACCGGTGATGAGTCCTATATCCATACCCTTGAAAGTTTCTTTGAAATCACGGAATTTTTGATTCGACAATGCTTTGATCGGCGAGGTGTAGATAGTCTTGGTCATGTTTCTCGCAGCCATTGCTATGGCGTACTCAGCAACAACGGTTTTACCAGCAGATGTGTGTGCTGCAACAAACACCGAGTCACCTTGCTCTAAATGATAAACAGCTTCCTTTTGAAACGTATCCAACTCGAAAGGCCATGTACGAGCCATATTTGGCACGATCTCCTCAAAGTTCTCGATCTTGTGGTTCAAGTCTACCACGTGTGCCCAGTCTTTTTTCACACTCTCGTCGGCATCCATTTGTTTCTGGAACGACATGTAATTTGGAGGCTGATAATCTTCGAGTTCCTGTATATCCTTGAGGTCTTTCCTCTTTGATTCTGAGTAAGAGACATTTCTGTTGTCACTCTCCCAGTCATCTTCGCCTTCTGATTCGTTGTCACCTTGTGATTCTTCTCCGCTCAGAAAATCTCCGAGGGTGCCATCGGAAGCAAGATTCAATCCTCTCAGCATTCCCAGAGGTATATCGAACAAGCCCAGTGAGTTTTGATGTAAATACTTGAGCTCAGAAGCTGCACGGGATGTGTTCAATGTTTGATTAGTTTGCGCCTTGTCGGCAAGGCCACCAGGCTGAAATGGGAGAAAATGTGACTTGCCAGTCATTGAGGACTGTTTGGGGCCAACTTTCCGTTTAATCGACAAGGAATTGGTTGCATTGGCATTGTCGACTTCAGAAAGCATGATTTCTTCCTTGAAACCGGTCACGGACCCTTCGATACCGCCTCTCTTGAACCTGAAGGCGGTTCTCGAGATCAATTCAGGATGCGCCAAGAGACTATCGTAGATGCTTTGCTTTTTGAAATTGGGCGCAGATTGCACAAGTTCTAGCACATCCCAGTTGAGTCTGTTGGATGGCTCGAGAAGCTGCTCTTTTAGCTGTTGGGGTACATTCTGAGCGCCTGGGTCGGAGGACATTTCAAGGACCTCGTTGGGATCTAATCCTTCTATCGACATGTTTGAATCTAGTGTGTATATCCTGACTCCAATCACACTTTTTTCCAGCTCAATTTACAAAATGAAATGCGGTGGAGCGGTTCTGCGGAGAAAGATGTGGTGAGGCAAGCGAATGTTCTTGGTGTATCTGAGAATGGGTGTTGGCTCATTTGCCTCTGGCGCGCTCTTGCGCCTGGGATTTACCTGGAGGCTCATCTACATCTGGTCTCCTGATGTCCGCGTTTCTTTACTCCCCAAGTGCCAAAAAATCGGCAGCCTGCTTGCTACAAAGAGTCCTAATTTGTATTTTATGAATTCTTATATATAACTAGTGTGTGGTGGGCGAAACTTGCTCCTCGCTCATGGCGATCTGTCATTTCGCAACCACGTGAATTTCCAGCGCAAACCCCGGAATGATAATTTAGTGCATGCATCGGCATCATCACAACTTGGGCTTGCTTGCTTCAAGCCCGCCTGCGGTTGCTGCAGAGTTTACCTCCAATTTTCCGTTGTCGTCCTCGCCGGGGCCCTTTCCGAAGAACACCACGGTCACGGTCAAGTCATCTCTGTACCGTCTAGAGACTGGGTTTGGAATGGAAATAAGCATCAGTGTTTGTTCACGAGAGCCACCGTTTGATAAAGCGTTTCTAATCAAGTGGGTAGACACATTGCTGTCCTCCAAAAGGTATCCGTTTTGCGATGGATGTCTAGTCTTGCGGAATGGAGGTTTGCTAGTTTTATCTTGTGTGATATCTGTGACCTCGGGCAATCCTTTATCCTGGGATCCAAAAACCTTCCAGAGAGAGGAAGTTGGCTTGACCATCTTCTCCTTCTCCATCCACTTCACGACAAGTCCAATAATCTCCTCGTTGGAAAGCATCTCGTATAAGCCATCGGAGGCCATGACCAAAAAGTCGTTGTTCTCTGGGCTGATCTTCGTAGTTGTGATCACTGGCTCTGCGGTAACGTAAGGAGGCGAAGTGAGATTGTTTGGCAATCTTCTTCCAAAAAACTGCTTGTAAATCTTTTCCTGAATTGTGGCTGGCAACTTGTAACGGCAGTCTCCAAACGCTCTGGAAGGTTCCAAAGTGCCCAAGACTCTACCATTCTTGATAACATTTGGTTCGTTGGGATGCTCCGAAATGATGCGGGCTACCTCTGTTGGGTTCGAACCTGTTTGATCCATACTGAGCTGACGGACCGCCCATTTGTTGTCTTTGAAGGAGCCCAACAAAGCTCTGGAATCACCTGTGACAGCAACTTTCAAGATTTTGGAGTTGGTGTCGTAGAAGGAAAGCAAAGCACAGGATCCAGACAATGCAGGCATCAACAACTCTGCCGCCTTGGCCTTGTTGTTGTCGTTCAAAAGGCTCTCTATGTTCTTGTTGACAATCTCGTGGTCCAATTTCAAGAAACCATTTTTGATTGCCTGGTCAATGGTGGCGCTGTTGGGGACATAACGCAAGTTCTCTTCTTTGGATGCCGGCTTGAAGATGGTGCCGAATTCGTGGACAATGTACAGAATCAATTGGTCACGCAACTTAGAGGAGGTGGTCCACCCACCGTGTCCATCAAAAACACCGAAGAACATCCAATCGGTGGAGGCCCGCACGTTGTTGTCTTGCAAGATCGGCACCTGGACGATTTCCTCGGCCCTGTCATCCTCAATTGGAGAGTTGGAGGGGAGTTGGCACACGTCGTACCGGGTGACACCCTTGCCCCTGCTCACATGATAGGACTCCTCGAACTGTCTGAGCTTGGCACTGACCTGGTCTTCGTTCAACAAGAAGATGCCCTCTTTGTGCTGCTGGGCGCCAAGGCTGTTCTTCTGGAGAATGGAGCTGGTGGTGGACGAGAAAAAGCGATTGTCGTTGACCTCCTCCACGGGCTTGTACCCGGCGAGTCTCAGCTTGGCGCTGTTCAACGACAGTGGAACGCTGTCCAATCTGTAATGCTTCGATGGGGCCAAGGTCACGTAGGAGCTGACAAGAACGATGCCAGACACAAAAGCCACGTTCCGCTTGTTGAAGAAGCGGGACGAGTACCTCTTCACGGCCAGGGTCGAGAGAAACTTCTTGGGGCCCGAGAGCTGGCTGGAAGCCGCGTGTATTAGCTTGGGTTTTGGGGCGAAGAATAACATGATGGATGTCAAAGCCGCTGGAAGTGGAGGTCCAGGTGGAGTAGGGGTCAGCTAAATGCCGGAAGCTTGCGCGGCCGTGCCGAGCAGGCGGCGGGTGTTGGTGGGCGGGTGTACGGGTGTGCGCAGGGTCCCCCCAGCTGCCTCTGGACAGCAGGCCGTAGGCTGCGGTTTGGTGGCAAGGCACGGGCCTACAGACTACGCTCGCTACGTCCACAGTTGAGTGCGCCAATATATTAACACATATAGAACAATTACACCAAGTCTTTAAATCGACAATTGTACCAAATCCTGATAGCAAAACCACAACGTCTGTACACGGTTAGGTGCACGGCACGCCTAGAGCACTTGGATACAAAAATTCTTCGTTTTCATTAACACAACCTCGATAAGTGACAAGACAGCACCGTGCTGCTCAGATGGCTCCGTGGGGAGACATTTAAGCGGCAATGGTGACCTCGACATCCACACCAGGCTCGATGGTGATTTGGGTGATCTTCTTGACGATTTGAGCTGGGGCTTGCAAGTCAATGACTCTCTTGTGGATTCTCATCTCGTAAGCATCCCAAGTCTTAGAACCCTCACCGTTAGGGGTCTTTCTGGTGGTGATCTTCAAGACCTTGGTTGGAAGTCTAACAGGACCCTTCTTGACGATGTCGTTCTCAACAGCGTTGCTGATGATGTTAGAGCAGACCTTCTCCAATTGCTTGACCTTGGTGGAAGTCAAGGTGATTCTGATCTTGTGGATCTCTTGGGTTTGTTCTTGGACCTTTTCCTTGTTAATTGGGGCAGACATGGCTGATGATTGACGTTGTTAGGGAACTAGTTTTTGGTTCGCGATGATGAAAATTTTTGTGCCAGGGTGCGCCAGTGTTGTCCTGCAGGCTGTAATAGGGCAAAAGCCCTGCTGCGTTCGCCCTGCGCACGTGATGCGCCCCTACGTCCCGCCCACCCTTGTATCTGGTGCTGGCTGGCGGTCGCTCTAGTTTGTGTGCTGGTATTCGATTGCTACTATGATTGCCCATGAACTGCTGCTGCCGACTGTCATACTGTTTCGATGCTCAGTTTGCGTGCAATGGTTGCATATCGGCTCTGTTGGCTTGTGTGCGACGTGCTGCAACTCTAGCCGCCTGAGGCCTGCTAGGCAGAAACCACAGGTTTAACCAGACATTCCGTCACATCTATGTAGCAGGATGTCACCCATGGAGCCGCTTCTGGCCCGCCATGTGTCTGGTGGGCTGCGAGCCATCTTCCTTTTGTGAGTCGGCCATGCCGCCGCATTATGACTGCAATTTTGCAGCTAGCGGCCCCTCCAAAGTTATTAGCGGGGGCCCGGGTTTGCGAGGGGTTTGTCTGACAGGCAGTCCGTCTCGCCACCCTCCATGTATCAAGCCGGTAAGTTGGTGGGTCTAGGCGGTGCTGCTGCCGTCGGTCTCTGTGGCGGCATCAATCTCTTTGCTGACTCCACGCACGGTTCTCCAAAGAACCTCCTTCTCGGCATCGGACGCGTAGCCCGAGGTGGCCCAGCGGATTCTGCCCTCGTCGTCCAACACGTAGATGTAGCCGGAGCAGTTATTGTCGCACTTCAACGCCCGCCGGATGTCCACGCCAAACATGCTGTTGGGGAGGATGAAATACTTGTCCTGGCGGCTTGCAGGAACGAGCTTCCGGAGATTCGACTTGGCCGCCTTGACGAAAAGCCCCTTGACCCACGACTGGGGGATGTTCAAGTCCACCATCTGCGCCCGCAGGAATTTGGTCTGGAGCTGCGCATAGTCCTCAGTGGACAAGCACTCTTGCAAGTATGTGTTGGTGCACTTCTCGCCTGAGATGGTGGAGAAGATGCGGACAATGGAAACCTTGCCCGGAAGAAAGTCGGCAAGCGCCACCTTGTTGCTGTGCAAATTGTAGCCCTCCACGTTGGGGAAGAACTTGGCCTTGTCCCGCTTGAAGTAGGACACTGGAGGCAGGAAGATCTTGCCGTTGGTGTTGGAAAACGACTTGGAGTCGTAGAATGGCGAGTGCTTGATGTCATGGTCGAGCTGTCTCTGTCTGCGGGCAGACGACTCTTTGCCGAACAAGCTCAAGAGACCGGAGGTGGAGTCTGTCAATGTGACGCGGGCATCGAGGCCAAACGGTCTTGTCACGGCCTCCGAATGCGTGAGTGCAGGCTTGGAGGCCTCTTTCAATGTATTGACAAAACGGGGCACCTTGCGGTTACATGCCGTGGCTGTGCTGCTGAAGAAGCGGCTCTGCATCGTCGGGGAACTAGTGTGGGGTGGAGGCTGCTGCTCAACCTGGCGTCTCTATAGGTGCACCGCGCACGTGCCCCTGCTCACGAGCAGTCGGCCGGTTTGACTGGGGATTCTTCTGCTGTCTCCAGGCAATGGCTAAGCTCAATAGGCTGGTCGGGGCGCAGCTGCCACTGGGTTTCCTTTGTCTGAAAAATTTTCTTTGTCGAAATCTGGGTGTTGACTTTTTTACAATGAAATGTGTGGTCTGTGGAAGACAGGCAGTTTGCGATTTGGCCTGATTAGAGCTGTTTTCAAGCAGCTTCCAGCGCGGAGACCGTTTCTGGTGCCGTGGCCGTGCTCGCTGCTTTGCTGGACTTCCTGCCATCGTAAAACAAATTTAAAACGACAACTTCAAACCAGCCAGAAAGAATGCTACCATTCAATGGCTACCGTAAGAGCACCAGTCTCTAGCCTTGCCCAGAGAACGCCCGCCCAGGCGTCGTATCCCGTGGGCCCCGATAAGTTTCTGGAGACAGCACCTGCACAGACGACTGGGCACGAGGAAAAATGTGCGGTCTTCAGGCAAACTATCCATACTGCCAACAACTCCACAACACACCCCACGTTCACAGCTGCCCCACCGTCTGCATCCCCAAAATGAGCATATTACTAAGGGACGGATTATTCCATCAGCCTATAGACCATGTCCTCGAGGACTTGCTTGTCAGGTTCGTCATCAACGTGCCCGACGAGGACTTGTCTTCCATAGAACGGGTTTTTTTCCAAGTGGAGGAGGCCCAATGGTTCTACACCGACTTTGTCCGTGCGCTCAACCACGAGTTGCCGGCCATGAAAATGAAAACGTTTGCGCCCAAAATCTTGAACAAATGCCCGTTGCTCTGGAAATGGGGTGACCCGCGGGACGCCTTGGCCCGGTTTGGTGCCTACAAGTCAACAATTCCTGTTCGTGGTGTTGCCATGTTGAACAAGGACTTGACCAAGCTTGTATTGGTGCGCGGATACGAGTCCAAGTCCTGGTCGTTCCCAAGAGGCAAGATCTCGAAGGACGAGTCCGACCTCGAATGTGCCATCAGAGAGGTGCGCGAGGAGACCGGCTTCGATTGCCGTCAGTACGTCAATGAGAAGGACGTTCTTGAAAGAACTATTGGAGGTAAAAACTTCAAGATTTTCTTGGCCAAGGGCGTTCCCGAAGACACGGTATTCGAGCCTTTGGTCAGAAACGAGATTGCCGAAATCACCTGGTTCAACATCAAGAGTCTCCAAAAGCAAGTGAAGAACAATTCCGCGAAGTACTATGTGGTGAACATTCTCCTCAAGCCACTCACCGGCTGGATTGACAAGAACAAGGGCTTGGTAAGTGACCGCGAGCTAATCAAACAAGCCGAGATCCGCTTGAAGGCCCTCATGGGCATTTCATCAGAGCCAGCAGGTAACATTGATGCCGGAAGAGAACTCCTCAACATTCTACAGGGAGCAAAGCCACAGACAACAGCCACTCCTGGTAATCAAGATGCTGCGTCGCAAAACCAAGCACAGCAATTCATTCAAATGTCTCTTCCGCAACATTTGCAGAGTGTGTACTCTGGAATGGGTCAGATCCCTCAGTTTTTCCCTCCATTCCCTCAAAATTCGGGGCAAATGCCCATGATGCCACCCCCGGAATTTTTCCCCCCTCAATTCAGAATTCCAAACCAGTATCCTCCTAACTCAGACCCTTCAGGCGCTAGAACTCCAAATCTAGATCAGACACCAAAGCAGGCCCCAGAGAGAAGTCTGACTCATTCGAAGGAGTTGTTGTCTATCTTGAATGGAAGTCGCGCGGCAGTGAAGAAGAACGATCAAGAAGATGCGGCTACGAAATCTCACCCCGAGAGAATCGCTCCACCAGTGGAGCAGGTTCCAATTAGGCTGGAGACACCATCCAAGAAAATCACTCTATTGAAGCGGGAAAAGCCCGACAAGGATGCTTCTACCACCCTCTTAAATATATTGGGAAAGAAACCCCCAGCACCGGAAGCACCAACAGACCAACATAAAGTGGAAGAACCAGCATCAAAGGCAGCTGACTTCTTGAACATTTTGAACTCAAAGAAAGCAGAAACCAATACTCTGTCCAGGACTGAGGCCAATGTTGCATCATCCCATCCTGATCATCATATCGACAGTGAAATTTACAAGCCCCTTCTCGAAAACGGGCAGTCAAATGTTTCGCCATCAGAAGAATTGTTTAACGTCTTGAAGGCCGGAAGACAGACCAAATACACAGAGAACGAAAAAGCATCTGGGGAACTTCTTGATTTACTCAACAACCCTGGCTCCAAAAAGTCGGCGCAACTAAACACCGAAAAGCCGCAAGAAAAGACACATGCAAACAATGGCAGAATTGAGCTCCCACTGCACAGTTCAGCAGATTTGAGTGCTGGCAACCAAATCTTGCAATTCATCAACCTGAAACCGAAAGTTGAAGAATCTCCGGCAGACACACAGAATGGTTCCATCACCGCTTGCAACGAAGATTTTGACAGCTATGAGGACTTCGAGGACTTCGAAGAACCTAGCAATGTCCAAAGCATCTACGACAGTATCGCCCACACATTTGACCTGGAATCAGAGGACGAGGTGGAGCCTGTTAACCACATTTATCAAACATCGCCAAAATTCGCGAACAACGCAGGTAGCACCGCAAGCGATTATCCAAGTCGAACTACAGGCAACACCAACAGTGCTGGAGCAGGGCTTCTCGAGCTACTTAATGGAGGAAAGCCGCCCGTGGCCGCAAGAGCCAGCTATAATGACACTTACGGTAACACTCCAGAGGCAGCACCCACAAACCAGCAAAAGTCCTTTTCGCATTCTTCAACTAATGGAGCCGACTTGTTGCGTTTGTTAAAAAGAGAAGCTTGATATATAGTCAATACAAGGTGAAAGCACCGATAACGTCGTTCAAATATAGCGTCAGTAATATTTAAATAAAAGAAGAGAGTGGGAGCACAGGTGGCACATGTGGCACACGATCAGACGCCAAGAAAGAAAGCCTTTGCATCTGTCTTAACGACCCGAGGTTTCTTGGCCGGGGCCTTTCTATCGAGCTTTTTGGGGGCTCCTCCGTGTCCAGCACGGTTGAAGACAGCGATAGGCGGCGGGGTGTCGATTGGGGTTGCTTCGGAAGGAGCGGGGATGGCGTTTGGATCACATAAATACATAGCAGGGGGATGTGCGGGCCGGGTGGTCAGCGCAGCCAACCTGAGAGACCAGGCTTCGACCTCAAGGTCCTCCGCGACCAGAGAAGACTCAGCCACACGCGGGAAGAACTTGAAGTCCCATATGAGCAGCGGGGGAGCCACGTAGGCGAGGTGTCGCAGCAAGCAGTGGAGTTTGTTGGCCAAAGAGAACTTGTAGACGAAGCCTATGGAGGGCTCGGAGTCCAACACGAGACGCCACCTTGTGCCTGGGACCGAGGCACGAGGCAGCAGGCCAGGAGCACACAGAAAGCCATGCACAAAGCCATCCAGCGGGAAGCGCACGTCGGCCTCGATGTACGAGAGCAGAGCCGGGGCGGGGTCGGACATGAAGGCACGGAGGCCGTCCGAGGAGATGTTCGGACAGTCGACGATCCTGAGGACCTGTAGGCGAGACTGCTTCAGGAGCAACACGGACTTGAGCGTGTACAAGAACTGGTCGTCGATGGGGCTCCGGGAGAGGTCGAGGGCCTCCAAAGACGCAAGGTTGCAGAGGGCCAAGAGGCGGGAGCTGGGCCAGATGCCGGCGAGGCTGGAGCAGTCGGCCACCACGGCCGCTTGCGGGAGCTTGGCCACAAAGGCCACAAGGTCCGCCACGGACACGTTGGAGAAGACATTCTCGAGGCGGTGACGCGTGTGGGTGGGCACGAGGCAAGCCGAGAGAGCGGCATTCTTCCAGGCCGACGCCGACGAGTGGACCCGCGAGCCGTCGCCAGGCACCACGTGGTGGCAGGCAAACAGGCGCAGGTGGGAAAAGGCCTGCGAGAACATGCGGAAGACGTGGGGCAGGTCCTTGCCGAGGAGCAACACATTGTGCCACACCAGGCGCCAGCACGACCAGGGCACGTCGGCTAGAAGCGAGCCACAGAGCGAACCTGCGTTGCGGGCGAGCTCGAGGGCAGCCTTGTCCCGGAGAGAGCGGGTGAACGGAGCCACACAGGCACGCGGGCCGGGCTGGGGGCCTGAGGCAGGGCCCACATGGGGTGGTGGGGCCGGACAGCAGTACATCCACAGGTAGAGGGCCAGGCCGGCGGCATCGAAGGCGGGTTGCTGGGGCACGGCGGCGGGCGGCGGCAGGCCCGGTCGGAGCGGGGCTCTGCGGCGGCGCACCCGGGCCCGGAACGGCTTCCGGTTGTGGCGTTTGCGCTCGTACTTCTTTTTGGCGAACATGGTGCAAGTGCGGCCTGGCGGCAGGCGCTGGCGGAGTAGTAGGGCAGGTGCGCAGCTCTGCGCTGCGCAGCAGGGGAAAAAAGAAAAAGGAAGCAGAGCCCAGAGCCCCACTCCCCAGCCAGACCACCAGAGACTAGCCCAGGACCACCAGGCAAAAGAAGCATCGGAGATCCGACACAACCGTACCAGAGTGCCACCTTTGTCTCGCAACAGCAGCCGACACGACACAAGCAGACGAGAGCCGGACCAGAGTCACCACCGAGCTAGCCTGATCCACACCACTACTACACGACAACCAGACCGGACCACAACAAGCCCAGCAAGAGAAACATGAAGCTCGACACCTCGCACATGCGGTACCTCACCGCAGACGACTTCCGGATCCTCCAGGCCATCGAGTTGGGGTCGCGCAACCACGAGCTTGTGCCCACCCAGATGATCCACTCCATTGGAGGCTTAAAGTCGCCGTCCGGAACCAACAAGGCGCTAGGCGACTTGGCCAAGTTGAAGTTGGTGGCGCGTCTCAGAAACGCCAAGTACGACGGGTTCAGAATCACATACCAGGGCTACGACTACCTCGCCCTCAAGCTGTTGTTGAACAGAGACGCCCTTTACTCCGTGGGCACCAAGATCGGAGTGGGGAAGGAGTCCGACATCTACTCCGTCAGTGACCCAACGGGCCACCAGCGGGTCTTGAAGATCCACCGGTTGGGACGTACGTCTTTCAAGACCGTGAAGAACAACAGAGACTACTTGAAGAACAAGCAGACGTCGAACTGGATGTATTTGAGTCGGTTGGCCGCCGAGAAGGAGTACGAGTTCATGTCCATCTTGTACCGCAACGGCTTCATTGTCCCCATTCCCTACGACTGCCTGAGGCACTGTGTGGTCATGGAGTGGATCCAGGGCTACACAATGAAGAGCATGAGAAAGTACGACCACTACAAGCGCTTGTACACCCAGTTGATGGCCTTCATTGTCAAGTTGGCCAACCACGGTCTTATACATTGTGACTTCAACGAGTTTAACATCATCATGCGCGACGGCGAGGACGCCAAGAACCACGAATTTGACTTTGTCGTCATTGACTTCCCCCAGTGTATTTCCATCGAGCACAAGGATGCAAAGTTCTTCTTTGATAGAGACGTCGAGAGTATCCGCTTGTTCTTCGAGAGAAAGTTCAACTACACTCCCCGCGATGACCCAACCATGTTCGACACGGATGGTTTTGGTGAAGGTTACAAGCATGCCATTCCTGACTTTGTCCGAGACGTCAAGCGTGAGAAAGACTTGGACGTCGAGGTCAAGGCCTCGGGCTACTCCAAAAAGAAGAACCAGTCCGACCGTGACTTGGAGTCTGCCGTCGAAGGCATGAGAGCGGTCAATTTACAAGATGATGCCCACCTGGAAGAAGAGCAAAGTGATTCGGACGAAGAGCTGGGCGAGGAGGATTCCGAAGAGGATCTGGACTACTACAGCGACGAAGACGAGCTCGATAAGCCGGAGCCAGTGGACGATCTGGAGGAAAATGAAAGAATCATCGAGGCCATTTCTTCCGGAAACCTGGGCCTAAAGATGGACAAATTGGGTAACTACATTTTAGAATAAACCCCCTTAATAGACTGCTAATAAAATCCGAAAATTCACCTCACACCGCACAGGGACAATACTACCAGGCTTCATCGGTCACGAACTAAGACAAGGGAGCCTACTCAATCGCCTACAACCACTTCTCGTGTTAACATTTATAATATAAGTAAATTTATTTGATCCCAGTAAAATATGGCAAAATGACCTTTTATACACGAATTAATTCATCATTTTAGTTGGATATGCTTAACGGGTGGCCATACCTTTAGTGACAGCTCTCTTCAAGCCCAATTCGGCTCTTCTGAAGTCGTCACCAGTAGACTCCTCAATCTCCAAAGCTTGCATAGCGTCAGACAAAGCAGCCTCAATCTTCTCCTTAGCAGATCTCTTCAACTTGGCGGACAAGACTGGGTCGGTGATGGTGGACTCGACAGAAGCGACGTAAGCCTCCAACTTTTGCTTTTGCTCGTGTCTCTTGGCGAAAGCATCGTCAGAGTTCTTGAACTTCTCAGCGTCAGCAATCATCTTCTCGATCTCCTCGGAGGACAATCTACCGATGGAGTTAGAGATGGTGATGTTGGCGGATCTACCAGTGGACTTCTCGAGGGCAGTGACCTTCAAGATACCGTTGGCGTCAACCTCGAAGATAGACTCCAAGACTGGCTCTCCAGCTGGCATTGGTGGGATGTTCTTCAAGTCGAACTCACCCAACAAGGTGTTCTCGGAACAGTTGACACGCTCACCTTGGTAAACTGGGAACTGAACGGTGGTTTGGTGGTCAGCAACAGTGGTGAAAGTTCTTCTCTTGATGGTTGGAACAGTGGTGTTTCTTGGGACAACTGGAGCGAAAACGTTACCTTGCATGGCAACACCCAAAGACAATGGGATAACATCCAACAACAACAAGTCCTTGGTGTCCTCGGAGGTAGATTGACCGGTCAAGATAGCACCTTGAACAGCGGCACCGTAAGCAACAGCCTCATCTGGGTTAATAGATTTCTCCAATTGCTTACCGTCAAAGAAGTCAGACAACAACTTTTGGACCTTTGGAATTCTGGTGGAACCACCGACCAAGACGATCTCGTCAACACCGGCCTTAGAGATCTTGGCATCCTTCAAGACCTTCTCAACTGGCTCCATGGTGGACTTGAACAAGTCAGAGTTAATGTCCTCGAATCTAGCTCTGGTGATGTTCTCAGAGAAGTCCTCACCCTCGAACAAAGAGTCAACCTCAACAGTGGTTTGGGTAACAGAAGACAAAGTTCTCTTAGCACGCTCACAGGCAGTTCTCAATCTTCTCAAAGCTCTGGCGTCACCGGAGATGTCGTGACCAGTCTTCTTTTGGAAGATACCCTTGAAGAAGTCCAACAAGTTGGTGTCAAAATCTTGACCACCCAAGTGAGTGTCACCAGCGGTAGCCTTGACAGTGAAAACACCACCAGTGATGTTCAACAAGGAAACATCGAAAGTACCACCACCCAAGTCGAAAATCAAAACGTGTCTCTCCTTCTCGGACTTACCAGCACCCAAACCGTAAGCAATAGCAGCGGCGGTTGGCTCGTTGATAATTCTCAAGACGTTCAAACCGGCAATGGCACCAGCATCCTTGGTGGCTTGACGTTGAGCGTCGTTAAAGTAAGCTGGGACGGTAACAACAGCCTTCTCGACCTTCTTACCGATCTTAGCCTCAGCGATCTCCTTCATCTTGGTCAAGACCATAGAAGAAATTTCTTGAGGAGAGAAAGTCTTGGTCTCGTCCAAGTACTCAACCTCAACCAATGGGTTGCCGTTAGAGTCGACAACCTTGAAAGGCCAGGTCTTGATGTCCTTTTGGACGTCAGCGTCATCGAAAGCACGACCGATCAAACGCTTAGCGTCGAAAACAGTGTTCTTTGGGTTCAAGGCAGCTTGATTCTTGGCGGCGTCACCAATCAATCTCTCCTCGGAGTTGAAAGCAACGAAGGAAGGAGTAACTCTGTTACCCTGTTCGTTAGCAATAATTTCAACTGCAGAGTCGTAAGTAGCGACACATGAGTAAGTAGTACCTAAATCGATACCGATAGCACCCTGGAAAACACCGTCAGCCATTGTTGTATAATTTTACTTATAAGGGAAAAGGAGTAAAAAGAATATGGAGGAGGGAATCTGGGTTTTAAATGAAAATTTTTTTTCGCACAAATTTTTTTTTTTTTTTTTTCAACGCGAAGAGCTCCGGTGTGAAAGTGACCTGACTAGCACCCGTACCTTTAACAGCGACATGCTCAAAAATACGCACGAGAATTACCCGGACATTACTGAATCCACATTTTAAAACACTTTTACTTATAAAGTAGACAGATGCACTGATAATTCAATAAAAGTGATTCTTGTATTATGGATTTTTCTTGACTCAAGGTAAATTGCCTGGTCAAAAAGATATGTATCCTGGTCTTAGTTAATTATTGGAAGCTTTCAGTCAGGAGGATGAGGCGAAAAATATGTCACGCCTCATTTCAATATTACCTGTACAATGAAACGAGGTAGATGAATTTTTTTCTAGCAAAAAAAAAAAAAAAAAAACCAGTTTTTCGCAGCCAAGGCGCAATGCTCCTGCAGCATATGCTATTAGCTTGACATTCCAGCTGGAATAAGGAAACATCGCTTTGTGTTGGTTGGTTGAAAAGCAAAACTAATCAAATTGAAGAACACCTTTTCTTGAAGTCTAATAATGCCACGCGAATCATAATTTTTGCTTGTCGCACCTCGTGGCTTTTACCCGTTAAAGATAAGGTCTGCGGCACGTCCCGACCCTTAGGTTTGATATTGATGGTTTCATGGGTCACTGGCAAAACGGCTATACGGCAATTGGTAGACTTTAAAATAAAATCGATCTTGTGGCTTTTCGGGCCAATAACAGCACTGACTTCCCATTTGCTCAACCTTAACAATTCGGTGACACTCTCGGAGCAAGTGATTCTAGAGACTTGTGAGATCGTTAGCCCTTCTTTGAAGCTGGCAGACCTTGGTTTATGGGCAGAGAAGGTCCCATGCAATCGGGGCTTGTGTTTGCTGAAATCTTTGAGTACGGCTTGTTTCATACAAAGATCATTCCTAGCATCCGATTCTTTGGACGGACGGAAGTCTTTCACAAGAAAGTGAAAACCTGCAGCATAATCCATCTCGGAAGGCTTGCTAGACTTCAAAGCTTCTCTTTCACCAAGAAGGTCAATGCAATCCGCATTGGGGGTTTTCTCAAGACAATTTTGAATTTCTTTCAGAGGCTGCATTGAGATACTAAATTGGTGGCAAAAGATAATCGTTAAAGCGCGGGGGAGTAGTTTAAAGCAAAAAATGCTGGTCTTTATTCAGACTAGAAGGGTGGAAATAGAAAAATTCAGGGGTGTTTAAGCGGAAGAATAGGTGTTACAACATATACTATGCTAAAGCTTCTAACCTTGGTCTAATTACAAATAGTGGTTTCGAAGAAAACCCTGTCATTTTGTCACAAAGATGAAACCACAAGTTTCGCGCTCCAGAATGTTGGGCATACCCAAGAATGCATGCAACGGGCGAACAGTATGCACAAAAAAGGGATAGTAGCATAGTGAAACACCCAAAGGGGGTATCCGGAACGCAGAATTAATAGAATGGGGAGTGGCCTGAACTAAACTTTTGAGAAAACTCAAGAATGATTTATGCTTGACTGAAATCCGCGAGCTCCAGTGAAAATTTGGGGGGTGGCTCAGAGACCTAAGTCGAGTATTGACATAGTTCCCTGGCTGTATCATACAAGAACATGTACTGGTGTACGGTTTGTACCATCATCATGCGGTTATTCCTCATGCTTTGAACAGTTGAAAAAACTGGGTCACTTTCAGTGCATTTGAGGATGTCCGAAGTGAGAAAGTGGTCAATTGCAAGGAATGTGCCCGTTCTACCGACTCCGGCTGAGCAGTGTACAATTGGAACAAGTCCAGGACTTTGTGATTTTGCCTCAGCTATCTGACTCGAAAGTGCAATCAAAGGTTTTGGCGAATCCGGTTTCTGCGTGTCCGCCCAGCCACGGTAATGATAATGTAGTACACGCTTGTGTACGCCATTTGAGACGAGCTCAAGAACTGTAAGGGTGGTATCGCCAACAACATGTTCGCTGATCCATGTCAAAGTCATGTCTTTGTCGGTAAAGCCATCCTCTGATAATGCATGCCCCAAATTCCAGGAGGCATCTTGCTTCGAAGGCCAGTACTTGGCACACTTCTCACGGCCTTGCTCGATTAGAGGCGTGACCATAGCAATGAGAATCAACGGGCTGTTGTTCTCGCGGGCTTGATCGAAGCACATGGCCCAAAAGTGATGAACGGTGTTTCTCAACGGCCCTTGTGCCGCTATGTACCGATTCTGCCCAAGCTGGATATGCGATGCATTAATATAATTGGAATGACCTTCGTCTGTGCTGAGTCGGACTCTTGAGTGTTCCCATGGAAGCACATTCACGTATCTATTCCTAGATTTGTTTCGTGGCTCGAGTGCTTCGGTGAAAGTATATTGACTTGATGCTCCCTGAGTCCTCAATGCTTGCTCTACATTTGCGTCGCACGTAGCTGTTATTTTTTGGAAGCGTGAACGCTGCTCTGGAAGCGATAGCTTGAGGTATTTGGGGAGAGCTGACATGAAGATGAATTGTACTTTACCGGAACAGCATGCGCACCTAGGATGATTTGTACAAGGTGAAGGTCCTGTACATTTATTTTGCTGCATACAAAGGGGACAGGTACAATGTGCTGCACAGGAGTTTCTTATATTCAAAGCATAATTTGGCCCTCTGGCAGCTTAAAGGTGGGGCGTATATATATTAATGCTACAGACTCGACTGCTTTGAAGTTACTCCAGCAACAATGACACAATGTGTTTCTCTAATCTGGAGGAAACTGCGTCGTCGTCTGGAATGACACCAGCAGTCTTGAGGATCTTTGCCGTGTTGGAAACGACAGTCTCTCTGTCGATGGGCGCCATGCCTAGCTGCTCGTTGAATCTAACTGTTTTAAGCCATTCGCGGGCGTCCTCAGCTGTGTAATTGAGGTGCGTGGAGATATGTGTGACTGCTTCCTCTGGGTGTGCAAGAAAGTAAGCGACACCCTTGTTCACAGCTTTCATGAAGCTTTGGATTTGCTCTTTTTTGCCGTCCAACGTCTTTTGGTTCACACTGACGACCCAGGATGGCCAAGGGGTATAGATTTCCCCAATTCTCTTGATCTCGCCCGAGTCGTAATACTTCTTGGAGGTGAAGTGTTCCCACATGAAGGCCTCGCTACCAACGTCTTTGCCATCCTCGTCCTTATAAACCAAATTGACCGAATCTCTCAAGTTCTGGAAGTTGTGCAAGACAGGGTAGTCAGAGAAGTAAGGAGCCTTGAAACCACTCTGCAATCCCAAAACAAACGACATGACATAGGAGCCGGAGCCGATTCTGGATACACCAATTCTGCGCCCGGCCAAGTCTTGGGCCTTGGTGATCTCGTCACGCTTGCTTCCCGTGGAAATAGCCCAGCAAAGAGGACTTTCCACATATGTACCCACCACGCTGTAGGCGTCATTTCCCTTGGCGATGTCAGCCACAAAAGCCTCTGTCAATCCGACAGCGATATCGACTTCGCCCGCGTTTAACAATTTGATGAGTCTTCCCGATCCCTCGACCACCGGCACGAATTCGATTTCCAAGTTTTGTGCCGAGAAGTATCCATGCGTTTGAGCAAGGAACATTGGCGTAGAGAAGTGCTCCGGAATGTAAGCGACAATTAATTTGGCCATTTTGAGAAACTCTAGGTTGGGGGAGGATGAATCCAGAGTGTGGGGCGGTGGATTTTTCCCAAGCGCCTGCTGGGGCTCAAGGCACGTGACCATGGTGGAGCGTGGGTCGAGACTGGGCCGGTACCGAGCCCCAACCGAACCGGTGTTGGACATCGCACAGGCTACGTTTCATATACATACGGGATGGGCTAGGAGCAAGATTCGTAATTATTAGAAAAAAAAACAGGCGCTGGGAATTAGCAAGCGCAGTCAGATTGTTGAGGCCGCTGGTTGTTCCCACTCAAGTCAATGCGGCCGCCCTCGCTGGGCCCATCAGCAGCACCGGCATTCAAGGGCTTGGCCTCAGGTATCTTGCTGCCTATGGAAACGAATACATCGTTCACATTGTGGGATGTCTTGGCGGAGGTTTCGAAGAACAATAGGCCTTCTTCCTCGGCCAAGGCTTTTCCTTCGTCGATGCTGACCTTTCGTAACGAGTCATCGGTGTCGTTGTCGTTCTCGACCAAGTCGTACTTGTTGCCGACCAATGCGATTGTGATGTTTTTGGAAGCCTGCTCGTGCAACTCCTTGACCCAGTGGCGGGCTTTTATGAAAGAGGCAGGCTTTGTGATATCGTACACCACAAGTGCCGCCTGGGCATTGCGGTAGTACATGGGGGCCAAGGAGGCGAAACGCTCCTGGCCGGCCGTGTCCCAAATCTCATACTTGATGGTGCGGTCGCCCACAGTACACTTTTGGGTCAAGAAGGCTGCGCCAATGGTGGGCTCCTTGTTTTCCTGGAAGTCGTTGCTGACAAAACGCAACACAAGCGACGACTTGCCGACGGCAGCCTCGCCGAGAAGGACCAACTTGACAGAGGTGGTGGCGTTGGGAAGACTCATTGCAGGTGGCCGGGATCGAGGGGGGCAAAGGGGTATGGAGGCAGGCGGGTGGGGTGCGCACAGGGGCTGGGGCGTGGCTTCTTTGTATGGGAAGCCCAGACAGGATATGCGGACTGAGAGGCGAGGGTTCAAAAGGGGCACCAGGCGCGGTGTATTGGAGAGCGTGCTGGTGTAAAGGTTGGTGGTGTGAACGTTGCTAGTAGTGGACTAGAGAATGATGCGGGATCCCAGTGGGCGCCACACGCCCAGGCGATAAGCCAAGGTGGCTGAGCGCGCGGGCGCGCGGATGTACGGGTGTGGCGGGGCCGCCTACGCGGGCGCCTTTTTTGCAACCCACAAGTCGCAGTCGTAGGTGCGGTTGGACGTGGCCATGGCGTCCGCGCAGTACGTGGCACGCAAGCCCAGGCGGTGCTCGACCACGACGAAGCCGAGCGTGGCGATGAGCAGGAATAGCTCGTCACGTGCGAGCTCCAAGCCGCCCGGGGCCCGCACGTGGCCCGAGGCGTCCGGCCGCGGCGTGGAGTCGCCCTCGTGGTGCCAGTGCAACGGCCCCATGTTGATCCACAAGCCGCCGTCCGCGAGGCAGTGGCGCAAGGCCTGGACGTACTCGATCACGTTGGCTGCCGTGTCGAGAAAAAAGCACGTGGCCACCACGTCGAAACTGGCCTCAAACTCCTGGGCCGTGGCCGACGGGCCCGGCCCGTACACCTCGGGAAACGAGCCGGCGGTCATGGAGAGGAGCTCGGGCACGCGCTCCGCATGGTGCGCCTGGCTGAAGGTGGCGAGCGGGCTCTCGTCCGGCACCGTCACGGGTCGGAGCTGGTGGATCCGCCGCTGCCGATGCGACAGCACGTGGACGTACGGAAACACGGTTGTCTCGTGGGCCAAGGAGAGGTGGTTGAGGATGAAGCCCAGCGCCAAGAGCATGTGGTAGCTGACTTCGTTGCCCTGGGTGCAGAAGCCCTGTTTCACGAGCTCATACACCAAACGGCCCAGGCCACAGCCCGGCACGAGCACGCGGACGGATCCCCGGGCCTGTTCGTCCGGAAAGTGTTTGCACGCCGTTTCAACAACGAGGCCAATGCTTTGCAGGCGCTCGGCGGCGCCCTCGTCGCTCCACTCACGGGCCACCTGGAGCAAGGTGCCCTGGGTCTTTTCGTACTCGAGATCCAGGCAGCCTGCCCACGTGCTGGGGTCTGCGGGCACGCCCCAGTCGTCGGCGCCCGAAGCGGCAAGACGCTGGAGAAACGACTGGTTGATTTCTATGCACTGGTCCAAGTCTCTGATCAAGGCAGGATACCAGCCCAAGAGCGCCTGGTGTTCTTGCGAGAGCGACTGGAACTTGGCGCTCTTGGGGCGCACGATTCGGTCATGCTGCCACTTGCCGAAAGAGTGGAAGGATTGGAGCGTGGCGGTGATGCCCTCGAATTCGTCATTCATGGCTCTTGTGCTGAGACCTCATGGCCAGTCGATGGTAGCTCCCCCAGCGTGCCTGCACACAGGAACAGTGGTGTCCCACCGCGGAAAGTGTTAACGCGCGTCTCGTTATTTCGCTTATACAGTCATGCACTCGGCGCCGGACTCGTGATAAGACCACCAGCATGAAACCCCATGGCGGGCTCGCTTGAGAAGACTTGCCGTGCCGAAAGCGGAGAGGGGGCCATGTCTGTCTCGGCTGCCCTGTCTTCATACCACGTGTCCAATCACGAGTGCAGGGCCGCGTGTGCAACTGCCAGTGGGAACTACAGCGGAACAGCTCATTCTATAAGTATTCATTATCGTGGTCGCAGTCATCAAGTGGACGCAGTCCAATTTGTCTATAAGTGGAAGGGAGGCGGCTCGTCCCCATCTAAGAGACCTTGGTCATTTAGCGTAGACAAGTCTACAGGCTGCGGCCCCAGGGCACCTGCCATGGAGCCTAGACCGGCCAAATCGTCCGGGCTGGTAATCCGGGGATAGTGCTCTTTGCGAATGTAGGTCGTGTTGAAGGACTTGATGGTGGTCTCGACCAAGCCGATGTTCTCCTGGAATTCTCGGCGCACAGCCCCAATGTCAGTGATGGACATTCGCCAGTCGACCATGTTTTTGATGGGATACAATGTTCTCACCTTGTCGTTGTACACCAAACTGGTGTAGAGGTACTGGATGCGAGCGCCCATGAAGCTGTTGAGTCGAATCACATACGCCGCGAGCGTTTTGATTTCTGGCAAGTGTTGGAAGTAGGCGTCGTGCTCCACGCAGATGTTTTGCGGCTGGCTCAAGTCCTCGTAGTACTCGAGATCCGAGAAGGTGCAGAAGACATCTATCATCAAAGGCGAGCTGAGGTCGCGGAGAAAGAAGAATTTGCCTTGTGGCAAGATGGCGTAGACAGACTTCCTGAAAAGCATGAGATATAAGTTCAAGAGCTTTTCGATGGGGTCCGTTGACTTTCTGGTGACCAAGAGTCTGGTGGGGTTGAATTTGGCCCAGCGGTAGAACATGGAGAAGAGCACCTCGGCCTGGCGATCGAGGTCGTGGAGACTGCTGTTCAGCTGCGGGATGTACTGTCTGTTTGTGTCTTCGCAGAACAGCAAGAACTCGTCGTAGGTCTTGACGAGGAAGCTGTAAGTGTTTTGGTTGGTGACGGCGGGATGGAGGTTGTGGAGAAGCTGGCCAAAGCGGCGGAGCATGTCCTCGTACTCCAAGAGGAAGTCTGGGTCATAGGCCGGAAAGTACACGGTGCGGGAGATGTTGCTGACGAGCTGGAGGTGGGTGGGCACGAGCGGCGGCGGCGGGAGCAGCCGTTTCTGCGACACGTGGAGCGTGTAGCCGAGGACCGAGAACATGCCGTCACGAAAGCATATGGTGGAGTTGATGGTGGCCTCCGGGTCGTACATGGCCATGAGGGACAAGATGTAGGAGGCGGAGCCCGCCAAGTCGGCATCGTTGTTGCGGTTGAGGAGCGAGCGCAACTCACGGATGGCAACGGCATAGTGCTGGATCAGGTGGCGCACGAGGGAGCTGCGGAAGTTGCCCGAGGCAAAGAGCGCCTGGTAGTGGCCGGAGTCGACGCCCAGGAACACGTTGGTGATGAGGTAGTTGGTGGTCAAGTTGACGAGACACAGGAACATGACCACCAGCGTGTACGCCTTCCAGATGAAGAACAGCAACCAGTCGTGGTAGAGGTCGCGGATCTGGGAGAGGCTGGCCAAGCCCTGGGAGATCAGCGGCCCCAAGGCCCGGAGGGTCTCCAGCAAGCGGTCGTTGCGGTTGACCTCGGCGAGATCGAGGCGCTTGAACGTCTGCTGCAGGCGCACCGCGTTGGGCAAGGCCGTGCCCTTGTGCACGGGGTTGCTGGCGTGGGCGGGGTACTCCGGGAAGGCGTCGGCAAACGCCACGGGGGCCGGGTCGGCCATGCCCACGCTGGCGCCGTCGCACGAGTACACCGGGTAGATGATCTGCTGGTCCTGGGTGGCTAGCAAGTTGTCGTAGTCCTGGGTGAAGCCCATGGAGCCCACGGCGGCCGGGAACACGTGCGGCGACAAGCCGGCGCCCGACAAGACCGGCGACGGCGCCACGGGGAGCAGCAACGCGAGCGCCGGGTCCGCATACATGGGCGGGTCCGCGGACACCGAGGTGGGTGCGCTCAGACGGCTGCTGCGGTGCGACAAGGGCCAAGGGCCAGCCTTGATCTGCGAGTCTTTGCGCAGCTTGTCCAACGAGAGCAGCTCGAGCAGCGTGACGGTCTCGGACGAGCTGGACAGCGGCTTGGCGGGCTCGTGCCCGATGCCGAGCGGCATGCTGAACTGGCCCGCGTGGGGGTCCAGGCCAAGAGGAATCTGCTGCGGTGGCAGGCTCTGCAGGCTGCGCTTGGGCCGGAGCAGTTGGCTCGGCGGCTCGGCCGCCTTCTTCAGCAGCAGCTTCGGGCCCTGCTTGGGAACGGGCGGCGGCCCCGCCGCCGGCGCTTTGGCTTGCTGGTGGGTGCTGCCTTTGGCGGCCGCCGTGGGCGCTCGGCCGGCTTGCAGCTGTTGCTCGAGCTTGAGCTGGCGCATCTGCTCAAACTGCTCGGGCGTGTAGTCGAGGAAGTCACAGTGGACGCCGTGTTTGGTGCAATTGAAGCACGAGGGAAGGTCTTCCAGACACTTGACCCGGCGCCGTTTGCAGGTGGCACATCCGAGCTTGGAGTTGCGGTGTTTCTTGCGCCTCACGGTGCTTTTGGGCTCAGGCATCGCGGCGGTGGGCAGCAGAAAAGACCGGGCTGCGCTAGTGCTATGGGGATAGATGGGACCCAGCGATGACGGGGTGGGATTTGCTCGGAGTAGAGGGCCGGGTGTGTGTGCGAGCCAGCTGCTCGGGGTTAGGTGCGGTGGCGGTGCGGTGCGGGCATATGTTCGGCCAGCGTCACCGCCTGCATGCGGCGCCCCGGGAAGGCCTTGGATGCAAGTCCAATTGACATGTGCTGGATGCGGCAGTGGCCTGCGTGCGGCGGCAGGGTTCGCGCTGAGTCCCCCGGTTTGTGTGTGCAACGCGAGGGCAAGGCGATTGCACGGCGAGGCCAGAAGGAGTGGGTGCTGCCTCCAGTGCGTGGCAGCGTGGGGGGTGCGCTGGCAGCGTCTGGTATGGGCAGCGTAGTGGGGGTTGGGCAGACAAGAATGCGGTAGCTTGCAGCATGCATGGTATCACAGACATGCATTGCGTGGGGGGTAGTCGTTGCGAAGTTAAGAAAATGTCGTGGTCTCGCTGCACCGCGATGCCACCGCGAAGCTCTCGTGGGATGTCAGCCCTGCAGCTCTTGCATGACAGATCGCTCGATACATCGAGAGACGGGCCGTGCTCTCGGCCTGTCGCCCAGGCCCTTTCCCTATCCAAGGCTACACATGGCGGCCGGGCCGTGCCTCTCGTTTTGTGGCCCTACACCAAGGGGCGTGTCCTCCACAGGGGCCGCCCTGCGACCGCCCGCCCGCGCCAAACAACCGCTTTCAGTGACTCAGTGGGTGTTCCTGGATATTGGAGATTGCTCTTGTTCCGGCCCCTAATTTATTTCTCGCTCGCAGCGCCTGGATGCGTCACTGGACGGTCCATCACTACATATAGTTTTGTGATGACGCGTCTTGCAGCACGCACCAGGACCACCAGTGAGTCCGCTGGACGAGCCGCCTGGACCTTCTCAAATAGAGTGGAATAGTCCTCTTGCCCTGGATTCACTTCGAACGCACTGGCTCCTAGGCCTCTAGCACTGACTCACAGTTTGCCGTCTGGTATGCCGAGCGCTTATTTGATTGGCGCCCCAACAACGCCGCCCCCTTTAGTGTACGCAATAATACCAAGCAAAGCGAGACCCAAGTGGCCTCACTGACCCGTTTTCGTTAAGACGACTGCTGCACCTCAGACCAAATGCGCCCAAGGCCTTTGAAAGTACTTCAACCGGATAGTCTGGCGTGCTTCCCGTCAACGGCGTCTGTCCAAGGTCCCAAACTGCACCCTGCTTACGTAAATAGAAGGCTGTCGTGAAGCCAGAGGTATACATATGCACCATAGACAGCTCCAACCGAGCCCCATGTCGTCTTTGACTTAGGAGATAAGTCTTGTTGGCACGAAACCCGACCCTTGTGATGTGCACCTCAAGCATATGCCTGCGCTCTATAATAAGAAACTAAACGGATGATTTTCAAATCGGCCAAAGCAAAATCTACCACTGGGCCCGAAATAAAAAGATAATAAACCAAAAACAAAAGATCAGCTGACCGCATTCGGGGTCAAAGAAGGCATCGTACAAGCCCCATTTGGCGGCCCTCAAGGACAAAGGACAGACCACGTCCTGTTGAATGCCGCATTTCGCAGTTTCCACTTGATTGCCTCTGCATACTAAGTTGACTCACTTTGACACTACGTCATGAAGCACCCAACGGAGTCCATTGCATGGATTTTTCCAACATGGCTGCTTTTGCTGATGTGGAAGGGCCAATGGCGGATAGAATTGCAGTGATACATTTGCAGAGACACATTTGCAGAGACACATTTGCAGAGACATTTGCAGAGACATTTGCAGAGACATTTGCAGAGATTTATTTGCAGTGATACATTTGCAGAGACACATTTGCAGAGACATTTGCAGAGACATTTGCAGAGACATTTGTAGAGACATTTGCAGAGAGACATTTGCATTATTAGCAGAGAGACATTAGCAGATGTGCCTTCTACCTGCACCACTGGCCGTAGCCTGATTACTCAGACAAGTAATCAGCAGACAGGATAATTCGAGAAGAACCAAGAAAAGAAGAGCCCTGCTTGAGGTACTGTGCCATTAAAGCAGAGTAGCCAAAATGCACGATGTTCTATATCTTGCGAGAAAAAAAATGCCAAATATGGCTTATAAACAGTCTCGCTTGCATTTCTGGAATCTTTAGGAGAACACTGACAGATGAGGAGCATTTGGGTCAGCCGTCTTGGCAACTTCGAGGGATTCCCCGTGAAACTCGAAGCACGTGGATCAGCTACTCAAGGTCGAGGATGCACTCAAATGACACTCAGAATTTAACAAGCCGGGCCAGTAAAAGAGAAAATCCATAGACAGTATAAGGAACCCATAGAGACAAGAGATTGATGGCGTGAAGAAAAGAAGTCAAAGTCGTGTTGACAAGACACAGCTTTGTTGAGTAAATTGGAGTGATTCTTTGTAAGACATAATTACCGTTCTTGACTGCAGGTGAAGCACCCAACAAGAGAAAAAAAAGAAATGCACTGTGATCATGACCAGTTGGTCTGATAGCAGGCAAAAAAACCACTACATCCAGCATTCTAAGTATTATATATTAAATTTAATCTTTTTCAACCCTTGAGGATTGAGGCAAATCACAGTCTTCCTGAGCTATTGTGTATGCCTTCTTTATTTCTTGATGAGCGTAGATTAACGTATCGACACGTCGTTTTATTGGCTCAATGTCTATTGCACCCTGAGCTATCACCTGCTCTTTTCGGGAGTTTATGTAGCAATCCAAAATCAGGTCAGGATTGAAATCATAGTTTGAAAGCCCCAACAGGTAGTTGAAGGAATATTCTTCATTCTTGAGGGCGTTTTGCTGCCTTTCGCGTTCTTGCTTGATCAACTCGTGGCAAGCAGGATTAGTGTACACTGGCTGGAGAAATGGGAAGTTTTCCTCTTTGAAATGACCCGAATTGAAATCGATCACCTGTTTCTCGTCGTCCGTGAGTTTCTTGGTACAGATTTGCACGATGTCACGATAATGCCAATTTGTGGGTGCCTTTGCAGCAACACACTTGATAAACTCGCCATCCAAAACCGTCTGATCCAGCATGTGGTACGCGTAAAGTCTCAAGCGGAAATCAAAAAATCGAATCACCCGATATAGCATGGGAACAATTGATGCTAGGTCGTTGGAGTTGTCGGGAGCCAAGTGGGAGAGTTGAAATATCTGCATTTCCAGACGTGAGTACATGATGTTGCAGGGATCAACAAACAGGACGGTCTTGATGGGAGTGATGATATGGTTCATGGCTTTCCCCAAAGCGTGAAAGAACAAATATGGCGTTTTCTTGATTGGGTTCATCTGGCTTCCGTGGATCATCGACTCGCCCGGATAAATCCTGAACCACTCATACATCATTTCAAAGGTGAGCATGGGCGAAATGAAGTGAATGCCCGGTTTGTCTTGCATATCATGCAGATTCTTAAAGTGTTCGTTGTGTAGATTGATTCTCGGGAGATAGAA